>JAPZDY010000023.1:14669993-14723558 GCA_029783645.1 Ctenochaetus hawaiiensis
GGAGCCGATATTCATATCTGCTCTCGGGAGCTTCTCCACTCAGCAAAACTTTTTCACCTCTCTGCCGATTGTGAGCACTGTGCATGCACAGCTTTCGCTGCTGATTGGCTGTTACCCGTGCCTTGGCTCTGCATGTAACCAATCAGATGGTGCTGTGGGTGGGATAATGCTGGAGACAGAGTAGTGACTGCAGACAGAGAGGCGTGGCTGCGTCAGAGCCAAAATAACCCAGTTTTAAATTGATTTCTTGTTGGCCGTCAGATTAAACAAAAGGCTATTGCTGATATGCATCAAAATGCCGAATATCGGCGCCAATAATTGGCCCAGCCGATAATCGGTCTATCCCTAATATATATATTCTATTTTTTCAGTTGTTAGGCTTTTTAAACCAGTTTTAAATACAGTCATCTCTGCAAATGAAATTATGTGTACAACAAATCCTCTTTCAATTGTATTCTTTATATTGTGACTTGACTGATGTCCTATGCATTCATTTGTAAGTAGAGAATAATTTTTGATATGCTTTCATACCTATTTTTGTACACAAAAAAGTGAATAGATGTCCTGTCTTTAATGAGACTACCCCTTTAAATGAAAGAATAACTAACTGACATTGAGGTCAAAGTGCCGTCATCCCGCTCTGGGCCACATGCTTAGTCATGTGCTAATACCCAATCAGTGTGGCTGTTCAGCACATTAGCATTCCAAATGTTGTTTGTTTTAGTATAATTTTTCATTCATTGCCCGCAGAGGAGAGAGTTTTAGCCACCTTGTCGTGGATGTTGATGTAGCATGGCCGTAGGTCAGACACCAGCCTACACAGAACTGCCCTAGGCCTGCCACGTCAGTGACCTTGGACAGTGACAGTCTGTTAGACCACAGGGTCTGTCTCATAGCCATGATCACTTTCAGGTAGCCATTGTATCAGCAAAGCTCTGTATTATAGTTTGTGCTGGGTGCTTTACAGTTGCTTTTATATACTGTTTTCATGGTTTGTGTTCTTTTTGCAGGTATCTCAGTAACAAAGAAGACACACACCTGTGAGTACAGAGTTTTTTTCTATCACTCTGGTTTTTATTTCTGTTGCACTACAATCAATTTTAAGACTGCAAAAAAATATGATTTGATTCAAAGACAAATACTACCCACATTTAATGTAGAAAAAACATTCTCCATGCCTCATATACAGTGGAGATGATAAGATCATCTTGTTTTTGTCTTTGTTGACTCTTTTTTCATCAGAGCCTTTATACATCTTGCTGTCTGTATTGAAATAAATCATTACCTTCAATTAGATCAGTGCCATCCACTTTTGCTATTTTGTATTTCTCCATCCTTGAGAGAATATGATGATAACCCCAGAGAGGAAATTAAAATGCTATGCAGTCTTATGACTGTTTAATAACCATGTACACAACTGAAGCAGCCAGTGTACTGAAGCACTTCTTTGTTTTTTGCAAGGCCTTGCAGCTGAGCAACGCGGATGTGGTGTTGTGTGGTGCTTTGTAACCTCTGAGGCTGCATTAACTACTGAGAGTCTGTATTCTTCAAGTGCAGATCATATCACTAAAATTGAAAGATACAGACACAGTATGTGACACATGTCTCACATGTGAGATGCAAGACTTCTTTGTGCACTACAACAACAGTACTCAGGCTTTGCCTTTTTTCAACCACCACTGCACTTTTCAATTTCAGTCTGCTCATGAAGAATTGATGAACAGTCAAACCTGTAGAAATCAATGATTTCCAAAAGATTTGTACTGTATTTTGACACGTGTGAAGTGCAATCGAAAAGGCATGTAAAACCGCTTTTGTGTTGTCTACTGCAGTGTGTCTGTGTATGTGTGTACATCGATGTGTGTGTGTGTGTGTTCGTACCCCACTGTGTGAATGGAAGAAACCCTGAAGGCTATCCTTTCGCTCTGATCACTCTGATGAAACTTGTGGAGAGGGACGGCCAGAGGGCTTTTCTGTAAGAGCGGTCGGAGTGCTTCAGATTGTGAGAGGCTGCATTTCGCCCGTCTCTTTCTTACATCAGACAGCAGGGCAAAGGATATGATCTTCTATGCTAGACAGCTCTACCTTACTCAAACAGCCCTGTCAAAACAGCAGCATGATTGTGTGTTAAGCTATTTGCTTGTCTGGAGGGCCTATGGTATTTTCTTTTTTCTTTTTTTTTTTTTTTTTGATGTGCGTGTGTATGTGCATGTTCATGTTTGTGTCAGGATATCTTCAAGGTAGAACAGAAACGCTTTGACCCACCATCCACCGCCCCACTATCTTAATTAGTGCGGCGCTAAGCACCTCTACACCGGAAGGGGGCTCAAATCAAAGAGCATGATTTAAGAGTCTTGGGTTCAAAGCCCTGGGCAGAGACTGGACTACGCTGTCTCATTTCACTGAGAAATATTCAAATCTTGTCCATGTGAGGAAATCAAAGTAAAGCCTCTTAACAAGTAGTTGATTGCTGTGCCTCACAGACAGGAAGCAGCTGTAGAACCTCGTCGGAGCTGTGTGCACAAGAAGACATTCAAGGGCCAGTTAATGGTCATTGAGAATGCGGAGGGGAAGGTCTTTTTCAGAGGAGCCCGGTGATTATATGGCTGGTGGAGTAATAATGAGGGAGATTGCTCTGCCCTACATGGTTATAGTCAGGCTGTAGATCTATTTCTGTTCTCAGAGTGAAAACATTGGCTTCCCCATTACACCAGTACGCACTGCCGCTTGTAATGTGAGCTTGGCAGTCTTGTTTGTAGTGTATGTGTGTGCATATGAGTGTGTGTGTGTATATGTGTGTGTCTGGGAGGTCGTCCCAGTCCAACCCAGACCACAGGGATGGGCCGTGTCTCTGACTAAGTCCCAACTCTGCCTGAGTGATCAAACTGCTGGAAGCTCCCTGCCATGCCTGTCCCCTCATCAATATAAATTACAGGGGCAGCTGTTCACTGGCAGACTCCTCTTCTCTCCTCTCCTCTCCTCTTCTCTTCTCTTCTCTCCTCTTCTCTCATCTTTCTTTCTTCTACATCCCTGTTCCATCCACTGGTCTAATCATTGAGCCATCAGAAGGTGAAATATTCTAGATGAAAACAGATACTTAAATTATGGTGCCAGTGACGTCCTCTCCATTTTCTGACTGTTATAAGAACTTGTGGAGACGTAGCAGCCCCTTCTCTTTCTCTCTTTTCTTTTTCTTTCCCCTCTTCTTTTTTTTTCAATCCCCTTAAGGGGCGGCCCCAACGCCAACACTTTCTTTTACCACAAGGCTATAATTCTTCATGAGAAGTCAGCTGTGGTTTTCCTGTACGTTTCCCTGCCACTTTAACATATTCTCAGAGGTGGACTTTTTGAAGCAGCGTGAATACCCCTAAACTGCCGGTATCAAGAAGAGTCATTAGTAAAAGATCAGGAGTCTGAATTTTGTGTTGTTTTTTTTTTCTCTGACTTCTGTGGTGGACAAGAGATACACGCCATCACTTTCTCCCAACTCGGCAAGGCTGTGTTTCTGTGAGATGAGTTTCTGTTTGGACCTGTTGAGAGAGATGGTGTGGAGCGGAGGATCAGATGCAGCAGCCGATTACACTGAGATTAGACGTCTCACCTCTAATCTACCATCAGCAGTCTGGGGCTCTGTCTCACAGCTCGAATGGCAGAGTGCTAGCTAACACACACACACACGCACACACAAAGGTCATGTAGACAGGATGCTATTCCTCTAACAGAGCAGATCTCCTGATTACCCCAAGCTAATGCTTTCTCTCTCTTGCAGCTGTAGATGTACAATAAACTGATGGTCCAACTAATTGTCAGACTATGATACACAACAAGATGAAGGACTGTATATCCAAAGTACAACATGTTTCATGCTTTTTTACAGTTTGCTTTTTAAAAGATTCCGCTAAACAAGAAAAAATTGACGCTTTGCTAATATGTCCAAATTATAGAGACACCTTACAATGTAATAATTAAATACAACACAACAACAAAAAAACCCATGCCCTCAAAAATCACCAGGAAGCTGATTTTGCAGTCTTGACAAAAGCTGAAGATTTTAAGCGTCACAAAGGCACTATTGTAGAGCAATTTGTGCATTGTTTTTGTATGTAATTTAGATTAATTCATTTTATCATCAACCCCTTAACTCTAGCACACTACACCCTAACTCTAACACACACTACACTACATGCACACTACATGTAGTGTGTGTTAGAGTCAGGATTGGGAATGGAGTGGCCAGAGGGAGGCAGTAGTACAAATGTAACTCCAGGACAAGAGAAAAGGAGACAGACGAAGCTTCCTTGCCTCAGTGTTGCAGATACATTGCGGAGAGTCCCACTTTTTTTCACCCTATATTTATCTCCATTGTGGTGACAGACTCCTTACACTGATTGAGAAACATGGCCTTGCTCCTGCATCTTCATTTATTTGCCAGCAGCTTGTATTGAGTTTCTCTCGTCAAGAGATCTACACTCACATAGTAATAGTACAGACAATCTGTTTTAAGGGAACCAGATGATTTAGATTCTTCTGCGCTGCCTTAGAAAAACAGAGTGTGGAGTTACAGTGAAATTAGTCATCAGTCACTGAGGCTCACTCAAAGTTATAAAGCCAGAGATTGTGGATTTCATGCCTTTGTGCATTTTATATTTCTCTCATAAAAGTGGTCTGGTGTATGTCTGGAAAAATATGCTGACAGCATTATTAATCCCAATAATGCTCTTTGTGTTCACATAACACAATGACAGCTTTCACCCCTGTAATGCATCTACTGTACATCTCGACATCTCGGCATGGCTGCTCTCTCTTGGATTTCTGAGTTGTAGAACGCTAATGCATTGGCTGTGTGAGTTGAGGTATTTTCAGTTAATCAAACATGAGATTTATGGTCCTTAATAGGGCTGTACATTGCCAATTTAGGAGAATAATATGTCCCAGTTGCTGTCTAATTTTGCTTGGCAACAGGCGCACTCCTGTGGAATCGCCCGGGGCAGTGTGAGTTGTCTCTGCATAGCTCAGTGTTCCATGCTCAGTGGTTGTTTGAAGGTATTTCATCACATTGTTGCCTTGATTCAGCTCTGTGGGGATTTGTTAGTTGCACTCATGTGGGAAGTGCATCCAGTACATTGTTAAGCTAGGGCTGATAATGAAGATCAGCCAGCCAGAGTCCCCTGAGCTACGCGGAGAGAGATAGTCTAGTGAGACGCACAGCGCAGACATAGTGGAGCAGGACGAGCACACACAGCAATACACACAGACACAGAGGAATCATCAGCACAAAGCATACAACACTGAACTGTGCTGTAGTATATTAGAGTTTAAAAAAAAACACAATACAGTAAGCATATACAGTACATTAGATCATTATCAAATGTTATACTTTGTTGTTCTTACTAAACAGTATTCCAAGTTTGCAAAATTGGCATTATTATGTTTAAACGTTGGTCGGGCAGTATTGCAATCATTTTAATCTTGTTGCCTTTTTGTTAGAGTTCAAATTGAAAATGCAGGGCCCCACTAAGCACAGCCGCTCTTTCTGTGGAAAGTTATTTGATTCCCAGCATGGTACGAGAACTCGTTGTTTCCTCTTCTCCCAGAGCAAACATTGAACGCTTAAATTGACACAATCTTTTTTTCTCCCTGTGTACTGTAGGTTGTGTTTCATCTTACTCTATTTGTTTGTTCCACAAAAAAAAAAAAAAAAGAAAAGAGTATTTTCTTTTTGGACATTTTGGTTTAATCTATAATAGACGGCTATCTTTTTTTTTTTCTGAAATAGGTCAGTGTAATCACAACAGTGAGGGATGGACAGTCACTGTAAAAGGGAAATCAATAGAGCTATCTATTTGTCGTAAACCAGGCCAGCATGATTTTTCTCCATTTTTCCTCTGCTGCCATACCTTTTCCTCCCCAACACAATATGACAGGCCCTCATTTTTTCATTTTTTTCAGCCATTTTGTAAAATTGCAAATGGCCTTTGTACATGCACTTTCTTTGCATACATTTCTGTTGGTAGGGACACTTCTTTTTATCTCCTCCTTGGGGCCCAGGGTGTTTCATAAGGAGGAGTGTGGTGTGGGGAGCTGTAGGGGTGCACAGCAGCTTTTTTTTTGTGGGGGTGCTTTGCTTTTGTTGGCTCTTAATCTGGTTCTTCTCTTGGTGCCGGCCCTTTTAGAGAATTTGAGCCGGAGTGAAGAGAGAGGCCTCGTCAGCTTTTCCTTCACCCTTTCCCTTTTGTGTCTTCACCCAAAACTGAAAGGCCCTGTCTTGAAGTGTTGTCAGAACAGAAAAACAAGGGTAAGTGACATGTGACAAGGACACAATGCTCGGATGGGCCAGCCCGAGTAAAGTTGCTCCATCTGCTGCGGGCGATTTCTCTTCTGCCGGCTGTCTGCCACCTCAGGTGAGAGGGGCCAGGCAGCGACGGCTGCGCTGAGATGGTGGCGTCTGCCAGGCGAAGCAGTTGGCATGGCATGGCATAGGAGGGCATGGCCGGCCTCGCGCTCGCGCCGCGGCACACAGTCAGCCAGCCTTTTGCACAAGCGCAGGTAATTCGTCACTCATCAGGTTTCCGATGCCTCATCACTTTCCCATGGTGTACACACATTCAGCGCAGGACAAGAGTGTCAGCATGTAATGAAAGGTTTGATTCATGGAGGGCGACAGAGGCGGAGGTCATGGAGCTCCTCCAGATATGATCCTGACTGATGCTGATGGGGGAGCTTCAAGATGGGGGCCATAATTAAATGTCCTTGTGCCTTCGTCAAGTTCCTCAGTGGCAGCCATACACACATAGACGTGGACTGTCCTCTCATGCTCAGAGCTTATCACTGAGCAGCATGTGTCTGATATGGATCATCTTCATTTCCCACTGAAGAGCACTTTGAGACAAATTATACTTGAACTGTAGCCGAGCAAAAAAAATCTATTGTGAGAAATATTTTATTATGAATTTTTGGGGGGATATGAAAATTCTGATGCAATGTCATGCATGAATAAGGGCGGAAAAAATTAACATATTTAATTTAATTTCTGAATTATTCAAAAGAATGTTGTTGAATAAACCATGCATCGAGTAAGATGTCCCATTTAATAAAATCCTTTTCAAATATCATCCAAGCACAGTTTCAAGATCAATAACATCCGTCAAAGAGTGCATCAAAGAAAAAAAAAATTGTCGGAACAAAACACAACAAACCAGACTGTTTGCTTACTGAGCATCAAATTTTTATTGAAACTCAATTACATAAATTTGAAGCGAGGTTCAAATGTTTTCAACAAATAATGTCATTTTGTTCGGAAAGAAAAAAGTTACATCTGCAAAGAAGAAAGAAGAAGTGCACACAAAAGCTTTCGGTGATATTATACATTGACATTTGTGCTGATCGCATTGTGCACGTTTTGTTGAATCTGCTTTATTAGAGGAATGCTGGTATTTTTTTCCCCCCTCGTTGCTATTAATTTGTGTTTCTGTGGGTGTGCGGTGCGAGAACAGAGGGATGTGGTTAACCCATTGTGAAGTTAGCCGTCATCATTAAGATTCTACAGATAACAGGCATGCGGATTTCTACTGCTCAGCATTATAGGATCCCAGACATCAAAGGCAGGTTTTCATTCTACTGTGTCTGCGGCAGGTTGAAGAAAAGGGAGGGAAAAAAAATACAGGAAAGGAGATATGGAGTCAGGAAAATAAGGCAGATTGGGAGAAGGGAGGAAAGTATGAGCATGTACCTGTGCAAGTCAGGTGACACATTGCTCCATAATGTGTGTTTGCTGCCACAGAGGGTCCCTCCTGCATAGTTAGCTCCTTGCTAAATTGGCGTCCTCTCTGATTAAGTGGCACAGTCCTTAATAACACCGTGGCTGACTGCAGGTTGGCTCACTTTAAAGATCAAGTTCATTTCTCACCGTGGTCATTAAAGCACAGGTCTGCGCGATTTAAATCAATTCACTTATGTTTTTTTTTCTCTTTTTTATACTGTCTGTTTTTTTTCTCCTCTCTCATGTGTGAAAACATTGTCAGCTCATACTTTCATTTAGCCTCTTTTTTAATTCGATATCTAATCAATTCAAAGGTACTGTCAATATTATTTTTCTTTGTACAAACCCTGTAATGCTATTTCCAATTCTATTACACAGATATTACAAAGAAGTTTCCCTTAACTCAGATTACATTCTCTTTCAGTGTGGTGCCATTATGTTTTTGCCATTACATCAGAATGAGCTGTTCTACAGTGAGAGTATTGAATGTACAAGAGAGAGAGAAATATGCTGTTCTCCAGTATTGTGCTGGATTACAGAATCAAGGTCGACTCACAAGACACAGAGCAGCATTATCACTTAATCCTGTGTTTTGGTTTCAAATAGCCTTTTTACACCTAATCTTCACAAGTAAAATGACAAACATGAATACTGAGGTAGGTATTTAAATGTGCATTACCTGCAATGTTAAGGTCAAAGGCTTATGCTGACTTAAAGTGGCTCTACATTTTGTGAAAGAACAGACGATCATGTGTTTGCCACTTATTTTGTTGCGGCTGTATTACAGAAGACTAGGGAGTCTAATGATGAAATTCCCTCCGGCGGTTTCAGATTGATAAGTCTGGGAACTTTTCATCCAAACTATGAATCATTTTTTTGTTTGTTTTTCCTTTTCTCTCTCTCTCTCTTTTTTTGTTTTTTTGTTTTTTTGCTTTTACACACTGTAATATTTTGAATGAGGATACGGCCCCCCCCCTCCTTTTTGCTTTAACCTCTCACCAAGTTTCATTTTGCTCGCTGTACTCTGGCACGGGGAGGACAAGCTTCACTGAGTCAACAGATACGGTGAGTACGGCGGTTAACAGCACCGAGGCAGTGTCTCCCCTTGACCAGGCTGGTCGTAGTGTGTCCGTCAGGCTCAGCTGTGGCGGAGCTGGAGGAAACTTAAAGGTGCTGTGAAAGACTAAAAGTGGGCCAGCCGCTGCTGCCTCCTGTTGACCTACCTTGTTCAGAGGGTCCAGGTACAGACTGATGACAGGACTCCTCCTCAGCGGACCACATTACTAATGTGTGAGGGTGCAAGAGGAGCACATCTAGTGATGAATCACTCCCCTGCACCCATGGCATCCTCATAAGTCAAGAGTAAAAGTGTTGAGAGTGCGCTCGGTAAAAAAGAGCTCCTTCGTCCCGTCCACCGTAGAGAAACTCCGGGCCCAGTGGAAGAGGGGAAGGGGGAAGGCTAAGTGGTGCGTGTCTCACATAGCCTGAAGATCTCCCTCAATCTTGAGGAAAACATTAGTCCCACCAGTGGGTCACTTGTATTTATAAAGCTCATAAAACTTGGGAAAAGTTACTTTCATGCTTGAATAGAGCGGCTTTTAAATAAATGAGAGTAATCTACATTACTTTGATCTGGACTGCCTCGCCGGACCAATTGCATTACGGAAAGTCACAAAGAGCACATTAAATATGTGTTAGTTTAAGCTAAAACAGGTTTCTTCCGAGAGTTTGAGCGCTGAGCAGTCGCAGGAAAAAGGCTCGGCCTCATTATTCACTTTAGGAGGAATTATGGTAAAAATTGCTCAGCTTAAAAGCAGAAGAAATATTGAGTAATTTTGAAGTTCTAAAATAGATTTTCTCGTATCGAGACCAAATTTACTGATGCTATTTCTTGTACATCACAGTTTCTGTTTTCTCTGTTTTCTTCTTTTCTTCTAGCCTTAAGCCAGAAGGTTAACTATTTTAGTTTACACGCCTACCTCCCCCCAGAGCTGATGTCGGGCTATATTGGTGATGTTGGGGGAGTGTGTAAGTTTGACGCTGGGTAATACATCACACACTCCGGGGGGTCTCCCTGGTATGCTCCTCAATAATGAAGTTCATTCGTTAACTTCTCCCTCAAAGGCCAAGTTCCCCTGCTGCCCTTTTCAACAGCCACTGCAACTCTTACCAGAGTCACCCTACCAACAGGAGAAAAAAAAAAAAAAAAAAAAAACACATCATCATGCTTTTCCCCTTGACAGGCTCAGTGGTTGCCTTTGCAGGGCATGAAGAATAAGCAGGTCCATTACCAATCCCTCATGCCTGGTTATAGCCATAATTATCACAGGGAAAATGACCTGCTCTGTTTGGTTTGCCGTAGAGGGGCTGCGCCTTCCTAATCACCTCCTCCTTTCCCTCCTGTCGTCCTCATGCCATGGAGATGGAGCTGGTTTTGGGGGAGTCTTGCCAGTTCATTAGAATTCACAGGGTTCCACCTCCCTGCCTAGCCAGGCTAAGCCTCTCACACAGGCTGCCATGCCTGCGATAATCTCCCCTCCTCGTTCTCTTTCGCTCCTTCTCTCTCTCTCTCTCTATCCTCCTATCCCTTTCCTTTCTGTTCCCAAAGGCAGCTTCGCACAAAAGAGATGCAGCGCAATTCATTGTTGAATCTGATTTCTATTGATCTATTGAAAAATTGCTCTGTGAGACATATGATAGCGCTCCAGCAGTGCTGATGATCTCTACTTACCACTGCCTTTTCATCTGATAAACCACATAAATAAACAGATTTATTCCAGTCACTCAAATGACAGCCTTTGTAAAATGCATATTTTTCAAGGGTGTATCAATCAATTTAACATCCATTTCCAGCGGGCAGTGGGTAAACACTTTTGTTTTGAAGTGCCCAAAGAAAGAAAGAAATGGTCTGACTAAACTGCCACTAAACCAAATGGCGACTAAAAAAGCAGCTGAGGGCGTTTGATGTTTCTCATTGAAGTAGTGTAGCGCTTATCATTTTGTTCAGAGGCCTCTTGTCACCACCCCACTCATACCTGGGAGGGGTCATTTAATACGGACCCTGCATGCAAGTCAGCTCTAAATGGTGTGAAGCCTGGTCAGTCCATGCAGGACAAATTGGCTTTGCTGCCATGGTGACACAGCACTTGTAATTTTTTTTTCTTTAACAAAAACATTTGATTCAATTGATTTGGAAATACCAGAGGCTCTTATTTTTTTTATGTGTGTTCAAAAAAAAAGATGTAAATTCAGCTCTATAAATAACAATGGCAGTAAAACAAAAGGCTACAGCCTTGTCAACCATTCACTATAAGAACTGTGTTGTTGATTCTGATTACATGACAGTTGACAGGTGTACACTTGACCTATGTAGGAATGATATGCTTTTATATCTCTTGCTTTTGACCCAGCTGTTCTATAAATATTGTGCTTGTGTGTGTGTGTATTGAGTGACAGACACAGAGAGGGAGAACAGTGCTGAGCTGGCCTCGAGGCTGCTGTGCATATTAAGGATGAGGGCCGGTGTATACAGTCACTAACATGGAGTCATCTGATCAGAGTGTAACTGTTCAGATTGTAAAAAAAGCACGAGACTCACCTACAGCTGCCACCTGGCTAGACTAGACACACTGTTCTGCTCCGTGGAAAATCCATTTGCCATAATGAGTTAACAGCATTTCCTGTAGCTACACATTAAACCGTAAAACGCAGGCACAGCAGCGGCATGTAGTATGTTTTTTAAACTCTTGCTGCTCTTATTTAAACTTGTCTTTAAATGCAACCCTCCGCAGTCCTCTGGACACAACCCAATAGTGTCCTCTATTTTCACTGAAATAGATATTCCCTTTGTTGTCTGTGTGATTTATTGAAGTCTTCCCACAAGTGGAAGCCCGCAGGAAATTGCCTGGAATGGCCCTAAATTGGTTTATGATTGTGTGGTGTGGGCCGGTGCTGTTATGCTTCTAATATTATGCCCTCCACTCCTTGGCATCTATATTAAATTGATCTGTATTGTTTTCATGGAGTGCCTGTTGAAGCTTGTTAATTCTGCCTCTGCTTCAGGCCGGTGGTGCAGTTCCAAACACCCAGGTGGCTCAGTGCTGGAATAAAAGCATCAACTCTCTAAAGTACCACACAACAACATCAGGACATAAAATAAAGAAGCCCATAATTGTTTATTATGTTTAGGTCAAGACTGTGGAGTGAAACAGCATGTGCACTTTAGCACAGGTTTGAGGCAAGTCCAGAGATGTAAGAGTTAACACAGATCAGCTGCGTGTGCGTGGAATGGCTACTGACAGACTGCTAATGAGGCTATTATCAGCTCTGGTCCTCTTCTCTCCTCCTGGGGCACCAGTGGATGCTCCGCACCTCATCTCAATTGAATTCCATTCCACAGGGCTTGTTTACAGTAAATACATTTGCTTCAATTAATCCACGCGGAGTGCTAGACACATGACTGGGCTGGTCTAAATGCACAAATTCAGTGTGCTGCGGCCGGTTCAGCTCAGCACCAGTTGTGTGCTGCCAGAATCTCAATCACTCTCGAAGTCACTGCAACTTCAATATGACAATTTCTTATTCCTACTAAAGGCTTTTAAGACATGATTGACTAAAATGATGCTATTGATGGCTACACATCAGTGATTACCACATTACCCACAGGCATTTGACCATCAGTGCCTTTGTGGCTTAATCAATGCCCTAATGAACAAGTATCAGCATAGTATTGGCATACTGTCACTGGTAATGTGGAGCAGTCAAGGGAGAGTGTGATCAAGAGCAAACGAAGCAGCTTTGCTGGAAACATTTCTCCTTGGGGAGGCCTGGGCTTTTAAGCACAATTATATACAGTTGAAAGTGCTATATTTGCTGTAGAGCTCAAAGGATACAACAACAGCAGGACTGGCTTATTAGATTTATGTCTCAATTAAAGGGTCAGTTCACCAAAACAAAAAATTTAAATCTATATTTTTTTCACTTACCTGAACCATGAAAAAACTTTTGCTTCTGATTGAGATAAATACATTTTTAATTTTAGCGATCATAGTACTATAAAAAAAAAGACATGTTGGGGTGCAAGTAATGACTTTATTAGATAGTAAAAGCAGAGAGTATAGAGATATTAACCATAGGGATGGTTTATGGTCAGTGTGCAAAAGGAGAAATTCAACCTCAGTGTTCACAGAAAGTGTCCAGATAATTGAGGATGATCTACAGAACTGATATCAGTTTTCACACAGTCTGTGTGTAAAAGATTTTTTTTCTTCTTGTTTTCTATGTAAGAACGATCTTGATAGACCTGTAGCTCCGTGTGGTTTTCTCTTCAAAAGCAAAAAGCTGAACAGACTTTTTTCTTTGCACCACACCAATTGTGATGATATTGTTGGTCTCTCCTTTTTATTGTTTGGAGTTGCCAGATAGCTATTTCATAGTTTCAAATCTGCAGGGATTTTTTTCTTCTTCTTCTTCTTTTTTTTTTTTAAATCTTCACTGATTCACCAAATAGATTTTAAGCAGACAAAACATGTGCCTCTTCTAGCTCTCCCCCGACGTTAGCATGGTAATATGAATGTTATCCTCCTCTCAGATGCTCTCGGATAACCAGCAGACAGACTCAACCGCCGCCATCATGTTTTTGTTTTGTTTTTCCCTTAACCATAGCTCAGTGTTATTGCACCCTAGTCACCGTTTGGTTACAGAGAAACTGATACAGCAACCGGTTTCTGAGAGACAACCACAGATAGTGGCAGTTTGAGCTCTCTGCTGTGTGGGAGCCTTGGCCCTGACTCATTCGGTGAACTTTTGAAGATCTTGTGAGCAGACACCAAACATCAAAATGAGACAGCTGCGCCGTCTCTGACATCACGTTGTTTTGAATAGTTTACCAAGGCCTCTCTACATATGTATCATATAGTATCCCAGGCACGCTCCATTTGATGCTATCAGCCTCTGAATGATATTTTGTTCATTAGATAGTGTGCAATCAGTGTTGACACAATGTGAGTTAATGTGTTTAGTGTCTCTAATGGATCATAGAGGTCCTAATGAAATATTGTCATGGGAAGATTTATGTTGCATGCTGCTGAGTCCTCATTTCCATTTTATAAGTGGTTAGAATTACCTTTATTCAATGAACAGAACATAGTGGATGACATCAAATGAATGTCAATATTTGCTCTGTGAAAAAGAAATAAATAAACTATCAAAATGTATTTTACAATCAAGTTGTTAATATAAAAGTCACAGTGAATGCTGCTGTCATGTTGTTATTATCAGACAACCTTAGAGTGTGAAATGAGTCTCCACAATATCCAAATTTGAAATATTGTTGATGTAAAAAATATTTTTCTCCTTAATTTTAAAATTTGAAATATTGCAGCCCCTGAAACCGAGGCTGTATGATGTTTGTCTAGATGATATGAGCGCCAGCTTATTCATGGAAATGCCAAATGCAACGTGGTTATTGGCCAAGGCTGGATTGCACTAAAACCAGAATATTGTATCAGAGAGAGGCAGCTGGTTAGGAGTCAGAACAGATTATCATATGAGAGAGGATGAGCAAGGAGAGGGGGAGGAGAGAGAGAGAGAGAGAGAGAGAGAGAGAGAGAAGTAGGGACTGGAATGGAAAGCAGGGGGCGAGAGCGAGGGGCACAGGAGGGAGAGAAGGAGAAATGATTGCGAGAAACTCATCGCCCGGTCGCTGTGGGGTGGAGGGGATCATCTAAACCCTTCCGTCACTATCTCCCCTTCTTCACCTGTCAAAAAAAGTGTGTGAGAGCCATCGCAGTGTGTGTGTGTGTGTGAGTAGGAGAGAGAGAGAGGGGCATGCGGGTCCTCTGAGAGGTCAGGGAAAGAAGCTGAGACTCCACTCATCTTCTCTCTGTGTATGGCCCACCGCTGCTCGCAGACATCTGGCCTCACACTGATCACTCACATCTGCAGACAGGGAGGAGGAGAGGGAGTGAGGCGCTTCGATCTTTGAGTCACAGAAAAAATTACAGATCCCCTCTTATCTGTCCTCTCCACTTCTCCTTTCTTATTACTCCCTCTCTCTGTTGTTTCCTCGACTCTTTTTCTCCTCCACTCCTCTCTTATCCCCGCCTTTTTTTTAGCCTTTTTATCCCCTCTTTGAATTTTTCCTCATGCTTGACATTGCACCATTTTTAAAAGCAGAAAAAACAAAACAAAAAAAAGGCTTGAAAGGGGAAGCAGAACAAGCGCAAGAAAAACTGGCGTCTGCTAGAACTGGTTTTGACTTTATCCTCGCACTAAAAAAGATAAGCTACAGAAGATAGCAAGAGTGTGCTGTGTCTAGCAAGCCGGTATACAAGGCTCTGACTGCAATCAGTGGGAAGAGGGCCAGCTTCCCTGCCTGAGCTCTCAGCGCCCCTACTGGCTGCATGCTGTGCCAATCAAAGGCTAGTGGGTGGGGAGCAGTCAGACATGAACACTGATGTCACAGTCACATGGATTCTGGTGTGGTCATGCTCGGAGGCTGAGAGACAGAGCTGTGCTGGCCAGCTGCTGCTGAGACAGCAGTGGAGGGCTTTGCGCTGGTGATAGTTTTTCTCTTATGGACTCGAAGCTTAATGATGTATTTTGTGATTTCAGCTATGAAAGGTAAGAGCAAAATGCATGCTGATCCTGCACCCTGAGTAACAAGTAGGGAAGTACGGCTCCGCTATTCATAGCTTGCCAACTCTTTGCATTTCATTTGCAAGGCATGAGTGTGACAGAGAGAGGGGGAGAGAGAGAGAGAGAGAGAGGAAAGAGAGAGAGAGAGAAGGGAGGGAGGAAGAAATACAGTAATACAGTGCCTGTGAATGCATGCAAGTGTATTAAGCTTCTCTAATATTTCTCTTTATGCATGAGCAGAATTTCTTTTTTTATTTAGTGAGAGCAACTGAGCTAGATTTCTTTAATCTTTACAAATCTATTTTGCTTTGATATTATTTCTCTCAGCGTGTGTTTTTCTCACTGCTACTGTTGTGTGGGGTGCTGCTAAAAACCACAGCCGGTGTAATCTTTGCAACGGGGAACGTCTCTGACAAGAGCAGCTCCTGAGTAGCTTCAGAGTAGAAGTTTTTTTGGCATAGATGTGAGGTAGCATGCAGAGAGGGGGGGGTCAGAGGGTCAGAGAGGGAGGTGGGGTTACTGTCGCTATTCCTTTCTGCCCCGTTCTTAATCCTGTTGTTCCAGTCCAGAGGACGTGTCTGTTCCGCGGGTAGATGTGCGTGGCAGTGTTGAACGTGGGTCGCAGACGGGCGACAAGGCACTGGCGCGACTGGCAGACTGTGATTCTTTGAGTTGATACTGGTGCATGTGTGTGTATATATCTGTGTCTGCGTGTGTGTTGTGTTCCACTGACCTATTTTTTGGGTAGTCGGGGTTTACATGTGTGGCCATGAGGGCAGGACTGGGTCCTCCCAGTCGCTGTGATGTTGATCTAGTATGCTTAATCCCAGCTCTTCCACCCCCTCCATCACACAGGCATACATGCGCACACACACATCCACGCAGACTGACACTGAAAGTGCAATCAGACATACAGCACGGCACACACTTCTCTCATGCATGCATGCACACACAAACATGCACATAATCATGTTTTTCACACATATGAATACACCCTCAATGTTCCATATTGGGAAACGTGAACAACCAGATCCAAACATATGTGCTCACATGCACTCATGGTACAATTAAATACAATAACCAGGATGAGGCACAGGCAGCTGTCATACTGTGTAACATGAAAAATGTCAGTAATAATCATTTAAAGTGATACTGGTTCTTTTTATTCCAGCCTGTTCAAAATTACATTCACATTTGTGCTATTTTTTATTTTATTTACCGTCAAGACAAAAAAGCAGTGAAGCATTTTTAAAGTTAGTGTGTAGTTTATTTTTAACTTACTTACACATATAGTTTATGTGCAGAAAAATAATGACATTAGCCTGTCAAATATATAAATGAGTGTTCATATTTATAACATTGTTATTATCCCTTACAGCGTGTCTCTATTTCAGTTTATATTTTCACATATTAATTTGCCACCTTTGCTGTATCTTCTTAGTTTCTTTTTCCTCTTTGTGTGAAACTGGCAACTCTGACCAAAGCGTTATTTTTCCCTTCACATTTTTTTTCTCTGTTAAACACAGTGTGAGAATTAATCTTAAAAGTGAAGCTCACAGTCTTTGGTGAAATTGTGTGAAATCAAGAAAGAGAGAGTGTAGTATTGTGTCTTTTTTTCCAATGAGACACATATGAAAAATGACCTTTGACCTAATGTCCTTTATAGCAAAGGGCTTTATGAAATCTCATATTTTTGGACGGAATCGAGTGTCTTATGCTGTATAGGTTTTCTGTGTCTTAATAAAATATTGTGTACACGTCATTTTAATTTTTAATGTGTATATTTAGTCTGCTTTTGCCTTGAAAAATTCATTAAATTTAGACATAATATTAGAGTCGAGTCACACTGATGTTTTCTGTATTTGTCTTCAGCAGTGAACTTATGTGAAAGCCAGGTTTTGCCTGTCTGTTTGCCAGTTTTATATGTCTCCTTTGAGCGCTGTCTCGCCCCTTCTTGGTACTTTCAGTTTGACAAGAGCTGCTGGTGTCATGATAGGATACTGTGACAATGTCAGAAATTAAATTAAAATGTGAACAAGCTGTATAATTGGAAACTAATTTAAATTGCAGTGGTAATTTCTCCCTCAAAATGGTCAGTGAAATGGATGGAGAGCAGACTGACTCGCTGCCTTGGCGTGCACTTCCTTATTGTTATGTTAATATCATCACACGTTCACGTTCACTGCACGTGCCAGTTTTGGGAGATTTTCTCTTTGTTGTTTTTTTTTTTTTATTCTGTACTCTGCAAATAAGGCTAATATATTATTCCAAACATTTTTTTGGCTTTTGTCTCTACCCTTCACCCCCCCCTCTACCCACCTCTCCTTCTCTATTCAGCCTCTCTACCACACCACTGCCTCTCAAGTACCTAATTACCTGTAATGGAAACATCCCTCTCATTACCCCATGCAAATTAGCCAGCCTACTCAGCACAATTAAGATGAAAATTCCAATTACATAATTAAAGAAAGTTGTTTGATGTGTGGATCAACAGAAAAAGGTAAAAAGAATGCCTCATCCATATATATATAATTAACCCTTCAAAAAGAGCATTATTGTAGTGAGGAATACAGTACGTAGAGGCAGCGTTTTTAAAATAGTCTAAACCAACGTCCTGTAAGCCACTACAGTGCATGCAGACTGACACATAAATATGTGATTTAGCACGCGTGTGTACTAGACTGTAAAAAATGTTTTGGGGCCATTGAGAAGGTAAAGCCAAATATCTTGTGATAGGCGCTTTAAGGCTATGTTAACAAGGCTGTAAATATTTGCTGTGGATTTGGTACTCTTTGTCTCCTTCCATCAGTGGCCGATTGAAGTGCTCACTACACATTGCTGCAGGCTCTCACACATTAAAGCAGAGGTTAACAAGATTGGCTATTATCCAGTTAGGGACTGAGGACATGAAGAGCCAAAGGAAAGATCACAGATTAAGGGGAAGGTAAATATAGCACAAGTCACCTGCAAGGATTTAAAATAAAAGACCCAGTTACATAAGAAGTGTCCTTACATCGAATGTAAAGATTTACTCTGTGTGTCTCTTTTGTAACTACAATAATTTTAGTTTCAAAGTCCAGCAACAATATGAATAATACAAAATTCAATATGTAGAGCTCTAAAAGAAGATATGTCATTAAATTTGCTTTCTAAAATATGTTTTGATTTCATTTCACCTTATTGAAGGGATCATATGCATGCGAAAGCCAAATAAGATTATATCTGGGCAGAGGCAAGACAAACAAGAGTCCCTCTCACAGACGGAGGGTGTGTGCTTTAACCCTCTCTCTCGCCTCTTAGCCGGCTGAGGAAGTGGAATAGCGTCCCCACAGGTTATTAGAGTGTGTGAGGTGTGCCATGCCCGTCTGTGCTGTGCACACTCAGACGAACATCCTGGCTGCCTGACTGTGTGTGGAGGGACTGGTTAATGAGATATTGACTGCCCATTGAGAGCATGGATTTTTGATTTGGCTCCATAGAAGTTGGGAGGATAGGGAGGCGCACTCTGGAGAGGAGGAGAAAAGAGGAGACTACTGATGGGCACGAATTTCTGAATTTGACGTTGTTCTTTGTTACCAGTTGGTACTGTTTACATGATTTTATGACCTTTTTAGATTATATTTCTAACATGTCTTTTAAAATTATTATTGAGTGTTATGGGGCAGCCTGTACAGAACAGTATTAATCAATTTATATATTATAGGACATTTATCATAAAATAATAAAAATGAAAATACCGATAAAATAAAATGATAATTATTTGAATTAATGATCTATGCAATGCATACAAGAATAGTAAATTATTTTACAGAAGTGCTTTAATAGCTTTCCATGCTTTTTAAGGTATTGTGACAAACCAGATAGCTGTTTAGCAGGAAAGAATTAATTACTGCTGAGTTGAAATGTTTTTTTTTACAAAACATAAATACTAATTTGAGCTATTTCTCACATTTTCCTCAGACTGTACATTAATCTACAACTCGGTTCGAGTCATTACCAGGGTGTGAGACAGCGCTGTCAGTCTTCCTGTCTTGTCATGTCAGTCACACCTTGTGGTTTTGACAGATTAGTCCAATCACAGGCAAGGTTAAATGACTCTCCTGTCCCATGCCCAATCAAACAGCAGGGTACAACAAACAGCAGGGACTCGAGATAACCATCAGACTACACAAGCTGATTTCTGTTCATTCGCACCAAGTTCAGTCAGGGTTCTCGATTTGACTCCCCAGTCAGGTAAAACACGGAGCTGGGCTTAGTCAAATGCCTCTAACTTGAGGGTAATTTCCTACTTTACTTTCACTCAGTATTTCAGGAGTCACTTATAGATCCTTTGAAGTGTCTCCATGTCATGCAGCATTTAGCTGCTGATAGAATACTTCCTCTGTCAGCACTCCTTAGATAATCATATACCACAGTCCATGGAGTTAAAGAACATTTTTTACTTTCATTTTTTTCTCCCTCTTTCTTCCTGTAGCTTCCACTGCAGAATATGTTCAAAGAAACCCTTTGCTTGACATTCTGATGAATTGTTATTTGCGGTCATTTCAAATACTGATATGCAAACTCTGAGGGTGGACTCGTTAACACATTTTAGGGAAGCTGTACGAACACATAGATTAATAAAAAAGAGAATAAATAACAGTTCTTCAGCCTCACGTGCCCTTTTTTAACCTCATAGGTTTTGCCACTTGGGGCTCAGAAGTTAACAGTGTTTTAAAAGAGTGAATGTTGAAGTTTTTTCCCCCTGTACTTTCATTCAGAGCTTGTTTCGTACCACTGACTTTTTTCCTCCCAGGGCCTCTGGAGGGCTGTCCATTGGCTTTTTGAAGTTGCATCAAAGAGGAAATGGGGGAGAAAAAGCATTATTGATTTTGCGTTTTGTCTGACTCAAACACTGAGGACAGAAAAACACATAAGGAGTCAGGTGTTGGCAGTGGGGCAGCACCGTCTCTTGTGTGTGAGCCGGAGGGAGACGGAGGGGAAAAAACTGAAAAGAGGTAGAAGGTGAGGAGGAACACCAGACAACACTAATTCATCTCTCCCTTGAGTCGTATGCTCAGTCTTCTCGCTTCCATCACTTCTCCTCTCCCTTCAGGTCTTAATTTCAGAGTAAATAAAGCACCATTACTGTACAGCTGCAGACAAACCATCGTCTCTTCCTTGCCACGTCGGATAGCTTTTCCTCCTCCTCCATCAGGCTGGTGACTTCCAAGCTCTGACAGCACTCTCCAGTTGACCTGCTTTTCCATGAAACACCAAGCTGCTCTCTTCTCAGTTGTAATCAGATCTCCCTGCTAGGCAAGCATGCCGGCAGCAGGCAAGAAGAGGAGTATTGTTTGTGTGCTTTATCACCTTTATCCTCCTCCTGTGTCAGCCCAGCAGAGGTGAGATGAGAGCGGAGTAGTTTTCTAGTGTTAATGTGACCTAGGGTGACTGAAAAGGAGCTCTCTGTGACAGCCACTGATAACAGCTGTCACTAGTATGGCTTACTCAGCACTCATGCTATGGATATATGATGTAGCCTTGTTTATTGAACTTTGTTGAGAATGTTTTCCAAGTTTACACACATGGATGTCTGTGGAATTTGCACTAGCAGAATATGACTATAAATAGTAATGGCATCGCAGGAATTGTAGTGAAAGCATGTTGTAGATTCAGTGAATTAGAAAGGGTCAGAGGTCACAGCATACTAAGTCAAACTCCCCTCAGCTCCATGGAGAGTGACTGTGGCATCTAGAGACCCCGGTGGGGAACAAAGGATGAAAAATGAGAGTTGCGTGGAATTTTGATGAGACGAGGGAACAGACAGCGTTATAACAAAGATTGTCACAACATGCGCTCCGCTGCTTGATTACAAAAGGGAGAGAAGTGTGTGAGGCGTTTGATTACATGTCCCAGCAGAGGCCATTAAGGGTTCTACTTGTAGGCTGGCATCATTTACACTCATCTGATCTGGCGTCTGCGCTGATGAACAAACAAAGATTGTGCTACTCCTCCTGAGCACTAGGGGGTGCTCTTCAAAAAAAAAAAGGACAAATTATATGAATATCTGTGCTGCAGAGTTTTTGAAGTTGTTACAGTCTACTTTCTTCACTGCCGCTGCTAACACTGTTTCCACGTCGCCGCAAGGCAGCACAGTGTAATAGAGAATGTTTGAATCTCCCAGAGGAACCTTTGCAGGCCGGAATGAAAACTAACTCTCAAGGTTAGCAGCATAAGGCCCAGCTCACCCCAACGAAGATGCATGAAAGGAATTTTAACATCATAAATAACAAAGAAAAACAGCCTTGCCAGAGCAGTCTGCTTAAGATTGATTTTATGCACATGCATTCATTTGAAATAAAAGAAATGCTGTTTCAGTGCTAATTACAAAGATGAAAGGAAGTAGAATGTGCAAGGCAATGAACTTTGTTTAAAGGCGCAGCACATGGCTTATTCAGGGACATTGTGCTTAAATGAAATCCAACCTCATTTATGGACTCAGAGTATTATTTGAAATTGAAAATGTATTTACCTAGTTCTCGTAAGGAATAAAAAAAAAAAGATGCAATCCTTTGCATGCGAGTCAGGCAGCAGAGCCAACTAAACAATGTGTGTCCCTGATAATGTGTGTGTGCATGTTTCCCAGCTGGAGCAAAGGGGTTAACTGGCTGTGGAGAGATCCTTGACCTATCTGAAATGAGCTCCCCGCCCCCTCCAGCAATGTGGAATATCTGATTGCTGATTATGAGTTTATTCTCCATCGTGCTGAGTCTTTTGCATGTCAGGATCCATTCCTCCCTAGCTGAACTGATTAAGGAGCTGGAGATGATGCTACAGCTCTCAGCGATTGCTGAAAGACTCTCAGCGAGCCTGTTAATCTGGAGTGCAGCTGGCAATCATCCACCACTGACTTTTTTGGAGGCTTTTGGGGTTGTTTTGTTGTTTTCAAGTGGGTTTTTTGGCATATTGTTGTCTTTGTTCCCCTGGGCTTCTTGTTTCTGGATGAGAGCTTTCGGAGTGCTGAGCGCAGGTCCTTGTCAACCTGGCTGCTCAGCTCAGCCTAGTCCAGCCTCAACAACAGCAGCGTCAGCAAAGACCCTCGCTCAAAGTCTCAGGATGTGCTTATGATCACCCTCTTACAGGAGCCTAATTTTGGGGGAGAAAAGAAAAGATCTTCATCCCTGATGTAAAAAGCTCTCTCTTTGCTCATTTTCCAGAGCTCCCAGAATCCATAGTATGAGACAAAGGCATCAGATAAATTAAAAGAAATAGCTTTTCCAAAAAAAAATGTATCCTTATGTAAACTTTTAAGGGTTTATGTGGCATTCAGTGGATTTCTGTCGCAAGGAAACAAACAGTTTTCTAGCAAAAAGACTGGCACGACTGCTTTATTTGCTTGCAGGGATCTGTCGCTTACTTACAAATCAGCAGCTGTCGTCTTAAGTTTTGTTTTTGTCAATAGTTGGAGGGGAGAGGAAGACAGCCGTGTTCCTACTGCGCTGATGGCTGTTTTAATGCCTTTAATGTTTGACTTGGGGCAACAGAGAAGGGATCTGCCCAAACAGAGCACTCTCAATTACTATCAAAGCTGTACAGCCCGCTTCTAATGACGTCCCACGGTCAAACGCGTCACCCACAGTTTTACCACTTATTGTTTAAACACCAAATGTTCTGTAACCCAAACATTCAATATATAAAATATTGTCCAGTGCTAAAAATATTGCCAGCAGTATTACCTGATTATATACAGACTCAAAGACAGGTACACATCGGTTAATAAACTGAGGAGGAAAGCTGCCATTTGCTGCTCTTTATTTGTATTTATAGTATTTTATTTAGGGTTTGTTACTGTTCCAAGATCTGCAATAACACCATCGGAAAACTAATTGTTTTTGGCTGAAATGTTTTATGGTGTTATACCACTGTGATAAAAAATTCTAAATATGTTCCAAAAACTGGTAAATATGTTTAAAAACTGGTGCTGGTCTTCGTGTCCTGGAAGATCTCAAAACATCTCAGTATCCCTGACAAATCAGAGCTTGAACTTCTTGAGAATAAACAGCCGAGTCACACCAAGTTCTGCTCCAATCCAGAGCAGTTTATGGGTGGGAGGAGAGCTCAGAGTTTTTATTTTTAACTCGGGACTGAAAGGTGTATGTCTGGCTCTACACGCTGTTTATTCAGGCTGCCTCTCTTGGCCTTTTTAACTTTTCTATGGCTCTTACTCATTCTTCGTAGGCAGACCATTACATTAGCAAAGTAAAATGACAAAAGTTTCCTCTAAAAACAGCCTCAAAAAGAAATATGAAATTTAAATTAAGCCTGTATTTAATACATCTCAAATTGTGCTCAAATGTAATTATTTCCAGTTTCAATTGTGTTATATGCAACATTTGGCCATGAAAATGTCTAAAAATCACTAAATTTTTATTATATGTATTTGTGGAGTTGTGTACTTACATCATCCCAAGTATTTCCAACAATGTTCAAACTCAGACGAATCTGTAATTTTATTTGAGGCAGCAGTGTGTTTAATTTTGTTGCTAATTTTGTTATTTGGTTAGTATTTCCTCTCATCATGTGCCGGGTCAGCCTCATTTTTCTGGACCACATTAGCTGTAACTGTGGATGAACTCAAGGTAAGAGGGCAAACAATCAAAGGCATGATGGGAGAAAGGTAAAGGCAGATTTTCCTCCAGTTGAGGATGATCAGAGTAAAACTGCTGTACGTCTGACATACCTTGCCCACTTGACTGGGTAAGGAAGTTTTTTTTTTTTTTTTATCTTTTGACACATGATTACATTGGGCCATTCTGCTTTGATCTCAGCATGGATTTTTTTTTTCTTTCTCTTGATGTGGGATTATTATAATTTATACATAAGGGATTTTGATTTTTTTTTTCTTGAGCCTCAACAAACTTGAGTAAACATAGTATACATAGTAGATTAACATTGTGTTCATTTACACATTCTCATTAGCGAGCCCTACGGTAATTAATCAGAGACCGTAGTATACAAGGAGATAGACACCGTTCAAATAATTTATTCCTTTCTACTCTTACTGACTGTGAGAAAAAGTGTCTGATCAATTCCTCCCTTAGATGTATCTCTTTGAAGACTGACAGTGTCTTATGAGAGAACCACTACGGTATTTATTCTCTAGAAACTGAAGGCTGCAGACCTTGCATATACTGTACAAACATCGCAGGGCATTGTTGCCTCATACTAATAGCCCCCAATTCCCTTTGAATATAGGAACCGCATAACCCCAATTAAACCCACATACTGTCAAACATTAACTTTGCTGTCTATGTTGCAGCACTGTAGTTTCTGTTAGGTTCAGAGTTTGTGGTTTACTGTTAATGTTAACACAAAAAGGCCTAAAAAATTACACTAAAAATACCGAAGGCCAGATACCAAGCTTTAAGTGACTTTTTTTTATGTATATTTATTTAAGGAGGAATCCATAAATAATGATGTAGTAGAATATAGCCAGTTTTATATGGAAAAGGTGTTACGAAGGAAAAGTTCGCACAAAAATGATAAATCAAATATCTATTCACCGGAAGTGAAAGTAGCGTGACTTTTCTTAGTCCACAAAACAGCAATGTACGGCAGTATTCTTCTAAAAAACTGTAGAAGTTTTGGAATAATTTTAAAATGTTAAAAAGAAAAAAAATGCTTTATGAGTACATAAAATGGCACTACACAGCTCGTCTGGCACAATCCAAGTCCCCAGAAGCCTTAAGATCCCAAGCTGATGGAGATTGCTGCTCCACTGTTTTGCTGGGAAGTGGGAGAAATGTTCTGTAGACTGAGAAACTTCTCCAGACTTTCTGTTGGCATGTGGGTGAGTAAACACGGGCTTCATTTGTATCTTTGAGTGAACTATTTCTTTAAAGGAAAGCTGATATGGGCAAAGGTAAATTACAGTGATACAACATGCAAAAAAGCCTTAATAGCAACCAATAAAAAGTAAATGCACCAATAAAAAAAAGAAAACCATAATGGTAATGCCAGCTGATATTATCACCTAATGAAGTAATACAGTGTATTCACTTTCCCATTAAATGTTGTAATGCCTGTTGCTAGCCTGACAATTAGAATAATTTGAGGTTAAGCCACATGTGGACGGGAGCAGTTGGAGACCGAACTGTCAACCCTGCAATTAGCAAATGACTCACTGAGCCACTCACAACCAGTTGATCGGTAAATTTTTTGTACCAACAACAAAGTGAAAACATGAGTCCAAGCGCTACACGAAATGCTCCCTTATGATGTTAAAGTCCAAACAATTTTTATGTCGAGAGCAGCAGTTTGCTTTATAATTTGCATTAAGGGTAGGCTTGTGCAGTACTTCATCCAATGTAAAACAGGAGTCTTGAGCATGGCAATTTTGCCAGCGATCATATGTAAATAACTTGATTACTAACTAATTGCAGCCATTGTAAATGAATTTTGTGACTACATGAATTTGCCTGGAGGGCAGTCTGAGTTGCTGACTGAAGAATTAGTAGCTGTCCTGTAAATCACATGCTAACTGTGAGCATTTGCAAGCACAAATTAAATGAATATCCTGAAAAGCGTGGCTCAATTCAGCAAACTTGTACTTTCTGTAAACGCACATTTAACATATTTTTTGCAGATCCTGAAAATAATTGTGTCTCTTTATTTAATATTTGAAGAAACGGAGAACTGTAAATACAAAAGAGCCAACTAGATGGTGCTGTGGAGTGTAAATCAGAAATTAGAAACATATCTAAGTGTTTCTTTTGATTCGGAATTTCAAAAGATTTCAGCATTGTAAACCTTTTCTTTTCCCTACATGCATGCATTAACATAAACAAGTTTTACCTCAGTTCTGTCGTATAAAAGGAAAAAGCTGGGTTGGTGTATTTCTGCAGCTCAGCTTCTCTCCGAGGCAAACAGAGATTGTTCGTTTCGTATTGTAAACTGAACGTTATCCATAGGCAACAGATATTTTATGGCTCTTACTGATGAATGTTTGTAAGATAGATTTGATGTCACAATAGTACATCCCTTGAGCAACCACAAAAGCCTCCAGTGATGAAGGGTTTATTTTTAAAACTACAGGAAAGGCTTTCTGCAGATTAATTCCAGTGTATGGTTCCCATTGTGGGAGAAACAAATTGGGCTTTACGGAATTAGTGTGTTTGCTGCATAAATTTCAAATCTATCCCTGAAACATACGGTTGTGTCTACGTGATTGCATGCATCTGCATTGCTTTTGAGTGAAAACAGAAGCAAACTTTCCCGACTGCAAAGAGCTCGAAGTGCAGTAATGATGGGCTCAGTGTTTCTCCATTGACCCAGGTGTGTTGTCTAAATACAATATGGATGTGCAGGGCTGCCTGCGCACTCCAGCGCTGGGAGACTATTTGCTGAAGGTCATTTGGGATCATAGCGTGCCATTAATAATTCCTGAAAGCATCCAACATCTCCATCTGTTCTGCTGCATCCATCGCTCCACTTCAAAGACAAAGGCAGCATCTGCAGGTAAGCATTAAACCTGCCTCCAGGCTAAGATGTTGGAGGTGGGATTCTTTGTTGAGAGAACTTATCTCTGGTCATCAGGTCACGCTGCTCATATATTAGCCAATTAATGTTGTATGTTTACTCACACGGCTTGAACCTATGAACACACAGACACGCACAGACTCACAGACGTGCACTTAATGTGTGTTGTGGCTACTGAGTGTTTTTTTTTTTTCTGTTTCCACTGACTGAATCCAGTGTAGCATGGTAATTACTCACATACCTTTGCAAGCTACGGACCTCTCTACAGGGAAGCAGGTACCACCAACTTGACAAGGTGTTGCCAGAGATATTATCAAAGCTAATTTTAAACGAAGCATTTAATTCCGTGCATTGTTTGTGTTTGTATCCGTGTGTGTAGCTGACCAGATAACACATATTTACCTGTGCGCTGGGCATACAGTGCAGTAAAATCTAAACAGGTCTCAATGACAGGCCCACTTGAGATACGTAGGAGTCCTGCAGGGAGCAAATGGATGTTTGGCAGTGGCATGCGCCGCCCGGGCCTGGTGCTCGCAGTGGGCGAGGAGGCAAGTGCCTGGCTGAGTGAAAGATGGCAGTGTGCAAGGAGAGTGTGTGCACACAGCCGAGGCTGTGACAGAAAACAGTGAGAGCTCTGCTCCTGCTGCTTCATCTTCCTCTGCCAATGATAGACCTCCGCTTTAATTTCGTTAATAGAGTCCAGCGCTCGCAATGGAGTCGGAACAGCATATAAACAGCCATTTTACCAGCTTTTTTTTTTCTTTTCTTTTTTTGCTCAGATGGAACTAATCATAAATATGTGTTTGGTTTATTTAGGAAAAAGTGACATGGAAAGCTTGGCTGGTATAGAAAAAATCATAATTTACTGGAACAGAGTGTGTACGGCGCATCATTCGATGAAGCTTACAATTATTAGTGCTTCGCCCCTCACATGTGGTCTGCTGATAAAGCACCTGTGCCCATGAGTAACCCCGCCATCTTTCAGCCCTGGGCTCTTGTACTGTACTGTAGGTCTGACCAGTGAGTCTACTCAAATCACCATCAGCTTCAAACTGCTTAGCCTGGCCAATTTGAATTTCACATCTCTGCTGACTCATAACCCTGTCAGGACCTTTCTTCTTTATCATGTCTGTGCCTCCGGTGGACTCTCCTCACAAGCAATAGGAATTAATTATTCAGATTAGAAACCGAGCCACAATTACTGTGATTTTTGTCAAAGGCTTTGTTTTGGCTTAATGTTGATATCTGATCGGGCACATTACAGCACAGCCAAGATTGCCTTTGAAAGCAATTATTTTGCTGCATTTATTCATTCATGACATTTCAGCGGAAGTTAATGGCTATGTCAGAGCAGGCAGGAAAGTGAGCAGGAAATGATTTTGGCTAATGACACACTCTCAAAGTAGTCAGGTAAGAGTGAGTGTGCCGACCGCTGCACTGGACAGCGGCTCAGATCAACATGATAAAGAGGGACTGATTGAGCCGCGTACATCCACAGGAAGCTGAGCATTGGGGTTCAAGGTTATCTGGACAAATCAGACTCCTGTTTCCATTCATCCCCTCCTCGCCCACCAGCCAGCCCTTCCTGGGCAAACCAGCAAATTAGCAATTCTGATGTCTGCAAGCAGGTCTGGCAAGGGAATGCCTGTGAATCCTAATGCCATGATTAAACTTTCATATCCGTCCGGGGGAAGTGCTGCATATACAAAATAAGCAATCTCTTTTTATTTTTCAGCACTTTAAGTAAGGCTGTTGGGATGAGCAAACATAAACCCTTCAACAGGGTTAAATGGACCAGGCCAAGTGTGTGTCTGTGTGTGTTGACGAGGAGTGATCCTTCACACAAATCACTCAAATCTTTGTCTCTTTTCAGTGAATATAATTAGTATTGATATACTAAACATAGGAAGCTGCATTTGATTTCACTTGCTGCAATAGTGATTTGCATTGAAACAGTCATTCCACCGTCCTCAGCATTGTGAATGTTACCACTTGGTGTAGATTAGCATATTAAATGGAAATGTTTAGGGAAATGGAATACCCAGGCGATGTTATGCTCCCTTGGCCGGACACACTGAGTGGATGGGAGGGAACACGAGGGACAGGGAGCCTCAGTCCAATGTGGCCATTACATAAGATGGTCTTATCAGGCTCTACCTCCTGCTGAGCCACAGCCTTGCTTCCCTCTGCTCCCCCTTCCTGGCGCTCCCAAAACATGGGCCTTCATTAGTAGGGCTAAATATCCCCGTTCTCTGCAATCTCTATCATTTCTTGCCTTGAGGCAATCCGATAATTACCTGTTCTCATTTCCCCTCCTTCTGGCCAGCAGGGAAGTGTTCTGACTTGCATTAGTTTGCATGAAATATTATCAGAATATTGCACATTTCTCAATCCTGCAGCCTCTGACACAAGAAATATGGAGTCGAAGCAGCTGTGATTGACAGGTGTCTGTCTTTCATGTTCCTCTGAGAATAGCTGCTTTGTTCTGGAGTTACAGCAGGAATTTTGATGGAAGAAGGAATGAGTGCGTAATGTTTATAAAGGCTTTGTTGCTTTGTTTAACCTCCGTCTGCCATTATTTCCGGGCAGTATTGTTATGCATTACATCTTTCTTTGTTACCTACAGTGTCGGGGTAAAAGAACTCAGGGATTTTCTGAATTTAAACTCATCAGTGAGTTTCCCTCACGGAAAAACTATCAGCATTAAAGTAGAGTAGCATCTTCCTCTCTGTGAATCCTGTGAGGGTTGTGGGAGAGAGAGGTTGATGAGTACATAACATACAATGCCTAGGAGGGGTAGGCATCTTGAGCTGTTACGGTCGGCGTTATGCTCAGAAGTCCAAGAATTCCACCCAAATGCACACATCCTGTCTCATATTATTTGTTCCTATATGTAATAATGTCTCACGGCTCTGGATTAGGAGATGAATAAGCTTTACCACTAAAGGTGAGAAGCTCCCCTCAGACTAACCTCTGGGGTCAGGAGAAACACATATATGCTACCCCTAATAAGCAAGAAGAAACTGCATCTGATCTTTTTGTGATGCAGTATCTTCTCCTTTTTCTGTTCTAAATGTCTGCTCCTGAAGTGCACATATTTCTACCTCAAATATTGCTGTTTTTAGAAGTTAATGTCATGCGTGGTATTTGCCGAAATGCATCTGTGGTTTATGGCAGCGAAGCAGCGAACATGACAGTTTTTTTGCCAGCAAAGTGATTGATTGTAGCCAATTTAGGAAATGACTTTAAACGTAATTTATGAATGTGACTTGAAAAATTTAAAGTAACTTGCGTGTTAAGCAGGGGGATCCGTCTGATATGGAGTTGTTGTTGATGCATGAGCTTAAGCCCATTCAATGTCTCGCCTTGCTGTGGGAAGCAGTGATGATTTTGGACTTTGTGACGGTCACTTTAATCTCTAATGAAGGCTCGTCCCTGGCTCTGCTCAGCCCTCTGATAGCAGAGCAGTCGTAAACAGGCCTGTCAGGGGGATTGCAGTGCTAGCAGTGCAAATGGCAAAGAAAACCGCAGGGACCAAGCCATGCTAGCATTATGGTTTTATTCAGATAGAGCTCAGAAAAGACATATGAGAAAATTCTCCTACTTTGCCTTAACTTCCTCACTGTGTGGCCACATCACAGTATACCTTTGAACAAATTTTTCTCTTTACCTATTTAAATTACCCTGATTTGTCCAAATACATGAGCTACATTCCTGTGCAGTCAGTCGGTCAACATATCCCTCAGAGTGGAAACTAAAATACCATCAGATTTATATCAGCTGCAAATAAACACTCAGCTTTTAAGATTGCATCACAAATTGACCATAAAATTGTGTTTATCAATTCAGTCTCGCCGTGTTACAGCATATGCTTCTTTTAGTTTTACCACATTACCATACAAATGAAGACGATTTCATGTTTAACATTTAGTTCGAGATGTAAATGTGTGCTAAAATGATTCTGTGAAACTGATTACTGGTTGCTCTGTGTTCTGACACATCCTGTGCTCATGCAGCATGTGCGACAGCTGGTTAGTAATTAAAATAATCTTCTCCCTGGTAGTGATTTAGCTTTCATGACTGCAGCTTACCTCAAATTGAAAATAAATTTATAGATAAATGCCTTTGCTGTTCCAGCAAATTATACCGCTGCAACTCAAAGGAGCCAAGTTGTTTATTTTGGTAGTAAAAGAGCAATCAGAGAAAACAAACAAAGCGCTTTATGAGTGCTGTCAGATTAATAATGATGCTAACCAGCGGTGATGATGGAGACGATTATTTTTCAGCATACTCTACCCCACCTCATCATAGTAATTATAGATACTATATCATTATTATATCAAGTATTCACTACAGATTATCAAGATAATTGCGGCTTGCTCCAGGATTGCCAAGTTCACCGTGCTGCCAATAAACTGGGAATTACTGAGCAGGAGAGAAACACACACATTTTGTTATCCACAGCAAACTAGCACCAAATCTGTTTGACATGTTCATGTTCACTTCGAATTTTTTTTAAGTGAGCACAGAAATGTGCACACATACACACACAAGGATACACACACATGCACACAAACATCAGTTGACAGTGTTAAGATGAGGCTATACATGTGATACATTGTTTTTCTCCCAGCTTCTGTTCTGGTATATCTGGGCAAATCCCGTGGTGATGAGGCGTAGAATCTGTCATGGAGAAGGCATAAGCCTTTCATATGCATAGTAGAGATAAGAGGCAGCCATTTTATCAGGCGAGCTGTCGCTCCAACATGCTTGCGTGTTATGTGTCCCCGGGAGCGCCTCCAGAAACATGTCCCTTTAATGACACGGCCCGTGCTCGCCAAGAGGACGCCCAGTTTGTTCTGAGCGATAACCTGACAATTATGCCAATTACACCAGCCAGCAATGTTGACAAACACACCAGGAGAATTGTTGCAGTTGATTGGTAGTTGTGTTCTGAAGTCCCCCCGCTGTGACCTCTTCTGTAATTTAACTAGCATGGAGGAGAATTGCAACGGGTTTTCGAGAAAATTCCCAAAGCCTTGTGTTCTTTTGTAACGGGGCGATGTTTGTGCCAAACTGAACAGGCAGAGAAAAGCATCTACTATGTCAAGAAGGCAGAAAGAGAAAAATTATTCCTTCTGCAAGTCCCCTCTGTATGTGATTTGTTTCGATTCATAAAGAGTGTTACATTTCCATGCCGGGCCGGTGCAACACGTAGAAAGTTGTTGTGGTGGATCATATTGCCTTTACGGATTAGATCCCAAATACTGACCCAGCACCATTAGCCGCTACTTATGTAACCCTTAAAGAGCACTGCTGTTGGGACCTGAGCTTGAGGCTTAGCTGCCTATGAAGTGAGGCGGGAGACACTGCCAATATGGAAGCAAATTAACAATAACAGTGGCGGCTCACCTGCTACAGCGTGAAGTGTGAGTGCTTGGTTGGTATACATAAAGGCTTTTTCAGCAGGTTTTTTGAGCAAGAACAGCATTGTACCGCATCAGCCTATTTGCAAAAAATCTGTTTTGATAAGCTCGCATCTTTTGAAGGAAAAAAAAAAGATGATCCCCCTTTTATTTCGGAGCACTTGAACTTTCAAGCGCAGCACATGATTTTTTAATTTCTGTTGCAAAGTAACAAGACTCTATATGATTGACACACAGTTGTCATTTCACACCAAATGGAGTGAATCTGAAATAAAACATTAACATACTCATATGAAGTAATTAGACCGTATTTTGCTGTATCACAGGGTACAACAATATTTCTTGTCGAGCCCTGAGGGTCTTTTGCTGAACAACAGAATTTATTTTCTCTCAAACTGCAGCACATTGTAGCAGTGGTACAACACCTTGCAGGGAGATTTAAATGCAATAACAACTGCAGATTACAGTCGAACACTGAGGTCAGGAACTGTTCCGTAACCGTTGACTTGAGCTCCGATCTGGTCATGTAAGCATGGAGCTGAGAACGGCCGGGGTTGTGCCACGACCGCTCGGCTTGTATCTCGAGGTACCTTAGAGCTAAAGTCAGGCCCGGTCAATGCAAAGCGTCATTTCCCACTGAGAGCATGCTATGTCTTTTGTAAGAGCACAACGATACACAAAGGCAGGCGGGAAAGGGGGCAGGCGGCTGCCTCTGCTGGCCTGGTCAAAGTGAACGGAGCTCAGTTTCCCTGCATGTCCCCCTCACTTCTCTTACATAACGCTGTTAAGCTGGAGTTAGCAAACATTAGAGGTCAGCTGGTTATTGGGACAGTGGAAATGTAGTCATTCACTGGAGCACTATTTACAGTAGAAAATGAGATTGCTTTGCAGGATAAACAACAGTTTTTTTCTCCAGCTGTTTGTTATAAGTTAGAAAATAAACATTTTTTGGATGTTTGTCTTTAATTTATGATCCATACAATACTGAAGAAGCTCAAGATGGAGGCCGACATCAAGGCCTTTGTTATATCCTTTGGATTTCTCTGTGCCTTCAGGACATGATGTTTTCTATTACATTATTGTGTTAGCGCAGTCTAATCTGTCCTGTCTGTTAAAAGTGTCTGATGTCCTTAAACAGTGAGGGCGCAATGATTTACACCTATGTTTGATGAAAAGAGGCTGGAGAATCCATTAGTGTCCATCTAAATTACATCAGCCAAACCACTGACACGAGCCTGCAGTCCACTGCCAGCTCATTGATTAAGAACAGTTTCCAATGGCCTTATGTAACTGGCCCTTTTGCATTAGTTCAACGTTGTTGCTGTTCCCTTGTTAGTGGCGAGATGGGCCATTTGTGGAATACAGTTAGAATTTTCTCTTGTCAGAGAGAAATGCCTAAATGAAATAAAAGCTGCCAAAATTAAGCACCACATTCTGTAAGCCAGTGACTCACCTGCATAAATGGGGAATGAATAATGCAGAAACAATTGAAGAGGGTAGGCGATGTAGCAGATTTTCATATGATGATACTGTAGCGCGCTGCACAAAAGGACTCAATCATCCAGGAAGTCATAAAAAGACATCATATTGTCCAATTAATAACCACGAAAACAACCCACACTTCCGTGTGATTTCTGAGATGTTTTCAAGGCATCGTAATCATTGACAACACGTGAATACCAATTTTAGATTCCCGTTGGAAGTCTCCATCTGAATACCGTCAACTCTTTTTTAAAACCCCCCTTTGATTTTGATAAAAGAAAGAGCAATGTCAATCAGGTGAACTAATGGGAATGTGCATTTTGTAATTCACTCAAAGGGAGTGGTAAATTGAAAAGAGTTTGCAACCTTTTAACACACTCACACACACACTGGCGCTGACAGTCAAGCTCCATTATCTGACAGCTGGAGAGGTTAAAAATAACTGTGCTCGCAGCAAATTAGACGTATCATTTGGCTTCTAAGTGAGAGATGAATCTTTGTGTGGATGCTCCTGCCATGCCGTGACACAGGGGCAATACATCAGCCTGTGTTTGCCTGTCTTTCTCATAAACTCCAAATGGAATTGTAAACAGATGAAGCAATTTTACACCAAATGTATTCTCTCTGCGTTGCGCCCATGCTACAGTGAGGAGCCCGGCTACCATAGACACATACATTACTGGCCAATGCACTCTCAAGTCAAAGTACATAAATCATAATTTTGGCTGCCTGCAGGGTTATTGCCATCGCTCAAAGACGATCCTCAAAGTGTTTTGTATGTTACTTTTTATCCGACGAGAAATCTGATGTTATTGCACACACGACTTTTGAAGATCTTGCCGCCTGTTATTCCTCTGCTCTCATAAAAGGCAAATTCGCACATGCTGTAATTTCAGGCATGCACATACACAACATACAAACACACAAGGATGCGCTGTGTAAATTTCGATCCCGCTTGTCATAGTCAAGTTTTCCGTGTCATTCAATAGCACCTTGCCCACTTATGCATGCCTATCATGTCAGGTGTTTCAAGGTGGGGTGTCAGTTCCAATTCTGAGATGGTAAACAAGTGTAACTCTGGGATCCTTGTTACTGTAAGGTAAGTACAGAGATTTCCATGGGGTGGCTAAGGTGACAGCAGAGGTGTAGAGTTTCCTCTAAATACCTAACAACATCATTGTTAATTCATAGCTATTTAATCACTTACTAGAGTAAGTGCAGGAAGGATGATCTTTGTGTCATGTTGTCTCACAAGGTAATCTCTTGTATTTCCTCGCTTAAGACCCGCGCTCTAAATTTGTCACTGACTGCATGTAGTCACATTCACCCTCCCGAGTTTTAAGATGAGTTTTAAGTCTGCATATTTACTGAGCTCAGTGTGGCCCTGACTCAGTCTGCATGACATGATTTATCTCATCCAGCTTAACTGACAGGTATTGATGTGAAACAAGGATAAATGCAGTAGATTGATGGAATTAAAGCCTACCCTATTGTTCCCATGCTGTGCATCACTGACACATGTGAGACTCGTGTCTCTCATTAAAGAAAATAAATGCTTCAGGCATCCTCGCTGCATAAGCATCAAGTTTGTGTGTGTATGTGAGTGCACGCGCCTGTGTATGTATGTGTGTTTGTGTGTATGTGGGAAGCTATCTCAGTTGTTTTCCCTCTCTGTAATCTTTCCCTTCTTGCACAATGGATTTAGCTTGGCCTTGAACGGAGGGGAATTGCAGCTGACTCCAAACAGCAGATCATTCACCCTGTTGACTGAGGCCTAGACATGTGATTACATTAGACAAAGGGGAAAGACCATTGATTATTTAATTAACTTTCAATTACTGCTTGTGAAAAGGACAGGATCACGACTACAAGCGTGGCCATGCTCTGTTGTTGAAGCATCGTTGTTTTGTACCCCCGGGCAATCCCCCTTGCTTCTTATGTGATGCATCTAAGCCACTAAAGAAATCTAATCTTAACTATGCAAAAAAAAAAAGAGAGAGAGAGAGAGAGAGCTAGAGAGCGAGAGCGAGAGAAGCTTTCTCCACTTTACGTGCACGGCAGGCACTTGGCTGTGCATCTAAATTTTAGGAAGCTAGTGTTAACTCTATATTTGGATTCCACTGGAGTGGATTAAGGATTCTTTACTGCAAACCCACGGGATTCTCAGAGACATAAAAGAGGAGACTGTTTGCATCCATGCTATACAAATAATTGCAGGTTTCAAATCGAGTGTAATTTCAAGCACCAGCTATATGGGAGAGTGTGGGCTTTGATGTACAAATCCACAATTCATGGGGGATTAGCACCCCAAAGGTTAGCAGTTGCTAATTACAGGAGATTGGTTATACATATCTAACAAGGCAAGAAGACAGCCTTAATAAATGTGAGGATTCATCAGGAACAAGGATAAGCGGCTGTGATAAGCGGACATGTATTTGAATCACCATAGATTGATACCCTGTAATGCCCTTCTTCATACGGTGAAAGAACAGAAGCGACGTCTCCTCCATTGTTTTTTGTACAAACAGCATACCTTGTGCAATATGAGATTTTCGAGATGCATTTGTGAATGCAGATTTGTGCAATCATATAAATTAACCTCTCAGATATTCTTTCTGTGTTTCTTACTGCAGCAATTTCTCTTTTACTGTATTTCGCTTGCAGCATTCACTGCTGCATTACCATAATCCTTGGTTCCCTTCCACAAACCACCACTGGCTAAATGAATCTATTATTTTTGCCTGGAGCCGTAAAGATGCAACAAAATGCAATGCATTGAAGGGAATGAAACTTGTGATAAACTGCACATTTTCTCCATAATAGCCTGTCTACAACAGACTTCTTACCCGAAGTTGGAAGTATCGCCGCACTTGACCCTTAATAATCTGAACGTTGTCAGCTTAAAAGGTGCTATCAGAACCTAGCCCTTCCTGAGAAAAAAAAAATGATAATTCAATTCTGCGCAGAGTCATTTAGTCGAGCTATGACTCGTTGGCCCTGTGTGCTGTTGGTTGTCCTGACCAACAATAGCAGACCTGGCTGGTGTGGCCTTGTGTTTTCATATGGCCCTAAATTAAACATGTCCGAGCCAAGGCGAGCACTTGCTCTGCCGCAGGAAACGCTTTTTCATCTCCTAATGAATGTGCCTGAGGGGGTCCCACAGGGGGCTCCACTTCACCCCTCATTAGGCGGGGTGCTGCCTCTGCCTTCATGCTGAGGAGCAACCTCCTGGAGAGGGGCCTCCCACTTCATCTGAACGTCCCACGCTCCCCTGCCCTGGACCAGTGGACTGCACTGCTCTCTTCCCCTTCTCTCTTTTCTTTCTCACTCTCTATCTCCACTACCCCCCCACCACCACCACCACCACAAAGCAGCTCGTCCTATAGTCGCAGAGCAGGGATGACAGGGATGAGAGGACGGTCCGTGCTACTAATGTCATTTTAATGGCCTTGTTTGGTCTTTTGTGGTTGTGATTTATTGCTATACTCACACTATTAATGTCCTCTTAGATGTCTGTTTGACTGTCTCTTTTTACAACAGGTCAAAGCTGCTATTGCTTTAGAATGCATAATGAGGAAGGGGTTGAGAAACTAATGGTAATTGCTTTGAGATCTCCACTTTATTCCTACCATGTTGTCTACATTGTGGTCTCAGACAGGAATGTGCCTTATGTCAGGTGCAGCGGAGCCAGGCATGGCCTCAGTTAGCAAAAGGAAGGAAGAACTCAAGAGCTGAATTGCTGCACAGAGCCCTATGTCCTGACCTGGATTAGAGGTTCTCTCATAGTGCAGCGCTGCAAATACCCATTGTCATGTGGAATATATTGACAGCTTCCTGTTGTTAATGAAGCAAAACAAAGCGCAGACCTTTTGTAGCTGTTGTGAGGCAGCAGGAAGGAAAAGAGGGATATACTGGATGTCAGCTGACTCTTAGAGCCATTGCATGTTAGCAGAGCAGGCTGAAGAGGCTGATTGTTATTCCAGGGCTTTTGGGATGTGTTTATGCAATCATTAATCTTGGCACTTGTTTATTTGCCTGGGATTAGAGCACCACCGTGCATTCACCGGCAGTTAGGGAAGCTGGTTCACCATAAAGGTAGCAGCGAGCGCTCAGGTCCTCCACTGTAGGCAAAGCGTGCAAGGAGGGAAGCATGCTTTGCGCATGGCTGCTTAATCCTGCCATGTTAAACAAAACCAGGCCAGTGTTTGTAGGACTATGAAAACAGCAGTGCAGGAGGAATGTGCTCACATGCTGTAAGCAGTCTGTGAACTCTGTGTGGCAGTAGACACTCCTGCACCCCTGTCGTCTAGGAATGCCTTTCATACGGTCTGCTACAACCGGAGGAGAGGGAAGACGATGGAGTTGCTCAGCAGCTCCTTCACAGTGAATGCAGAAGGCAGCGTTTTAGAAACTCATATAAATGGCCTTTTAAAAGCCTCATGACAATGCATTTGTGAGATAATACAGTGGATTTTAAAAAAGGGTTTTATGACCCAAAGGAGAGGGAGCATAGAGGAACAGGTAATCCTTTAATTTACCTAAAATTGTCATAATCAATAAACTTTGAGATTCACTGAGCAGTTATCACATGTATATTATAATTAATGTGTATGTTGTAGTTCGCAGCTGCAAGGCCGTGCTAATAAAAGATTCTTTATAAATTTTGTTTATTAGATTTTTCTACAGCAATGCATCATATTATACTAGACCATCATATGTTTTTAGCGCTCCTGGGCTGTCCAGTGACAACCACATATCTCTAAAATGTCAACATTTTGTGAGCTAAGAATAAAAGCCCTGCTTTCAGCTTTTTGTCAAAGCATTTTTCAGCTATTTCAAAGGGCTTTCTAAAATATTTTATTTAGCCCAGACATTACCTTTTCTCAGTCTAGAAAGGAATACAATTTTTTTCATTTATTTGAAAATTCAAAAACAAAAAAATTTGGTGATGTGATTTTATTAAATGGAAAGGGTATTGAATATAGTGATCTAAAACGTAACTACAAAATAAAGCTGTCAGACAAAAGTAGTGGAGTAAAAGGAATAATATTTTCCACTGAGAAGTAGTGAAGCAGAAATATGATTTTGCATAAAATGTACTGTAAATACTGCACCTAAGTACAAGTACCTTAAATTTGTGAAAAGTAAGCGACATGGTTACATTTTACCAGTGTATGGATAAAAGATATACCATCTAAACATGCAACCTGCTGCCATCCCATCAGCTTTAATGTATGTTAAGTACATGGTTGATAAAGTGACACAACAGCATACTGACACGTCACTGAGCCACTGACATGTATTGCCTCAGTCTGTTTATCATGGCCCTGATATTGCCAGGAGCAAAATGAAATAAACAGATTGATTTTTAAAACGCAAACTGCAAATTTCATCACAAGTAAATATTAAACGTGGCCCCAATTGTAACATTTCCGTTTAATCATATTGAACATTTTGTGGCATTGAGGAAAAATGATGCATGGTGGAAGTGTTCACAGTCTCTTATTAAGACACTAATAGCCAAGGGCACTGTATATGGATTAGATAATGGCTTTGTCTCACTTTAATTTGCTCTCTGCACCTGGAAGAGAGGTCCTAGAAAATCTTTAAAGGCCAAATAACAGTGCTGAGTGCGTGTGTGTGTGTGTGTGTGTGTGTGTGTGTGTGTGTGTGTGTGTGTATGTATGTACTTACAAAAAGGGCTTCACATGAGGAGAAAACAAAAAGGAGTTCAGGTCAAAACAGGGAGAGCGAGCCGAGTGAAGCAGTCTCTCTGAGAAAGCTCTTCTTTTGGGGCCCCATGACACCGCGGATCTTTGGAAAGGTTGGCTGCCTCTAGTTTCAGCTCTATCTTGCTGTGGATCTTTGAGCAGCAGGATTCAGTATCCAAGCTAATGTAACAAGGCTCATTTGTCTCAATCACACGTCCCTGGAAGTATCGGCTGGCCATTGATGTCATTCATCTTCCCTGTCCTTGCCTGCTCTTTTTCAGCTGATGAAAAACCCAAGACCTTCAAGCAGAGTGGCAGAGGTGCTGTAAAAAGTGCTCATCAGCTCAGCCGTAAAAACTGTTGAGTAACGGTGGTGCTGTGTGCAGCCTATATAAGACTTGTAGACAACAACTTTCCGGATATAATGAAGGCAGATGGACTTTCACTTGTTTATGTGACTGACATTTAATTCTGAGATTGATTTGACAGCTCTTTAGAAAACTGTCATTAAATGATGAGACAATTATATGACAACAATTATATACAACTTGATAGCTTAATAATAGGACTACATTATTTTATATTTTAAATTTATAATCTCTGTAATGTAACTAGTAACTACAGCTGAAAAAAAATCCATTGAGATAAAAGTTAGCATAGTTTTTCACAAAAACATAGAGTAGAAGTATAAAGTAACATAAAATGGAAACACTTAGGCACGTATTTCTGATCAAGCCCTGTAAAAGCTAAAGCTAAGTACAGTGCTTGAGTAAATGTACTTAGTTACATTCTCCCACCGGTTTATTTATCCATGGACAGGGAAGGGGAAAATGTTGCTGCAATTATGTGAGCTGGGTGTTTCCAGAGATGCAGAGAAATAATAAAACATATGTCATATGATTTAAAAGCTTTGGTGCATTTTAAGTTTCTTTTCCACAATCTGTTCCCCATTATGTAAGGAATAATTAAAGATGACGTGCACTTATATAAAATAAGCATTGACAGAGAAGAACACTGGGATGCATTGTTACAATCTTCCCTGCAATTTAGTGTGCCTTCCAAACTAATCCAACATGGCACTGTTATGTAGGAAAAATAAAGCATCACACTTTTTAATGGATAAATGTTAACTACGACACACTTTTAAACCTTCACATTTGTTATTTGTTGAGATAATGCATGATGGCATTGCTCTCATGTTTATTTTGCTCTCCAAATATGATTTCAAGTGTTTTGGAATAAAACTCACCATTAGATCTATTAACACATGTGTGCAGAGCTGGCTTCAAAAAAATGTCAGCTCCAATGGAAACACTGACTCGTGCCATAACTGGGAGCTTATGCTGAGCTTCCCTCTCCGATGGTGCAAATCAAGATCATGATTACTATCTGGCCCGTGCTGCAGTTCTGCGTTGTCTGGAAACATGTTTTCCTAAGGAGACCACAGAGGGACAATTACTGTCAGCTGAACTATTCAGCCTGCTCTCCATGTGTGTTCTGGCTGCGTGCCTCTGACCCACTGACCCCCGAGCAGCGGCATGAGACTGGACCTCCAGTCTCCCTCCTCTCCCCCCTCCCACCCACTACTCCCCCTTAAATATCAACCCCAGCAGAGGCATCCAAATATACACTTTGCAATTGTCTAAAATGCAAACACTGAGTGCTCACGCAGTCTGTCACCCCTCTGGCAAAAACACTGCGCAGGAAGTTGCATGGGTGTAAGTTTTGATTTCTTTGTGTGAAAAAGTAGAAAGATGCTATTCAAAAAACCCACAGCAAGAATCCTGGTTTGTCTTACAGAAATGCATACTAATACAGCAATTATAGGAGGAAGGAAGTCGGACAGTGTGGCAGTAGCAAATTCCCTGGTGCAATGGAACAAGGCTCTTTGTTGTTATGTAAAGGTTTCTGCGTGTAATTGCAGTGGATGTTTTGAAGGATTCATTATTTATATATTCCTGTGTTTTTCTTAAGAAGCCTAGTAGGCTGTCGTCCCTGCAGGGAGCTGGGGGGGCTGAGAGGTGCTTAACTAAAGGCACTGTAACACAATGGAGGCTTTAACCGTTGCCTGCTTAGTTCAAGTGGTCAGAATGTAGGTTCAGAAGCATCACATGATTCTCGGCTAAATCTTAAAATTCATACAGCAGCTCCTGCACCAGTCAATCAGTCGGCCCTGTGTGATTTCAGCCTCAGTGATTTTGAGTTTTGGTGCATTCCAATGCCTTGCTGCACAATGCATGAGTAAAGAAAAAACAATGCACAAGAACACTGAGTCAGACTTATGATGTAAAACTTCTATTTCCCCCTTCAAAAACGCGTGTCGTTCTAACAGAGGATGTATAACATTTGAATTTATGAAGGACCCAAACCGAATGATCTAAATAGTTAGACAAAGCATGTAAATATTTGCAACGCAGATTTTTTATTCAGCTCTCACGGCTCTCTACGACTAACTAGGGGCTGGTAGAATGCATAAGTGAGTGCTGTCTACAGATTGTATTTTGCCATCAGAGTAAACAGTGCGAGCCTGTCTCCCTCCCGGCACACGTGCGCCTGCACGCACACGCTCGCACACACAGAAGGGGCGTGCCCTCCGGTCCCCAGCACCCGGGCACAACTTCACTTGTCACCGCAGTCACAGACAAGAAGAGGGGGGGATAGGTGGGGGAAGATGGATAGAGGGAGGTGAGGGAGCGATGGGGAGAGAGATTTGAGCTCAGGTGGGGCAGACAAGGGAGGGGAGAGGAGCGCCGCACACATGCTACCCTTCATGGTGCTCGTCTGCTCGGTAAACCCGGGCTTTTGTTGTTTCCCCCAGAGTGCAGGCGCGCAGACTCCCAGTCAGGAAGCTCGTCAATCTTTGCCACAACAACACATAAATTAGTGCCCAAATTACTGTTACGCCGGTGGAGAAAGAGACATGGAGAGAGATGTCTTATGCTGCAGTTTGGGAATACATCCTCCCCTCTCCTGCTCCCCCCCTCATAGAGGGTGTCAGAATGTACTTCAATAAAACAGTCAAGTAAATACAGGGAGAGACATGATAAGAGAAGCACTGCTGTGTTGTACAGGCATCTGGAGTTGGGCAGTGTTGAAATATTAATAGGCCTCACACACACAAACAAACACAGAGATGTACGCATGAGTTGATCCCAAAAGCAGCCCAGGGCGATGGTCCAGACCTGAGCTTCAGCAAAAAGTCACTGCACTGCTATGAAGGAATAATAGGGAAAAAGCTTTAAGTGCCCATCTTTTCAAACGGAAATATCTCTTCAAATATAGCTGGTCTCCAGTGAAGGGGATCACAGCTTAGGCAGCTAAATGATTGGTGGGGAATTAGCAAGAAGCAGCATAGAGACATCAAAATGTGTCAATTATGTCTTTCCTTGCTTTAATCCCTCTGGTCAGAATATTTTTTTGATGACTTCAGCGTGTTTACGGGTTGAATGGAAGCTGTTTAAAGTGATGATATAGAGCTTCGGTCTGCAGGTGAATTTCTGTGCAGCCCCGTGTGTGTGTGTGTGTGTATATGTGTGTTTTTTTTGTTGTTGATGTTGTTGTTGTGCTACAAACCAGCAAATGCCATTAGAACAGCTCTATGGTAATATGCCAGCAGCCTCCGATCCCTAAACAAATAACACATTTATACTATTCAGCTTGTGTTCCGTGCCGCGACTGTCCTTTGCCGCTGACATTCAAATAACCTTTCTTCTGCTGCATAAATGGGAATAAAAAAGTATTGTGTTGTGCGACTTCACATGACAGCAGAGCCCTGGCAGATGAAAAGTGGCAGAATTCTGATTCCAGCTCTTGTTAGCCTGTCGTCTCTCTACAGCTAGATCTGACTGTCACGGGTATCTGTTTAGAGAAGACTCTGTTTATCAACCGACAGCTGATCTCTACCACCAAATGGGAAGCACGACGCGGAAATGAAGAGCAGCACGTAATGATGAAGGAGCATTGCTTAGTACACAGTTTAGTGCCTCTGGTGTTTGCATGTTGACCATGTGCTCGTTTTTTTTTTTTTTCATGAAAAATTTGCTTTTTTTAGCCGTCCCTGAGAGCGGGCATGTGATCCTTTTTAAGCTTTTGTTTGGTTATGTTGCAAAATATTATAAAATGCGAACGTATTAACACGTTTCGTCTGATGGTAGACGAATTGTTAATCTGTTCATAATGCAGTGCCCTGTCCAGTTCCTTACATAATCTCTGACATGAGCCCACTCTCTTGCGTCACTCTGTCACTGACAGCTGTCAACACAACACAACCGACGCACACACACACACTCACACAGATTTATACACGCTCTCTTCTCACACACTGCCTCGCACAGAGTAGCAAATGCGATTTTTTTTCCCCTCCAACGGCTTCACTTGCTTTCTTTTAAAATGATTTTGTAAATGAGCCAATGGGAAAAAAAAAAAGATGTGCATATAGAGCACAGTATAGAAGCCTCGATTTCAAACCTCATTTGTTGCGCACATCTATCATGAATCATCAGGCCATGAGAAAATGATTTAATGGTCCAATCGAGTAATGGGTTAAGCTCTCAGCATTATGACGGTGGCCTGGGCATGGGTCTGTAATGTAAGGGATAATCTTAATCCTTCAGCGTTATGTCAGTAGTCCAAGGGTTCAGTGGGAACAGCCAGCAGATTTTGACGAGTGATTTTCCATGTTTGGACAAGCCTGTAGGATTTTTCAGTTTTATTTTATATTGTGCATGTTTGCAGCATGCTATAAGTAAACCTGGAACAGGATCATTATAATTAGTAGTAGTAGTAGTATAACTGAAGAATAGTAACTGAAAAATAAATAAAACAATTTTTTTCTATGTGACCTGATTATAGCACAGCATATGACAAACAAATGGACACATGAATGGATATCTGTTTATTTCTATTAAAGAATTTTCATTGTAAGAAGACAGAGTATCAGCATTTTTAAAAATATCTTTTAACTAAATAACAGTTTTTCAAAATAATTCTCAGCTCCAGCTTTATTTTTTATTATGAATGAAGCAAGACTACATGCGCAGCGCATAAAGGAAGGAAGTTTATTATCTGATAATGTCTCGCTATCTGATGCTTGTAATAAAATAAAGTACAGAAACTCCTGCCAGCTGTAAATGTGCATCTGGCCAAATTTTTCTGGGTGTTTACATTCGACCGTCAGTTTCCAGCTTTTTGATAACATGGTGTTTAAGCAGCAGGCTGGTCTCAGGGCTGTGGAGAAGACAGTGAAGGGCACTGGGTGAACATGCAAAGGCCTCGCTGGCTGCCCCATTGTACATGTGCTCTGAGTGACACGTCATCCCCTCAAAGGGCCTGCTAGTGTGGTGAATCAGTGTCCTTGAACTGCTCAACCACAGACAGACAAAGAGCAAGCTTTAGTATTCGGATTGACTGTCTCTTCTCTCTCTCTCTCTCTCTCTGTCGTGCCCATTGTCCAAGACACCCACGCCAGGCGGCAACGCTGCAAACAGGAAATCAGACTTAAGCCGCTGTCCGGCCCTTATGGTTGTGCGCGTGGTGTGATTGTGATGCGGTGTGATTCACATATAATCTTAGCGTCTCAGCAGGTGTCTTTGAAGTGGCCCGCGCGCCGAGGCCATCTCGCAGTGCTGTGAGGCGCGGCAGGCTGCTGGGATGGGCTTTAGCATGGCTGCCCGTCTAACTGTGCCTGGCTTTGATGTCGTAAACAGAGCAGGCAGGGCTGGCTGGCAGGGAAGCGGGCAGGCAGGGAGGCAGGGAGGCAGGGAGGCAGGCAGGCGCGGTGAATGGGATCAGTGGCACTGCGCTGGACAAGCTCAAGCGAGCCAGCAGCTGCCTGTTTCACACCAATAGGCAGTTAACACCGCAGCTCATGTCAATAGATATTGACTGCCAGATTGGGAGTGCTTATAAGTGCAGGCCTTTTGTTTGACTCACTCTCCTGTGTGAATTCAGTTTAAATCATCCTCAATGTCTGAAGTGCAGCTTAGGGGCCCCCATGACCAGTCACTCAAGAGGACAACTTGCACAGTCATACACATATACAAATATTGACTTAGGCGTAGGTGACTTCATGGTATATTTGATCTCCATTGTGTCATCGCTCAGTATTAATTCTCCTTGACCCCCCTCTGTACAAATCTTTTTAAAAGCAGCTTATCCCAGTGTGGAAATAACTATATGTTCAGACTGAAGTCTTTTCTCAGACAAGAAACTACAGAGCCTGCCTCAGCCGGTCCAGAGACAAACCCTTTTTACTGTTGAGTGCACTGAGCATCCAGGGGCTTGTGCAGCGGTGGAGTGAGAGGGTGTTAGCTGGTGAGGCTGTGTGCACTCAGGGCCTTCCTGCTGCAGATAGGGCTTTGTGAGGCATGCTCATGTATGTGTGTGCCCTGCCCGGCCTGGCACCCCCGCGTCTCTACTCCCACTGCTTTCACCTGATGTGGCACAGCCTCTGTCAGGCCTGAGCGAGCGCCCAGCCAGCTCCGCTTCTTCAGGAGAGATGAAGGCATCTCGCAGCTATGCTGTGGGGGTGGGGAAGCTAGCAGCAGCCTAAGCCTGGAGCTATCAGAGGCTGGAGCTCAGAGCCAAAAGCCTGTGGGCTGGATAGGGTGGGTGGAAGCTTGGCTTAACTTGGCAAGACAACCATAGCCACAGCCCTGCACTGCCACCCAATGGCTGGGGCCTGTCACTACAACCTTTAGTTCACCATAAGCACAGCTAGTCATAATTACAGCACGCTTCAGTTGTTGTGAGTGCATGTCAGAACAAATTATGTAAGTAATGAGGCTGAAAATGCTAAAGGAGTCGAAACACACTGCACCGCTAATGCTCATGCAGGGAGAACACAAAAACAAACAATAGAGTGCACTCATACAGAGATAGACCTAACTGAAATAACAAGCAACTGTGCACAGTAAGGAAAAGATTAATTATAAATTAACCCTCTCAGTTGGGTTGTCAAAGTCCGCCTCCTGCCTGAATTTCACTCTAATCCGGGCCGACGAGGTGTAGTGCCCTCTATTGTATGTGAGAATCGCAAATCGCAGGAGGTGTTGTCTGGAGGAGAATTAATTGTGCATGTTCTACCACTCCCTTTTGTTCATTTTACTAAAATGTAGGCTAATTCCATGTAAACATGGCCAGTCTTGTTGACTCCAGCAGTGCAAGGAGAACAGACACAGATTCCTGAATGAATAGAGTGTGGCTCCGGGGTTAGTGGATTAGAGGCTCTGTGTTAAGGGCCTCTCCCGGGCATGCCTCAGGGACAAGGACATTATCCACATGACACATTAGAAGCTCTGAGGCAGATGATTAAAATGGGCAGGGATCTCTGGATTTAACCCTGGCAAAAGTACTTTTGATGTGATCAAACTAGTCTAAAGAGGTTGGTTGTTAAGGTGTACAAGGGATATTAGAAGCTTCTAGTCTTGTGAAGAGACATGAGACTCCATAGTAGACAGTTAGGCCTGGCTTGAGGGGAGAGGCTGATGTAACTCTTTGACATAGTGAATCTACCACCACTTTTTAAAATTATTATAATTTTTATTGCATCTTATTAAGGCAAAAAATCCTAATATTCCTCCCCTAATTGGTATAGACTTGTGTTGCAATAGCTCCATGCACTGTGATTGGTCGGCAGCATGGCTGGTTGGAGAAAACCATTACATCGTGAGAAAATATCCCGCGGTGATCTTTCCTCGATTTAGATCAGATAGAGGAGTTCGTCTGGCGCTGCAGTGCACTGTTGGGATGGTGGGACTGAGATGCTGGAGATGTGGAGGAGGGCTGTGAGATAAAGATCTCTAGGGGGAGAGAGAGAGTGAGAGAGGGGATAAGACAGGGGGAGGTGGAGAGGGATGTAGCATCAGTGGCTGCAGTGATAAAGCTGAGAGCATGGGACGAGCTGGGAGTTCTGCGTCTCTGATGTCTGTGTGTTCTGTCTGTTCTGTTGTGTTGCCCTGTGGTCCGCTCCTGAAGAGAAGGCCAACGATGGATGAGGCCTGTCCTCCCCGTGCTTTTGTCCTCTATGGCGGGTGAATCACAGGCTTGTCAACAGCACAACAGCCACAGCCAACCCCACCCCCACCCTCCCCACTCCCACCTCCCACTGAACACAGTCACTGCCACAGCTCCATCCAGCACAGTGTGCACTTTATTACACTTTGCGGCCACAGTGGATTTACTCCTGAGGTTTTTTCATGGTTTTGAAGTTTGAGAGGCTTCATAAAGTCAAGTTTTCCAACGGCGACATGTCCTTATGTGGCGAAAACGGGGCCTTTGTCATTGCACAAGGCCGGTGTTACTGCTACTGTGGTGTATAAGGGTTTGTGGGTAGCTGAGTTTATCCTTATGTAAGTTGTGTTTAGGATGCAAATTGGCACCATGTTTACATTAGCTGCTTGTGAAGACATAAAATGGCCTCCTTCCCTCTCCTTCCCTCTCTCTCTCTCTCTCTCTCTCTCTCTCTCTCACACTCACAAACACACACACACACACACACACACCTCTCTGTAAATATTCAGCTAATACTCTGTGGAAGTGAGGATTCAAAAGCCACCGGATGAGATGTTTTTAGAAGCACAGTGCTCTTTCATGTACCAACATGGATCCATGGTGAGGGTGTTGTACAGTAACTTGTGACAGCAAAATGTTGATTTTTTTTTCTTCATTTCTTTCATTTCCTTTTCTTCTCTGCAGCTCAAATCGAAATAATTCCCTGCAAGATCTGTGGAGACAAATCATCAGGCATCCATTACGGCGTGATAACATGTGAAGGCTGTAAGGTAAGCATCAAGAGACCAAACCTGTTTGTGTCATGGGAGGAAGTTTGAGTATGAGTGAGTGTGTGTTTGTGTGTTTGTGTGTGTGTGTGTGTGTGTGTGTGTGTGAGGGACAGGAGAGCTGAGGAGTGGAAGACGGGGGAAAATTGAGGACGTAAAGAAAAGTTGCTTGCTAGGAAAAAAAGCATTTGAAAATGTTGCTGAAGTTTTTACGATGATTTAGAGAGGGACTGCGAAGTGTAAACACACACAACATGATCATTAAAGTGGTCAAGCACTACAGAGGACATCACAGATAACCACAATTAGTAGGACAAAGTCATTCCTCTGCCTTGCTCTGCCTCTCCCTCCCAGGGACACGTCTTTTCACTGTTTCTTTTTCTTTTTTCTTATTTTTCGCTTCTGCTGTAGCCTGCTCTTCTTGAAATAAAATGATCAAAAGAAGAGTGCTTTGAATTATAGCAGATTGTTGGCTGTTTGCTACAGTGTTGCTTCCATTGAAGCCGCCTTTTGTACTATTTCAAATGCACCAGCCATTCACAGTGAGGGGAATTTTGTGCTTAGAGTGTATTCTTGTCCCTGTGCTTGTCACCAGCACATCATTAGCATTCCTCAGCCAGCCTGCACCTTTGCTGTTTGCTCCTGTGCGTGTGTGTTTGTGCGTGTGTGCTCGAATGTGTGTGTGTGTTAAAAGAGAGAGAGAGAGAGAGGCTCCTTTCAGCTGTTCTTCCCAGTGCTCCTCTCCCTCACACAGGAGCTGCAAGGAACAAAACACTAAAGAATAAACTGCTGAAATCTATCTTTAATGATTGCTAATTAGTCCAAGGCAGAGAGGCCTTTAATGATATGTGCGAGTACAAAAGTTTGGACCATAAATCATAGCATTATTAAAGAGTGCTGCTTGTCACTGGCGGTTATAGCCTGTTTCCGTAATAGCTTCCATTATAAAGCAACTTGGCAGCTGTCAGCTGTTTTCTTGTAATTAAACAGCCAATGAGCAGCTAATTAAGACATATGTGTATGGAGCAGTAGAGTGGGGCATGTTAATGATGTGCTGGAATCAATTCATTAAGTCAAAGGATGAGGAATCCAGTCGGTGTGCGTTTGCAATCCTTTAGCACTGCACATGCCAGTGCTGCGTTAATCAACACTAATAACCCCGCTGAAGAAAAATACCATCCACTGTTATTATCAGTCCTACCCAAACACACCACCCTCCTGCTGCACACACTGGTGAAAATGCTGCGCTCTTTGAATGCCAGATATCACAGCGTAACAGCCAGGAAAATACCATCGCAGCGGTGTTATTATCTCATCTGTTTGGCAGAAGTAAAATGAAATAAAAATATCACTGCTAGAAATCCAGTAAATCACAATCCATCAGTGAATTTCTGAAGGCATGAATTGATCCTTCAATCCCAGAATGTTTTGTCCACCCACAATGGTTCATCCGGTAACCTCAAGTGTTTCCTTGCCACTTTTACTTGTGCAGGGCTTCTTCAGGAGGAGTCAGCAGAGCAATGCAGCCTACTCCTGCCCCCGCCAGAAGAACTGCCTGATCGACCGCACCAGCCGCAACCGCTGCCAGCACTGCCGGCTGCAGAAGTGCCTGGCAGTGGGCATGTCTCGAGATGGTGAGTGTTTGATGGAAGAGAGGGGAGGACACAGCGGGGTTGTGTGTTGAAATAGGGGTGAAGGGTCCAAGGTTAAAGCCCCTTTGCGGGCTAAAAAATCAGCTCAGCTTAAGTGCCTCTGCTTCAGGACAAGTACTTCAGGAGTGCTGTTGTGGACTCTGACCTCCCTGTGAAGGAGGGCGATAGGGGAAATAAGTTCCCTCATCTGGATCAGTTGTCGTTTTTATTAGTTATTAATTTTTTATATTCAGGGATTTTTATTAACTACAAAAACAAACAAGGAATTCATTTGTTTTTAAATTTAAGAATCCTTGAAGATGTTATAAAAAAAAATCAGTTACACAAAAATAAGTGGGATCAGATTTTCATCCCAATTACATTATTACTCCTGTGTAGTTTAACTGTGTTTTCTAACTGACACATGGGGACAGAGCAGAACATAGTTTAAACCGTCAAACCATTTTACACTTTTATTTTTATCATGCAAAGATTTTCTGAGAAAGATAGTGTGTATCGCAGCAGGCCAGTGTTTTTGGTTAAAAAACAATATCCCTTTTCCTGAGTTAAAAACCAGAGGATGTCAGTAGAAATGATGCGCTAGAGGGAAATTACACGAGAGAGCCAGAAAAAAAAAACACACAACTCTTTTGCAATAACTTAGCTGGCTTGGTTACTTTCTGTTTATCATCATTACTTGGTTGTTTATTCGTGGCCCCACATTGATGTTCTACTGTATACTGAAACCCAGTCTAGACAAAAAGAATACACACACAGATAATGACTGCCATTATTCTTGGAGAGACACAACAGACATATCGCAAGAAAACTGTGACACGAACACATGCTAAGACGTCAGTTTATTGTCTGCCACTAGCAGGTGAGTGCTTTGTCTGTGGGACCCATTTGTTGCTGTGATAGAAACTAGGTTTGATTAAATAGGAGGTTGTTAGAGGTTGTCATTAGCGCTGCTGCAGCTGAGATGCAGTAATGGGAGCACACAGGTGGGGATGTGTGTTGTCGGGCCCCTGCTGTGCCAGACTGGTCCTGACTGGGCTGGTCGAGACTGGGCAGAGCTGAGGAGATTGTCAGAGCAGAGCAGAGCTATTGTGTTTTTGTTTGTTTTTGGTAAAAACGCACACAGGAATGCACGCAGATGAGTGAAAACGTGAACAGGCTTGTACCAGAAGCTGGTTCATCTTTTTTGCACACTTCTTTGCTTGGATTCAGTTCTGCATGTGCATGCATATTCATTAACGTGATGGAACATAAAAGTACATTAGCACTTATGAGTTCCTTTGCATAGCCACACACATTCTCTCATGCACATGCACACACACATGCACACAGACACACACACACGCACACATGCCTAGGACAGACGAAGGTGACTCTTGCCTTCACTTAACACACCAGAGCCCATCTGCCTGCACTCTCCTCTGTGTCGCTCCACTCGCATTCCACTGTGCAAAGACAAACACACTCTCACACACACACACGCACACACACACACACACACTGTGACCAGTTGACATAGTGCCAGGCCCCCAGAACTCTGGCCAAGGAGTCTCATTCTCAGCACCACTGTTTAGTCTGGAAACCTTGAAACAGGAGGCAGTGACAAAGCCACAGTCTCATGTTTGAGGGGCTGTTAAGCTGTTAGTCACTTCCTGCCTTTGTGTTTGTGCTTATGAAGCTGTTCATTTTCATAATGATTTTTATCCTCACTGATCCCTCCTGAAATGTGGAGATTTACTTTTTTTGTCATCAGTGTTGTCTGTTAAAAAAATATATCACTCTTAAGTACTGAACGGTTCTGAACTGCACAATCAGTCCAGTGGAGTGTGACGCTAATAGCAGGCATCTTTTATCAGTCTATCTAATTAACGGTAACATAGGATTTTAACATAGATTGGTGGAGTACTAATGTGTCATGGGAGGGCAAAAATTAACAAATGATATCTGAATGTGGTACACGTTGGAAGCAAGTAGGGAATTAATGTGGCCCCCAATTATCCCCAATTTAAACTATTTCCCATCAGTCTAAACAAGCAATTGTGTTTCAGATTCAAATGCCAACATTGCATTTTTCTACAAAGGAGTAACAATTTAGGTATAAAGTGATTTATAAAGTGTGAGATAGTTTGATTCATTCTCAGAGCAGTTTTACTGCTTTGTGTCTTGATACAAGGCTGAGTAAGGAAGACTGTATTATTAGATTTAAAAGAAAAATAATACACTTGATTCTTTAAAAGTGCTGAGATAAGCCTGCTTGTCTAAACGGTAAGATGATTTTACTTACTGGGGACTCAACAATGAGTTGAACAAAATAGCTCAGTAAAATGGCAGTTTAACATTAAAAGAATGTTAAAATTCTTCAACAGTTTTTATAAGTACTAACTGGCAGTGCTTCATGTTATTTTGAGTTGAAGTTATTATCACATATTTCTGATATCTTTCTTAACTTCTTGCAGAGAAGCCTCTATGTTACAAATTTAGAAAATAAATATTGCCATTTAAATTGAGTCGATATTTGATGAGTTTCTAACATGTTTTTTTTTTTCCAATAATCGCAGCGGTGAAGTTTGGCCGCATGTCGAAGAAGCAGCGGGACAGCCTGTATGCCGAGGTCCAGAAGCACCGGCTGCAGCAGCAGCAGCGTGACCATCAACAACAGCCTGGAGAGGCGGAGCCGCTCACACCTAGCTACGGCCTCTCAGCCAATGGCCTCACAGAGCTCCATGACGACCTCAGCGGCTACATGGACGGTCACACCCCTGATGGCAGCAAACCAGACTCGGCAGTCAGCAGCTTCTACCTGGACATCCAGCCATCTCCTGACCAGTCAGGCCTGGACATCAACGGCATCAAGCCGGAGCCCATCTGCGACTTTGCCCCCGGCTCTGGCTTCTTCCCTTACTGCTCCTTCACCAACGGAGAAACCTCCCCCACCGTGTCCATGGCTGAACTAGGTAAGGAGCAGGAGAGAGAGGCAGGGGGAGAGACAAGAAGAGAGAGACAGCAAAATGGAGGAGGGGGGGAGAACAACTCAACCGTGGGGCAAACGACACAAAGGTTGCTTAAAATAGCAGGAGGTTGGAGACTCATCTCCAACACTCATTAAAAGAGCCTCTTTTTTGTAATTAGTTTCCATTAATTAGGGCCAATCAGGATCCAGCAGGGCAGGCGTCTGGGGAAATCATTTTTTTAGGCTCCCCTGTGCCTAGGAACTCCTTTTAACAGATGTGTTTTCAAAACCATTTAAATTCTTATACTCAATATTTCTCTCAGAGAAAATGTGACCTTTGTTTCAAGTGAGTAACATGGCGCCCCTCCTCCTCTCTATGCATTTGTGTCATAACTAGATTGGCTTTGCCTCAACCTTAAGTTATGAGCTTCCTGCAGGCAGTAAAAGGAAATGTCAACAAGCCTTTTCCCAGTCAAAAAAAAAAACCCACGCGTATCCGCCTCTCCTCCTTCTTGAAGGCTCAGTAAATAAATCTTCTTTTCCTGTGGCATATTTCATCAGTGAGGTCTTCACTTTCGCATAGCCTTGTGAGTAACATTCAAATCTCAACTGTGATCTTCTGGGTTTGTGACGATGCTTTTTATTGCAGAGCA
>JAPZDY010000023.1:14727864-14754635 GCA_029783645.1 Ctenochaetus hawaiiensis
ATAGTTTAAAAAAAAAAAAAAAAGAGAAACATAGAATTCTGGTAATTCTAATGAAAACGCAATGATTTTAACTGTCAAAGACTCCATCCACCATTGTTGCATAGTGAAAATCATGTAAGGCCATCTGCTATTAATCCTTCTCTGGACAGGTGCCCTGGTGAAGCACAGGGCACCAACACAACGAAAAGGGTCCATTCCACCTGTTTTATAATGTACTACAGGGTATATGGTCATAAGTACTTACTATACAGAAAAAAGTAATGTTTATAGAATCTATTTTAAATAACATGTATGATATTAGTAGTTAGACCATTCTTAATTGTTGAATTGATAAGGCACTTTTATTTACACCTTTCTTTAATTTAAGACTTGTATATTTACCTAGTGATGTGTTGCATGTGCACAAGAAATACAAGTTGAACCGTGGTCACAGAGGCTAGTCCTGGGAGCTGCAGATAATACTGGTCTGGAAATGTAAGGGCTGTCTGTTAGGATTGCTGGCGTGGCTGCTGGCTGCTGAACAAAGAGGCACGGATGAGAAGGCAGGTTAGAGAAGCTCCGTCACCTGTTACCTCAACGACCGCCTGTCAAACACCTGTCAAAATGTAGCTCTGATACTCCTTTTTAGAGATTATGCACACACACACACGGTAACAGCAAACAACCCTGGTTGTGGTGCTGCGGTCTCAAGGTTTTCTTGATCTTTGTTAACAGAGCTGGATTGAAACAGCATTTGTTTAAAACCTTTTTGTCTAAATATTTGGTACTGATTTTACTGTGAAAAAGAAAAAAAAAAAACCCGTTTAAAGTAAAGAGGAACATTAGAATCACAGCCAGATCTTACGAATCAACACTGATTGAGGTGGGACTGGTAAAAAAAATCACACAGAGACTGTAATCCAATTGTTCCATCTAGTGGAAGGTAAAGATACAGCAGGCGTGTTAACAGCCTGAGCTCGACAAAGATGCAACATCTAACCTAAAAGCACATATATAAGCTTCTGTCAGGATGATTTGAGTGTTTTCGCTGATGCTTTGGAGCGACTTTATCTGCCTTCTCACCGCAGCCTCAGGCCAGCGAATGCCACAACAGGACACAGAAGGAAAAACAGTGACGGGAAAGTGAATATTCAAAGCCTTGTCTGGTAGTAAAGCTTCTATTTTTGTAACATGTTTTGGTTTCTAAACTCATGAAAGAGAATGAGGGAGAGAAAAAGATGTCAGGTAGCACTTAACTATATTCCCGCAATAATTAGACTAGCTGTTGTTTGTATGATTAGGGGAGAAACATAAAAATGGTAGGACAAGTGCTATTTTCAGAATGCTTTGTTGTTGTGTTTCTGTTTTGTTGAGTGTGTCTTTCTTGTCAGTGTGGTAGTAAAGTGGTAGAAAAAAAAAAACAAAAAAACCCTGGATGTGCCAAACAGTAGTCGTTGCTTCCGCTTTTCCAGTCTACTCGTCTATAACGTAGAATGGATTCCTAAGACATTCCAGCGATCTCAGTAGCGGCTTCTAGAAATATCTTTTACAAAAAAAAAAGAGCAAAAAGAGAGGAAAGAGAAAAAAAAGAAAAAAGTGATATCCCTTTAGAAACCCAACAAAGCATGTTGATACATCTGTCACCAACCGTAACATGGAATCCAGTTGTTTGTCTTTTGTTTTTCTGTTTGCACACTATCATTCCTCTGCCGTGCAATTTGTACAAGGCGTGAATGCCTTGTGCTGTCACCCCTCAGGGACGAGTTTCTTTTGCGCTTTCTGTTTTTTCGAGAGCACATTTGTATGTACTCATTAGGTTTAGTTTATGTTTTCGTCAGGGATGTTTCCATGAAAAAAAGTGGCTGAGATTTGAATATTCATCACCGAGTGGTTCACAAAATTTTTTTTACATTATTGATGTCCTTAAGGGGCCTCCAGACACTCCAAGACCACCACTGCGCCCCCTACAGTGGAATTCAAGAGAATCTCATTTGTAAACTTAAACAACACACCCCATGATTTTTACGAACCGCAGTTTTATCAGCACACAGCATATTCCTGTCACACACACGCGGAAAAAAAAAAAAAAATCTGCTTTGGTTTCAAATGGTGTCATCAGGGTCTTTGAAAGTGATTACCCTCTTTGTAAGAAAAAACCAAATATTCTTATGCAATACAAAATCTGTTGTGTTTGGGTTGTAGTAGATATGCTGTACCTAAGTAATAATCTCTGTTATAATCCAATGCTATTTGGATATGCACAAGCCCTCTACGACTAGTAAACCTCAGTCTCCCAGCAAAAGAAAAACCCAGTCTGGAACAACTGCTAGACAATCCAGGTTGAGAGGCCCAGTGGCCCGGCAAGAGCAGCGAAGAGGAGGAGGATGAGGTGTGAACGCTCAGGGAGGTTAAAGGTAGACCGAAGAAAACAGCTCGCTTTCCTCTTGACAGTTGTGGAGCATTTGATTAGCTCTTCTGTGAATTTATGAGGTCTGTAAAAATCTCTTCAAGGCACTCGATTGGTTAGAGGAGGTGGCACAGCACACTGAACATGCAATAGAGCACTTGCTGTTCAAGAAAAATGAGTAAGAGATGGAGATTTGGCTGATTTCCTGTTATTTGTTTGCAAAACAAAAAAGTTGAGTTTTTTTCTTAAAAATTATTCAGTTTTCTTAAGCTGTTGTTATATTGCTTGATGGTCACATAAAACAATTCACAATTTTCTCAAATAATAATCAGCGGAGGTCTACCACCAGAACGGTTCTTCTCTCATATGTTGGCATGTAAATGTGTTCAATGATATAAAACAAGCAATACGCCTTGTGTTACAATTACGGGTCTCTACAGTGCTGTCATCATCCTTTTTGAATTGACTTTATTTATTCAGCTGACTCAAACTGATAACGTTTACTCTCAGTCTAGAACAAAAAAAAAGAACAAAGCCCCATCACTCTTTTTTTCCATCTTCTTATATACTGGTATGGCAGGATAGCAGAATATGGTCATCAAACACATGGATACTTGTGTCTAACTATAAACTGCGCCTTCACACAGGCCTGTAAAGTGATGTCCTTCTGTATATTCTCACTTGAGATATCCCGATTTAAGTAAGGGATCGATGCTAAGTGTGCTATTCAATCAGTGTATAGTATTCAGTAAAATGTGCTGGTCCTTCTGTCTCTGCTCTGTTGTCTGTTTGTAAAAAGCAATAGTGTGTGTGTGCGTGTGTGTATGTGTTTGTTCAAAAGTGTGTGAATAAAATAAACCCCAGACAAGGCTTTAATAATTAAAAAAGGAACAGGGTTATGTGGATGAGGAGGTGTTTGATTTTTATTTTGGAGGGGTTTTTTTTTTTTTTTTTGAGGAAAAAAAAAGGTTTTGGAAATGCTGAGCTTGATCCATCCGTAATAGATGTAGGTTTTTAAAAGCATGACATATAACGCCTTCAACAATTCATAGGTCCGCAGGATGCTGTGAGGCAACATTGGCCGGCTTCACAGAGCAAACATGCTTTGCTATCGGTCCACGCAGCAGCAGGCTGAGCCGAAGTGAACTCAAAATGAATTCTGGCCCCCGTAAATTGTGAAAACGAGTCTTCTTGACCATAAATTGTGAAGGGCTGAGTTATGTCACGCTTCGAAGTTGTGCAGGAGTGTCGGCGTGTTACCCAGAATTATGAGTCGGTCATTATCACATTTTAACAGAACTCATTTTCCAAAGCACAGCTGATAAGGATTTGTGATTTAAAAATACGTTTAAGAATATAGTTTAAAAAAAAAAAATGAAAAGCAACTTTTAGCCATAATCGAATGTCAAGCAATAATATATGTCTGTGTATTATTTTTTGATTATTTTGTGCATAATAGTCTTTGAACATCTGCATGTAAATACACCTCTTATTTATCACTTTTTGTTTGTTTTTTTGTTTGTGTGTGTGTGTTTCATTTTGTGTTGATTTCGTGGATGTTTTTATGTCTCATCTGTATATTTGACCAGTTCTGTTCCCAGGTGGAGAACTAAGAACTTGACATGGCCTGTATGCTGTATATCTTAATTTCACTCTCTTTCTCTCTCCCTCATTCTCGGCTGTTTATTCACCATATTTAATGTTATTATTGATCACATGTATAAAGGTAGCTTTGTAATTTCTGTCTGTATAGGTAAGAGGAAAATACTGCTACTAAGGCCTACCCAGTGGAAATATTTATCTGTTTATCAATTACACCATATTGTACGATAACTCTGTTTCTAGTTTGCTTCCCTCCTTTAGGATTAGTTTGATAGAGATAGGGTGTGCTGACATTTATTTTGTGTTGCCCTAATGTGTGGTGCTAGGTAAGTTAATTTTGTGAACAAAGTACTGATTCTTAAGCCTGGCCGCCCTATTAGACCATCCATTTCATTGCATTTTAATGTATTATTGATATTAGGACTCAATAAATAATGAAGATAAAGAAAACGATAGTGGTAAAATTACCCAGCGAGCACCTGTATCAGTGTGCTACTCTTGGGATAAGGCACTTATTTCCTTCTGACTTATAGCAAAGTTAGTATCTGCTAATTAAACAAGCTATTTAAGGTTGCTTTTCTGGTTCGTGGAAAAATGATAATATTCAAACTGAAACAGCAGTATTGTGTATTTTTTCTTTGTCTGATTGTAAAAAAACCACTCACTGAGGCTATAGTTTGTCAGGTTTTAAGATACTTAATATTTACCTCTCTTGTGTCTGCGTAGTTCTTCACCTGATGCAGGGAAGTGGTGCTTGGATTTTATTAAACAGAGCCTCGGTATGCTTTTGTTATTACCCCATTTTAGACTATCCTGAAAGTGGTTTCTTCAGACCAGTGGCAAAACTCTTTGCACTGCATTAAGCATGAAAGAATGGCCATTTGAGGACAAAGCTGACCTTTTCTCTCCACTCTGTAGCAAATATCAGTGAGAATATGCTTGCAATAATATACAACGTATCACACTGAGTGCCTCTCGGTGTAACAAGATGCATACATGGTTTTGATTGTCTTTTTCTGTGGTTTTTTCCAGACGTGTACTGAAGTGACAATGTATTTTGTACATGAGGATGAATTCTCACTCTCACATGCTTCAAATGTTTTTTCGGATTCTTTCTTTATGTGATGTTGATCATATTCACGTGGGTTGATGCGCTGTGGTAAAAGGGTTTCAGTGTTTCGATGGTCCGTTTTAGAGTGTACATGTCACCCCTCACCTTATTTGAGAGACACAACTGAGAAGTTTGTTTCAGGTTGATCTTGAACGGTCAAATAAATGCTTGCATGTAGTATAACACAAAAGTTCACCTGCACATTGTTTCTTTTCTTTCTTTCTTTTTTTTTGTTTTTGATAAGGCAATCCACATTTCCTCACTTTTTGTTTTATATCAACTTTTTTTTATTTCACCAAGAACAGAAGATTTACTAATGCATTGTATATCAAGTATTTGTATGTGTTTGGAAAAAGAGGCATACAACACATCTGGATTTTTTTAATGTTCTTGTTCAATGTACGCTCAGTCAGTCGGGGTAACTTAACATGGAGGGTGGGTGAAGCACGGGTGGATTCTGTTTTGTTTTGTTTTTTTTTTCCATGTAAAAGCAGCAGAAATTATGGGAAAGCCGAAACTAGTGTGTGGTTGTCACAAATTTCTAAGTCACACGTTTGCTACTGATGTTAAAATGGGGACAGATGATCATGTACCTTTTTATCCAGCTCTTTTGAACTCTCTTTAGCAGGTAGTCTATTCACAAACGTAGTTTTGCTCCTTCTTGTCTGATTCTTAAATATGAGAATAAGTATTTTGATTCATTTTGTAAATACAGCTGTAAAGAAAAATAAGAAATTTAATGTTGTCTTTTAAATACTTTTCATTCTAATATGAATGTTGTTATATTGTACTTAGAAACTGTACCTTTAATATTACCTTTATTAAAAGTGCATTGGACACATCGATTTTAGATGTGCTTTATGTGCTGTTATCCCATAATAAAATCTACCGCTTGTAATGGGCTTTTATTTCCTGACTCTTTATCTCTCTCTGTTGTCTGCTCCCTCTCTAGCTCAACAAAATTAATCAAATGATTGTGTTTGATTCACAGTATGAGTTTTTCAAGCTTATACATTTCCTAAGTAGTGTTTCAGTATTCAATCACAGTTGGTCATCTCTCTACACGGGAAACTATTATCCAAATAATATGAACAAGTAGTGTTCATTCAATTAGTTTAATATTTGCATCAAAATACATGCATTTATAAAAATCTGAGCAAAATGAAATTTTTACATGTAAATACACTGCTGGTTAAATTCACATTATGTTATTAAACTATTAAGCAGAACCCTTCCTCACAGCAGTCACATATACAAAATATAAAATCAGGCATTTATGTGCTTATTTTGAGATTTTTCACTCAAACAGCCTAACAATTTGTTGCACTAAACTGTAGAATTAAAACATGTGACCAGGGCTATTCTTTTTAATTAAATATTTATCTAAGAAATCTGTTTTTACTTTAAAATGCAATATCAGTTCTGGTAGAAATGCAAAGAATCTCTTCAAGAGATCATCTTCTGCATTTTTCTCAGCTCATGACACATATTTGCAAAATTGTGGTTATCTTTATGAGAATCAGGTAAATTAATTTAATAAATGACCCAATTTTCCTGCAGGGGATATTAATGTTTCATCTCATTTTCCAGCATAGCACCTTGGCCACAGTGATGAAGTGCCACAACCTACAATTTGATAAAGTTGTGGAAAAATTTGGATGAATTTTGAATCAGTTGCTCAATTTATCAGTGTCAGCTTTCAAATGTTGATATTATTTCATTTATTTATTTAGGGTCTTGGACAAATGAAAATAAACAGACTCTTCCAATTTTAGGCAGAACAAATATGAGGTTTGTGATAACAGCTTAGCCTATATGATATTGTTTCCTTGCCATACATTTGAATTCTTTTTGTTTTTATTTATTACAACCCACTAAGACAGTGGTGCATGTACCCTGAGGTTATTGCCTGAGCGTGACATTAATATGAGCATCACTTGGTGGAAAATGCAGGAGATACAGGTGGGTTTGCCTCGCATGTACACTGGCGCTGGGTATCACGAACTCTGATACACTCTGAGTGCAGTTAAATATAATAAAGGATAAATTAATTGTGATGGAGAGTGAGTATGTTTTACAGTATAACTACGCAGCAAAAACGCAGATCGACTATACTTCATGACCGGAAGAGGGCAGCAATTTACACAGAACGCTTTGTTATCAACATCATTTCAACAGACGAAGAATGTCGCCCGTTAAACGTTTGTTAGCTGGCTAAGCTAACTAACGTTAACTTATTTACAGTAGTGCCGATGCTGTCACCCCTACGGATCGGTTGGTAGTGACAATGATAGAGCCGGAATGGTAAGTAATACTTTTTACCGCAAACTTTTGCAGTTTAACAGCAGAAGACTTTCTGAGAATTCCTACAAATCAATTTACTGGATAACCTACAATAAATTTGGGCTACCTAACGTTAGCCAACAAGCTAGTTAGCGTCTTATGCCCAAGATATCTATACTGACCTCTTTTTTTTTGCTCAAGAAACGTTAACTATTTGTACAATAACAATGCTCTCAGGAGGATAAAAATGGCATTGAGTCACTGATTTTATCGTGTATCTTTCTTACATTATATCCCACACGAGTCTGTAACAAGTTAGACTAACGCGTAACTCCGACGAACCAAGCTAACACTAACCGTCAACGCATGTTAATGTGACAGGAAGTGTACGAACTCAAGGTAAACACAGTGTAGTTTTAATAGAAAAAACATTTCGCAACAATTTTAATCCGTATGTAAATGCATTCTTTTAAATCATATAATGATTTTATTCGGATAAACGTTACTGGTAGTATAGGTTATAATAGAGATAAAAAAATTAACAATGATTCCATATCGTTAGCTTGTATTTTGAAAGTTTAGACGGGAAGTTTGATACAATATACCTCACTACTACTATATAATATATAATATTATATAACATTATATATTATATAATATATAATACTGATTTGATAATGTCGACAGTGTTGTGAGCCTAATCAAGTTATTTAACAATTGCTGGCAACAGCATTAAACACCGAGGACTGCCAGCTTTGAGGTGAATTTGATAGTAACATTTCTTACGTTTGCGAGCTGAAGCATGGAAACGTTTGATTTTATTTATTTGTTTATTTATTTTACATAATCTATTAAGTTACATACCAGCTGTTTTTAAACCCAAATTTTATCACTAAGAATGTTTCACTTGCACGTTAATGCCTTTCCACCACAGCTATTGCTTGCTGGATCCTTATCCACTTTAAGTAAATGTGTGTAGAGTAAATGTGTGTATTTACAATTGACTTTATTATAACTGAATGTGTGTTTTGTTAGTGAGGTGGTAAACCAAAGTGCGGATGTATGTTGTATTTGAATGTAATACATTGTTATATAACACTTTGAAAATATTTGTTAATGGATGATACAGAATAATTAAAATACTGAATAACAACAATAGGTGGTAATATTAGCAGTAGCTCTTGTGACTTTCAGTTTTTTATAGAAAATCTTTGAGATGGAGTTGCTGGCTTCTTAAGGCAGGTTTCACATTACAGACTGAAACTAAGTTGTATTATATTTTCATAAACAGAAAAGCATGTTGCAACACCTGAGTTATACTCACATGGAGTATTAGTCATACATATTCTGCACTAGATTAGGGTTTTTTGGCTCGCAAATCTGTCCTGGAGCAAAAATAATAGCAGTGCATAATGTTTTGGTACATCATAGGCCCTCTAATTATAATCATTTTCTTCTTTTAATTTCAAGGGAGGACCCTCCAGTCCCGGATGCACCTTTCTTTACCAGAGACCTCTATGACAAATATTCTCTTGCACCCAGTATCAGAGAACTTTGGGCTTTTCTTCAAAGGTATTTCAACAAATGATTTTTTTTAAGTAATACATAAGTTAAGGTTCAACTTATGGATTTAAAGATTAACTAGTAGTTAGTAGTACTGAGTATTTCCCTAAAAATGATCTTCTTGCTTGTTTTTTTTTTCTTATCCTTTTCGAAGTCCTGTAGAGAATGCTAACATAAGACAGGAGCTTGATGTTGGGGCTGCAAAAGCATCCTGCTCTCCCTCCACAAAAGAATCTGCAGAGTTTAAAGACAACAGTTGCATCAGCGAGAGAGAGTCCCATTGGGACACCTGTAATAGTGATGATCCATGTGCAGACAGTGCTGCTGAAGATGCAGAGGAATGCAGCAGTGCTAAAAAATCAAAAGGAAAGCTTAAGCACATTGAAAATGAGGTGGATGCTCCTTATCCAGAACCCAGACTGCCCTACCCCTGTATGTCGAGCTTGTCCAGCAAAGAACAGAAGACATATTTGGATATTTTGATGAGTAAAAAAACAAGGGATCCTCCACAGGTACCAATATTCTCTCATTATTGATATTTAAATCCAGAATCCTTGTTACGTCACTTCTTCAAAATAATGTGCTGTAATATTTCAGAGCTTGCAGGCACGAGTAAACAATGAGGTGATGAAGTTTACGATGTACCTGCAAGATGTGGCCAAAATATGTGCTGGTGACTACAACTTCATATCGCATGGAGCTATGCAATATTCAGAGGTACTCAGGCTACAAGGACTGCACCTTTTATCAGCTCTGTTAGATGGGCTGAAAGTTCATGCTTATTAAAACACAGCCATAATTTGTATTTTTCAGGATTTTTTAAAGGGCTGTTTGGAGTGCATGAAAACATTTCCCCAGCTCTACCAGATCCATGAGATGACGAGTTTGACAGGGGGGACATTCAACCCAGGGCTGACACTGACCTTTGAGAAACAGCTGCTTATCATGGTAATGTTTTTTTGAAGGAGCTGTTCTTATCCCATTCGTGTAGAATTTATCTGCACAACACTTCACTTGTTCATAATTACCATTGTCCACTTTTCTATTCAACCTTTCAACTGTAAGTGTTGAATTGCAGAATCAGCCTTTTGGTCTTAATTCACTTCCTCTATTTCCATATTTGTACCCTTTATTTCTCCAGGGCAATGTGGATATTACAGACCATGAGATAGTGCCTGCTGACACACAGCTTGCATCGGATTATCAGAGTGTTTCATCAGAGAATCCTCCAGCTAAAAAGGCTAAGGACATGCATGCTGTAAGCAATTGTCTCGCTTTTTTAATTACTCCAATAAAGTAAGTCACAAAGATGTTTTACTGCTAGAATGAGATTCATGACCGCAGGTCTATTGTTACAACATTCCAGCTCTTGCAGTTTTCACAAAAGACACCAGAGGGTGTTGATGTCTTGCTCAGCAAAACTAGTACTGTGTTTCAAAAAGATTTCAGGTTACACACCCTTATGTCATAGTCTAACTGATTGTAGTAAGTCATATAGTTATCTATGATTGTTTTGACCAACACAGTGATGTTCTGTTCTGTTATGTGACCTCTTCTTCTTTTCCTTTACAGACCATCAGCAGTGACAGCAATGCAGAGAAACTATGTGCTCGTTACGAGCCTCACGTGTGCCTAACTCGAGATGCCCTGGCCAGGCTGCTGGACAACCACGGCCCTGACTTTGGAGACAAATGGGAACTGCCGATTTGGGTTAAATTAAACTCAGGGAAAGGTACAGCATCATCACTCAGTCACTCAGCCAGTTATGACAGAAGTTAGTTTAATTAGGGCCAATTAAGGTTTTGTTTCCAAAAGATGAAAATACTAAAGAACAATTCATGTCCAACCCCTTTCTCTCTATTTTGTGTGTGTGTGTGTGTGCGTGCATGTGTGCGTGTTGCTGTTCACTTTAAGCAGTTATATCATAGTGAAAATTATCCCCCAGCCCAATTATTCTATTTTTTTGTCGTCTTTGTGTTCTAATTGATGCAAATACAGGAACCGACATCTCAAGAACAAAACCAGTCCAAAAGTATTTTTAGATTCACCAAAGATTTAAGTTTGATAATGACCCCAGAGATTTACCTGGCTATGTTAAATTACAAAAAGTAATACAGATGGCAGTGTTCATACAGAACTTATTTTTTGTTGTTGTAGGTTTTTTCTTTTTTCTTTCTTTTGAGGAGAGGGGCATTTTCAATCATGTTTGTGAAAGAAATACAGTATGTGGCATCAAAGAAATTCAGGATGTACCAGTATGTACTGATATTGAATGGCCTCATGGTGGCACTGTTTCATACCTTCTTTATTTCTTATTTTCAGGTAATAATAAGAAAAAAACAGTTTATATAGACTCACCGCTTCTAAAGACTGAAATGACAGCTAGAGAGAGGAGTCATATCTTCCATGAAGAGAGTTTGAAGATTTCTGTCAAGAAGAACGGAAGTAGAAATGTGTTTCATTTAATGACAGAGCTTCCTGAGGGTGAACGGCAACTCCTCTCAGTAAGTCCACTCACATAAAATATGGTTTTATACGTGATTTTATGTACGTGTTCTTATTTCATCAGAACAATGATCCTTTCTCTGTGTATCTCAATCAGGAAGACTCACGAAGAAATATAGTGTCTGCTGAAGACAATGGACTTGACTTTGAAGTGGACCTCACTGACCTGGAGACATTTGGAGAGACAACATCCATTAAAACCACCAAGACGCAGAAGATACAGAACGTGCAGGACGCATGTGTTCAAAGTAAAAAAAAACACAAGTGCCCCACCTCTAAGCAAACTTTCCAGTGAGCATCTTGTAAAAACAAGCAGCAGTTCACAAGAAGAGATTAACACATCATTGACAGATAAAAATGAGTCCACAAAAGAGGAGACAAGTCAGCCAGCTCAGATCAAGACCATTGTACCGAAAACTAAACAAGAGACATTGGACTCTGCCCAGGAAAGTGACGAAGACCTAGCTATCATGGGAGACTCAGATGATGAGAAGCTGGTCATTGATGACACTGTGTCTCCAGCTGCAACACCTACAGAACAATGTACGCCCAACACCACATGCTCTGCAGACTCCCCGGTTACCCCCGCTTCTGAGTCTGCATCTGTTACTTCAGAGGTGTCTCCCTCTGAAAAATCTACAAGGAAGAAGCGACAACCCAAAAGAGCAAGGGTATCTGGCGACCAGCTGAGCGAAATCCTGCGCATGCAGACCGCCATGTTCAGCTCTGCAAATGACCCAGCAAAAAGCTCCACAATGGTTGAGGAGACTGACTCACACACCCCATGTGTGGGACCCTCAGTTCACTCCCATCCAGTGTCTCTAGTTAAGCCCTGTGTGACCTCATATTTAGAGAGAGCCAACAACCAGGATGGACAGACATGCACCACACCTCATGAATCAGCACCAGTGGTCAGCATTCCTGCTACCGAGCACAAAAGTTAGTGCCAAATTGATTGTAACTCTGTGGATTGAAGTTGTGTCTATGTGCTGAATCACGATAGTCAGTTTTTTTGCCCTCTCTCAATGCAGAAATACTGTCAGAAGACCTGCAGGCTGGTGCAGAAGATGAACAAGATTACGAGGCTCCAGAGAAAGGCAACCTGCTCTACAAGCTCTACAGTCTGCAAGATTTACTGCTAATGGTGCGCAGCTCTGTATCACTGACCCACACAAGACGAGTAGGCAACACCCAAAACCAGGTATACATGTTTCTTAATACACATCCCCCAGAGTTTATTTTTTTTATATTATTTCACTTATTAACATTTGTAGCAACAGTCCTATTTCCTTTCTTTGTCCCCTGCCTGAATAGTATGTGCCAGTGCACGTCTTGCCCAAGCTGGAGTACCAGTTGAGTTATGGTGTTGAGTGTCTAAGCAGCAGTGAGGCTTGTCAGCTGTGGACTGAGACACTGCTCCACTCCAGCACTGTGTCCTATACAGGTAAAACTTAGATCACTTTTACATGCGGCCATCTAAATTCAGTGAAACACCATGCAGAAATGTTCACAAGTTGCTTCCAGTTACATAATGTGGGGGTATCCCTTTCGCTCTTTAATTCCTCCACATAATTGCCATGAAACCAGTCAACATAGCATTTATGTGGATAAAAAGAGAACTTTTTTTCTTCCTCCCTCATGGGCTCAGTAGAGTGCACATGGCAGATCCTCCCACAAACCAATGGAATAGTCTTTAGGTGACTCACCATCCTGCTATGACTGAGTTTACTTTGTTGCCATAACTACAGCCACACTTGATTGTGGGGAATTACAAAGAATGAAATGCACAGAGCTTAGCTAAATATTGTTTTGAACTTTGATTAAATTCCCTTAATAAATACTTAAGACTTACATGCACTCTTTACCTGCAGCTCAAGATTCAGGGTATGACTCCAGGCTTCTTCTGTACTATGTCTAGTGAAACCTGTCAAATATAGACTTCTAGTGTGAAAAAGAAAGTCTTTAAAGGAAACCCTTTCCAATCTGTTAGCCTATGAGACATACTGCGCAGGATCATCAGCATTACTGTCAGTGCAACAACCTTGTATACTACCATCTCACAATCAACTTCACTGCTATTAAATATCTATGATAAAAAGTGGAATTAATGCCAGATCAACCATCTGACACTCAAGATTTCTTAAAAAAAATACTATGTTTTAGTCTAAAGTTTTAGACCTAAGGACATAATGTCTTTGGTTACTAACAGTTGTATAGGAGAAGGAATAGCCTGTGAGTAACCAATGAAAACATTCAAGCTTTATTCAAAACAGGCTCTGTCCTAATGTCATTACGTAATAGGAACAGCTGATAAAAGATGTCTTCATTGCTCAGTGGTTCATAGTTCATCATGTGGTTCATCATGTGGCTTTCCCCAATTGTAATTATGACTGTGGATGCAGCTCTGAAATATTCTGTAAGTGAAAGAAGGCACTGTTGAAACAAGCAGGCATTACAAGCTGGAGTGGGAGGCAGGAGAAGGAGACAGGACCAACAAGGCTTTCTTACCACCCACTCAAGCTTGTAACAACGGAGGCAAATCATCACAGACTAATTACTTTGTAAGCACTAGGAATAGCATTGATGATGAAGTGATGCTCTTGATGTGCACGCTCGTTAGCTCTCGTTCTTTTCTCAGTGTATCTCTCGCCCCCCCTTTTTCTGTCTCTGTAGCTCACATCAATGCACACACATCAAAAGTAGCTCTGCAGAGAAAGCTGCCTGACGACTGGAAACAGAACATCTCCTGCGGGTTCAAGTGAGTGTCATTACAACAGATACGTGCAGATGATCAGGATTAACCTAGTCACCCCTGTATGATTATCTTACTTAAGAGGTTGTCATCTAGAGATTCAGTCCGCTAATCAATAAATCCAAACCTTTTCATCAATGGAAGCTATCACCATGTCTGCTTTTGTCATCAGAAGCAGTGTTGAAATTTAGATCCCTACAGGAGTAGGCAGGCTGTTACTTGATGATGTCTTATTTCCATCCACAGGCCATCAAAGTCGCTGAATATACTGCACCACCTACTGAAAAAACTGACTGGGTAAGTTGCTGAGAACTTTCTTTGTCTTCTTTTGTTTGTAGATTATTAGTGTTGAGCTCTGAGCAGGATCTGATCCCCTCTTTTTTACAAATGTATTATCTTTTAAGAGTGCTTACAGTAATATCATCCCTGCCGAAACAATGTTAGTCCCGGTTAGCTTAAGATCTTATGATGTGTCCATCTCATGTGGTTTGAGAAGGGTTGGGTCTCTGTCTTAAACTCTGTTGTTTAGTTGGACAACATCTGCAGATGAGTTGTCTGTGCACATGTCTTCTTAAAGATGATGAAATTATTGTGCAGTCAGGTCTGACAGCCCTGGGCTAAAAATATGACGTTAGTCTTCCTTCATGTTTGTGTTGGAGGGTTACACAATCCCCTAGTCAACGACACACAATAGATGTGTCACCCTCTGCCCTCCTACTGTTTTCCGACATTCCAGTCATTTGGCAGGAAACAAGAAACCCCTAATAATGTAACAACATGCTTTGGTGTGTTGGTTTTTTGACTTTAAAAAACCCTTGATGACTTGATTTGGTTTTGCAGGTTAGAGGAGGGACAGTACCTGATTGCACACAAGGCAGGTGAACCATTTGTGACCTTTTTAAAAGCAGCTGATGGGAAAGTGAGTCGGGGGGAATACAACCTGCAGCAGGTACACAGCTCTGTCCCACAGCCCCCTACCTCAGGCCTCGTGCCCTGGATACCTGTTGATCCAGCTGTGGTCCTGCCCTTCCACCAGAAACATGGTCGTGTCCCCTGCACCTTCCCACCAAAGCCCTTCATTAAGGTGTGTACTTGATTTAAGCCAACATGGTTTCTGTGTTGATTTTTTTCACTGTGTAATAATACAATGGCAGTGGAGGTCATGATCAGACAAAGAGTGGCAATGAAATAAAAGATTGTTGGAACTGTTGGGAAATGTTTATATTGGTTAATGCTTAGGAAGTCCACACCCTTTTTTTTAGACAGACTCTCTCACACCCACACACACACACACACACACACACACACACACATGCAGTCTCCCACTAAGTTGAGGTGGGTGCAAAGCCCTTGGCCATTTTCTTATCAGACTGGCTGAACCAGCACACTTTCGTGTAATTTGCCTGCACCAACCCAAAACTAACAACAGGACAATAGAGATCATAGCACTATCAACAACAGATCAGCAGGCTTAATAGTGTAGATCCTGGGACATTCATTGGATGCCTGTCTGAAATTCCACATAGCAAAGACATTTGCACTGCTTTTAACTTATAAAACAGTGAAGGAAAACAGTTCTGGATAAAACAAGTCCCCACCTGGTTATGAATTCTAAATTTTATTTGAATTGTGACATTTGTCACTGATGTTTGTAGTTCTAAGAATGACAAAGTCTTTGGGTTATAATTTATGATGTTCCTTAAATCTGGCTCTAGTTTTGTTTTGTTTTTTTAAAGATTTAACTTTTTTACCTTCCTGTTATCCTACCAGACAGCAAAAGATGGGTCACCTCAGTGCAGCAACCAGAAAGCTGGACAGCCAAAGGACAACTTGAACACGGGAGGTAACACAAAGAAGAAAAAAAAGAAACGCTCTGCCAAGCGTAACAGGTATATTAAAAAGCTAGTTCAGATGTCTGTTTAAAAGCCTGTGTCAAAAGATTTAAAATTATGTCATTCATATCACAGATTAGAAGAGAGGGATCTGTACTACTGAGGAGAGGAAAAGGATAGAAAAGCACTAAAAATGTCTATGATTTCATATTGAAATGCACTATGACCTTTTAATATAGAGTAAATGTAAATGCTGAAGCATTTATACAGTAAAGGATTTTTATTATTGTGTTTTTTTATTTTGTAAAGACATTTTTGTATGTTTTGTTAAGACTTGTGTTTTGTGAAAACAGATGAATAAACTTTGTCTCGAGCATCTGAACAGGAGTATAATTTGTGTTTCTAATATATAGATGTTTATAACTGTTTACTTTCTGGTCTGTGTAAAAGCACAGAGCTTCAGTGACTTTTAGATGTGTGTATTTGAGTGTGTGTTTGTATGAAAAGTTAATTTGATCAAACTTAAAGTCGCCTTGCTGGAGCTCCATGTGGCTTCATGTGGAACAGGGTGGAGTCATGAGGGCACAGGGGTGGGAGTGTGAGTCAGGGGAGTGAAGGGGGAAGTCTTTTCTATGTCGGAAAAGTTAAACCCTCACACTTATTCCACTTGAACATCAGCTGGATAAATCTCTGCATCATCTCAACTTCAACAACCAAGGTAAGTTCAGTGTCATGTTACTTTTTAATGTGGACAAACTAAATCTGTAGTTCAGATAAACACTGCGGCAAAACTTAAGTCATAAAGATTTCAACACAATGTCCATTCAGTACGCGCAAGAGTGTTTTGTTGTTTCTTTGCCTGATTTTTTGTTTAGAAAAGATTGAATTTCTGCTCTCCAGCATGAGTTTCAAAACCTGTTTTCTTGTGTGTATGTGAATGTACTCTGTTTTCATACCAGAATGGAGTACAGTAGCTTTTTCCAGGGTGTGTCTCTCTGCTGTTGCTATTGAGGATGTGTGTCAGGCTGAAACAAGAGCTTTAAAAGAGTTAGCAGATTGTCAGTAGTGTATAGTTGTTTTACTAGAGACTGTGAATGTAAAAATGGAAAAGCAGTGAAAACAAGTGATAACTTGATAAATTAGATGAAGTTCCTTGCAGTGATTTGATTTAAGTTACAGCCTCAATGAATTATCTCAACCTCTGTTTGGAAGACCTTTCCTCTGTGGCTACAGAGATAATATCTTGAGACACAACAAACACGACCCTTTGCATGGTGCAACTCGGAGGTGTTGATGATGGGATTAAAATGAGATTGATTCAAGATAGTCAGGTGTTCACAGTTTTCTCACCTTTTTCAGAACAGGCAAAATGACTATGGTACAAGAGTTTCTGGGGCAGCTGTGTATCAATGTTGGGGTAATGTAAAACTTTTTTCTCTCCTATACAGTACTTTATGTACACTGGTTTCACTACTTACTGTTTATTTTTTATATGGAATCAGATGTAAGTCTTATTCTAATTTGCTTCGAATCTTCAGTCCTCTGAGCCCAAATATCCCACTGTGGTACCTGCTGTGGACTTCGACCCTGACAGAGATGCTGCCAGAATAGAGACTGCAATCAAGACCAAAGGCAAGACGCAGTACTGTACATGCTGTTCAAAAAATCAGCTCTTGGTTCTGCAACATTTCTCCGCAGATGAGTCGCTGGTATTTGTGAGTCAGCACCCTGGCTCAAAATGTTTTGACCACAGTGGGAAAACCTCCAAGTCTTTGCCTCAGTGCTGGCTGAGCTCTGCTCTGGCCACTGACTGAAAGCTGCTGGCAACAGTCTGACCCAGGGGCAGCACACCATTTTGTTATCATGAAGAATATGTTCTGCATGGAGTGATATATATTTACTGTATGAGGAGGAAGTATACCTTGTGACCATCACCATGTGATAAAGCAAGCTAATTTGGCTGCCAGGCAATGTCATATTTCTGGCTATTCATACTCTGTAAAACTAATTAAAACTAACATGGGTTTGAATGAAACCAAGTCTATAGCCTTCATATAAGCCTATATAGCATCTGTAGACCTGCACTATTGACATTTTAGCCAATATCTGAATAAGAAAATCTCGTAATTCAAATGATTTCCGTCAGTTTAATTACTAACTTGCTCAACAAATTCATACTTAAGTTTCAGTACCAAGAAGTTATGTGAATTTAGTAAACTTGAAATTTAAGTAGCATAAAATAAAAATATTCAAGTGTAGGACATTTCAGTTGTACTTTATTACATTACTGGAATAGATTTTCTTTCCATAATGTGATGTGAGTAACATGTATGTATGGATGTCTTCTTTTACCTAAACATCAGGAGTGGATGAACAGACCATCATAGATGTCCTGACAAAGCGGACCTACTCACAAAGGAGAGAGATTGCTTTCTCATATGAAAGGAGGGCAAAGAAGGTGAGGGCCTTGACAGAAAATCTTCAGTTCTTCTCACCTCTGTTTACATAGTGGCTGTAGCAGTAACACTCAGGTAATACTGTTGTTTATTAGGATATGATCACAGCTCTGAAGGGGGCGCTGTCTGGCTCTCTGGAAACAGTGATCCTTGGACTGATGAAGAGCACAACCCAGTACGATTCCTCAGAGATCAGAGGATCCATCAAGGTAAAGGATACACCCTTGCGGTAGTGCTAAGCATTAGTGGAATCAATTGAAGAGTTACACTGCCCTCTACTGGGACAAAGACAAAACTGTTAAATTTTATATGTGTATATTGTAGTGTGTTGTGATATAAAGGAATGAAGATTTCTGTCTGTTTCAGGGTTTAGGAACAGATGAAGAAACGCTGATTGAGATTTTGTGCTCACGCAGCAATGATGAGCTAGTGGAGATCAAGAAGGTCTACAAGGAGTGTAAGTCCAAAGAATTCAAAACCAAAAGTCTTGGATCTTGTGTAAAAAAAATAAATAAAAATAAAATGATGTAATAGCTGTGGTCATGTAGAGAGACTTGAATGCCTTCACTGAAAATGTTATTTCCCTCAGTGTTCAAGAAGGACCTGGACAAAGATGTTGCAGGAGACACCTCTGGGAATTTTGCTAAGCTGCTCTTGGCTCTGGTGCAGGTGAGATTTATTAATGTCTGTCTTTATAGTTAACATAATTTTATCTGTACAGTTAAAAATGGCATGAGTTCTGTTTTATTTCTGTGCAGACCAAGAGAGCAGAGCCATCCTGTCTTGTAGACCATGAAAAGATTGATGAAGATGCCAGAGTAAGTTTCCCATTTTCACTTAGTGGAATAAAAAGGTAAAATCTGTAATTAATTTGATGTAAAAGTTTTTACAATAAATTAAATATTTATGAAATGGAAAGAATTCCAACTGTGATTGTGGTGAATTGTTTTCGATTGAGAGAAAACCTGATTAACAGTGATATTGCAAAAATCTCATTGGCCATTATAATACACCATCTTTCAGATCGGCACTTTAAAACCATGGACTATTTTGTAGAAGTAAATTTCATCACAGACTGTTAAAGTATAACAGTGTTTACTGGTGTTTGTTTGTTTGTTTGTTTCAACTCAGGCTCTCTATGATGCTGGAGTCAAAATAAAAGGAACTGATGTGGCAACTTGGGTCTCTATTATGACTGAAAGAAGTGTACCCCACCTGCAAAGAGGTTAGACACCCCATCTTCCTTGGTGTCATTGTTACAGTTATGTTGGATGTTAATAATTTTGTTAATTGAGCCCTCTCACAGTCAGTTAATCATTTTTCTGTGCTTCTTAGTGTTCCAGAGGTACAAGAGTTACAGCCCCTACGACATGCAGGAGAGCATCGTGAAGGAAGTTAAAGGGGACTTGCAGAGGTCATTTCTGGTGTTAGGTACATATCTAATCAAAAATACTTGTTCATTTAAGTAAATATTTAGAGGTGTGAATAACCCTTTTTATGGGTCATCTGGAGTAATTTTTCATCCTGTAGGTCGGATTTCTTTGTATGAATAACTTCCAAAACTCATCTGTAAAATAAGAGATGTATCAATGTGGATATTTATTCTGTTTTTCTTTTGTTTCAGTTCAGTGCTTTGAAAACAAACAGCTGTACTTTGCCAAGAGACTGAATGAAGCCATGAAGGTAGTTACAGTCCTGCTGCTCTCTTTCTTCATGTTGAAATGTGGCTATTTTGAGAGCCAGGCTTTCTTCTTCTTCCTTTCTTCTTCTTCTTTCCTTTTTTTTTTTTTTTGAACAGATGTAACAGAAGTACATCTGCTTGTGAAAGTGCAGTTTTGCTGCAGGAACACAGAATCCAAAGTTGGCAAAAGTCAGCTTACAACAGTGTTGCATCAGCTGCTATAGTCAAGTTTAGTACAAGTACAACTTAAGCAAGTGCTGACTTACGCTTGTCTGCTCAGAGCAAAGGAGCCAAAGAGAAGATAGTGACCAGAATCATCGTGTCACGCTGCGAGGTGGACCTGAAGAAGGTCTGCTCTGAATACAAGGCCAACTTTGGACAGTCTCTGCAGAAGACTATTCTTGTAAGTAAATCATGCAGCCAGCCCCTGGCTTAGTACTGATTTACAGGAAGGCTTGTTCTGTCATGCAGCCCCTCCAACCTGCTCTGTTTCTGCAGGAACACACCAAAGGAGACTACCAGAAGGTGCTGCTCAACCTGTGTGGACCGGAGGAGTAAATATTAATCATCAGTATTGAAGGGCTTCACTTTCCACCACTGGAGAGATGCAAATGAGAGGTTGGCTTATGAAAAATAACACTTAAAGCAAACTGTGGGACAAAAGCCCATCCTTCTTTTTCTAGACACACATGATGCAACTTTCAAGAAGATCATTTTATCTTTTTAATACATGAAGAATCTGTTTTACAATTTACTTTGGTTATAGAGAAAAACAATAAAGTTCCTTTGTTGGAGTTCTTCTTCTTACTTTCCTTTCTTCCAATTCAGTTTGTTTTTTACTCGGGGTTTATGAAGACAACCATTAGAGGGCGCTAAAGTAACATTAAAAGCAACTATAGGAAGCTGCAGCTCCTCAGCATCTCAGGGTCCAATAATATCTGATACCTGCTAAAGAAATGCAGAGATTTTAAATGTAAAAACTATAAAGGGATATTTGATCTGAAATTATATTTTCGCATTCAACTATCCTTTTTCTTAAATATGGAGAAAAATAAGTTTACTAAAATCAAAGGAGCTATAAATAAAAGTTATTACTTGTTTGTAAAAGAGATAAATATAGAACTTTTTTGAGGCTTGTGGATTTTAAAAATTACATTTTAAATTGTGTTAATTTGAACTTCAGCTGTACTGTTTGAAATATCAAAGAAGTGTTCAATATGATAAAAAACACTGTAATGTCTGGTCAGTGCAGCATCTTTTTAAACAGAAGAATTCAGAGAAATTCTCCTTATTTTTTACTATGAGGTTCCATCAAGATGATTTAATCATTAGTGTGTTTTTCTGTGTTTGTTTGGTGCTAATATTTTAATTAAAAATGTTAATTTTACCTCTGGCAAAGATGATTTGCATACCACTAAACAAGCGTCTATACAGTGTGTTTCTGCTGTTTAGTTTGTGGTCTCTCAGGATGAAATAACCACCACAGTGTTGTCAAGGCATTTCTACTGAAGTATAAGAAAAAATGGCCCCAAAAGGCAAAATCAGTACTGCTGAACACAGCGATGAGGAAAAGGATGTGAGGAAAAATGTGTGGTATTAATAATAGAATGAAGAAAAAAAAAAGTGGTGTACTGTGGCTCAAACATGATAGATCGTCTATGATTGTGAGGGAAATTGCCTGATAAAATAATGCTTCTGTCTAATATTTTCACTGGTTCAGTAGCTGGGGAGAGAAATGGCTTCAAATTTTAACAAGGCTTTGGATTTATGATCATTTTGTAATAATATTGATGAGAACATTAGCCCTTTGTGATGGTTTATGTTTATAGGCAATAAAAAAAATAAAATATGGCGTAAAGTAAGGTAAAACAGTATTTTGCAAAGGAGGGAGTGAGATTTATGCGTGAATATGGTGACAGATTAATCTCTGCATCATAAAGAGAAAAGTACCACCATATTTTTCCTTTTTTTATATGGATGTACAACATGCTGTTCTGTTCAAGGCCGGCCCGTAGGGACCTCCAGCAAACCCAAGGGGAACTCTCTTCTCAATTGAAACGATGCAATTTACTGTCCCAAACACTGGCACTTCATCATTCAGAGGACTTTAACCCCATGAATGTCAAACACAGAGCATGCTGGGAAGGAGATGGAATACCTCGCATTATCATAACAACTAGAGTCAAATGACAAGCCCTCTGAAGCCTAAAAGGTGAAGAACAATACCATATAATCACTTAATAACATTAGAATTTGAGAGGAGATTTCTGATCGCTTAATGTTTTTTAATAATCTAAGATGTCAATAAGGAATTTTTTTTTTCCCAGCTGTCCGATCGCAGTGGTTGTAGCCTTAAAGGTCAGATTCAGCGGGTCCTTTTTCGAATACTTGTCCCAGTTATATCGAACATGTGGAAAGCCCCCCCCCCCCACCCACCTCAGAGACAAAGCCCAGGCAGCGCTGCAGGCATCCAGCAGCATTAAAGTTTCACAGTACAGCTGTGTAGCTGCTGCCGGCCCCCCAGACATACCAACTGCACGTTGGGAAGGTATTAGTTTGTGCTTTTTATTAATTCATTGCATTGAATAAAAAACTTGCAACTTCGACGACCAACAGCTTCTTCACATTTCCTCTCATCTCTCTCCCTCTTTGACACATCTGAACCCTTTGCAGAGCACCAAAGGGTGTTTAATTATAGAGTAGTAGGCCACCAAGGTCTGCTTTTAATTGTGTGCATCTGTGTGTGTTTGTGCGTGCGTGTGTGTGCCTGCCTGCCTGCAGCTCTATAGGTCGTTGGCATACTCTAAATGAGAACTCCTACAGGCTAAGCTGCAGGAGCCGCTCCCTTAACACAGCCACAGAGCCCAGAGAGCCACAGTTTGATTAATATTTTCTTAATTATCATTATTTAATTCAGCAAAACCACAGCTTCTTCAGAGAAAGTGTGGCCTTTGTGTCTGCGATAGCCGAGTATCCTGGCTCGTTAAGGGCACCGAGAGATCCTGTATATGGTAAATAAGAGGTTGCGTCTTCTGCTGCTGCTGCTGCTGCCGCCCCAGGGAGACTTGGCACCACACTGAAGGACATCTCCTTCTAAAGAATAACACTCTGCTGATGATCCTCTGCTCAGACCGCAGAGCCGGATCCTCCGCCTCTGGCATCGTCAGGCCCGCTTCCTTTCATGAGGCTCAAACTGAGACAACAGCACAGGCAGAGGAGTGCTGTGCACTCGTCATGCCATCAGGCTGCCTCCTTTGTACAGTAGACTGGTAATTGAAACAACATAAGAGAGCAGTGTAAGGCCTCCTGTCTCCTCTTGGGTTCTGGCTGCAGTCAGTCCATCTGCAGGCGCACACACATACAAAAAAAAAAAAAGAAAAGAAAAAAGACATGGAGAAGTTTATAAAAGAGCTTTGTGTACACGCAACATAATTTATGTCTTTGAAGAGTTCAGCTTCTGTCATCTCTAGGAGCCAAAAAGATTCGCAAGAAGTTTGTACTTGATGCACAATATGAATCTGCCACTACGATTCAGCCGGTGCAGTTTGCTTAAAAAAGGAAAAAAAGAGAGATGATGCTCTGTGATCAGTTGTACATTAAAATCAATCATGTCTGATACTAGTCACAATCCAGTTTGTTAAAAAGCCTGCCTGAAGACACAACCAGACTTTTCTGTAGTTTATCAGATCAGCAGTATTTGATGCTCAGGGCTGGACTGAATGCTGACTTTTCTCTTTGCTTGAAGCTTCCTCTCTATTGCCATGTGCTGAATGAAGGAGAATACCCTGTGGCTGGTTAACCTACACGCTTTCTATCTACATCCACTGTCTCCCCTCCTTCAGTCGGGCCCACAGAGACGGTCTTCCATCCCTTGTGTCTGTTCTGCCACTCGTTGGTCTGCCAGAAGTGCAAAAGGGAATTTTCTGACAAAAGACCCCGCTTGGAAAAAGTTCGTTATGATCCACTCGGTTTGATCAAGTGTCTGACATAGCTTCTGGATGCATGGGGTTTATGTTTTATATCATACAGGATGCATGTATGCACCCAGAGTGTGCACAGTTTAATCTTTTGATGGGACTGTGTGGCCTTCAGCCAGATGCACTAATGATAATTTTCTGTGAAGTGGTTGTAATGGTGTGGCCCCAGCGTCAGCAGCTCCTCCGTTGTTTGCACACGCCACTAGATCAGTTTGGGGTGTGTGTACTTTGCGGCAGTGGTGATATTGTACCAAGAACTGCAAGGATAAGGAGCGTCTTCATCAGGGTGGCATATTAATGTTTATTTACACCATGGCTAATAAGATGTGTACTCTGCAGCAAGGTGAGACAGAATGATGGTGGGTAATTAAACTGCTTTGCTTTAGATTCATCCATTATCCATACTCAAGCCTGCATACATAATGTAATAATGTAAAATAAGGCTTGTTGCAGCAGTGGATGGGGTGACCATTCAGAGGTGTTGTCATCCTCGGAGCTCGGTGTAAATCAATATGGTGTGTCACTGCAGACAGAATGTATAGAGATCGGCATGATAAATTTGGAATTTGTCAAAATATGTATTCAGAAGCGAGTGAGATATGACTCCTTATATAATACAATTTTGCAAGAACGCAAACGGAGTGACATGACTCATTTGTGTTTCAGTGTTTGGCTTCCAACCTCTAACCTGTTGGAAGTTCAGGATTGACTGAGTGGATTTCTAAGCCATATTGTCATGATGCTTAATCCCATCTACTGAACGCAGACCCTGTCGCCAGTGTCCTTGTCGGACTTGCCACCGGACCGTATGCCCACACACACACACTCACACACACGTGCAAACACTGCCTCACCTTCATGCAAGAGATTGAAATCAGCCAGGCAGACACTCAAGCATGAACCAAATGTCAGCGACAAGCCACAGGGAGAGAAGAGGAGCCCATGTTAATTATTACAGAGAGAAATCATAGTATTTCACCTGCAAGACAAGCTATCCAGGATATCTGTGGATCATGAAGTCATTTTCTTTTTTTCCCTCCTGGGATAAACCAAGAGGAGACACAATTTCAATGAGGAGGTCTTTAAAAGCAGTGATTAACTTTGTGATTGATGTTTTTTTCCACAAGCTTTTTGCTTATCATTTTTACGAAACTGTGTTGTGTGTACTCCACTAAAGTGAATTATAATGATATTTTACCTGAAATGGGAGCAAATCCATCCGAAGTAGCAGCAAGTTAGAGAAAACTGCAGAGTTCTTTTGTTCGTCAAAATGTCACAGAATTACAGATATTTTCTGAAGGCAGACTGTGAAGCTCTGCCTCAGCTGACAGGAGAAATGCAAAGTTTTCGAAAGGTGTCTACAAATTTCTTCCCTCTGCTCCGCTACCCTCTCATTTGATTTTGAACGCACATAAAAAAAAAAAAAAAACAGCCTTCTTCTTCCTCTTCTTCTGACAACACGTTTCCCATGTGACACTTAACCTTTGGAGATTTCCCATTCTCTCTGATCATTCACTGTTTGGTTCATGTTAATTAACCCTGGGGCACAGCAGAGAGTTGTGGGCTTTGAAGCGCAAGAAGAAGAGAAAAAAAAAGAAAGAAGTAAAAGGAAAAAAAATTATTTTGGGTTTTTTTTTTCTGTTTCTTTATGGCGATTCATTTCCCTACCCGTGTGAGAGTCTCGGTGGTGCCAGTGAGGATAGAGAGTGGCGTGGGTGTTGGAAAAAGGATGGAGCACGGTTTGTGCTTTGGTTTGTTTCCCTGTCACCGTCCGTCCCTCTCCCTGCGAGGAAGTTGGCCGGAGCAGCCTGACCTCCCTCAGGTGGCCATGGATATGGAAATCAGATCAAAAATAGAACACAAGATGGTTTTCATAGCCTTCAGCTTCCCCCTAAAAAAAGAAGGATTTTTGTCTGTTTCTTTTCATTCTTTTTTGGCTCCTGGCAGAAATGGTCTTTTCTGTATTTGCTTGAAATACACAAAGCACAGTTTCTTGGTGAAAAGTGCCACTGGTGGCAAGCAGAGCAGTATTGCCTGAGCCCAAAGAATATGCTGTGCATGTGAAATTATTTTGTTAACCATTTCACTGCTTGTTTCTCGTCTCTTCTGGTTAGAAAACCAGCCGCCTATACCTCAGAGTAAAATGGGTGATCCTTGAATATATTGCAGGATCTAACATTTGGTCTTTATCTCTCCTGGAATCAGTAACTGTAGGTGCAGTTAAAAATATACTATCCACTAAAGTTAGGTGACATACAGTACATTTACTCTGGTGTCTTGAACTCCAAAAGGCTTTTTTTTAAGCAGCTTTTCTTAAAGCAGCAACGGGTTGAAATCCACCACTCCGACAACAGTGGAAATATTCATGAGGAAATCCGCTGGAGAAGACGAGCCGCAGCACAACCAGAGGCTTTTTTCTCCAGGTTCTCAGGGCAAATCTGTTCCTGTGCTTCTATCTGACGCTTGTCTAAAGCACATAAAGACAAAGACAGGAAGTATGATTAGCCATGGAGAATGGGAGTGCAGCGCTCCCTCCAGGATAAGTCTTGAGGTGGGACTGATCAAAGCTATGCCCAGAGACAGAGGGAGACTGAACCAGCACTTTTTCAATGGCTATCTCTGC
>JAPZDY010000023.1:14761469-14780184 GCA_029783645.1 Ctenochaetus hawaiiensis
TATCCAAAATAAATATTTATTTTCAGATAAATATTTGAATTAGTGAACACAAGGAGCTGATGGGAAACAATGATTGTGGAATAACACACACTCTTTTAATTACCATTATTACATCTATTAGACACTTCCTTGTTTTATTCCTGATTACACACAGAAAGTCTGAACACATCCTCCGTCATTAGCATCGTGATTTAAACGTGTCTGCGATCATTAAAATACAGATAACTCACCTGAAGACATAAAGTAAATTAGACCTGGGTTTTATTCAGAGTTACTGTCCTTGGACAACCTGCACACACACGCATGAAACAGACCATTATCACTTGGGTTAATGGCTTTGTTAATTTGAAGACATTAACAACTGCTTGGCTGTCCCCAATGAATGTGTCAAACAAGGCAGGCCTTGTATTGTTAAATGGGTTGCTAAGTAGATTGATTCCTTAGTTGCAAAGCGCAGCAGTGATGTAGGTAAGCAGGTTAATTAAACATTTACACACAAACACCCAACAATCTATTGTACTCTTCTAATTTATGGCATCAATATGCACTTTCATCAGGATTTTTCTGAGAGAGGCATATGTTTGCTCGCTCCATCCTAATTGGCACCATGCCGGTTTAGCTGCTCTGCCTTTTTTTTTTTTTTTTGAGAGGTGACTGGGACTATTGAGCTTGTCACACTCACCCATAATAGGGACACAGTGGTCCCTCCACTGTGCAGGGAGACACTCAGATAAAGATTCAAGCACCTGCACCCACACCTCCACCTCCACTCCCTTTCATCTGCACCACCAAGCCCAGGCAGAGGAAGCATAAACACCGATTCCTAATCAGCTCTCTCGGCTGCCTCCACCTCTCAGCTCTCTTTAGCACACACACGAATGCAAATGTACACATTTGTACGCAGAAATGCACGCACACACAGTCCACCACAGAGACTCCCTCGCAAGGCTCTGATGAACAAATGCAGAAGTTAGCACCACACCTCTTTCAAAAGAAATTTCTTTTCTCCTCTTATTCTGAAAACTCTTGGGGTCATGAGGACGAGAAAAGTTCTTGCTTTTTGTTATTTTCCAAGAATTTCTACATTTGTGAGTGCAAAGTGGGATTTGGGCCAGAGGCAGCGATGGTTTCCATCTTTCATGTATCCTCTGCTGACAGAAAGCAAGCTGACAGGAAGGCAACAAGGGAACAATCAATCACCTTTCTTTTCAACTTTTCTTTTTTGGCCCACATATGCATCTCTTAATTTGTTAACACTTGGGTGAGAAAAAAAAGTCTTTTTTTATTTTTTTTTAACTTGTCTTTAGTGGTTGTCTGAGTGATGGAGCACGACGCTGCTGCACTGCAGCAACAGTGAGCTATGATGAATTCCAATCATCACTCCATATGCCAGGCCTCATTAGCTACGGATGTGTTTGCTTACAGCTTCGCCTAAATACCTCAAGTACTAGGTGCATGTTGTTTTTCTCTCCCCTTTTAAGTTCTCTCCCTCACTTACCGACACACACACACACACACATACACACTGGAAAAAGACTTTAATACACTTGCCAACCATGGGCCCTTGGTAAGATTCCTTGAGGGCAATGTGTATCCACAACAGTGTCTCTCCCTCAGACATGTGGCATGGGTAAACAACACGGTTAAGCCTAAAACAATGTGTGTCCCTGATGACTGCAATTATTTATGAAATCAAACACAATTCAGCACTTCGCCAAGTGGGACAGCTCTCCAGATCACTCAACAAATCTCCACTCTTTACCGCTCATAATAGTCTTATGGTGAAAGACAAGCTATTACAGGAAGCATCACAATCTTGCCCGTAGCTGGTAATCGATTTCCCTGATCTTTCCCTTCGCACAGAACATAATCACTTCTTTATTTACAGCATCCAGACCAAATGGAGCATGTGTAAACTATGCAACCTCCGGGCCATCCTCACTCAGGCTGTCTTTGTGGATGATTGCTGGCTAAATTATTCAACCTGAGGTGTTTTTGCTCCTGAGTGGAGGAGCTGCGCAGAGTGAGAAATGCCAGTGTCAGGACAGTATGCGTGCTCTGGGGGCATTAGCCTCCAGTAGGCAGCTGCTGCAGATGGTATGTTCACTTTGTCATCCACTTTCTCAACACTGTGCTTGAAGAGCAATTAACAAACAGTGCAGACAGAGATGAGCTCATTTTGTTTTCAAAAGGAAAATTAGAGAGGTGGACTGAGGGATGAGGTCGTTCAACACGCGGGCGCCCATTCATCTCACACTCTGTGGAGTTTAAAGGGTCCCAGGACTTTTATTTAAAAAAAAAAGTCTGCTCTGCACACCTTTGACACAGACACTCAGACAAACACAGGTACTGACTAGCTGCAGGAACTTTCCTTGATGTTAAGGTCACTGACCTCTGTCTTATCAGCCTTTGGTTTCTTTTAAACAGCCTGTTCAAGGTGGGAATGTTGCACCATTATCCCGCCTTGTTGTTCTGTACAAAACATACTAAATGGAAAAGGGCGGCATTCCTGCCCCCCCCTTAAGCTGACAGGTAAGGTTGTAACACAGCCAAATTGACATCTGTGTCAGGCACTATTTACACCAAATTAGGTGCATTTACACAAGCTCTCCTATTGTTTTAAATGTGACCAGTCTGATTAGGCTGCAGCAGTAAGGAATGCAGGGAGTTCTTTACAATAAAAAACACCGTTGTGGTGGAAAGTTAAAGAAAAGTTAACCTCTTGAAAAATGAAATGGGAAATGCAACCTGACACCATGATGCTGTGTTGGCTAATCAGCAGATCAACCAATCAGACTGAGCAGAGCTTAACAGCCCTACCATTAGGGAGCACAAAGTTTGAAAATGGGTCAACACTCCCAGACCGCCACACAAACCAGCAGTGATCGGCGCAACATCTGATTTGACCTGAAATAGCATAAAAAAGAGTAGCCGGGTTCACCAGCAGAACATGACAGCATATGATGTTTGAAGAGATGTAAAGTGTGAGACCCCAATGAGAGATTTGAAAAACAAATTCAAAAAAAGCAAATTCAAAGACACAAAACAGACACTGAGTCTGTGCTTTTCCTTTTCTGATTGCACAAAAATGTTGCTCTGCCATTGGTTGCATCATGCTGTATACAATGCAGAAACTTTTCTTGCATTTGCAGACTTCACTCTGCCAACAAAGGACAGAACTCAGTTCACCTCAGTTTACTTTGCTATTACTGTTTAGAAAGCAAAGCCACTGCCTGACATGTATTTTATACTAAATACTAATGCTGTTTCTTTACAAATGACCTCTTTTGCTCTTGGCTTTATATTGAAAATCACACACAACAAAAGCAAAGTGCCAAAAGGAAAGGACTGTCGAGAAAAAATCTGAACAATTTAAAGATTGAGTGCACTTGATATTCAAAGAGGAATTGGCTGATATTTAAGATGTGTGGTAGATGTTTTTCAAGTATTCCATGGTTTATTTGTCACATACATAAGATTTGTGTAGTGAAATGAAGTGTTTTTCTGAAGTTGTGTGTTACAAGACTAGAGGATTAGAGGAAAGAAATATAAAGGGTAAAAGATTATGATAGAAATGATGAATTTATCTTCATAAATAAAATAAGATGTACATCACAATTGCAAATACCTAATGTGCAGGGAAGTGCAAAGGCATATAAAGTCAAAGTTCACCATGCTTTGTTAACTTATGCTGCAATCATTCATTTTTAATCCCCTGCCAGAAACAATGCAAATATGCACGAAACTTGTTTGAAATCTTTTTTACATTCTTTGTGTAAATTCTTAATTTAGTTAAGAATTAATCAATGGAGGGAAAGGCTGTTTATGCAACATAATTAGAAAATCTGTGGGCCGACACTGTAAAAGAGATACTCTACATTTCCAGCACATGTGTTTGATTCTAGCCCCATAAATCACCAGCAGAAGATAAATATGGGAGGGTGACTAAATTAAATGGTACTTAGCCCTGTGAAGTGCACTGTAATAGGTCTAAGGAGGAGGTTAAGAGAAACAAGGAAGTATGCGTCCTCCCTTTTTTTGCAGCCGGTGCTTGTAACCCTCAGTGATCTCGTTTAACACAGAGGGAGCAGAAGATCACAACAAGACCCACAACAATACGGGAGATGTGTCTCATTAGCTGCCTGCATACCTCTCCCATCATTTCATAGTGCCCTCCTTGGGAATATAGAAAGAGGGCTTTGTCTGCTCTGTCCCCAAGCTCTTGTCAAAACCTTCTTAATTATGATTAATTACATACGCATAAAGATTTCCTCAACAAAGTATACAAATAATAGAATGCTTTCACTAAACAATGCATTATTCATTAATTACAAGGCTGTTTGTTGCAAAATGAAAAAAAAAAACTGCGGAGAATGTATTGCTTGTCACAAGAACAATGTTTTTCATATTTTTACAACGACTTGAAAAACATATCCATTTCTTAACAAAGTGTGCCCTGGCTCCAGGCTCCTCTGCATATTGGAGGTTTTCCCTCTGTGGGCTCAATTGTTATGGATGCTGTTTATGGTGCTGCTATGACAAGTGTGAAGGGCAGGCGTGGTGAAAGATGTATCGCTCGCTTATCTGCTCAGTGTCTGAATATGTTATGGGATTGTAAATGACCCACCCGTATCATGACACAGTCTCTCACAACAAGCAAAACCTTTTTTTTTTTCTTTTTTTTTCCCCACCCCCATTTGATTCTCTGTGATAACTTTTTTGACACAAAGTGACAAACATTGCTCGGGAGCCTAAATGTCTGTAAACTCATTGAATTTGTGCGTGCAGCGGTGGTTGTGGCGGCGGGGGGTTGTTATAAAACACTTCTTATGAGATCAAATTACTTCTTGTTGTGCCAAAATTTCCACTCATGATAGAAGTTTTTCATAAGTTTGCGGAAAAGTCGTCGAACGAAAACAGGCAAGTGTGAGTTAAGTAGCAGGAGTGAGTGACATGAGGCAGACTAATGATAAGGTTTATAAGTTTTGATAGTTTTTACGGCCTTCTCGTGGAACTGAGGCACATCACTGAGATGTGCTCTTGAGCTGCACAGAGAACAATATGCCTTTGAGACACACTCGCTGCACTGAAGCAGCCTCGTCCTTCCGCCTCTTGCTGCATATGCTTTATAGCCGACAATAAACCATTTTAGTGCAAAATAAATTGGGATCGTATTGAAATGCTGGCGCTATATATGTCATCGAAGACATACAGTTATTTTTTAGCAAAGCTGGAGCGCAGTTTATCATCATGTGAGTGCTGCGATGGGTCTGTTCCACATCATTGGCTTCTCTTGCTTAGTTAGATTGTGAAGGTCAGAGTTCTCAAGCCTTTTATGGCTGTTTAACTTTGGAGAATTATCACATAGGCAGGACTCGGCTGATATATGCTGCACTGTCCTACCTCAGCATATAGTCTAACATTCATCCCGGTTTTTTTAAGGTAAAGGATCCAAAAACATTATTTGGACCAAATGCAGATAAAGTGGGTAAAGTGGACTGATCTCGCACACTTAAACATTTGAATTGATGTCTTTTTTTGACAAAAAAATTGTAGATTGAACAAAATGGAGTTGTGGTATTCCACTATTAAGGCTTTATAGAGTGAGATTAGGCTGTCTTTGTTTGTGAAAATGATATTTTACAAGGACAAATTGAGTGTTAGTCATCTAATTTTTGATTATATATACATTGCTTGATAAGCAAATAAGTGCAGTTTGCCTTTGAAGAGACGTTGTATGTTTGAGCTTTTACATCTAAGTAAACTTTATTTTAAAGTACTAGTTTAAAACATTAAAATATACGGACATCCCTCTTTAATCATAGAGTAATCTCTAATCTAACTGATCTGTCTTTTCCAATTTATCTGGCTTGGTTGAGTAAAAAAAAAAAATCTCTGTCAACATTTCCTAATACAAAACTTAGATTAACAGCAATCCCGGAGAAACATATTTATAGTGACATTTTCTGCTATGACTATTTGGTTCTAATTGCTTTGTTGAGTTTTAAAACTTTGCAAATATAATTAACACCCCCAGCAAATGAAAATGCTATGAGCACACAGTGCAGTCAGAAAATTACCATAAGAAAGAATGTAAAAGTTTCTCAGATGAAAGCTTGGGGGAGAGCAGCCTTCTTCCCCTGAAACGGCAAGGTGACATTTTATTTCCAACTGTTAATTGATGTTCTGCTGATTAAAGCACATTTTATGATGAGGACCGGGGAGGGGGTATTTCTGTAAGCTATCAGTTTGCAGGCATGGATTGCAGCAGAGTTACAAGGCTCAGTTGAACCCGGGATCTTTTTATTTTTGGATTGCATCAGAGACCAGATTTATTCTGGAGGAACTGAAGACAAAACTGGAAACTAGAAAAGTATAATCAGCTTTAAGACATTTTTTTAATGAACGTTTATTTAACCAGGAGCGAATCTCTTATTCATGGAGACCTGCCCTGTTTTGTTCTGTGTAAACATCTTCATACTGATGCTGATATTAAAACTCTGGCAAAAAAAGCGACAGTTTTAATACTTTGGAAGAGATTCGTATGTGTGTTGTAGTGCCTTATTGTAAAAACTGTTAACATTGTGTATTTATGGTATATTATATAGTCTACATTATTGTATATTGTTAAATTGATGACATTAGTTCACTTCTAAACAACCCATGTCATTATTCACTGCACAGTATTTGTTAGAGCAAAGCAGACTAATAATTCAAATCTGCAGCATAACTTATTCATGGGAGTGTACAATTGATAAAATGCCAGGAAGGAGTAATCTTTTAAAGCACCGTACAAAAACCTCTTTGTCAGAATAATCAACACAATCTGCATAATTTACATTACTTACTTAGATGCATGTACAGCCTGAGCTTAAAGTAAAGAAGTTTGTTTTCTCATGTTTGTGCCTATTAGCCACAAATTAATTAACCTACCATCCAAAACCTAATTTTGCCACAAGCTATATTAATACTTCTCCCGTTTCCCAGAATGCAGAGGATGTAGCACGGAAGCACTATTATTTTCACAAACATAATCACATTTTGTTGCAACAGTTGCATCCACGAAAAACGCCCGGGTTTATGTTCTAATGCAGACTGTGCAGGAGGCATCGGAGCTGTTTGGGGAAAGGAGTCAAACCTGAGATGGTTTCATACAGGCTGATTTATTTTCTGCCACTAGGGGGAGAGGTGCTGCTCACAGGTCTCACCATGGAGAGCCATAATATGCAGCTATAAAGTACTGATGAGGCGGCTCAGTGAATACTTATGAAGAGTCCTGCATTAGATTCACTCTCACAACCTTGGTCGTCTTATTCAAAATGCTCTCACTCTGGTTTATAGCCCATGTATAACGACACATCCCAAGCACCAATCATATAATTACCAGCGTCTCAAACTTGAGTGTTCATTCAACTCGGGGTTTCCTTCAGCCTTTCAGATTCCTCTATCCATCACTGTTGTGAAAAACTTCAGCTCCTCCATTTAATATTGTTTGTTTTGTTGTTTGTCAACACAACAGAAGAGATGTGCTTTTCTAAAGCTCAGTGTTAAAGAGGCACCCCCGAAGAAGAATACACACAGTGTTGCCATGGAGCCCATTGATGTGCAAATGTTTTCATTTAAATATTTTTAAGAGGATCAGCTCGGATTACGCCAAAGTTTGACAGAGATAATTCGATGGCTTGTGTAGCAGCTTTGTTTGTGGAGACCATCATTCAAGGCACGTCAGACCACCTTCACAAGCCACATAGCCTTTTTAATGAAGTTTACTTTGAGAAATAGGCCAAAGCTAGTACCTTCTCTTCATGCTAGGCTATATTAGGGAAATCTTCTCAGACCTCGCTGGTGATAGGAGATTATTTTTTTAGTTATGCCGCCCAGAGATGCTGGATGTGTCTTTAAACAACATACAGTGCTAATGCAATCCCCTGCTTAAAGAAAAAAACATTTAGTTAACATACCCTCTTACTCCATTTAACAACTCTGTGAAAAAAAAAATGCCAACAAGCTGGTATAGTAGCATCTAGCGGATATATTTGCTCTTTTTCTTGCATTATAGATAAATGCACCATGGAGACCCCCCAGTATTTGGGACAAGAGAGAAGAGCTTAAATATTTATGCCTAAGCCTCTGGAGGCCCACTATTAGTAGTAAAATGTTTTACTTTCTGGGGCTGTCACTCTGCTCCGGCTCCCATTAACAACAGGGCTGACAGGGACCTCTGGGTCAAACACTTTGAGGCAACAAAAGGCCCCGATGAAATCACTCAGTGAGACCCAAATTACTTCTGTGTCATTGCTGAACAATATTTTCTCCCCAAAGCATTCCTCCTTCTGTTAACGCCATGACCCCTTCCACTGCATATGGAAAGGATTGTTTGTCTATAACACTGGGGGATGGAGATGAGGAGAAGTTCATGGACAATGTTCCTGGCTGTGTTCGCCCCCCCCACAAGCAGCGAGGCTCCCCTCCCTCTGTTTTGTTGCGCTTTGTGGAAAAAGTTGATAAAAACAGGTTGTAAATGGAGATGGGCAGTTGGAAATGAACATGTTGGGGTGGAGCAGTGAAGCGGGAAATCCAAATATACAAGACCTCAAAGAAAAACTGGCAAAAGCTGAGAGCGAAGCCCCCGGGACGATGTGTTGAAAGCACCGGAATTTAAACTACAGGAGCAATTTAAAAAAAATTGGCCCGTAATTTAACAGTAAATGTTGAGATTTCTAATTGTGCATTAGTGAAATTAAAATTAAATTATAATTTTACTTAATTTAAAACTCTATGTGAAGTGTCCCTAAAGTTATTTCTACCTTTATATCTGGACCTCATGATAAAAATAATTTAAAAAGCCCAGCAGAGTTTCTCCAAGCACTGTTCATATATGTGTGCATTCCTTTCAAGAAAGAAATTCAATATTTGCTAAGCCTTTGCTTGTTATGAACTTAACTGTTAACAAGATCTAATAAAGTATACTCAAGGTCTTCAGGAAATCCCTCAAGATGTATCAACATACACACGGATATCATCCTAAAAGGAAGATTGACAGTTGGCACTTCCTTTCAGAGAGCTATAGAGTAACGCTGAGAGCTGCACAATTGGATGAGCTGCAAACAGTATCAGAAAGGCCTGGAAAGGAATGAGCAGGCAGGGAAGCTTCAAATCCCCTCTCAACCCTAAGTGGGTGGTCCTTTCACTGTGGGTAGCTGTGCAGTCGCCAGGCATTCGCACGAACGTTTTTTTTTTTTTTTGAGGAGGACTGGCTCTCCAGACGCAACATTCACCGTCCTAGGCCCATACATCCACAGAATTAGATTCATGCTACACTGACTTTATTTAAGCTAAGAGTCCTGGCAGTGGCTGCATTAAATGACAGCCAGTTCTCGGGGCCTTTTTCTCTGGATTAAAGGATGATTCAGGCGAGGAAGGCAGAATGGCTTAAGAAAGAATTCAGTCAGGGAGAAAGAAGTCCATAGTTTATCTGAAAAAAGTAACTGAGACCTGTGGAGGTTGCCAGAATGTATTGAACGCTGTGGACATGTGTGAAGATTGACAGAGAAATATGCTGAAGTCTTCTCTCTTCCCATACACCACCACAGGACACACACACGCACTCACACACACACACATCAACATACTGTCTAGTTCACACATACATTGAAATGTTCTGAAATAAAGTACAATTAAGTGGGAGTCAGCAATGATGGTGCAAAAAATAAAGGTTTTATCCCAAAATGTAACAAACCGATGATTCTACACTTATATATAGTTATATAAATAATTATTATCATTAATTGATTAATTGTCACAAATAATATTTTGTCTGAACAAGGTGGCATTGTTGCTGAAAGGACAGGATCAATATTTTAAAAAAGACTTCAACATATCTTCTTACTAATTTGATAAATAATTGTGCCATTTTTCTTTTGATTCCCATAAAGCTTAGCAAATATGTAAAATAATCTGTAAAACAAGAAGATTTAAAAACAAGCTGACTAATTGTGGTGTTAAGAATGACAAATCTTTATATATTTTATCAGTTTCCACCAATAATCACCAAACTTAAATAGATCTAACTTAAATATTTTAATGATGATGACTGAAAAACAAACAAACATGATATTTAGATCCTTTCAGGACCCTTTTTGTTCTGATAATAGCCAATATTTGGGTGCCACCCAGGCCTGGGAATTAAAGCCAACCAGCCTCCACGCCAAGCACATGAGAACTGTTTAAGTTGGCCCCACAAGTCATACATTTCAATGATTTCAAAGAGACCACCAATTAAAAGCAACAAACATGTCTTTGGAATGCGAACTAACACAATTAAAAGTGCTTCATGAGTGTATTAGAGGAATAAGTTGTGAATTAGCACTTTGAATACACAAGGCTGTTTTCATTCCCCAACCCTTTCACTCATTCAAGAAGCAGAGGGAAAGAGGTCTTTTTGAAGTCAGCCGGTCCTCTTTCTTTTTTTTCTCTCTCTCTCTCTCCCTCTCCGAGCAAAAGAAGATTGAGTCAGCCTAATCTGCTCCTTGTACATTTGAATGTCTTCTGCAAAGAGCTCATCCTGGCTGCTTGATAAAGGCCCAGGTGCAGAGACAGTGGCCGTGCCTAACTTCGTCTCTGTGGGGGCTGTAAATCACAGAAAGGGAGGGGGGGGGGTACCCTTTGAAGATACGAGCTTGCTTTCCCAGCTGATTTGTGGCCAGAAGGGCAAGCCCTTTTCCAGCCCTGCACAACGCTCTCGCCAAAACCAGAGAGGGTGTCAGGAGGAGCGAGACTCATAACTCGCCAATATGCTCGAGGACCCTCAATCAAGCTGCACAACACACACTCCATGCAGTGAGAAGCGGGGCTCCTTACTGTCAAAGGTCAAGTGGAAGGAGACGCTGGTGACACCATGGGGATTTAGTCACAGTCTGGAAAAATTTTATGCAAACAAAAATGTTTGCTTTCCTCTTATGAGATATATCACTATTGACTATTTTTCGAAGTTTAGAATAGAATTGGGGTTTAAGACCTGCTAAGATACAGCGAGAGAAGTTTTTTGGATCCGTCAAACACATTATTCTCTTTTTGCATGTCCTCCTTTAAAGGTATAAAACCAAAAAAATGACAGATCCATAACTCCAGCACAACCTTTACACTGTAAACTTACTTGAGATATTTAACACCACTCATTCACTGCTGCAGGGCCCACATGGTGTAAATCATTCTGCATTGAGACATTTTCACAAGAATCTTACCATCAAACCGGTATGAACAACCAGCATAAGAACATTCTGCAGTGTTGGAAGAAATGTATTTAAACCACATTTAAGATAACACATCATATTAAAAAATATTTGTTCTTGGGCTGATTTTCTTTTGTCTCCTGTGTTTTAGCTTTTTGGTCTTTATAAAAACTCAAAAGCAAGTTACAAAACAACACACACACACTGGCAGCTTTTTGTTTGTTCACTACAGTGCCATCTAATGATGCCAAAGAAAAGAAATTAGCCGACCATTGCACGCTTCCTTTGAGCGAGTCATTAAGGTAGCCAGTGCGAAGCTAAAGCAGAGCCCTGTGAAGCTCACCGTGACACACAGGCTTGCATTCCTCTGTTTGTTATTTAGATCCTTATTTACACTTGTTGTCAGCGACAGGCTGGAAGCACAGCAGTGGCTTCCTCCATGGGACGGATAACAATGAGCTGTAGGGAGCAGCCCACCGAGGCATTTAGCCCGGCCCTGCCCCGTCTTCGAGAGGAAGGGGAGAGAGAAAGTTTACTGCCCGTGAATCAGACTTTCCCTCCCCACACACCGAGCCATCCTGTCCTGCTGATCTCTGCCCCAGCAGCTCAGAGATCATACTGTCAAGTGGAAGGCTCGGCAGTTTGATTTCAGGTCCAGAGGCGAAAGGTTTCTCCCCTTAAAATACCCCCAAAAAATCAGAGGTTGTGGCACAAAGCCTAACTCGTCAACTTTTAGAACAAATAACTTGAAGTGGGGCGCTCTTCCCTTTTATTTTACTTTATAGTTTAAAGAAAAGAAAGATGAATGCAGCAACCAAATGATGTTCATTTGTGGTTCTTAAAGTGCTGGCCTGGCTCTTTCATCGCATTTCATCATTCTGCACTTCTGCTAACGAATCTAATGACCCAAAAAAAGAGATAAAAATAAGAGGAACAGCACTTTTGCAATGCATCATCACAAAAAACTGGGGCTCCTTTGCACACAATTTTGGGAAATTCAAGTCCATATGAAGACAATATCAACTGTTTGGGAAGGCGAGACCCTGTCAAGTTAAAATCAATGTTTTGCATAATGGCAGGATGTTCTGCACAGGGTTATTTTTTCTTTAAACCTCAAGAAAAAAAAACAATCAACATGAGAGAAAATAATTGTAGCTAGAGGAACCACAGAGCCTTGAAAGCTTGTTTAATGACGGTCTATTACATCATTCATAAAGAAGCCCATCTCCCAAGAGCATTGGTGACTCTGATCATCACTACAATGTAGATTAATGAAGTGTGTAACGTATGATAAGAGTACACAAAAATCAGTTTTAAAAATGAGTGTTATCTGAGCCTTGTACGGGTGTGTGCGCCCATTGTGACCTTTTTGTTTGGCGACTTCCTGAGAAGACAAGCAGTGTGTTCGGAGGTATCAGCAGCTGTGTGCTACGTGCCTCTGATCCGGGCAGCTATTGACTTCCTGAGATTTGAATTAATTACTTGCTTCACAAGAGAAACTGGATTGCAGTGGAACCCCCTAAGAAGTCCACTCATTCTTAGGAAACTGCCCCATGGACTTGCAGATGGTTTCACTGAGATGTGCTTTCCCATAGAGAACAATTATACAGGGGATTGTGGTGCTGGCATAAACCTGGAGCACACAGTCTCCATTCTGAACATTTCAAAACAGCCATAGGGGAGGTTTGTGACTTAACATAAATTAGACCACCAGGGAATAGGGAGATCTGAAGTGGCGGAAGGGCAATATTGCAGATAAATGCACTGTGCTGAGAGCTTCTGCACCACAGAAGAAACAGAAAATTACACTATGACACCTCAGAATCAGATTAAAACCACATTAAAGCCCATTAATGTTTGACAAACTCGCTCATCACAACCTTTTTCTGCAAAAAAAAATATCCTGCTGCTCTGCTGGTTGGGCCAGTTTCTCGTCTGTGGGTTTTGTTTCATTCCAAGAGCGAAAACAATGGTGAGAGCAATTAATGACATGAAGAAACAATTACAGCTGATACTTTTGAAGGCCTGTGTGTTAGTCTGAAAGGGATTAAGTTGCTCCCGCATTTGTATTCTGCTTACTTTCAATTGGTACGAGGCCTTGTGTTTGGTCTTGCTCAAGCCAGCGGCCCTGGTGAAGAGTACACTTCAGCTGTGATGAAGCATCCAGGAACGCAGAGGTTACCAGTGGCTGCTAATTAACCTCACATTGTGTTCACTAACAAAGAAACAAAGGAACAAAGTGGAATTTCAATGCAGGAGATTATCACAATCACAAAGAGCATAGTGCCAGATCATGCACTTGATAGGGATTTTCACACTGGCCAGGACAACATGTGATTAGATCAAAGACAGATGAAGTAACATTAACAAAACAATACGGCCTTGTTATGCAATAACAAGCAGCCATCTGGGCCTTCTTTGGCTAAGGAAAAAAAAGGCTCAGATTGCGCAGCAGCTACTCCAGAATGCAACTTCTGCAAGATTGTATTTGATTGTGAGAACTTTATTGCGGCTTTGTTCTGTCAGAGAGGAGGTAGCATCCTTCCTCAAACACATGAAGACAAAGAGGAAACAGGCTGTGTGCTCTTCGCTGGTTATTGTTGCCTCCGCTTCTGTCGTCCCACTGGCTGAACGGCAATTACTGCTGACTTCCTATCCTGCACAGAGCCTGGGCCCGCTAAAGGTTCCCTGACCCTGCAGTATCCAGAGGGGAGAGACAGGAGCTGTCAAAACTCACACCTCTCCCTGCTCCCGTGGGGAGTGCTCTTCCAGCTGCTGCCCCACGGGGCCACGCTGCACACTCCTGCTAATCAGCTCCATCTCATCTCTGGAAGGAACTGGCCCCGAGTAGATGTCAGCCCCTTTTCTCACCTCTGCTATCTCGCGCACCTTTGAAGTCCTGTGTAAGTGTTAGTTTATGGCTGGAGAGGGTATGATAAGATCCCAAGGAAGGGTGATAAATTAGCTTTTCGTCCCACATTTAAAAGGGGAAATAGCAGGCTGCTAAAATCCACAGAATCTGTAACACCTACCAGCTAAAGCACTTGAGAACCAAAAACATTGCAGTGTCAAATCTGTTAAGTACCTCAATTAAAGCCGCTTGTTTGTATTTAGCGGGCTTCCTACGCTGATGTTTTGCATGAACAAGCATTTGGTTTTACTCAAGCTGTGAGACTTTCTGAACCAAGAATGTATATGGTTATCAAATATCTTGCAAGTACAATAGATTTATTAGGCTAGACAAGACAAGCTGGGACAGATCAGATACTTCTGGCTCTCAGAACACACCCCTCACAAGCATGCCGAATTAAACAGTGGGAAATAAAAAGGGATTCATCAACGACTGACACAGTAGAATTAAGACACCTTTGCACATGTGGACAATGCAAAAACATCTTAAATCCTTTGACGAATGAATTGAGTATATGTGAGTCAGGTATCAGATGCCATGGCTCGAGGTTCAGGTTGACAGGACTGGAGCCTGAAGTTTGATGAATGGTTTTCTGTTGATTGTATGTCTCACCTTGTCTCAACCTGCCCGACACTTTCACACATTCAGGAACCAATAACAAGAGAGCCGTCTGTGTACAAAAATGACACAGGGTTGCATCATCTGTCGGAAAATATGTCAGTTATTGTGTTTGTGTTGGGAAACCAGCGTCCTGCCCAAAAGAGATCACTTCTAATGTTGTTGGTTAAGTCAAGTTGATTTTATTGACACAGCTAAAAATCACAATTGTGCCTCAAAGGGCTTCGCAATATTTACAACATGTGGTGCTCTCTAATCTAAAACACTATTCATATTCTGAAAAGGTCCATAACAGCTGTGAAAAGAAGGAAAAAAAGGAGGCAACATCAATAGCAACATGTTGAGAAAATAGTCTGCAAAATGCATTTCCACCTAAAATTACTTTCGAAAGAATGCGTCCTGAATTTGAAATTTTTATGCATAAAAATCTTGTCTCACTGCTGACACTGTCAGAGTGGGAGCTCCTTCATTTGCACCTCACACACCCTGCCAGTGACAATATGCATCCTTATCTTGAATAACAATTATCATCCCATTTCCTAGGACCATTACATCTTCTTTACGGCACCTACTTCCATTAGAGAGCTTAAATTTCACTGTCTGCAGCTCAAGAACACATTTGAAAAACCATTCTTCAAAATAAATTTTCACTCATTTTTGGGACGAAATGAGAACCTTTAAATTCACCCCATAAAAAAGTTTCCTTGCAGTTTATAAAGAATATATGGCCTGCTATAACTTCTGCCTAGCTGCTGTCTGCTGCAGCTCAGTGGAATTTCGCCGCTGCCACCCGCTGACATAATTTGTTTCACAGTCACCACCCAGCAGCATGAATCAGATGTTGACACTCTAATTTCATGCACACATGGGTGTTTGGCTGAGCCAGCCTTGAATGCTGCTGCATTCCCCTGCCTCTCCCTGCAGCTGCCCACTATACCTGCCCTTTGCCCTCTGACACAGCCGTGTAATGTATTAAGCCTGGGAGTCACACATTATGACTGATGATTTAACAATATAGTCTCATAATGATGATGTGCACCTCAAGGAGTTTCATTTGTAGGATACTGTTCCCATGCTATATTTTTTACGATGTGAAATAAACCAGAAGGATGAGTTCTGAAAAAATCGCATAACTTGTAAGATTTACTAAGAGCAGACCATGTATGATGTGTAGGGAGAGGTTTAAAATAGTTATATATAAATATCTAAAACTGAGGTTTTTTATTCAGCGTAGCTCCTCTCCTACCCATCAGAAGAACACCACATTGCTCTATTTACCGCTAAAATAAATCTGTTTACCGTGGTCCACAGCTCCATCTGAAAATATTTGTTTTACTTTGTTGTTTTTGCAAAAACTACTACTCTCAGGAAATAATAAAATATAGCCAGTAGCCATGTTTCAAAGTGTCAAAGGCCTGTCAAGGATTGACACATTTACTGAGCATAATTAATGCAAGTTTTGTCCATCACTGATTGTTTTGCTCTCTTTAAAAGTCAGCGCTGACAGTCGGCTGTGGGAGGGAAGAGGAGCTACCTTGTGCTTCTTGTCCGCGTCCTCATTCTGTCAGCTCAAAGAGCCCAGCATAAACTACTTTTCAACACTAGTGACCAGCAGTATGAAGACAAACACGTAGTGAGAGCAAGTCCCAATATCTCTAATCTGACAGCTCCTCCTACGAGTGAGCATAAATCCACAAGATAAACTCATAAGCAAATAAGTTGTTTGTGTGCAGTGGAAGCCAGATAACAGCCAAGGTTTTATGAAACACTTGCTTCCTCTTGACAAATATCCAAACAATAAACACACAGTAAATAACAGCACCCTGTCCGTATCAGCTCCCTACTTGAGGTTAAGTTGAGTTTATTGCAGAGGCCACTGCCTGCATGCATTAAGCAAATCATAAATTATACATGCTAATTACCTTGGGCCACCACTTTAATGAATTATTTTAATTAAACTACAACATTGGGTTTTGCATGTGGTCTATATTTCATCCCCTGCCTAAGATGACCTTCTTCTGTGTCTAAGTGGAACATAGTTGGGAGAACAAGGACAATGCAGACTTAGATCATACAACTGAGTTCATTCTGATGCTCCTGAACTGTGGAAGATTGCAAGAACAGATTGTATTTGTATTACGAGGGAAAAGAAAGACAAAAAAAATTAACAAATATGCAGATTAAAAAAAAGTGTCAGAAACAATAATTGTTCAAGGGGTTTTATTTTTTTTTAAAAAAAGACATTTTATAGATTATATATTTTAGGTGTCAGGTTTCAAGAGATAAGTTTCCAACAGCAAGGTGTAATATGTGTTTCCTCCCACCTGTTACATATTTTTTTTATTGCCAGTGGCTTAACACTTTATCCCTTGGGGGTGAAATTCACTTGTTCATTTGAATGGTTTGTACATGAGGTGTTTACTTTGATTGTAATGTAACAGAGTGCCAGCAAAACAACGCCCATGTATTATTCTCGTTGCAACATTTCAGTCATTTCCATGGAACATTATTCCAGTGAACTGTGTCTGAAATCTTACTCATAAGTTGGCAGATTGTTGCTTTTTGAATCCTGCTTTTCTGCTTCAGAATTGCTCATGATACATCAAATGAGAACTTTTGGTTATTTTTTTACATTTCACATTCTGGGATTGTTTTCTGTACCACAAATGACTTCTATTCACAAAATGTTTTTTTAAAAAAACATTCATCGTTATATTTTACATAAACATTTTACTTACAACAGTGCAATACATCAAATAAGAAAAAGGTAAGCAAACACTGAAATTCAAATGAGGAGAAAAAATTTTACAAGTATAAATGATAGAAAATGGTTTTCAGTTTTTCTTTTATGTTATCATTTTTCCCACTTTGACAGAGGTGTTGCAATTTTCTTTTGCTTTCATGTGCTCAACAAAAATGTTTTTTAATATTATTTTAATGTTATTTTAATTTAATTGTAGTGACCCAGACAGAAAAAAATAATGTGATTCCAAAATTATAGCTTGTAAATTGGTGTTGCAGTTTCAATACATTTAATCATCCAGAGTTATAATTAATGTTACACACACAAATGCACAAAGTGAGGAGAAAAAAAAACTAACACTGTTGTCCAAACAGTCCATGGGGGAGGGGTGGATTTAAATTCCAAAAGGGTCTTGCAGCTCGTTTCCTAGTTCCCCAGTCAGCAATGTGTTTGTGAAAAATCAGTCTTTTTGTCTTGCTGAAAAAAGGCTAAATCTACATTGGTGGCCCAGTCTAAGTTTGCTATTCTTTGCACTTTCAATTCAAGTGAATGAGGGAGAATGAAGTGGCCCGAGACCATTTATTTGATCTACTCGATTGCATAAAGTGACGGAATTCTAATGTATTTGTTTAATTCCCCGAAATGGGCTGCTGCTTTCTATAGGGGAGGAAGATAATGTGAGATGTTTTTTTGCATTTAAGCCATCCTTAAAACTGTGCTCATAAAGAATAGAAATTTGTTTTTTGGACTTTTTGCATACATTCCTTCGTCTATGTTTATAAACCTGTTGAATACAGTTCACCCGAATAGGACCAAAATATATAAAGGGGCGAAACGGTCCCTCGTCACTGGAGGGAAAAAAATCAATATGACACTTATTTAATTGTCCTCTATGGCATTAGGAGTCAGGATGTGACAATATTGATTCGGACACTGTGTGCAGCTTTTCTAAATGTTTACTGTTGGGCTTGATTGTGTTTAGCCTACAGCTTGATGAATGAGCCCAGTTGTCTGCGCTGTGACCATGGCATCGCAACTCCATGCATCCTAATCGACTGCACGATTCATTTCTCTCCCCACTGCTTCTCCTTTCTCTCTTTCTAACTCTAAAATCACACAGGTCAGGATGGAAGACAAATAAAAGCATATTATTATTATTATTATTATTATTATTATTATTATTATTATTATTATTATTATTATTATTTTATT
>JAPZDY010000023.1:14780284-14790284 GCA_029783645.1 Ctenochaetus hawaiiensis
CTTCTTTAAAAAATAGGACAAAAATATGCCTACCGAAAAACTGAATTAGCCGAGGTTTTTAATAATAATAATAATAATAATAATAATAATAATAATAATAATAATAATAATAACATACAATATTTTTTATTAAATCTTCGGAAACACTTTTGATTGTTTACTTCATTTTTAATGAGAAAATATTTCGATGACCATTTTTTTTTTGCAATTCATTGCAGACTGTTTGCACACTTTTCGAAAGCACGCATGCTTGCAAAAATAAACAAACAAAAACAAAAAACAACAGTAGCAACAACAGTAACAACACAAATTTTTACAATGCATGCTTTACCTAAAAAAAAAGTACAAATTTACAGCATCTGATACACATGGTCACCACAGCCTTTTAAATTAAATGCTTCACATGACATTTTCTGGAAAATAGATATCTAAAACATAAAACTAAAAAGTGCATTTTACAACATCTCAGTATCAATTATTTGCAATATTCACATCTTGCATTTTGAGGACGTCTCACAATACTACTTTTCGGTTTCGAAAAGATTTCATAACTCAGTTTGCTTTTCTTTTTTTTCACGGGGATGGGAACAAATCTAAATCCTACTCCTATTTGGTATACCCTTACCCATCATTTCAGCATTAAAAGCAAACAAAAACAAGGAGCCATTGCCTCGCAATTTCATTGACATTACAGTGGTCACACAGAAACGGTGCAAAAGATTTGCTATTTGATCAGACTGGGAGAAAAAAAAACTGCCACGGGAAGTACAAGCACTTAAAAATCAGAGTTGATGGAGCCAAAACAAACTTGCCCTGGATCCCCTGCACTGGGTCCACGTTCAACACTCACGTTTCACAATAAAACTGAAAAATAGAACTATCAAATAATTTATATTCTCAAGAGCAATACTTCGCTGTGCGATTCTGTGCTGGACTTTTATGACACAATTTAAAGCGACACATTCAACACATACACAAATAAATCGATATGCAACTGCAACTCGCCTTGATAGTTCCCGACGACAGAAAATATAAACTTTGGACTCGGTAAAGGGGGCCTGGGAGCCGGCCAGCAGTTCGTTTACTTGGGAAAGTTCAGGCGGTCAGTGCACAGCCACAGACTGCAGTGTGGAGGGGCTCGTCAGAGTCTCGCTCGGGGTCGCAGGGCTGCTTTGGCTCGTCGCTGTCTGTGGGGACGTCGGGCTCAGAGACTGTGGAGAGTTTGATAGAAACGCGGGGATGTGTGGAGGTAACGCCGAGAAACCGGGCATGGAGGTCGGGGTGGGCTTGATTGGCACAGGAATAGCGGGTAAAGACTGTCCCCCGTGACACAGGGACTTGATGGGCATGCCATAGGCAGTGTAGTCGCTGCTTGCCATGGAGATTGGGGCCGCCGTGTCAATCACGCTGGTGTTGTACATGTGGGGCCAGGCTGTTGTCAGCTGGTTATGGAGCGGGTACCCGGCAGACATGGACTGCATGGTGGAGAACGCCAGACTTCCCGGGACCTTGTACTCTCTGGCGATGATGTTCTCGATGGCAAACGGATGCTTAAAAGTGGACGACTGAGACACTCCGAGGTTGTAAGTTGACATTTGGGGAAGGTGTGTGCCAGTGGCTGCCAGGGCGCTCAGTCTCAGCTTAGCTTGCTGTTGGAGGTAATGGGCAGCATCCGACTGCTTACTCGGAGCCAAGTGATCAGAGGAAGACAACACTTTGAACCTTTTGCGCCTTCTCAAGAAACTTCCATTTTCAAACATGTCACCGCAGCTGGGGTGCAGAGCCCAGAAACTGCCCTTACCTGGTTGATCTGGGCGCCGGGGGATTTTAATGAAACAGTCGTTAAAGGACAGGTTGTGTCGCAGAGAGTTTTGCCACCGCTGAGTGTTTTCTCTATAATAAGGGAATCTATCCATGATGAACTTGTAAATTTCACTGAGAGGCAGCATCTTCTCTGGGCAGCTCTGAATCGCCATGGCAGTGAGGGAGATGTAGGAGTAAGGTGGCTTCTGGTCGCTGTACGTGTTTCTCCCAGGACGAGGCATCCTCGCTGTTTTCAAGAATAAAAGCAATAATAATTTTTAAAAAAGTAATCTCCTTTAATTCCTTGGCGAAAGCTTGCAGCTCTTCATGAAAACAACCGCCGAGGAAAGTTTCAGCACAGGCAAAGCTGGAGTTGCGTTGCGTGTAAAACAGCCAGGTTGAGCGCCTCTGCGGTGTGCAGGCGGGCGGACGGTGCACATTTATGGAGTGACGGCTGCTGTAAGTCTTTCTTGCAAAGTAAGTCAGCTTGTCCCGCTAGCAGAGCTGAATAGACTTCATTTGGCGTCCTTGATAAGACGAGCTAAGTGGATGCCTCCATGGCCTTCCTCTAACCATCTGATAGTTTTATGTAGTGACATGAGCAGAAAAGACCCCTGTAGAGGCGCTCCATTAATGTGCCACCTCTTTGCTATCACATGACAATTGCCATGGGAGGAGGGGGCTGGGAGGAAGGCATAATCTGGTTTCATTTACACCTATTTACATGGACACCTTGGGCCAATGGAAATCATTTCCATTTGAAGACAGAAAAAAGGGTGAAAAGGCTCGGCAACCGGAATTGAACTGCGATGGCACTCAGTGTGTGAAGGTATGCGCTAATACTTCTTCAGCGGACTTTACAGTTACAATTCACAAGTATATGCGGAATGTGCATGGACATGAAAATGATTCGGTATAGTGTACTGTAACGATATCAACTTACAATGTTGGCTTTACTTGTGTCGTTTTTAAGGTAGATGTATATTGTGAGTGCATTGTACTATAGGATCTTGAGTTATTTTTTTATTATTGTTGATTTATTATTAAAAATATTCCTGCTTCAGCAATGGTATGTGGTATGTGTTACTAACCTTTTTTTAGATGTGGGTTTGGATGGAATATAAGATAATTTTACAGGTAAAAAAAATGCGATTTTTTTTTCTTATTGCGGTCGACTAATGTTTACAAAGTGCAAAAGAAAATAATTTGCCAAGAGCAGGTTTGTAGATAAGCCGACTAATAGTTTTTCTTAGCTGATTTCGCCCAGAGCTGAGCAGAGGAAGCAGACGATATGAAAACATCGACACAATGCAAACAACGTTATTCAAACTGAAACTTCATGAGGCAATCAGGTCTATTGTGTTTATGTAAAGAAGATTCAAAAGTACTTCAGGAATGCAAATAAACCCTTGAGGATGGTGTGGTGAAAACTGTATAAAATATCCATAAGTCAATTATATGAATGTGAAAACCAAATGGGAAGCCTATTTTGAGCTATTGCTATTCAAGCTTTTGGCCAGGGCCACCTTTCCGCTTGAAGGGTTTGCAATGCCAGGGACCACACACACGCACACGCAGATTTGCTCATAATTTATGCTAATTTACCCCCATAAATCCACAATGCACCCCATCACCAGTCTGACGGATTACGAAAAGAATCGCATTGCGGGAGACACCGAGCTATTTTCACCCATGAAACCAGGAGCAGGCTGAAGAGGAGCGTCCTGCCTGCTGTCTAAGAAGTGTTTAACAATCTAAAACCTAGAATTATACAAAATAATAATAAAAAAAAAGTTAAAAGGGCTATTCTATAGGAATTGTCTAATCGTAGTAATTTGTTATAGAGTGCTAATTCATTAGGCCTAATTCGTATAAATAAATGGACATTCTTAAAGGAAAAATAACTTTAAAAAAAGTCACAGTTTTTAAGTGTCCCGTCGAAAACTTCCAGCCTGCAGTTTCTCTCTCTTTTTTTGTTTCTTTTTCCTTCAGAGTGCCTTTTAACACCTGTCATTTCCCATTAATGTTCAGCTGAAAAGGTTTTGTCCAAAAGGAAGTGGCCCAGGATAATGACAACACACTGCCAAGTATCAAACATCTTCTGACATCCATCCTATTCATTCATTTAAGAAAAACTACACCACTGGCCCTCGCTCGGATTAATACGTCCGTGGACAAAGCAGTCGGATCGGCGCTGAATTTGTAATGGACAGACTTTGTTACGTGCGATTATTGTAATTAATATGAGCCATTAAAATTGAACTTCAAATACCAGGGCACTTATTTTTACGCACGATTCTTAATTTCCCCCTTTTTTCACTCGAAACAACAGATCTCCGTCAGTTTTATTTGCCTGCTGTTTGCATTGCTAACTCGCTGTCATGCCAATTTGTGCCTTGCAAGTTAACCTGCTTATACACTCGCATTAACCAGCCGAGCCTCAGAGGAGCAGCAAGAGTATATTTTTTCCCTCTTCTCACACACAGACGGTGTGGCTTTTTGAGCTCCAGGGTTATGGGATATCTGTAGGCCTTTTGTCCCTGTCGAATGCACACACTGAAAATACCACCATGACTCTGAATCTGAATAGGGTTTTTAGCTGCTCCCAAACTCCTGAGTTCAAGCAGCAGTAGATCAAGTCTGCACTATGTTTGGTCATTTGTAGAAACCCGAACAAAGGTTGGGATAAGCCAAATTGCATTGCACTTGTGAACCGTGCCTCAGCCTGAAGTATCCTTTATAGCAGGAGGGGACCAAGAACAATTTTGTGTGCGCTTAAAAAAAAAAGAGGAGCGAAAACAAAGGGCACTTTCTGAAACATCTTAAAGTAGAGTAGTGAGGCGTGACATTCCCAGGGTGACGAGACACAAAAGCTGAGGTCATGGGGATGAAAAAGAGAATCAAACAGCCACTTTCACACGTCTGCCCTCCTCTGCTGCACCCCCGAACACAATAGGAAACAAATGTTGTTAAAAGAGGATCGATGCCATTCATCCTAAAGCAGCGAATGATAGCCAAACAATATTGTCACACTGAATCGAGTTGAGATATGCTGCCACCCAGACCTGCGGAGAGGAGGGAAAAGAATCTGCCTTTCAGGGAACGATTAAGGGAAATTTAAAGCTGAGGGTGATGCTTATTATAATGCAGGAAAACATGCATTCAGCCGATTTCAAAATAGAGATTAATTAATGAGAATGATGCACATTTTATTTGAATTAGGCCTACAACTTTTGTCGAAGCTTCAGTATTTTTAAATGTACGTCTAAATTTTTGTTTTCTTTTTTTAATGCATTCTAACTCTGTTTTTGAGTTTAGAGCAGGTTGCTGAGTCTGTGAAACTTTGACTGCAGGCTATTTAGGCCACAAATCAAACTATAAATAGTCAGGTGAACGAATTGGTTTTTGTTTGTTTTTGTTGTTTTTTTTATCCCGTTGTATTTTAAGTGGGAATTAACATTTTTTTTCCCACTGGTCTTCCTTTAATTTCCTGTCACGCAGATTATGATTAACAGGCCAGCAGATTTAAAGGAATTCGTTATCTACACACATCCTCAGTCTCAAACACACGTTCAGTGAAAGCAGGTAGAGTTTACGATTTGCTCCAAACTGTGACTCTCCAACCCAACCAAAAGGCCTGTACTACTAATTAAGTCCGTGGTGATTTCAGCCCCGAGAGATGTTTTACGGTGCAATTAAGGACGCACTGATGATAAGGTATGAATATTCAGCAGAATGACAATTAATTAGCAGACAGAGGGCTCTCACTGCAACCTCCTCAATGGCAAATTTTGTCTATATGACGGGATGCTTACGCTACTTAAAGGCCATCTTCACATGCTGCCCCCTTGAATATAATGTTTGTATTTAATTATTTATTAATTTAGATTTTATTTTACAAGAAAAAGATCATTATAATAAAGGCATTAATCTGTATTTTCGCAAATATGAACGTGGATGTTAGATTGTGGTTGTATATATATATTTTTGTTTATTTTGTCAAACTGCGGGATTATGTCCCCCGCAGCAGCCCGCCGCATGAGTTGCTTCTGGGTGACATCAAAGGGAGTACCTGGAAGAAGACCTCAGGGCATTTACAGCATATGCTCGGATTATGCTTAATGGTCTGATTACATAAATTAGGCATTCATTATACGGCACATCATCTGTAACAGATATCTCAATTGTGCAGAGGCGGGAACTTGTAATTCAATTTGTCTGTGAATATTTCATCCAATTAAATAGTAAAGGAGATGAAAATAAGGGGAAATTTGACCATTGCAGTTTTTTTTCTGGAGATGTATTTTACTTTAATTATTTTGACTTTATTTATTTATTTTTGAGGAGTTTTATTTTCTAATGGGTCACAGTGGTTTCAACCCATGACTAGTGGTGTTAATAATCGGTATTAGAGATAACCATGATACATCAATACTGTTTTACATGATCATATTAAAATAATATAGCACCCTACATCACTGTCATTTCTTTTTTCTTACGTTCTCATAGTGGCCAATGTACTGCTGGTTCCCACCCGCCATGAATTGGAAACTTGATTAAATGTAAAAAAAAAAAAAAAAATTAGTGCTTTTGTACAGTAATGGCTACACACTTCTCCATCCTCCTTCACTCTGAAATTAAATGTTTTTTTGTTTTTTTTGCCCAAAAAAGAAAAAATAAATATACAAAATTAAAGAACATCTGACTCACGGTACTATTTCTCTTTTTTTTTGTAGATATCACAATATCATCGTTAGTGTAAATTATTTTTGGCCACGATAATCAAGTAGTAATACTCTGATATCATGACAGCCCTGTGACCATCAGATGGAGACAGGGTTGCAGTCAAACACATCCATCTGTCTGTCTGTCTGTCTGTCGGCCTGCCTATCTATATACATGTAGTTTTACAAGTATAACTGATTTTTAAATAAGTTTAGAAGAGCCACCATGATAATTGTGGACTGCACCAAATGAACACATACATCTATCTATGTACCCACTATATCAGTATAAAATTGTGTCTTCAGGCGCATGATAGTGTGTGCATGTAGTGTGTGTGTGTGTGTGTGTGTGTGTGTGTGTGTGTGTGTGTGTGTAGGAGGGGTGTCCCAGTTCATTGACTCCATATGGTAAGAAACAGCAGGACTGATGAGTGTACTACCTGAAGTCCGTGTTTGTGCTGTGGACTGTAACCAAAACAGAGCCCCCTGACCCCCCTGCATAATTTATTATACAGACTAGACAAGTGCTGCTCACACTCTCATTTCATCATTTAGCTTTTGGTGACAGATGACTAAGTGACAACAAATCATCCTATTAAACTACACATGATACTTAACCACCAGACAGATAAGAAGAGGACGGAGCAAAGAAGAAGAAAGTCACTGCAAAGATGGTGAGAGGGAAAAAAATGGAAATGGAAAAAAAAGATGAGAAGAGAAAGCAGAATAACAATATGAGTTCATTTCAATGTTGAGAAGAAAATGTAGAAGCTACTATACTAATGTATTACTGTATAATGAACTAGTTTCATATGAACAATAATCCTGGAAATTCTCAGTAACAGTATATATTGTTGAAAATGAGAGAATAATGCAATATAAAGCAACGTGGGATCATAATATATTAACAACAAACTCAACAGAAGAGTGAACTTTCACCTTGAAGTAGAAAGATAAAAGGGCTATTGAAAAAAAAGGAGTATGAATTAATATAGTTCAGTCACACACGGAGTTACCTGTGACAGAGGATAAAAAATGAGGCAGAGGGCTTTGAGATGGATCATCTGTGCAGCTGCACAATGAGGAAGAATCATATTATTAGAGGTAGTTTAGAGAGATGGGGGGTTTGAAGCTCCACCCCCCCCTGAACTGTCATTAAACTCTGATGTACATGTGATGTGTGACATATTGATTAAGACTCTAAACAGATCAACACACTGGGTGACTCAAAAGCAATACACAACAGTTAAAAAACATTGATTTTTCATGCACAAGTGATAAAATGTTCATCCTATTCCCCTGTGACTTGAATTACAACCTCTTGAGGTCAAAGCTGTAGGTTTAACCTTAAACCTTTCACCTTCCCGTTTTGTATTTTCCCCCTCAGTGTGGGGACAATGTTATTAATAATGGCAGAGCACAGCAGTTCGCCACAAATTAATTACAAGTTTGTGAGGTACAGGGAGAGCTGATAAAAAGCTTTGAACTCTGGGATCAGTTCAGAGAAAGTTGACATTGTTGTTCATCCTCAGCAACACCGCCAACACGTCTGTCCTTTGGGGGTTAGCGCATAAGACGTCTAACTGAGGCAAATCCTTTTTTTATTGTGAGCTCGTGTGGTTGGAAGGCACGGCCCTTTGTGTGGCTCATGTTCATCCAGACCTTGGCAGTGATCAGAACACACTTAACCAACTGGGACTAAATGAGGGGCATTTTGTTCTGTCTTTCATCTTATACATCAGGGAAATGCCTGGTCTCCAAGGATGGCTAACAGAGCCAAAGACCAGAACAACACAATACACAATCACAATACAGAAGTGTTTACAACACACATAAACAAAAACACATGGCTCATGCTGGTAACACCTGCAGGGAAGGTAAGGGAATGAAAGGATGTCACAGAAAATGTTAATTCAAGAAAGTTTGCAAAAATAATCCATGTGTGGACATACAGTTTTTAAAGCAAAAGAGAGCATAGAAATTGGAATTTGCTCTCTTTGACCTACATCTCCATAGGGGCTCTTATTTTAACGACGAGGCTCTGTCTGGTGTTTTAATGTCCCCTAGTATTTGTATTTTTTATAAGACAGGACTGCAGCCACCAAGGGAGTGTTCAGTCTTCTGCAAGATTAACACAATGACCAATCACCAAGTGCCACTTCTATTAATATATTTTAATTGGTGTGTGATATATGCTGCTGTGAAGCTCAGATTTGCATTGCTAAGCATAAACAGGCCTCGCAGTATAAATCACAAAGAGCCTTAAAGAAAAACGCAAACAAGCATCGTGGCATGGTACACTTTGCACTGCTCCTTTATGGTTGACCAGCTCAATGTGCCTCCTGCTGAAAGGTAATATGCATGACACATTTCCAGGCACTAATTCATTTGTTTAGTAATAGGGGAGCTAACCTGTGCTGAAAACATGGGTGCAGTGAGGAAAACATAAAGATCCTGTTAATCCATGGCTAATCAAAAGGGCACAGGAAACGACCCCGCAGAAGGATTTTGTCATATTAATTAAGGCGAGGCTCGAATATTTGTGTGTCTATAAAAGCATGCTCATAAGAAAGAGCACAGTGCCGACTCGGCGTCATTATTCCACCAGACTGCTTTGACACAGTCTGTTTGAGAATGCAACCCAAAGCTGGTGGCCAAAGACCTTGGAAAGCATAGCTAATATCTAAAGAAAAATATATATTTATATGTCTGAAATCCTGTTGATTAAAGGTTCTCAGAGCAACACTGTAGCTGGTATAAGGGATTTATTTTTGAAGGATGGTAGTAATAGAACTGATGAACTGTGATGTTGATTACTAGACCCTTAAGGGTCTACACTTGAAAATAATGTTGTTGACTCTGACCTGTTCGGGAGCAAGTACTCCAGATGTGACAAAGCATTTGAATTATAGATGGGAAGTACACACAAACTGTGTGCACATGGACGAATGCAATTACATTTCTATCTGACAAATTTAATCTAGAGTTGAGGTTTATGCTATTACAATGCACTGATGGAAAAGCACAGGAAGAATCCAAGGAAATGTCAAGTACTGCTGCATGCTAGGAAAGATTTTTATTGGTCACAGCTACTGTAGGCACAGAGTATTAACAGTCTTATCAGCTGGGGAAATGTTCAGTTCCCCCGTCTAAACCAAAGCTATTACAATCCCAAATAATTAACTTTTAGCAGAAGTTGTCATAACAACTAAGATGAGAAGATCTGTATGCAGAACACTTCTGATCAAAAGTATATCTTTCACAATGAAAAGAGCAAAGATGCTCTCTTTGTTTCCCTCTACATCTCTGACTCTTTTCATAGACTCAGCTGGGGTCAGATATGAGATCACGACACACTCTTACACTGTGATTTCTTTTTTTGATCTCTAAAAGTTCCCAACAATAAATCCAGAGCTTTGGTATGTTCTTTTTTGTATGTGACAGATACTGTATGTCTGAATGTTTCCAACAGG
>JAPZDY010000023.1:14791811-14811329 GCA_029783645.1 Ctenochaetus hawaiiensis
GCAGACCTTTTCACTTGCAGTTGCATATTCATTAAACACACTATGCAAATTTAATGTAGCAGTCTTAGTAATGCCTTGTTAATTTATTCAGATTTATTGAGTACGACTTGTAAAAAGTACCAATTTAATTACCCTATCTCCTTGGAAGGTAAGGGATGTGGCCAAGGTTTTAAACTGTGTAAATCAGGATTAGTGTGGTTTGATGGAGAAAAAAGGGAATGAAAGGACATTGCTGTTAATGGCCGTGCTTGAGAGACATATTGATTGACTCAAAATATGTTTCAAGTAAAAATCTCTAATGAACATACTACCAACTGAAAAAAGTTAGGATGAGCAGCATGTGTGCTATTGTGGCTGAGGTGGAGCTCAACATGTAGAGTTTTCTTGCATATAACATAGTATAATGTCCTCTGAGAGGGAGTTTGCTCATTTTGCAGAGTATGGATTGAATTTAGAGACTTAACACATGTACTTATCCAGTGACAGACCTGTGAGGGTTTTGAACAATATGGCCACAGTGTTGCAAAACATTAAGTCTAGGATTAGGTACATTTAATTCCTACCCTAGAGGAAGTGAATGTGACACTTTGATACTTTCGTGAAAATAGAACGCAACAGTCCAAAAATACTCGGTTACAGCTGAAAGTCCTGAACTCAAAGTTGTATCTAGGGAAAAGTACAGCAACGTTATCCTCAAAATGTGTCTCTTGACATAATATCGATAAACACTCTATTTTCTTTGCTTGAGAGTAAAATCATGTAGCTTGTAAAGCCTACAGGGTTTCATGGGGGTCAACATGTAAAAGACCGGCCTGCTTTAAAGTTCCTCTCCAAGCCCTGAAAACTTGTCTCTGCTCATCAAAAATGACATATTTTAAAGTTTTTTTCCATCAAAAACTTCTCTTCTTCCTTTAAACAGATTTAGATATAGCCTTAATCTTAACCTTCATGTAGAGTTCATGGTTCTACATAGTCTCCGCCTTTATCTCCACCCACCTTTTGTTGTTAACCTACTGCTTCAACTCTGCTCATCAAACACACAAATCTTATTTAACTGTTTTGACACTCTTTTGCCATAATATTTTTAAGTATTTAGTATTCAGGTCAGCTTTTGACATGACTCATCATGTAACTTGGCAGGCTAGCGTTAGCTAACGTTAGTCACACTGCAGATTTGTCAAGACAGTCAACGGATATAAACAAGAGAAAGAAAAATTATTGGCTGATCAACATGCTGACTCATGTTGGCTGTGTGAAATTAAATTAAATTAACTAATGAATTAATTGATGAATTAAATAAATTATTTAGACATTTAATCTTGTAACTGCTGCCATTTGCAAAAATGAAAATTTTAAGAAAAACAATGCCTGTGCTCGCTGCAGACTGTCTGGGTTGAGTTCCTTATGTCAACATCATTATTACTGATATTTGTCAATCAACCAAGAATCTTCATGTCCACAGTGGGATGCATCTAAGCATTAATTTCCCCCCCTCCCCTCATACTCCATTTTTGCTTTATTTCCCACACCCCTAAGAATGTAGCTACGGTTTTGTAAGAATATATTTATGTGAAAGTAATTTTATATATTTGCAAAAGGAAATAGATGCACTTCTCCTCTGCTCTGCCTTAGAAAACTGGAATGTCTATTGCAAAACCAACAGTTTGGATAAAGATCTAAAAAATCAACTCACGATGTGCTTCTTTTTCTGGACTAACAACTTCTCCCAGACTCTGTTTTTGGGGAGCATACACCATTTTAATTTTAGCATTGGAACTGAATAGAGCTACTACAGTGAAAACTCATGGACTGTAAACACACCAATTTGTAAATTAAGTGGTTGGTGCAGTGAAAGCAACAGAATCATAAAGACAAGAGCTATGCCAGTTTAAATTAAGTGTACTTTTCCTTCACTTTGCACTTCCTGTATTTAGAATTAAAATATTCTTAATTTGCAATCTATAACTGTTGTTTCAGAGCATGTAAAATGCTGGTTCAGTGAGAGGTGACTATTACAAACAGCGCAGCAATAAACATTTGCATCTGAGAGCATGTTTACTGGGTTGGAGCAAATCCAAATATAGAGAATTACTGCACAAAGGGAGGAGTGTTAATTAATATGCACTTTTAATTCAATATATAAACCCCTGAAGAAGAAAATAAACATGTCTGCACACATCTGGGCACGGCCTGTTTATTATAATAAACCTTTATTTTACAGTCACGTCACTGTCGGCCAGACACCTCCTATCTCCATATTTTGTCTTTCTCATAAATCAATGCTAATAGCCACCCCTAAGTCTGTCTTAGACACATGTAAGTATCTAACCGTATATACAGACAATGCCAACTCTGACAATGCAGTGTTCCGTTATTTTAAATATGTAGGATTTTATTTTTATTTTTTTTGGAAAGTAACTGTTTTGGACAAACAAGGTTTGTGCCCAACAGCGAGGAGGAGCAGGTTTTGATTTGTATTCTAACCACAAACTAACAACAGAACAATATCTTCTCAGGTGATGGAGATTTCCAAAATAAGGAAGAAATAAAAAAAAAGAATGAAAGCCAGTACACTGTGCAACCAAACAATCTTGTTAGTTTCAAGTGGTATGGTCAGTTGTCAGTGACTTGATGTTAGTCCTCGGGGACAGAGTTGAAAGACTGACTTGGAGAAAAACATCCTTAGGGCCTACAGGGTAAAAAGCCCAATCACTGTGGTGGTGAAAACAACCTGCAGACGAGCACTCAGGGCCACACAGCTCTGACCGCGGCGGAGCAGAGCTCACTGACTACACACACCACTCCAGGAGATAATTACACTGGCTGGGTGTGTATTGCTCATGTCTGTTCATCGCTCCCTGTTGTTCCCCAGTAGTCCCTTGGGGTGTGTGTGTGTGTGGAACAGTGTGCATATGTGTCTGTGTGTGTGTGTGTGTGTGTGTGTGTGTGTACTGGGGGACCCTATAAGCGGATAGGCCAACACTGAAATCACCTCTCACTGCTTTGCTGAACAAAAAATTAATCGCTCATATGTTTGACGCAACCATCCAAACAAACACTAAAATAAAGACATGAAACCTGCTAAAACACACTCTTTGCAATTAGGCTGCTTGGGGTTATATTTATTTTCAACCAAAGCAAAAGGCCTGACTTGTTTTTTTTTTTATTTTTATTACAGCCTCCATAAATAAAAAAGGCACTTACAAGGAAGCAAATGTAAGTGCCTGAAAAGACACACACACAGTATAAACTACTGATGTGTGTAGGCATTAGTTAGTTCTGTACCGCAAACACCTCTGAGTTTATTGCATAAATATTGCATTAGTCAGTCATATATGTGTTATTAATTAAAACATATTTTATGTGTGAAGAAAAAAATTTGAAAGTAGAATCACAGGACTTTTATTTAATATATAGAAGCATGTTTAAGCAGCAGAACATATTATTCTGTATGCATGGTGTCACAGATCAGTCCAAATAAAGCTCAAAATCTAATCAGTAATATTAATCAATGCAGGACTCACAGTTTTATATACTGTAAACACAAATAACAATTGGAGAAAACAGAAAGTACTTGTATGTATGGGGTTTCCATGAGATGTATAAAGAATCATATCAGCTGTCAAACATGTAACAACTGATTTTATATTTTTTTTAATAAATTTTTCAGATAACTAATTTGTGAGTTGGAAAAACTGAGTGCATGTAAAAATAATTCACAAAACTGTCTCATAAGTGTATATATTTGAGATAACGTACAAATACAAATAAATTCAGATGTAGCATTATCATCTAAGCTCACAACAAAGGTACTCGAGATTGATACACTCTTACAGTTATACACACTACCACATCCAGTGTGTTTAGATTTAGGTATAGGCAAAAAATATTACAATCAATTGTCATGTTCTCTTTAATATTTGGTTTTAGGAGACAGTGTGTGTGTGTTTCCTGGTAAAATGACTGTAAACATTGATATTATCATGTCTGCTGCTGCTGTTTTTCCACATTATCCTGACATTCATGGTGCTCATGTCAAAATTAAAATGCTGATCTTATTCATTCCTATTGAACCTCCAACCAGCAGATGACTTAATATACACCCTTTATCATCTTGAGGGCAATCATTTCCATTTTTCTCACTAAGACTGACAGATGTGAACCATCCCATTGACCATAATTAATCTGTGTTTAAAATGAATAGGCCACATAGTAGTGGAGGCATAGCCCAGGGTCTGAGGGCCCGTGCCACTGTGCTATCTGTCTGGCCCCATGCATCTCAGTGTAATTATCCCATTGCCATGAATAATGGGACAAAGGGGATCAGAGTGATGCTTTGATAGAGATGAGATTAGTTTAATCAAGTTCATTGCTTGGGCTAGGCCACCGAATCTCATCATCCTATCCTCTCAAATCACCAGACCCTCACCCCACCCGACAAAGCTCCCTTTTCGCCTGCCACATTAGCCAAAAAAATTTATGACATCGTTAGTTTTAAGTGCTACCTCTGTTAGGACAGTGCATACTCAAAGCAGAAGCCTTTGTGACAGAGGGATTCATATTAAAAGGGTCAAAAGCAGGAGTCCTGAATTTGCGGGCAGACTGATGTCATATGGTCTGAAAGCACCACAGAATAAGGCAGATCACAATAATGTTATTATATCGTAGTTATGCTGGGAGTCTGCCTGGAACAGTACAATTCATCAATAGAGGCCCAAATTTTCCTTAAAGCCAAACATATGGCACATTTCAGATACCTCATACATTCAGCTATAACCTTTGTCAAATAATTGAACAATTTAGGGTCACAATTAAGATTTATTAGAAAGAAGAACTGTTGGTTTACAATAGTTTAGGCACCTCTCATTAGAAAGTCAAACATGGGATTCATCATTGTAATGTGTTGCCCCCCTGAGGCAGAAATTCATATAAAACAGAGAGAACATCGCATTGCACTGTGGGTATTTACAGACAACAAATCATGTTTGTCAAAACTGACAAAGGCGGTGGACTCCTATGGTGATGCTAGCTGGGAGAAATCCATAAACACTTGCTCCCTGCAGCGTACCATCACTCTCCGCAGCCAGCCTGACGTCAGAGGACGGCGCTTAAACTGTCCACAGAGGACAACAACTTTGCAAACAAAGCCCCAAGTCCAGACTCTCAGAAGTCCCGACTTTGACTTTCTCCCAGCTTCGTGTCAACACGGCGCTCCGCAAGCCCCCTCCACGAAAAATACCACTATTACAGCACAATTTGGGAGTCATTCATCAAATAAGACATAGGATTAATTAAGCCTGAGGACTGAATCAGCCTCCCTCCTCCTCACTCATCAAGGTGTACCCTTGGCCTGGGGTTTGAGATGGGGGTGGGGGCTCCACGCTAGTGGTAAAGGGGGTAGAGGGGGCAGGGATTTCATATCACTAGCATGTGTGTAGTGCCGAACATTAATGTTGGGACAAAAAAATGAAAATCCCTTTATCCCCAATTTAGATATGATGTATGGCAATAAAAAACTCCACAGGGGAATGCTACCACAGTGCTGTTCATTACATATTAGCTTTATGACCATATATTTACCAGGCTGAAAGGCATGGTGGGAAAAAAGTTGGTAAAAGATCGAATGAGAAACCGATGTCCCTGCAGGTACTTTTTTACAGGAAAAACACCAACTTTAACTGACATTAATCCTTTTGATGTTGTTTTCAGTGGAATAATTTCACACCCAACACAAGGACAAGCACAGCAGACAGAGGAGGACTCTTCCCTTTGTATTGAAAACCCGATGCACGTGTGTTTTATGTGTTGTTATGGCCTGTAATAAGTAAAGATTCCCTCCCCTGTGTACAGAGATATGACACACATACCACGCACTGAGTTCATTAGTCCATAGCATCCTGTCCCTCACTGGAGAGGGTCATGCTTTTGATGAATGGACTGTGCAGCTTGTAGCTTCAGGCTAAGATTCAGCACCTCAAGAGGCAGCAAGGACCCAACTCTGGTTAGAGCAAAGGAAGAGAAGAAAGATAGGAGGAAATGAGGGAGAGAAAGAGAGAGATGAATTTGGATTACCCAGGAGTTCTGCCTTCCCTCGAGTCCTGCATCCGAGAGACATTAGGAATCTAATGTGCTATTATTCTCCATCACCCCCCTAAGCCTAAAACATCTGTCCTTGGGGTGTCTCCAGTAATAGACAAGGGCTTTCGGACCCTTCGCTAAGACATGATAGCAGCTTCTACAAGAGCCCTTGACGTCCTGCCGACTTAATCTGCAAGTACTTTCACAAAATTGACATTGCCTAGAGAGTAAAGCAATCAGCAGACACGGTGTTACAGAGCATTTATATTTCAGCTGAGCTCTCAGAGACAGGGAAGCCTGACCTTTAGGAGGCCTGGCAAAGAATTACATTTCTTTTCACAGTTTCTTCCAAATTTAAAAACTTTATTTTTTGTCCTTGGGTTTCTTCAAGGTAAGCAGTAAGTGGACATTTTGACTGTATTTTTGAATATTACAAATGCAAATATAACTATTAAACAGTACAAATATTTAGCATGTAAACAACAATATTAAAAACAATATCCTGTATTTCTATTGGCTAATGAGTAAAATACTGTTGCATTCTGACTGCTGTATTGGCATTTGTAAAAAGAGATTTAGCTGTTTTGAATATATTCTTTTGGATGCAAAGTAACCTAGATAAATCTAAAATGACACTCATCTCCATATAAAAGGCTTTATTTTTTACAAACTGATCATGAAAAAGGAAATCACACATTGTTTCAGTGCTTTAAGAAATACCACATGCTCACCTCCCTTCCTCACATTTGGCTTTGTTTTACCTGGGTGTTTTATGCTCTAATTCCTAAAACCACAGTAAACCCAAATCTTTACATAAACTCTAGATCCCTGTCTTAAAGATTGTGTGTAAAAGATAAATCCACTGATTTTCTATATTCTTTTCATTGTCTGCCAAGACCAAGCCCATAAAAAAGACTAAAACCAACAATGAAAGCGTTATCCATGTGGCCAAAGCCTGATATACACATATATTGATATATTCTATGTATGATATATTCTTATTTTGATCCTTAAATAAATTACTTACACAACTCTTTTAAATTAACATTTGCTCAAATCTACAGCACCATACAGTTAAGTAAATTTTTGGCCTTTTTGGCATATATTTAAGAGTATTTAAGACATATTTTAGAGTATGTTAAATACTATGTTTATCATTGGAAGGTTTCAGTATACTCTTAATATGTCAGGTGCCATTTCATATTAGGACAGCCTATAATAATGTGAGCATTAAAGCCTAAAATGAAGTTTTGTCTGACCTAAATCTCACCACAACCTATACAATTTTGGTAAATTATGTATTCAGTTTTTTTCTCTGTACAACATCAGAGAATAATTGTTTTCATATGACCATGGATGCAATATTCATGATACTCATTTTTAACATGAAAGATCTGTTAATGGAGGCATAGTATTTGATGTTGTATTTCCACTAATTGAATTAAATCTAGTCAAAGAGCAGAAATATTTGTCTTAGAGGCTTTTGGACCCCCGAGCTCTGATTATAAATGCGTCCCATTAAATGAAAAGAATATATCTTGATTCATTAATTATTGATGATGAGGAAAAAAGGAGAAGAAATACTATGGGTACTCATTAATTTAAGAGAAATAATGTCCCATCTTTACGTAGGACGGCAAAGCAACGACTCCCAATAGATCCATCACACATGATGGTGGAAACCATGCAACCTGTTTAAATGGGAAGTTTCTTTGCTAAAGAGATGGTGTGGGCTGAACAGATGGCCAAACCTGTGCTGTTCACTCCTGCTTCTGTTGAGCAATTAAAAGTTTCTGGCTGTTTTTCTCCCTTCCCCCCAAAGTACAGATTGCAAACATGACAAGAGGTCAAATATCTGCAAGGGAAAAAGGAGTGGAACAACTGTTCCACCGAGCGGCTCTGGCCTCAGCTGTTGTGCAAGCGGACAAGTATTCACCTGAACGAGGACTGGTAATCACCCCACACCGAAGTGAATAATTAGTGCAATAATTACCAGGCTTAAAATGAATCTGCGAGCTGCCCTCTCTCACAGTGCCATCAAGAATAACAGGTGTTGAAAGTGCCTTGAAGGGACAGAGATTAAAGATTATTTCGTTATCCTGGGTCTCCTTCAGGCACAACTGTCTTGTGTTTTATCCTGTCATCCACAGAGAGGGTCGTGTGGGGGCTCATTTTCCTCTGGCTTGGCAGTTTTGGGAGCTAGGCATTTGACAGAGAGTGAATGTTGTTTAATCTGGGAGTGTGAGACGTCCTTGAGCTTCCTGGACACTCCATGTCCACATAACCTCCAGCTACATGGAGTTAGCTTGTACTAATGGTTATTATTCGTTGCCACACTGTCTTTTCCATGTGCTAAAACATCCTAGGCATACTGGTATGACACTTTTGGTAATGTAAACAAAATTTTTAAAAGAATGGCCAGAAACTCTCAGCAATAAGTCCAAATAATTACACAATTATGATTTTGTATGTTCAGGTCTAATGACCACATTTGTATTGAGTACATACCACTTCCAAAATGGCTCACATTTTCTCAGCAATGAACGTTTAATAATTTAACTTTCCTTATATTTTCTTATTTAAAGTATGGCCACTACTTATCTGATTCACGTGGCAGCCTAGTGGCTGTATGCACTCTCTGTTTTGACTTAAGCAATGAAGCAAGTGAGCCTAAGGGTGTTTGTTCTTGTAAGAATTACTTAAAGACTTGTCAAGATGCCACAACTCGTGCTTCGGTTCCCAGGCTCTTTCTGTGTTTGTTATTCAGACTTCCTGTGTGTTTTTGAAATTGCTACAGCAGGTGTAACAGATCTTCTACACAGTGAATTAACTGTGTTTCCAATTCTCAACAAATCGTATATTGTCTTTTTAATTTAAGCGGAACTGAAATAATCCCAATAGTATTACAAGGAGAAGGTTATAAATGATGATTATATTTCCAGCATCGTTCTAACAATGTAGCCAAGAAACACTTTGTCATGATTTTCTTATGACACACAAAATGATCCAGCAACATAAATAGCTATTTCTATGGGACTCCTCAGTGTTTCCATTCAGCAATAACAAGAATATGTGAATGTCTATGCAAAATCAAGATGAATGTGCATTTAAAGGAGACATTGGTAGATTATAGTATCAGCATGACATCCTGCACCTCATCTTTTACCGCGCCCTGTTGTCTTATAATGTTGTATCATTAGTTTCCCTGACAATGATTTAGCATTCAGACATCTACCCCATTGACCTGTGCTGTGTTTAAATGTAACCTTCTTTTAGCCCTAGCCATCATTTGTCACTCCTAAGCTGTCAAATACACACAAATTGAACACAACCTGCCCAGCCAGTGACAGGAGGCACAGAGGGGCTGCAAAACAAAAAGCCGGGCAATCAGCTGCATCTATTACATTTACATGGTCTGAGAAGGTGAGCAAGTTGTTCCTGAAAGATTACCACCTCTAATTTCTTTGGGGACGATGGGACCTTGGTTCTGCTGCCAAGCCTGCTTTTCAGGTCAGGGCCCCCTGAATGTTAACTAAGACCCAGGAGCAGGTCAGCATGCAGGCCAAGGGACCAGAGGAAAGCCTGCGTCCTGCTCTTAACACTGGCAGGCCAGCAAGTCGTGCAGAAAGTTGCCATCCATCTTTGGCACAATGCTAATGATCCATTTGGGGAGAGGTCTGTGGTTAGGAAAGCTATCCAGGTGTATTTCTCCACTGTTGCCTCCCTGCTGTTAAGTGCAACACCACTTCGGGAATCTCTGCCAGCAAAAAGACAGACTTACCAAAAAATTCCCCAGCATTTCTTCAATGGGAGGCAGAACTGTTTGATGTCCTCACAACTGCTTGTCAACCCCCGGTTGTCTTCTTTAAGCTATGCTACAAGAAGTTTGGTGCCGCAATGGGCACCTCCTCTTCTCAGTTTTTTAACTTTTACTTTGATCTAAATTATTAAACAGATTCAACACTGTCTAAAACTGTGATGAGCACTGCAACCATATTTTTGTAAGTGTTGTAGCCCTAGATCATTTTTGAATGCCACTCAGTGACTTTACTATGTTGCAGGCAGCTTTGATGCAAAATGTACAAGCAGAATGTGTTCAGTATAGTTCTACCTTAAATATTACTGCATTTTTGTCTTTATTAAAACTCTCACAGACATGTAAACAGTAACAATAATTGTAATAACTATTGGCAACACCAATTACATTATATTCAAAACTGTCTTGGTGTAAACTGTATTTATGTATGTCTGTATTTACACAAAAGTCCCTTGTATACAAATAACAAATAGTTGCAATTATATACATTATCTGAAATGTAAAATACTTGTTAATTTATAACACTTATACTAATACTAATATAAAATACATATCTTGATTCTATTTAGACAAAAAAAGACCCCACTTAATATTTACAATCATATTCAGCACATTATAATACTGTCCTATACAACTAGGCAGGTCACACACTGACATAACGTAGGCTTGCACCTAATAGAGTAAATCTCGTGTTTGATGAGGAAAATATAGGAGATATCATTTGTCATGACTATATGTCATTAGAAATGCTAAGGTGAAGAAGACAATACCCTCATCCACTTCTCCGAAATGTGCCTCTGTCGTTTTATCTAATTTGGTTTACAATGAAATGGCCAATTAAAAATAACTGCATTACTTTGTTAATAAAGCAGAAGACTGACTCGAGGGAGCATTTCATTGGCAGTTAATTATGCAGTGTGGTATTCTCAGATGTTCTGAGCAAATGCACTGTACAGTGAGACCATAAAGCTGTTATTGTGCTCTGGATCCATTTCATATTTGCATAACAGAAAGAGCACCATGTGTTGTGTCGCTGCTGCTACATGTAAAGAGGCTCAGCATATTTATAAAGATGCTAGTGTAATTTGTACCTGGAGAGATGCGATGTCAGGGCATCATACTTTGCTGGATTCAGTTCCCATGACATAAGGTAGTAATATCTTATGTTTGATTAGCAAAACACGAGTATAATCATATATTTATGTTGATGATTCTCTATAATCCACAAGTATAAAAACACAATATATAAAAAGATTAAGGTCCACCATGTTTAAGAATGACATATCATGTTTCATATACAAACAAATGTGCATGAATAAAATATGTACAAGTTACAGTTCATCTAAATCTAAATTCCTCCTGTCCATGAACTGAACTGAATGCTTTGATGCTTTTACCCATCTTCACTGAACTGTGAGCTCTCTGTTTTCATGTCTTTCTGAGGTAAATGATGCTTGAACAGCAAGGAGATCGCTCACTGTTAACCATATGGTTTTGTGCAAAAGGTCACCAGTGTTTCTGAGGGTTAATACCAAACGTCCAAACACAGACAAGAGGGACCCATGCATGTTAATGACCGTCTCCATTCCCCTGTGCAAAAAAAAGAACAAGTGGATGGGAAGTCATTGTTTTCTTAAGACAACAGTGGCTTCAGTACACTGACAGAGAAGTAAGGAATGAACGAATTCATTACAATCCATTACAATCATCAGACTAACATGAAGAGAATAAGACTAATCAAAAAGCAGTCATTCTTAATATTTACTCAAACTAATGGCAATAATAGAAATGGATTTTTGCTGCCTTTTAGTCAGTTATCAACAATACAACTATCATGTCACATGATAGAATAAAATGAATTGAACTCATAAAGTTTAAATATATAAACTTCACAAAGGGTTACATTAATAAGTGATTTTTCTCCTAGGTATGATATTTTCTCTTTCCTTTGTCGACATTTCTCTTTACATTGACAGTGAGCGGGATCAGTCTCCCCTCAACGATAATACGAAATATTGGCTTTAAACAGCCACTTTAAAGCAGTTGGACGCTCAAGGCCGATCCAACATTGTGTAAAAGCCTAAAGGGAGTGTAGTTTGCCCACAAATCTGCAATGCGCACCAAAACAACTATCACTTTATGTGAGAATTAGCAAATAGTTATTCCTGTGACATAAAAGGGTCCATGCCAACATGCACTGAAATAATAAAATATTGAAAGGTCTATGAAACATAAATGTGAATTCTTGCTACATCTGTCTCTTGCTAATTGAGTTGCTACCAAGAATGTCAGTACTCTGGAGAATAATTTGTCAGTGCAAAACATCGAATGGACCAATTTATTGGTTGCTGCAGGCTGTAGAGTTCCAACAGTCTTTGATCAACCTTTTTAGGTCAGTATCTCTCGAAATACAGAGAGGAGAATTACACAGCAGAGAAAATATTTCATCTTTTTAAGAGACAAGGAAAGTATTTTTGTAGTTCTGCTGTTTGGCTGTAATGGTGAATAAATTCTTTAGAGGGCTTGAAGGCAGAGTGGGAAAATAGCAGCTTTTGTACATGATATTTATTGTTTTGTGTGGCTGGTAACTTAAACATTTATCATAAAAAAGTGACAGAAAGAGTAATTATAAGTTTTGCTTTTTCTCATCACTCACAGGATGTGCGATGCCTGCACTGACAGCTACCGGTAGGCTTTTCTGACACAGTAAATTAAAACGGATGCTTCAAAGAGGCTCCTGATAGCTGAGGGGTTGATCAATCTTTGATTTAAAAAAATTTCTTGGCATTTTGACAATTGATGCATTTGAGGTTGCCTGATAGCTTAGTCAAGTGTCAAAATTCTGTTTTGCCTAACTAATATTATAACTCTTGAATGAAGTTATAAGTAGTGTGCTGGTCTTTAAGATGAACGTCCTCAGTGAACCCAATGACTTGAAAAAATTCACTGTTATTGTATTAATAGTGCTGTACCTTGATGTATATGATATGAGCCTGCCACACACTTAAACGTGGATCATGGGAACTAATTTGCGTAGTATTCCATTATTTGGTGTTTTAACAGCAACATCAAACATGACCAATATTTTACTAGTACCTTAATTGACCATGAACTTATTCAAAATATTTCATGTGGCCTATAGATGGTTTTGCACACAGTTCACTGTACCAATGATCATTTTCATCCAAACACCAGAACTACAAAACTATATTGAGTGCAGTCACAGAATAAAAGGAATAAAGACTACATGTTGAGACTAAACAAACAAACTAAACAAATAAGCGTTCAGACAGAAATTGACATGAACAAAAATAAGGATGTATTAAACAAATATAAACTTACTCCAGACATGAACTCAGTATTACTTATTTGCAGTTGTTCTTCAGTCAATCAGGAAGTCTCAATTTCTTTAATATAATGTAACAAATACAAGCTGTGCTTATCATAAGATATTATACGAGCTCTTGTTTTATTTTAATATTAATGTACATGAACAAAACCTTCCAGTACTCCAAGGCATAACAATGTTAGTGCATGTCTGTGTGTGTGTGTGTGTGTGTGTGTGTGTATGAAGTGTGTAGGTGTGTAAACTTTCCTGTTCTTTCAGGACTGTGACACCACTGTGTTACATATGCTTATGCTATGTTTTCCTGCCTGTTTTTAAACATATACACATTGAGCATCTTTGCAATGAAACATGCTCTATAAATAAAGTTGCCTTGCTTTATTCTCTGTGACCCAGTTGGGGGAAAAAATGGTGAACAATCTGTTTTCTAGCCTTTTCTCAATCATCTGAAACTCAATAAAAGCCTCATTTACTTGTTACTGACCACCCAAGAATGTGAGCTGTTGCTCCTTTGCTCTGCATGTGTATAAAGACAGTGTTTACTATTTGTAAAGACTCTGCCTTAGCACCAGGCACCCTGGGCCTTGTTACCATAGAAAAAGACAACAAATCCTACAGTGACTTTTTAAAGCTATTTTCCCCCCATCGGTTGCATTGTAACATTTTACAGTAGCAGGTGACAGCTGAATAAATAAAAAAAATAGCTGAGTTGCTAGCACAATTTCTTTGCAAATAATGACATTGTGTTTTTTTTTAAAAAATAGAATGTTATTATCATATCATGGCATTGTCTTTTAGTAACATAGAATATACATACTCTTTTAGGCAAGTTTAGAGAGACAAATGGCAAAGACTCTTTGCTGATCACCTTCTTATCTCATTCATTATACCTATGAATGGTCCCTTGATCACATGACTGGAAATTGCCATTATGCTAGCAGTAAAAGGAAAAACCGAGTAGCACATTTAAAAACGCTGAATTGCTTTAATTAATTTGGAAATAGTAGACTTAGCTATAGTGGAGGCTTATCCTCTTGTGTCTTCTCAGAAATGCTGTCTCAACACAAGGCTATCACTCTCTTGGTCTCTCCCCACATGTATCTAGATGTAGTTTTATCTTATTGTGTTTCACTCTGCGATATTTAAATAAATTTAAAGAGTTACAGTTAAAATACAGCCAAGATTCAAGTGTCTTGGCTCAAATCATCGAGCACTTATTCAGCAACAAACACTCCACAGTTTAACAACTATGAGAGCCTAATCACAGCGCAAATAACTTAATAATTAGTTTGTTACACAACCATATCTCTATTAACTCAGGACTCATAATTATCCGTTAAGAACAGACACAATAAACTAAAACATGTTTGCTTGGAAAATATCCACACTCCATAATAGTGAGGTCATATAATTCATTTCTACTCAAAACATTTCAACAAGGCCCTCAAGATAAGATATCAGGTTTTACAGCGCACTACATCATTAGCTCACACATGTACAGCGTCTCAGAGGACCTTTAATTTGAGTAGGAAAAGTCTGTTCCTCCGCTATGAGGTTAAAGAGTGGGTGACAAGTGAAGAAAATCACAGCGGAATGCATTAATTAGATAGACCTAAAAGCATATTTATCAAAGGCTAAGCCATATGGGAATTATCTTAGAAAGGATCCAATAAAGACAGGAGGACAGGTTAATAGAATAAAAGGCCTTGAATAGAATGTGTGCTTATACATAAAATATCAACCTGATCTCACATGTAAACGAATCATTAGGATGTAACGATTAAATGTTATGGCAAGCAGATCCTTAACAATTGAAATGACCTTCATGTGGTCTGACAGTGACAATTGGCTTCTTATGTTCACTCTGATTAAAATGTCAAAGCCTCTGGCTTAATTCAACTCGGCATTTGAAAGATTCCACATGAAACAGACCAATATTTGCTCAGAGTGAAAAGACCGATTGCACGAAGTTGAATGTGCTGATGTCAAAAATAAATATTTCATGAACCCCCTTAATCAGAAAACAGCACACCGGCCTGTAGAGGAAATGAACAGTCCAGTGATTCTGACTGATCTAAATGGTGTCAATCACAAGTGAATATGGAGGGCCCCCGTCCGGGCTAGTGATGACTGATGGCCCTTCAGTGGCGATGGAGACAGACGGAGTTGATTGAGAGAGCTTATCTTTATGTTGGAGCCATGGAATTGTTAACAGGATGTGATGGCTGGCGTCCGCTGAGTTGAGCTGGGAAATAAAGCTGTTGGGCTCGGGCTACCTTGTCATCATTCACAGAGGTAATGATCTCTGTCTGGCTCAGAAATAAGTAATAGTCTGCCCATGGGTTAGTAAGGGTATGACACAGCGTCGCTGAAAAAGTTGAACTTGGACAGACCAACGCAGGTGACTACAATTTTAATAGATTTAATAGCCAATTTAATAAAGATCAGAATTGTAAAACCTAAGGTTCATGAAGTTTAAGTAAGAAATAAGAAGCCCTTGATTTCTAGCCATTGACATTTTTAGATTTTCTCCTTATGATCCATATAGTATAACACAGTCTGGTGCAGAGCAAGGTGACTGCAAAATTAAAATACAGCTTTCTTAAAAGTCCTACATATCATTACATCACAGGAAACACATAGAGAATGGTTTATAGTGACAGCATGTTATAAAAAATAGTGGAGATAAGATTCTTCTTGTGATTGAAATGGAGGTAAGAGTATGTTTAGAGGAAGCAGTCAGAGATCTAACTCAATTATCTTTAGCAGGATAATTAATCAATTCAGTATGCACATTCAAGTCTCAGAGGCGTCTTTGAGATAATTGTTCTCATTGACTTGAATAATTATTTGTTTGCTGATTTAATTATTTCCGCATTTGGAAAACAAATGAACTGTGATGGTACATACTACAGACTTTTTTCTTTTGATGTTTGTAGGTGAAACATTTACAAAATGTACTGAAGACTATCAAACTGAAACACTGATGTGTTGAGAAAAACTTGTGCAGAATGTCTCGAGAACAACTGTATTCAGAATTTATGTCATTATGTGTTTTTTTTTTCCACAACCCTAACCTCAACTTGAAGAAAGTCAATAAAACATGAATTGTTTCTGCCTTGTGGCATCAATACAAACCACACTGAATCAAAGGCTAATATTTCTCAGCTATGAGGTCAGCCCTGGGTTACAGACACAATGTCCCCATAATGACTGGCATGCTGAAAACAATTGTCGGAGTCCTCGTTTCGCAGCTTTACAAGTACAAATGAGTCCTTATGGCTACTGCAGCAAATAGCACAAATTATGAGGGTCATTTTCATGGCACTCACTACTATTTATCATGCCATTTTAAATGTTTTGCTCATTTGTTTCCATTAAATATTTCATCTTCCCTTAAATATTCATTTAACTTCCTCTTTAAATTTTTTACCAGTCTCTTTGCAGTTGCTATCTTTTTGCCTCCCTTTTAGGCTTTGCAATCATAAATAATTATTCATCTACACCCAGAAAGAGATTGCATAAAACATGCACATGAATCCTTTTTGTCTTTTCTCATTAGTGATATACTTCGAGTAGCCTAAATACTTCCCGCTACCCCACTTATGGAAATTGGTTGGGGGACCGTCCTAATGATTCTGCTTCACAAATAGGTTACAGCTTCCATCTCTGATCCCAACGTTCATCCCTGCTTTCATCATGAAAGGAGAGGCCTGCTGCAGTTTTTGCATTGCAATCTGAAGTTCCTGTATTACTTTTAAAAGAAAAAATCAGTTACCTCCTGGACCAGATAGTGCTACTTTAGTCATTATTGTTAAAACTAACTGCTAAGCTACAGTGCATCTGTAACTATGGCTGCTTGCTGACACATTATTTTGTTTTAAGGAGAGAGAGATTTACTGTAATGGGTAATGCAACACTAACATTACAATTGTGCTCACTGAGGCTACATTGCACTGGCTCTTTGTAGCTTAAAATGCTTTATTGTAGTAGTATATTTTGCTTAGAGTAGTTCTTACTGGCATTTATCATACTTTTGAATTTGTACGTACAATTTCAGGATTAAATTTTAAAATAAAAATCAAAATTTGGATAAGAGATAAACAAAAAAATTGATCAAAAGTTATGATTAGTCAAATTTTCTGCCAAATTTGACTTATATGTATGACATGAATTTATTAGAAAAAATGTGGATAAATTCCTATTTCTGTGTAATATGCCTGGATTCTATAGCCTGGCACAATAGATATATCTCTACTAAATAGGCAACATTTGTCTTAATTTGTAAGATAATTGCAACATGACTCATTAGCAAACAGCACCATGAATGGAAGGTGGAAGGGAGGCATAAACTCTCAATTTGACTGGATTATCCTTTTGTGATGAGGCCTAATGATCCAACAGAGTAAATAGCAACGTGTTAATTAGAAATTACACTGAATGATCCGCTGCACACAGAGGAGGTATTAACCAGGCACCATCATTATGTTAGATGTATAGCTGTCTCTTCTTATTTTTCTTTTTTTTATCACAAGGGCTGACAGTGAAATTGCAATTAAGGGAGAAATAAATGCATGTTGCAGTTGACTCTGTGGTTTGAAAGTGAGTTTTACTTAAAGCTTTTGAAATTGAACAGATTGACATACTCACGCTATGAAAAAAAAAAATAAATGGTAGGGCCTCACCTAGTTAACTGTAACCATGTTAACTCAAAGTATCACAATTAAAAGAGACATTAATCACAAAGAAGACCCAACAGCGTGTCTTTGTTACCGTCAGATAAATCTGGAAATTTAAGTCAAAGCATGCCTCTTTTAATTTTAATTAGAGTTGGCGTTCCTCCTTATTACATCCCAGACTTTGACTTGACTTGAGTTATGGCGGATTTTTGATCAATAAAGATTTCCACCAGACTTCAGTTTGTAAGTAAGCATCTGCCTCCACCTAGTGGCAAAGGCTAAATTTTGAGGAAAAAGCTAAAGTTGAAGTATAATTAAAATCCAATTGGTAAAAACTGTATCATTTATCCACAAAAAATTCTATTTCACATGTACTAAGATAATTAAGATATATCCTTTTATTTTTCTTTGTTTTCTTTCTCCTCCCGGTATCATTGTATCACTATTCTTTTCTTATATTGGCAAGGCCATATGTGCCTTTGCATCGTAATAAAATAAAATAAAATAAAATAAAATAAAATAAAATAAAATAAAATAAAATAAACAGTTAAATACTACAGTAGCTTAAAAAGAATTATTGATACTGGTAGCAAGTGATACTTATAGACTAGAGAAGTACTCAGATCTGTTATCAAATTACAGGCAGCAATGCAGCAATATAAAAAATCGCTGTCACAGTTTAAGGAGTGCCAACCAAATGTAGCAAATGTAAAAGTAGACTAATTGATATGCAAAATGGTCGCTTTCTGAATGTCATATTGATAAATATTTAATATAATAATCGCTTAAATTAAATTAAATAGGGCTAAATTACACAGCATGTTAATTATGTAATTTGTCAAGATGAAGGAAATTTCTGTGACTTCGTGTAGTGCTGAGCTGTTGTGCTGCTTGATCAGAGGGAAGTATTTTTTTTTTCACAAACTGATCATAAGTTTTGTAATCTGACGGTCAGCGGAACGAAGTAAAATGCACACCACTTCTCTCTGAAATACACTGGAGTGGGGATTTAAAATGGCACAAAATGAAAATGTTTAGGTCCATATGAAATTGCTTTCCTTCACTGCGGAGGATCTACCACAACAATATACCTGACAGTATAAATATTTCGAAAATTATGAAAAACCAAAAGTTGCATACATGACTTCTCGACAGACCACGGAAGAATCAACGAGCAAGGTTGCCAGGTTTGCTTATTTTCGGCAGAGCAGTCAGAAACATTAAACCATATAAAGTGACCGTTAATCCATATTAAAGCCTCTAACCCTGGTAAAAAACAACACAACAACAATCATTTTAACTCTCGTTGGGAAGGAGTGCAATTTTCTAACTTAAATTTAGTCTTTTTAACCTGTGAGACCCCGAAAATATATTTTTAGTAATAGATTTACATTTTTGCATCGCAGCATGAACACTGAAGACATTTATCTAAATCATATTAATTGTACAGCGAAAACTGCTATGTTAGAAGTTTTGTGTGCTTCTCTCTTAACCTAATGCTTGACAAAAGAAAGTAAAAAGTTCAAGTAGAAACTTAATGAAATAAATCTGGCAACTTCACAGAACGCTCGCTGCCGCTAACTGGAAAAGTAACAACA
>JAPZDY010000023.1:14811602-14821985 GCA_029783645.1 Ctenochaetus hawaiiensis
GTAATTTTGCGTCGTAGTTAACAGGTTGGTTCGATTTTATTGATTAATGTCGGCATTACGACAGCATTAGCTTGTATTTAGTTGTGGCTAAGTTAGCTAACTGTAGCCCCTACGCTAGCGTGACAAACGTCTGTTACGTTCACAGGAGAGCTGTCTGACTTGGAGGAAGGAAGGGAGGAAATTGCTAAGTTGGATCACTGCGTGCCATTGCTCAGGGCAAAGCTAGCATACTTTCTGGACTCCCGAGTTCTCGTACTGTGACGCATTTAGAAAACTCGACTATCTGTGCAGCCCGTGTGACATTTAACACTATTAGGTTAATAAGAAATGCTGGTGTGTTGGCATAGCTAGCTGTCAACGACAGTCCTCTCGGCTAGCCGTATAGCGGACGACAGCTAACACGCTAGCTGCAAACTTCCTAAAACATAGTGTAAATCAGATTAAGTAACCTGACTGATATATGTTAACTAACGATAGTACATCAGTGATTTAAACGTCTGATCTTCGGACTCTTTCAATCTGACCCGCTCTAGCACAAGGGCGACAGGGGTAACTTATGGCATCGGATGTGATTGAGAGCGAAGCAGTGTTGAAGGCTGTAAATGATATGAATTTAAACAATAGCAGCCCAGATTTTGGGACCCCCAGAAGGACTCATGAGGAGCTGGGAAACAGACAGACTTCTAGTCCCTCATCTTCTGGAGTGTCGGGAGAAGGTGATGAGGAGGAATTACATGAATTACAAAATAGCACAGCTTCTGCAGTTGAAAATGGCGAAGAGGCACTCCAAGAGAGTACAACCAAAACAAGAGGTACGCCACAGGAAAGGAAAACTCCAGACAATGAGCAGAAACAGCCGGGAGCAAGGAGCTCAACCCCGGTGAGCCTTCCGCAGCAAGTCTCACCACCTGGACCCATTGGAAGGTGTGTATGTTTGCATTGTTCATGTTTCATGCACATACTGACCACTTATGAACATATCATCCAGTTTCTGGTTTAATGTCTCCATTGCAAGAATGCTGTTCGTCCAGACCTCAGTACCTGAGCCAGATAACTGCCTATGTTCAAATGCTGTGAATTTTTTCCAGTGCGCTGGGTTTGAAAGTTGTTTGACAGGCCAACGATCCATTGCCTGGTCATTGCCAGTACTAGTTAGTGGTAAAAGTGTGAATTGTTGTGTTTAGATTTAATGAAGACTAAAAAAGTAATAGTGCTGTTTAAAGGACTGGAAACTGGTCTGTCTTTCAAAACAACAGTTTTGTTTTCACATTTACAGACAATTTTCTCAATTTAATACTTAGCCTACAAACAGACAGTAGAAGCAAAAGGAGACAACATATCCTTTTCAAACCTTTTGACATTCCCTTATTTGTAGCCTGGTCAGAAAAGCAAGTGAAGTAGACACTAGACTAAGGCTGGTATGTATAAAGCTGCATTAGGTTATATTCAGCACATCTGTGAACAGCTGAGCAACATCACATGCACAGAGCATCAATAGGCTGACCTTTGACAAACTTATTAGACAGATGAGAGACCTTTTTCTGTAATCCTTGGCAAACAAGGTTGGATCATTCCTTACAAGTATGTGCACATCACTGTCAGGGCATGGGTTTATTCATGAAGAAATGACATGTCAGGGCGTTATCATCTCATGAATATGCCTAATGTGCAATCTGTGTTCGAAAGGATGTGCTGCCATGTATTCACCTTCTCTTTTTTATTTTCATCTACAGTTTTATTGACAGATGAATAAGAAATTGAAACACAGAGAATACTCCACTTTTGCCAAAATAGACTATTCTTTATCTGACAGATGAAGCCAGAGATGGATTTGCATATCATAAACTGCCATCACTAAGTACATTTCTATTATTAGAAACTAAACATGGTCTTTCATCTTTTCCATTTGACTCCTGATTGTGGCTGATTGCAGTTACATGCTGTTTGGTCTCCAGCACACTTTGATTGCAGTGGTTTGTTCTCAGTAAACCTCATTCTTGCAGCACTTCTACCCCTCTCAGTTGGATTGCAAATGAAATGTTGGGATTAGCTCTGTGCATAAGCAAACAGCTAAACTGATACGTTATGAAATGTTGAGTACCAAATGCCCAGAATGTTTCTATGTCTGGGAGAACAAATGCAGTCGTGTATGTGATTAATGCATCAAAGGGAGCTCTGTACAGCAAAGATACAGATACCATGATCAGCATTAGTGAGTAGCTTTATGGTGTATAAGCTAAGCTCTCCAAACAAGCTCATAAGCTTTTCAAGGAGCCAGTGATCTGATTATTTGGTCAGTTGCAAGCTGAAACTCTTGAGGAGATTCTCGGTCAACACACAGGCCTTATCTGTCCAGTAGTTGGCACTGCAAACGTGTCATTATTATTTCCTCTCACATCAAAGTATTTGGTTTGTTTTTGTTAAAAAGTCAGTAAGCCCAAGTGACTTTTAAGGAAAGTCAGAGTAAGGAAGCACACTCTGCTTGGCATATGAACATAAACAGGGTTTTCCCTGATTTGATGTAATGCTAGGTGGTTAGGAAGAGGCGAGGTTGACTGCATACATGAAAAGCTGTTATTACCCTTTATTATACAGCAAGTGCTGTAAATTTGAGGTATGTCCTGAAACCCATAAGGACCCTTTTCCTAAACATTTTTAGGTGTTTAAAATTGCACGTCAGGCTCAATACAAAAAGCTGTGAAGCTAAAAGTGGTCCTTTTAAGATATCTAATTTTATCATATTTATTCATTATGAATTTGGATGTCAGTCGAAAAAATGTCAGTGAAGTTATTTGCAGTTCAACAAAACATGACAAAATCTCTTACCAACAACTGTTTAAACAGCTTGTTAGCTAAGTGTTTCTGTAAACAAATAAATACATTAATTATGATTAAAGCAACTGTTAACATTAAATATCTGTTAGACAGATATTGTGTAGCATTTTTACATTTCATTGGTAACATTTGAGACTCCCACTGTGGTTCGCCAAGTGAATAATCATTTGATTTTGTGTTATTCATTTGTTGTCTTGTTGTGTTTCATCACTTTCGCAATCCACTAACTTCGTAGTGGCTTTAGTTGCTGACATGTTTACCAATGGACAAAAATTGCTCTTGACTCTTGATCTACGTTTCCCCCATAATCCTTTGAGGATTGTACAAGTCACAAGCAAGTGTTGACATGTAACTAATTATATGTTTGGATTTTGTTTGTCATGGATAATCTCTGCTGGCCCTGCTCTTGATTCCTTACGCCTATTGTAATACAAGAGGACCCTTTGACAATTAGAGATCAGCAAAGATGTCATAACCATTTTTGTGTTTTCATTTCCAGCCTGGAGCGCCAAGAGTCAGTTGCCACAACAGAAGCTCGTCTAAGAATGGAAGGAGTTGAACTTAAAGAAGAGTGGCAGGATGAGGACTTTCCACGGTATTGTTAATCACTCATAATGTTGACAAATCATGTATGGATCATTGTTCACAACTTTGTATCACATGTTTTTCTTTTCAAAACATCATGAACAATAACTGTACTGAAAGCATGATCACCTTTTGCTTGATTATTAGACCCCTGCCAGAGGAAGAAGAGCTTGAAGATGAGCTTTTTGCCGGAACCTCCGAAGAGGGAGACCCTGGTAATGAAAACAGAATATGACATAGTGCATTACTACAATGACCCAGGAGAATATTATAAAGGACATGTTCACAGTTTTAAGACTGCCTCAAAACTCACTCTTATTCTTGTCCGTTCCTGTTTAAACATAAATGCATTCTAAAGTTCAACTGAAACTAAAATGAGACTCCAGCAGTCTAAGTGAGCCGAAAGGTAACTTCCTGTATAGTCTTTTTAGTACAAAATCCTCTCAGACAGTGTTTTCTTTTGCTGAGCTATAGTGGAGGGACTGTAGCTAAGAGGAAATTTGTTTTAAAAGACTGTACTGTTGGAAGAAACCACTTGATTTGTGTAAATTAGACAAATGAGGCCTCATATTCAGAATGCACTTTTGCATGAATATGCACTCCGGATGTGCTAAATAAAGATCTCTTCATTGCTTGTGTGTATTGTGTTATGATGGCCTTTAAAAAATTACGAACCCATCTTGTATTTGCATTCAAAAACAACATAACCAATAACCAACCACTTTGGCATCTGCCCTAGGCTATTCAGTGAACCATGATAAGAAGACAAAGAAGAAGCTGGCAGCTCCAGAAATCAGTCTTACACTCGACCGCAGTGAAGGCTCTCTTCTCTCTGATGAACTGGATGAAAGTACGGAGCTGGACCTTGATGACATAGACACACCTTCAGACAACAGCAATGAGTTTGAATGGGAAGGTAGGAACTTGTAATGACAGTGATAAGAGATTAAGTCCTTTGCTTGTTTTTCGTTAAAGATAAAGATAAGACTGACCAAAGGAGGTGGGAGGTACAAAAATGCTTTCAAAAGATTTGCCTTTGTTTATGAAGCGAGTTTGTCCTCAGACCAGTTTTTTATTTCCTGGTTGGAGAAATTAGAATTTGTCTTCAGACCAGTTTTTTATTTCCTGGTTGGAGACATTAGAATTTTTCGTTCTTGATTTTACAGGTTCGTGTGGGCAGCTGACTGCCTGAAGTGTAGTTAAAGTGTGCTCTGTTGTTTTTGTGTTTCCACACTGCTGCCTTCCTCTTTTTCACTTGGAAGAATTGTTTCCATTCTCTGCCTGGAAACAGGCTGCAGGCCAGCAACAGGTTTCTCTCTTCCTTGTGGTAAGGTCTCCTGGACAGCTCCCGTCTTTTTTTTTTCCCCATGCCAACCATGAGTCAATCAACCCCTATTGCTGAGATCATTTTCTGTCCTCAGTTGTTCAAATCATGGGGAGGTTTTTGTGTTCCATGATCTTCATTTTCAGTGAATGTTTTTGTGCATGCCATTTTTTCCTTTCTGTGAATTTGTCCATTTTCAAACAATCAGCAGCAATTGGTTCTCATCTGGTTGCATCTGCAGTTATTATCAGATAAATAACCATTTTTAGCCATGTGCTTAGATATGATGTTCAGTTGTCAATCATTTCAATTCATTTAACAAGACATCACAATAAATTACACAGACATAAATGTATAGATTAAAGCATAATATAACTTTACATCAAATGAATTTGGACTTTAATTAGAGACACATAACATTTTGCATGTAATTGATCCTAAGAGGGGGATTTGTGGTGTTGTAGAAATATGGATAGAAATAAGTACAGATAGAGAGGCAAAATATAAATTATTAAAGGTTAGTTGAATAAAAATAAGATTATAAAAGGAGAGTGTAATAGAAACTATATGAGAGCAACTAAAGTCAAAATTACAGAGCCGTCAGACAGTTTGTGCAACTTTGTGCAGTGCTCTTTTTTTTTCTTTTTTCACTGAATGAAGCAGTAGATAATTTAATGCAGTCTGAACATCTTACCAGTTATTTTAAAGGCTAAATCTTAAAGAAGATGCACCAATGAATGTGTTTGATACAGAGAGACCCTCATGAAGTCTCATGAGCCTCATGAAAGTCTGTTGCTGTAATTTTGATTGCACCATTCACTTATTTCTGATTCTGCTTGTTGCATGCTTGACACAAAATCACTTTTACACTTTGCTCAATGTCACATACATCCCACAAAAAACGCACATAAGTGAATGGATTTCAGCAGTGGTGTGTCGCTGTGGGCGTGGAAGTATTTGTTTGACACATTTATTTCCATTTGTCATACTGTGACCTTACAGTTTAATGTGAAGTACAATAGCAGGATTTCCCTCAGAAAACTGTAGATTTTCCCCCCTGGAAAACACTGAACTCAACTGGAAAGGAAATATGAACATTGAGATGTGATTGTTGGTGTTGATTCAGAGAGAAAGCATGTCAATGTCCAAACGCAAAATATAAAAACAACACATTTAATGTAATATTGTTGTCCTTTGATTTAAGGATGTGTGATTGAGAAGTACAGTGACGATCTGAACATGAACAATTTGCTCAAAATAAATCTCATTTGATTTGAGACAGCGCTCACATCCGGGCGATGTAGCATCCAAGCTTTTTATTTAAAATTTCTCTCCTCCTTTAGATGATCTCCCCAAGCCCAAAACCGCAGAGCTGCTACAGAAAGGTGTGGAGTCTGTCCAGGAGTACTCCGCCTCAGAGGAGAGGGAAGAAGGTCGGCGCTGGAGGGTGTTTCGTATTGGAGACCAGGAGCACCGAGTGGACATGAAGGCCATTGAACCTTATAAAAGAGTTATCAGTCATGGAGGTTTGTGGCATTGCATTGTAAATTTGGCACACACACACACACACAAATTTTAATTATATCTATATTCATTTTAATTTACTAGATGAACAAACTTTATTACAGTTTTGTGTGACACAACTTTTATCATTCTGCATTTATTCCTAAGATAAGGTGAAAAATGTTTTGCGGAAGAAAATGTTTTGATAATAAAAATAATTTTATTGGTGTTTGATTTCTGGCTGCAGGTTACTATGGTGACGGTTTGAATGCCATAATTGTGTTTGCTGTGTGTTTTATGCCTGAGAGCAATCAACCGAATTACAGATATATCATGGACAATTTATTCAAGTGAGTGTTTATTTTAATTCCTTTGGCTACATTATAACCATGCTATAACCAAGCAAATAGCCACCACTAATGGGTATTTCCTGTCACAGGTATGTCATTGGCACACTGGAGCTTTTGGTCGCTGAGAACTATATGATTGTGTATTTAAATGGGGCGACCTCCAGGAAAAAGATGCCGACTGTTGGCTGGCTCAGGAAGTGTTACCAGCAGATTGATAGGAGGTGAGTCCGACTGGTAGTTTTTACATATGATGCAGATACCTCAACGCAGCACAAAAAATGGCATCATCAAACAAGATGTGTGATTTTTGACAGCCTCTATCACTTTCTCTGTACAGGTTAAGGAAGAACTTAAAGTCTTTAATAATCGTCCATCCCTCTTGGTTTATTCGAACCCTGCTGGCTCTCACAAAACCATTTATTAGGTAACTTAAGTGTTTAAAATCACGAGGGACAATGACATAAAGATCTTTTCTGGTAACTCTGACATTCTTGTTTCTTTTTACAGCTCCAAATTCAGTCAGAAAATCAAGTATGTGTACAGCTTGTCAGACCTTGCAGAGTTGGTTCCGATGGAGTACGTGTCTATACCAGATTGTATCAAACAGTAAGTATTGATCGATATCTCACCAAACAAAAACACATTATGCCTTTTCTTTGTGTTTTCTGTTATGCATCTAAGTGTTTCCTTAAATTTAGTGGGTGCCCTATTACTGTTTTGTACTTCTGCAGTTTCAGCTCTGACTTATTGTGAAATTTGCTTTCATTTAGCCAGTAGGTGGTGCCACAGTGACATTCTGCTTTTACTGTGTGGCCAGTGAGAACAAGATTTCAGCGGACCTAAATCAGCCTTGCTTGAAAATGTGCACAATTATTTTTTCACCAACACTTTTATATCACCAGGGCAGGATTGAGGCATTTTACAAAATTATGAATGCTGTCAGTCTATAAGTTTGATTACCTCGTACAAAATGTGTTGTGTTAGAGAAGAGATCCAAATGTAAAGTGACATTCTGCTCTTTTGTAAAGTATATGTTTACATTATAGTCCTTTTAAAAGTGCTGTTATAGGACACATTCTTCATTTTCTTGTGTTAACCTTTGCTGATGTGCATAACTGTTGTGCTCAAGCTGAGAAATTGCTCATGCTGTGTTTTTCCATAATGTGAATTAACCAGAGGGGGATGTTATATTCTCGTGGCATTTAAAAAGACTTCAGCACAATTACCCATGATATGTATTTTGCTCTTTTGTCTGTTTGGTTGCTGGTGGCTGTGTATTTCTCCTTTCCTTAACTCCATTTCCCTGCCCCCCTCTTAAGGTATGACAACGAAAAAAATAGGAAAAGCCGTAAAAGGTATACGCACTTTCACGCAGGTTCAGTTTTAGCATTATGTTTTTTTTGCATTTCACGAAACTAACAACAGATGATCCATTGGCTCACAGAAATGCACCAATACACCTGATTCTGTCCTGCATATTTTGTAAATAAATGATTAACTGTTACCTTCAAGCCAAAATCAACAACTCTATTCCCAAATGTCCCACTTTTTCCTCTTAGTAGTTTAAGCAAGTTTCTAAAAAAGCAGGCTGAGAAGCTGTTCTATTGATTTCCAAAAGTAGGTGGCTTGGTGATTGTTTAACCAGCTAAATCCCATTTCTGAGCCAATTCTGTGAAGTTCATATCAAAGCCAGTTTATGTCAAATCTGTTCTTTCTTAATACCCCTCAAAATAATAGCAGCTGTCTGTGTGTGGTTTAAAACAGCATGTTCCTCTGAAGCCTTGAGAACTACATTTTTACAAGGTACTGATGTTGGAATAGTTTTGGTGTAAATGAATGCATTGTAGCTGGCGGGTTTTAGAGTTGGGGGCTGAAAGTAGCACTTGCATGTGTCTTTTTAAAAACGGCTTTAGAATTTTATTGAAGAGGATGTAGGGCACTTTGGTCATGTTTGTATTTCTAAATTGGGTGGAGCAGCAAAAGGAGTTAATCGTTCATTCACTGCGGGGTGTGAGTTTGCACTGTAGCCGTGTTCTCACGTGGCTCTTCTTGCAATTACCTCGCCCTCACCAAACATACGACTTATCCTGTCTCACAGCTCTCTGCATGACTCACTGCATACCCACTCCCTCCTGATGTTAATTAGCACCCTGATAGCTTGCTTATGCACACAAGTTTTAAATACACTCATTAAATTCTACTAATTTCTGATAAGTTTTGCGCATTCAGATGCTGAGGTGATTATCTGATATTTTATAAGAGGTTAAGACAATAGAATTGTAATAACAATAGTGTTGTAGAAGAGGTTCGGTGCTTATTTTAAAAAGTGCGTGAGTTTCCAAGTTGATAGATAAAATTTGCAGGACAAGTGCACTTAACCTCACTCACTACCTTGGATTTAAAACAAATATTACATGTGAATAAATATTAACAGACTATTCACAGGTTTGTTAAAATGCCAAGATTGTCAACAGTTAGAGATGTATTACAATATGTATGTACACAAGTTCACATTAGTGCATTTATCTAGGAATGTTTTAAGGAAAGTATGAACTAAATAATAATACAGCTGATATTGATGGTTTTAACTGCTCTGATATTTTAAGTGTGTTAAGTAAAAGCACCATTACTGAAATATTAGTCAGGTTTTTAAAGGTATGTAATATAAAGACACCATGTAACGCATTCTCATAGGGAATTGGTCGGGTAAGTTAAAAATAGAAATAGATTTCAATTTCTAAAGGTGTAAAGTAAATGAATCACAAGACAAACATTCTGATGTGCAGTTCAGTAGACCATTATTGCTCTGCTTATTAAATATCCTTGTTCCTGCTACACAGATGTCCAATGGTTTTTCAATTTGTTTGCAGAATCGACCAAGACATGCACGGCAAAGTGGAGATTGCAGCTGCTGCTGTTCCAGAGTGATCCTGCTCACACTGCAGGATGTGAAGGAGCAGAACGATGAAGAATGTTGAAAACTGCAGCCACTCTTAGGTTTATATTCTGGGCAGCGTGACTGGAGACTTAGCTCCTTGAATCAAGAAAGTGCCTTTATTAAAACTATGCTGCCTGTTACATTCTGGAAGTTTTTGAAGCTCGATCTTCAGCCTTTTTTTCCCACATGCTGTCTGAAATGTTTTTAACCTTTTTATTTACTGCCAATATATCATATCAAACTTAGCTTAATGCTGTTCCCTAGTTACTGTTGTATCTACACATTATTTAAGGCACTCTGTTACAAATGGTTGATGCATGTTCTGCTTTATTACATTTAAATATATATTTATATTCAAAAGGTGACAATGGAGAGAAATTAATATATTTTTATGGTTCGGATTTTAAAACTGCATTTTAGGTCTCTGATCCAATGAGTGGCATTTCACAGAACAAGTTTGATGGCACCTTTTTTTTCCACTGTTTTCACTGCTGATGTTCTCTGTTAAAATCCTGCCTGGGGAGAATAAAGTTTTATTTTTTGCCCCTCACTTAAATGTGCCCTCTGAATTGTGGAGGGAGAACATTAATGAGAACAACAATCTGAAGCAAAGATGTAGGTCTTAATGCAACATTTTCTCCAAGTAAAGTCATGGATCCACAACGTTGTTTTGTTTTTGTTATTTTTATTCCATTTAGGGACAGTTTTGCCATGGTAATAAGATAGAAATAAATATATTGCAGAATGGCAAGAAAGATAAAAAAAGGTGTCGTGACTGTAGTTAGAGCAGTGTTATTTATTTCTTTGTTTTTTAGTCGAACTCTTTTAGTATAGGGTTTCACCAAAGA
>JAPZDY010000023.1:14827549-14860995 GCA_029783645.1 Ctenochaetus hawaiiensis
TCTGGTGGCACTCTGCACAATCGAGCAAACCAGGCCGCATCATTCATAGTGTGTGACTATATAACACGATCTGCAGCCGTTGCAGTTTTACATGTTTCTGATTTATTACTTAGTGGGTTACAGTGAAGCTTCTTTCCAGCTGTAAATGTTACTTTTTAACATTTTATATGTTTATCTGTTTGACCATCTGCACTTTTCCAACAAATGCCATTATCTGAGTTCACCAGCCACTTTTCCCCATTTTAATGGATTTGTTTCTCTGTGTTTTTTTATTTTATTTTATTTTTTTTTTTACTTTATCTATTTTTGTGATATTTTTGTTCTGTGACAAATCATAGAAACTACTTTCTATTTCTTAACAGGTGATACATAGACTAGTTTAAATGAAGTTTCTAGAGGTGAAATGCTCTTGTACATAGACAATTGGAAATGATATAAACAATTTTTAAAAGGACAGTGCCGTATAATACATGGTCGTAGAACTAAATTGCTCTGCATATTAAACAATGCATATCAAGGTCACATCTATTGAGAGGCTCACCTTGACACTCCATAGCTTCAGTTTCATAGTAAGTGCTGATGGGACAGTCTTTAGAGCATGTACCCTTGAAGAGTTTGGGGCTAAACGTCGAGCAAGTCTCACAGTCATCTGCCAGGGGCCCTGAACAGCTGCCACAGGTAGGGTGGCACTGACTGCAGCAGCCTTCATCCATGTCTTCATAATAGCCCATTGGACAACTAGCCTTACATGCACCGTTCAGCATCAGGTAAAGGAAACTGCATTCTAAAATGACACGGAGGAGGGTTGTTAAGAGTTGTAGCAAAAGATTCTGGGATGCGATACAATGTCTTGCTATTTATGTCAAAACGAGATCAACTTGTTATACTTTTCCTCTTGAAGCTGCTGCATACAGCTGTCTAAAAACTCACTGAAACAGGTCCTGTCATCTGAGCAGACGTCACAGTGGAGGGGGCAGCGTCTGCAGGTGCCATCATCTGCAGGGTATGTCCGTACAGAACAGTTGAGCCTGCACATACCACTCTCTAGGTAGTAGCCATCAGCACAGGACAGACACTGGGACCTGATCCCATCACATGTTAGACAAGAGCTATCACAGGCTTCACATGATCCGTCTGACGTCTCAAAGAAACCTCTGAAATTAGTCAGAAGAGTTGTTAGGGAATAAAGAGGTAAATACAACAATAAAGAACAAAACATCATTACAAAAATCTAGAAAGTGTTTTGTTATTTTACTGCTTAGCTTTAGCTTACTCTGGGCAATTTGACAAGCACCGCCCCTGGTGAAGAAAAAGTTTATAGCTGCTTTTGGAACAGCTGATGCAGTTATCACTAGTGTCCACACAGGCCTCACAGTTCGGAGAGCAGTCCTCACACATCTGAGTAGCAGAGTTTGCATAGGAGCCAGATGGACATTGTGTTACACAAGAGCTGTCCTGATCCAGGAAATATCCTGTGTCACAACAATGGACAGAAAGCTATGCAATAAGAACTGGGACAGTTTTAGATTCTATTTCCTTCAGTGAGGAAAGAAAATATTTGTACCTTTGAAACAAGAAGAACAATCTAATGCTTGTGGGCCAAAGCAGGTCTTACAGGAATCATCACAGGTGTGGCATTCACCATATTTGCCTGAAATCAAAACAATAAAGAGGGGAACCATATCCTTATACAACATCAAAAGGTAATATTTTGAAAAGCAAATAGAGGTACAAAGTCCTTTCAAACCTGATCCCTGATTTCAAAACAATCTGTTTCACTCCACCCCTTTTCTCCACCTTTAGAGGGAAGCATATTAAGCTGCACGCTAAGTTTCATTTCTGAGGCACAGATAATGGGAAGTGATGAACGAAAAGGTGATTAGCGCCACCAGTAAAATTTGAAGGTCGCTGAGTTTATCACGTATCATAAAACAAACACTGAAATTGCTTTTATCTGTGTATGACTGACATTAACCATTAGTGACGTACACTGACATTGACAAATGTACAACATAATTATTCTTAAAATGCAAAGTAATGCTTTGGGATTACGAAACCAACAATTGTTTTCAGGTGGAAATTTCAAAAAATACAAGTTCTCCTTAAAATAAATGTATGAAAATTAATATGAGGATGTTAAAAAGGTAACTTAATGAGGTAGATCAGATCAATTATAAGTCAATGATCAACCTGATTATGGTTGAAAACTGTGGGTTTCGGTATTCCAGTGCTGTTGACAGGCACCAAAAGGGGGAGCAAATGGAGCTCCTTTTGCCTGAGGCAGAGGAGCATTTTGAAAGTGCTCCACTAAAATGGCTCTTGAATGAAACATGACAGAGGACATCTGCAGCAGGGTGACACAGTAAGTAGGAGACTGTCTTTTAACCTAGAGGTTCTTTAGCAGGGTTCAAGCCCTTGACTCTGTCTGAGGAAAGTGTCCACAATGCTAAAGAGTCTTAAAGCCAGCCCTTTTAAACTCTTATGGGAGGTCAGCAGAGGTCAGTACAATGTCCCTGTAAAATTCTGGGGATGTAATACTGACCTCTGCTGACCTCTAAAGGGAAAAGAATGATTTGCATCAGGACATCAACCAGTGAAAAACTGTGTTATTCAGTATAATCTGGGACTTAAGTGTCACCTGATACTAATTTACTCACTTTGTTTTGTTGTTAAACAGTAAAATCACATTGGACTCACCAGCAAAGCTGATTATCTCTAAAAATAAAAATTGAGAAAAATGACCAAACTCACAGCCATAAATTAAAGCTCATCCCGGTTGTTCCTCTTACCATCATAGTATTGTCCCAACGGGCAGTTTACAAGAGGGCACTGCCCATGCAGAGAAGGGTTCCCACTAAGGCAGAGGTCACAGTCTGTTAAACGAGGTCCGTGGCATGTTTGGCATGAGCTGTGGCAAGGCTTGCAGCGCCACCCAGTGGTGTCACTGAAGGTCTGCTGTGGACACTGTTTAATACACTCATCTCCTGAAAGTGCAGAGCACAGCAGTACAGAAAGGAAATGCCATTATTTACCAAAACAAAACCTCATCTAAATTATCTACTCATTCATCTAAAGAAACTTGTATAGATAAATTAGTAGATAATACCTACGTAGTACATGCTATCTTTTAAACCTGTATTTATTCAGGGAGGTCTAATTGAAAACCAAGCTATCTTTTGCAGGAATGCCCTGATCCTTTATTGAAAAAGAAAATTATTTTCACGATGGTGCTAGTAAATAGTTATTTGCAAAACACCAGGTTTAGCATTAGTGCACTTGGGTTTTTAAGTGGCTGATTAGCTCTCATTAAAGATTCCCTCACTGGTCTTTTATTCTCTCTCCAAATTCCATCCAAATGTTCAGGCACAACACAATGACCTAGATCCTTTAGAACAGCACCTCCTAGCTGAAGAGGAGGGAATAAGCTCATTGTCCAATATTATACAATGTAACTTACATTTCAGTGAAACATGGACCTGTGTAACTATGTACATATTAGAATAAAATAAAATTGACAGTTATTGCTTATTTTAATTCCTACAGGCTTTATTTATGGCCTTAAAGCTTCTGAGAAGTCTGTAGAGAACAAAACCTGACAACACAAACTAAGTTCCTTGTTTGCATAAAGCATACATTTGCATATCTCATGTTACAGGTTTGCTGACATGTCTGTGGTTTGCAATCCAAATAAGGACTCAATAGTGCAGTATTCAGTCTTTAACAAGATGATTATTTACTTTTACACACAGTGATAAAACACTGTGTCAAACAAACTCTGCTAGCACTGTATAGGTCATTTTTGGAATGATATGGTGAAAAAAATATCCTCAGAAATGGTCAGTCTTTTGCTGCCATTACCATTGAGGAAGTATCCAGGCTGGCAGGTGAGGCAGTGTGTGTTACTCCTGCAATCTGTGCATGGCAGTGGACAGGACAGGCACACACCCCTGCCCCAGTCTTCATAGGTATTCTGAGGGCAATGCCTGCGACACTGGTGTCTGAAACTGTAAAAAAAAAGGGTTAATTCTAAACTGAAATCAAAAACAAAAGTGTTTATTAACAAAATGGTTAACATAAGCCTGCAGAACACAGCTACTGAAATATCAAAGACACGATGATAACTGTTGCGGTTTAATGGGACTTTTAAAGCTTCACAGGGAATGATGTTGCCGCAGGAAGCCTTTGCCCACATGGGTGAGTCTGAGGCTTGATGAAATGAAACTAGAAAAAAGACAAAACACACCACATGCAAGAGGCAAAGTCAACACGCACTGTGTCAGTACACAATACACCTGCAGCTGTGCTGTTGACTTCAATAAGTCCTCGGCCAAAAGGCATGATCAATCAAACATCGGTAAGGACAGTACAGAGAGGAAAACATAATGTAGGCTTTTCTCCAAGCTTATCGTGGTTCTGTTCTCCTCTAAAGGCAGAAACTTAATTGGTGTTTTATTTGTAGCCCAGAGACACGAGTAGATTTCTGTCATTAACCTGTCCCATCAGTCCTTCGGGGCTCAACTGAGCTATTAAACATGAGACAGCTGTCCTAAAAAAAAACCTGGCCTAAAGGAGCTGAGATATTGAGTGGCAAAGATGTCACACATAAAACATCACAAGAAGAGTAGCTCCTACTTTACAGGCTTACTACGCTGAATAAAACAAGTTAAACAGCAATAAGCCATGAGCTTATGTAATAAAACATCCTCTGCTTGCTCCTCTGCCACCTCCCTGCATGACCTCTGACCACTGACAGCTCAAGAACCCCTTCCTATTGCTTTGCTGTTGGTTTGGCGCTAAGATGCAGTAGTTGTTTGAGAAGGAACAGCTGGAGGCGCCACACTGCATCCATCAACTCACTCACAATAGCAGCTGGTGCAGAGCAGGCCCCGTTTCTGGCCTGGAAACAGTGCACTTCTTAAGAATCTGCGGGATGTTTAAGAATCCCTCTGTGCAAATATTAGACTATCCATTCCAGAAGAAAGCATCAGCATTTCCAAAGCAACTTTTGTTTGGGGCTGTTGCTACTTAAATGAGTTAACAAAGCTGGAAATATGCTGTAGGTAATCCCTAAAGCTAAGACAGCCTGAGAAAATAGATGTATGTAGCATATTAGAAGTGATTCGCAGGAATTTTTTTGGCTTAGCTGCACTCGGTCCCTTAGAGAGGACGGTAAATGTCAATAAATACCAAGCATCCATCATGCTGTGATTCTTTCAATGTTCAGTTTCATGCAAGTCACCCAGATTCACAGTTATGCCAAAGGTGTCTAACGTTAACATTTCATTACCGCTTGAAAAACTTTCATGGCAGTTTTTCTTAAAGTGCTGGAAACTGTCAATCTGTCACAGAGAGGCTTTTCCTCCAGTTAATGTCAACCCCATGCTCTACTGGGTTTTTTTTATCAGTGTTTGCCTTACATGGTAGATGTAATAAGAACTGCAGTCACAGAAATGTACCGAGACCACTCAACATTCTAATTTCCTTAAACAATTACTATTAGAATAAGACAAGCAGATTCACAGAAGAAGAACAAGTGTCTCTGCACGTATTCAACAGCAGTAAAAGGAGGTAAGTGCTGTAAAGCAGTGGATTTTCCTTCAAATTTACTCTGCTGATTCACACAAGCAGCCTGTGAAATCAAGCTGATGCACCCTACATAATCACACCTGTTACTGACTATACTTTCCACCTGTATCTGCTCTCTTTCTCCTCTCTTGTCCTCTATGTATCGCATGCAGCATAAAAACACTCTCTGTTAAGTGTCTCTGTGAAGCAAGCCACTCTTCTGTGCTTCAGACCAGGCTCAGGTAACAGTGTGTGGCTCGGACTAGAAGGTAACTTGACTCACACAATACCTGGAGGCCTAAACTCGGGGGGGAAAAGTACACAATTGAAGGTCTGTTCTAGCTCTGCAACCTGTGCTACCCACTGAGTCCAACTGATACACTAGTGTTAACAGAAACACAGGTGAAATTCAGTTTCCTGTAAAATGAATAATAATTAACCCGATTCTACAATCTGAAATATGGAAATGTATATTAACCCACATACTGCCGGTTGATTTACAGTTTATTTAGTTCATTTATCTAGCAAGGCAGTGGCAGTGTAAATAAAAAAGCAAGGTCAATTTAAGGTTAATTGTGTTTGGTGGAACACTGTTGTGCATAATTCAAATCTTGTGGAAAAAATGTCTGAACAAATCAATAGACCACACAGAATTATGTTGACTTTAAATCAGCTACAACAAAGATTAATTTTAGTGTATTAACTGTTGATGGATTGACAAACAATTTGAATTATTATCAAGAATATGATGGTCAAATTGATCAAATATTATTGTTAGAGTTAGTGTTCTTCTTAATGGATTTGATTTCATAGCAGTTGACATAGGGAGCAAGAAAAGCCAAATTTTCAAAGGATCATAATAAAACGATTTAAAAAACTTACAGAAAGTAACCATCAACACAGCTGTTGCAGATCTCAGAGTCTTCTGTGTACAAATGACAAAAGGTTATTAATCACAATTCATGCAGGTGAGCAAACTTAACGCAGTAAAGGCTACATTAATGTTGTGCCACACTGTTATCTTCAATAAACATTACAGACCCAACTAACATCAGGGTACGAATAGTATGGTTCTCTTACAATAACCATGTGACTCACCTGTGGAACACGTTTTGCAACCCATCTCACAGTCAATGCACTCTCCTGTATCAGGGTCCTGGACCTGACCTAAAAACAGAGACCCACCAACAAGCCTCAGTGTCTTTTTCTTAAAGTATGTACAGCCAACTTAGATACTCCGCCTTATATTTACATTACCGATGTCACAGGATGCCGTTTGGCAGACCCCATTCTGAAGTTTGTAGTGTTCTCGACATTTGGCACATATGGTGCCATCTGTGCAGAGTTCACAATTGGCTATGCATGGCAGGCAGGCATAGTGACCCCTGTCAGGATAGAGCCCCCGGGGGCAGTGTGTCCGACAGCGACCTTGGTAGAGGAAACGCTCCTGTCCATCTTCATCTGAGGAGAAGGAGTGTGACACAGAGGAATTGTTAACATAAATTCTTATCTGTTTTGAGTATTCTAATGAAGATGCCATTAGCCATATGGAACTCACGCCAGGAAACACTGTCTCCAAAAATCTGGACTGTTCTGAAAGTGAAAATCAATGAGCATCTAATAATAAATACAGAGTGAGTGTAAAATGGGTTTGATTATTACACGGGATGAAAGAGAGATGAAAGGACATGCTGCCAACTGTGTGAAAGTTCAGTGCCTTTTGCAAATTACAGCATTAACACACACTAAAGATATCAAAATAGGTAGATCATAAGGAGAAAGATGTCATGTGTCTCAACAAGCAAGACAGTGGTTATTATTAGGAAACTGGGGATTCATACATCTAGATTATTGACCAAAAAAGTGAAAAGTTGCAGAACAAATAGCAGTCAAAGCCATGAACAATATAAGAACTAGTGGCTGCAGACAAGCAAGTTGACTGTAGCAGTGGTCAACCGATATGTGTTTCTCAGTTTCAAATGCCAATAACTGGAGAGCAGGGTGGCCAGTGGCCAATACCAAACAAACAAAAGTCACAGTTTAATTATAGCATGCACATTAGAATTTAATATGCATGGCCATCTTAGCTAGTAACATGTTTTAACATGTTTGGAAGTATTACAAATTAATAAAATAGAAAATGATACTGTACATTTCAGTTTGTTAGAGGCAACAACATAATTTGACATTTTTCTATGCATTATCACATAACATATATACAACACTAGTAGCCAGTAATGGTTTTAGATTAAAATTGCTTATTTGAAATGGTAGAAATATGTTAACATTTGGAAAAAACAATGGAAGAAACATAGGCAAATGTTTGCAGCAGGTTGACTATGAGTTAGAGTCCAGGGCTTGAAACTTAGAAATGCTAATATTGTTTCACAGCAACCACACTGACAAGGCTGCCTGCTGATGTCTCTGCAGTCATTTTTTGTTAAACGCAGACATCAGCTGATGCCGATTATATCAAAATGCCGGATAAGCGCTGGATGATTAATCGGTCTATCACTAGATTGTAGGCCTACAAATAACATATCACAGTGTGAGATCACTTCCTGACTGATGATGCTTCAAATTATGTAAACAAGGGCGATCAGAGGCAGATGAGAGACCAGAGCTGTGGACAGAGATAGAGTCTTGTGTTGGCCCTGATGATTAATATGCTGCCACCTGCCACTAGCCTAGCTGTGACACCTGAGGCTTCTCTGAAAGCAGCTGAGTAACAGCATTGTCTCATCTGCTCAGCGCTGCACAGAAGATGTGTGAGACAGGGAGGAGAGGGGCAACAAGCTGCTGCTGCCTTTCTAACCCTTTCACTTCCCTCAATCTCAGCACACACAGAGAAATATGGCTTCTGTGTAACAACAAACAGAGCACAAATACAATGGCTGAGGCTTCTAGTATTTTCCCATTAAACATTTCATAGATATAAACACAGAGGACAAATGCTAATTACTGCATAATCAGTGAACACAACAAAAATCATCTGCAGCGAAGTACATTAAAATCCAGTCAGTAAAAACCAATGCATGACTGCAGAAATGCCCAAATGCATTTATCTGAAGAACAGGGGAGGTGTGTGAGGGAAAGAAACAGAGAGACTTGCAGGTTTTGCAGGTTAAGCTCAGCAGACTGCAACAGTAATACTTCTAGCCCAAGGGGATATTTTTTTTCCTTTCACTTGGATTAACAAAGGCCCCATTCTGATGTGATCAGATTACACTGAAAACTCTGGAGAAAAATGGTCACACCTTAATTTCTAACCTATTTTGAAGGTGCCCTGTGACAGAAAAATCAACATATTTTGCAGTCAATCTCTGACTGTTTAACAAGAGTAAATGCTAAACCACAGCTGAAAGCTCCTCCTCCGATTCGAAAGCCTTTTAACAACTTTGTTTTGGTAAACATTAAACAGTGCTGCTTTGAAAAGAACAAAAAAAAACCATCCACCTCCCTGCATTATAGAGTTTTGAGAGCCAAAAAAAAAAGAAAATCAAATCAGAGGAATTCTTTCTCCCAATGGCAAGCAATTTAGTGTTCATATTTGCATATTTCATACAGAAATTATGAGAGATGCATATGTGAAATTATTCATATGATGGCAAAAATGTTTATGCTTCAGCTGTTGTTGTACATGCATACATTAGATTATGCAAAACATCACATCCCCTCTCAGGGTAAACTAAGTGCATCATGTTGTGACAATAAAATAATAAGGTTATTACATATTGTATTTTGGCCTTTTCTATCTATGAAATTAGACTGTGTTTGTATTGAAAATCCAACTCACCAACTCCACAGGTAGTGCATTCATAGAGCTCATGCCCGGCGCACTCAGAGCAGGTGGGATGACAGAGGACACACTGGTTCTTCAGCAGAAACTGTCCACTCGGACAGGAAGACGAGGGTTTGCATCCAATAAATCCGACACAGCAGAGGCAGATGAGAAACGCGGCGAAGGACCTCATGGTCGTGCAGTGAGGACTTTTCACTGGAAGCGAGAAAACACAGCAAACAGTGAGGTCGGTCTCCAAAGACGCAGTGCCCGTGTGCAGCAGGTACGCCGGCAGATCGATATGAGGCTCTTGTGAACAGCAGCCCAGAAATAACTTGCTGGACCAGTTCGTTCAAGTGAGACACACCGGACAATGAGCGTGGACTGCGGTCAGCATTTAGCAAAACCACAGAGAGAGAACCACCCAGTCCCTGTGACCAAATGGTCAGATAGGCAGACTTAATAGACATTCACATCATACAAACGCACACAAGGCATTTTTTGAGAGTGTCTGTTTAGTGTTTAAAAGTTTAAAACCGGAATTTAATACTGTCAGGTAGTTATGGTCACATTTCTAAAAAAAAAAAAAAATTAGAAACAATAAGGTGTCCATTGTCAGATATATGTATACCATAAAACGCCACAGGTGTCGGGATTCACTCTTTGCAACAATAGCAATTTAGCTAACGTATAATGTTAGTCTAAGTAAAAAAAAAAAAAAAAAGCTTAAACAGGATTCATATTTCTACTGGTTTAGATTAAATTTTGGGTTTTTGAGATTAAATTGGAAAATCTTCTGAATCGAAATTCAGAAGAAAACACAAATCATAAGTTATTATAGGACTATTTTGGACATTAAATTATAATGGTTACAATAATGTTTAACTGTTTGTTGCTTAAATTATTTAAAGTACTCTTAACCTTAATTGAGGTCTAAAGCTCAATGATAGGAATTCAGCTCAAACATTTGCTTTACTCTATAATTTAATAATATTGTCTTGTTTTTTTTGTTTGAAACTAAAACCACCAGACGCCATGTATGCCTTAAAAAACCTCAAGTTGAAGTGATATTTATTTTTTGTGAAGACACAGCGGCCTCTAGCGGCACCTCGCCCGAAGTGTATCCGAGGGCGTGTGCCAAATCTCTTCACCGGCTAACGTCACGCGGCTGTCGGAGGAGGCGTGGCTTTGTTCTACCGCAGCGGAGAAATATGACATGGGGATGAGCGAGAGAGAGAGAGAGGGAGAGAGAGAGAGAGAGAGAGAGAGAGAGAGAGAGAGAGAGAGAGAGAGAGAGAGAAGGAGGGAGAGAGAGTGAGACAGCCTGATAGGAATTAACGGTTCGTCAGAGGTCTGGACTGAAAAACCTGAGGATGGGGAGTAATGACTGAAAACAGAACGGTAAGAGACAGACATGTTTCTGTTTTCTGTTTTTTTGTTTTTTTTAAACCACACACACAGCGCGACAAGACGATTCATGGCTCATTTGATAGTGAACACAATAGGCTACCACTGCAGACAGGTGCACCTGCCTTTATGCGAGTACGTGCCTCGATGCATTCAACTTCAGGTTCCGTGCGAATACCTTTTTATTTTAGGTCGGAGGATAAATGCATCGAGGCCACAAATCTCATCGAGAGGTTTGGGATGAGACGTGAGAGTCTCAGAGTTAAATGCTGTAAACATGGATGTGGTCTTGAATCTGTATGCTTAGTCACAGACCTTTGTGATGTGGGAACATACAATTAGCAATGTAATATATCCGAGACAGCTGAGCATAACCTATTTTGATAAAAACAAACAAACTGCCCGTTAGCTTTATGAGGCTCTAAAGCCTTAAAGGCTATGCTTCTTTTTACAGAAATGAAATTATCACCACAGTGTATTTTGGGCCAGATGGCATACAGTAACATGTAGATGGTGATGAAATACACAAAAGCTGTATATTTCATAGAGAAAATCACAGCAGATTCACTTTAAGCTATCTGTTCGTCTCATAATATAGGAAGCCTTACAATAACTGCAGATAGCACTGCCTAGTCTAATCCTAGTACCCATATACGCTTCTTTTATTGTTGGCCTGGTTCACCATACCTACCAACTACGCCTGCATGTCTGTAAAGATTGTGTGGTCGTAAATTCATAGCCATGTTTGTGTAAAACCATATACATGTTCTCTGACATAGACACGCATGATAAAACCTTTAATCTGACATCTATATCAGATTACATTTATGCTGGGTACGAGACTTTTAAAATAAAGTCTGTAATAGTTTCCTCCTGGTTATTGGAAGATGATGATTTACATACAATTAACTTGTTCGCTGTCTTGCCTTTACAACTTATACAACCTCATATTATCCCTCTCCTAGTGCTTTGCTTGGGCTTGTGAGACAGCCAGTTGACAGTAGTCGAGTCTCATTTGGAGACAGCTTGAGTAGACGGGGCAGAGATAGCCTGTAAAGCTGGGCCCGTGTCTGCCTGGTGAAGCCAGGCCAAGCCAGGCCATGCCAGCTCCACAGAGGGCTTCAGTGCAGCAGGGCACTGGGGAGAGGGCGCTTGGCACCTGATCAGTTACCACAGTGAATTCTGTTCCTGTCACGAGTGTTTAGCTACAGAAAAGCAGAGCAGAGATGACGGTTGTTGTTGAACCCAGTTGGGCTTTCATGTCACTGTGGCAGTGCCGCTTTATCAAACTGCCTCTCGACTGATACAGAATGACATTCCTTTGCAAACATCTGTGCCAATTGCTACCTACTTCAAAAACATTAGCAGCAAAAGTTACTCCAATAAGCTGCTTTTGTAAAAAAAAAAAAAAAACAGAGGCTGGTTACATTATTAAATAACATTTTAATTTACCGTTTATACATATTTTGAATGTAAAAACATGATCACAATAATCCTCATGTGGACCCTGAAAGGAACCTGCAAAGGGGACCTAAATCACCTGTTTCTTTTAAGAAGAATCCCATGTTTTCATGCTTGATTCCCCCAAAGTTTAGTCCTTTTAGAGGAGATGAAATGAGTCAAGTGCCCATGGTAATCATGGCCCAATCACTGCACAGCTTTGAAGTGGGCCCTGTTCTTCAGACATCTCTACAGGTGGGGAAGCAATGTTAAGTGTTCTTTCTGCAGGCAGTGGAAGGTCAGCTAGAGGCCACAGAGGTAGGCAAAGGAGCTCCACTCACACATGAAAAGGGGGGGGGGGAGGTGAAAGGGGTCCTGGTCACCCTCCCAGAGTCACTGTGGTCCTATGTGAGTCTGTGCACCTGCTTTGATCTTGGATACATACATTGAGGGAAATTTGTCTCCCAGACGAGCAAACCCATTCTCAAATATTTCTTTGAAAAATGTGGCAATATAAAATGTACATTTAAAGCCCAGTGCCGTAAAGCTGTAATAAATCCTCACACCATTTTTTACCTTCATGCTTTGGTAAAGGCTTCAAACCGGAGTAGAGTTGTAATGAGATGACTGCAAAAACCATTTAACCATGATTTATGATTTTTTGGGGGGATCTTGATTTTGCAGGCCCAGTACTTGTGTTTTACATTTGTCTGTTTTTGATGTCTAAATCGTAGAAGGTACAAAGCATGGCTTACAACCGTTGCCTGAAGGGACCGTAGAGCTGCAGGTTTCTGATAGGCTGTCTGGATGCCTGGACTTTGGCTTGTTGATATCCTTGTAAATATACTAAAGCCAGAGAATCCTAATTTGAGCCAAAATGCAGAAACCTCAATGGGACTGAAGCAGGACAAGGAAGTGGCAACTAGTGTGGCTGACTGTGATAGGCTGCAACACCTGTCAGTCAAGCAAACACTTCCATAAAAATAGACAGTCCTCTTTGATCCTTAATGCTGTCCTATTTTTTAGGACATTTCCTTAAATATGATCATCCACATACTTTTTTAAGCTAACGACTTACACACATTAAAAACAAGCCAGTTTTAAGGCACTTTAAATGCACACACTAGCTTCAGATTTTAATCATAATGGCTGATGTTTGACTTAAAAGTAGAAATTAACCTTTTAAAGCAAAATCTGGTCCCTCTTATCTAACGCTTGAGTTCTAGTTGTTAAATCTGGATGCTAAAATCCTTTTAACACACAACTCACTATGTAAAACTCTGTTACATTTCACCAATGGTGTCACACAATAGAGATTCATGAACTGTCACTGCCCATGTGTGAATTTAATTTTTGACTGCAATTAAATAGTAAGGTTTGTTATAATATCACAGATACTGCCTCTGAAACCTGAATAGGGTGTAAATTGTTGTGGAGCAGGGTGTGTGTTATTATAGCCATTACGGTGTGGCAGAGATAGCAAACATAAAAGTTCCTATTAACCCTAAAGTTTTGAAATTGTTATCTGAGATCGAGCTTTTATTACCACCAAGAGTGTGTTATGATCGAGGCTTAGACTGACAACCTCAGACAGAAAAAGACCACAGGTTGTGTGTTTACTATGAGACAAACACATCTTCTCCTCTGTGTCTATCCCACTGTGACACATGCAGCAACAGGAGTTGGATGTCATGTTTTGCCAAGAAGATATCCTCCGTGACAGTCATTGCCTGTGTATGTGTAAACATGTGTATATGTGTGTGTGTGTGTGTGTGTGTGTGTCGGTGCCTTCTCCACCTAATTGCATTTGTGGTGCCGAGTCTGGGAGCAGCCTGGCTGCTGGAGAGGTCTGCCATTGTTACTCTCCCAACAAGGCCCGATGGGCACAGCCATCCCCTGCCCTGCCTCAAATCAGCAAGGGAGCAGTTTCTAAATCAAACAGAACACTGTTGCACAGGATACCCTTGGTGACTCAATTTAGATTCATGCAGGCCCACAGCGTAGGTCATTTTCATTCATTGAGAAAAAGAGGTCAGGCCTCCTTTTCTCTGCAAAATCCAGCTGCATTTGTTGGAAACTCAGTGTATCTCCATTTTCACAGTTTATTCCCGTCAAGGAAGATGTTAAAAGGGAAATGCAGGTTAGACACTACCCTAAGAAAAGAAGTGCAGCAGCACAAGTGTTCAGCTGCTTCTACGTCATTTATTCTAGCAGAAAAAAAACAAATACTCCGCTGTCTGTCATTGTTACTGCCCTCTCTTTCATCTTTACCCTTTGAGATTCAATATATCTTGTCAAATGTTCATCGAAACCTGTCAGGAGGAAAATTTGTAAATTTCAGTTATCAAAATATTTCTTCCATCCATTGCGTCTCCTTCCTGCAAGAGGAAGAAGAAGAGATCTGAAATGTCTCTAGAGGGTCAAGAAGTACAGCCCACGTCTTTGCACTATATTTATCTTATGAGCGTTTAGAAGAAAATTATTTTGACGTCACCATTTGTTAACAGTCGAACAGTTGCACATATAATGTGCATTCATATGTGGTGAAGGTCTTCTCTGATTATTCACCCTGCAGCTATTTACTCCCACTGCTTTTTTTTTTTATGCCTTTTTCATACTCCCATAGGCTTTACAGCTCTTCCCCCACCTACACACTCACTCAACTGTGGGGTCTGACCCCCATGCCAGGTCCTTTATTAATGTTTAATTTGGGTCATTGAATAGTTTCAGAATTGACTGTTTATTTGTTAGAGTAAATCAGATATGTTTTGAATAAATCATTATTAAATTTTTTTTTAATTTTCTTGCTAAATGCAGCTTTTGGAAACTGGAGGCAGTATGTCATGTTCAGCTTAAGAACTCTGTGGCAGCTGTGCATGTTAACTTTTAAGAACGTTAACTATTTAATTGTGGTTTATTTAGTGATAAATCATGTAAATTAGTTGTAACAAATATAACTATAACAACTAGCAAATGCTGTCATCTCTACTTCCATCAAAAATTAAATTTGAATTTGAGGTGATAGATATTAATGATCAAAGCAGTTACTGAATAGTCAAGCTTAGCATGTCATACCTCACACAAAAACTAACCAATTCAATTTGTACATGTTAAAAAACAAAAATCCTCTTTAAAAACAAACCATAATGTAGGCTTCACCTGATCAGGAAATCACTTAACTATCTCTGCTGAGAACCCCTTACGCTACAAAAGGGAAATTTTTTTTTTCATTATCAGACACTAAAACATAATAAATATTAGTTTCTGTTATTGGTCATAGTATGACACATCCTTCCATCGCAATGCACCAACACCCACGGTGCCTCCCCTGTGGTTGCACATGAGGCTAGGCTGAGCAGGCATTAAAAACAGTAAGTTCAAGTTTTTGTCTCGTTTTTTCATTCAAGAGGCCAATAAAATTCAGTCAAATATCTAATGTGAGTAAATAACACACACATCAGATTTCTAGTAAATTCAATTAACTGTTGACTTGTGCCCTCATCAAGTTTCCTCCAGGGGCACAGTTTTGGTGTTGGACAAAGTTGGCTGTTGCAGTGAGCATCAGTTGCATTTGGATAATTGTTCAGCCAAACTGACCAAAGCAAATTGCCGGAAGCTCTGTGGCTTAATTCAGGGTAATTTGTGGCTTCCTTCAATAAAGATAAGCAGTGCATTCTCTCCTGATATTCTGTGTTGTAAGAGTGGGTCAGCATAGTGCGCAAACCATCATTTAGATTCCAGTCTGTCTGTTTAGTCATATGTTTATTTAGTGTTTAAGTCTTTACAGTTATTAGGAAGCCTAGGGACAGTTGTCTCTTACCTCTGATGAATTATACAATGAATAATCTTTTGTTGTTCGGATTCTTGAATACACATTTTCCCTTTGTCTGCGACAAAAACTTCTTTTTCTATCAAAAGGGATGAGGAAAAACACTAGAATTCAGACTTTATTGTTGCCATCAAACAGTGCAACCTTTATGTATATATTGCTGACAGGAAAAGAGTCTTGCTTTTTATCTTAATGAACGTCTTTGCAAATGTGCATATCTAATAAACCCAGGGGCACTGTGAAAAGGCCAACTGTCTGTAATTCTATTCATTTTGTAAACATGCAATTTTCTGATAATTTGAGTAAAACTCGTAGTATGTAATGATTGATTTACATTGTACAAAACCTAAAGTGAATGGCTGCCAGTGGCCTTTCTCACACACTTTTATGGCCCAGCACTGAAGTAACTAATCAATCATAAACAGCACAGAAGTTCCCCATGGCAAACTTTATTGCCGATAAAGTGGCTTGACAGGGTGCATACAAGCAGAGCCTCTGTCCATGTGTTTCTGTGTGTAGTTTAATACAACGGATGTACACAGCTTGTCACAAACAAAGGCAGTAACATCCGTATTGGGACATAATTGGCCTCAATACTGGAACTCAGAAAGTGAACAGCATCGTAATGATCTACACCAGGGAGAAGGAACATACCACTTTAAGAGAGGGGGTGTGATAGTTTAAAGTCAAAGCTAAAATTATTATTTTTCCTGAAAGTGACTACACCCACCTCTCATTTGCCCTTAACCCTCTCCTTTACTTCTTTGCTGCTGCATGTGGACCTCTAGTGGGTCTAAGTATGCCTTGCTAAAGGAAACCCTGAACACAGTTGATGACAAAAGGAAGAGCTGGACCCATTCAGTATTTGTAGTCATTGGTAGGGCTGAAAGATATGGACCAGAAATCATATTTCAGTGTTTTTCAGGCAATACAAGCAACGCAGGCCACATTTAAGATGTTGCAATAGAGCTTATTGATATGGATGAGATCAAATATCACAATATTTTTAACCAAATACCTTGATGTTGATATTGTAGCAATAAAGAAAGGCTCACCAATGGTGCTTTTAGAAACTATAAACACAATTATTTTTTTTTATGATGGAATAATTATCAATAACATCCTAATAATAACTAATTAGAGAAAGTCAAATAATAGATAAGCAAGTTCAGTTGTTTAGAAATTATCTCACTGTAAGTATAAGTGCAAAAACTTACTCTAAGGAATAATAAAAATATATTCAAATTTAAAATAAGATCTAGTTTCATATCACAATATTAATGATATATTAATATATTATCAAGCTGCAGTAATTACTAAATAGTATAAAAGTGATGAAAGATCCCCACAGCATTCTTGTATAATAGCTATACAACTCATTTTCAATTCAGAAAGCTGCAGGTTCACTGGTTTTAATTTCTTTTTCTTCAGATACTAAATTAAGAATAAGGTCATGTGATTTTGCCCTCTCCACCTACTCGAGTGTGCATGCACAACTATGCGCACGCCCACACATGCAATAGTGATTCCACTCTGCACAATACAGGTATTGTGAGATGAGGAGTCTGAAATGTAGCAGGTGTCAAAACAGTTTCTTTTTCTGTGTTTTCTTTTTTATTTGCTTTGCTGTAGAAATAATGAAATTCTTGTTTTGGGGGTCATTGTAGGACTTCGTAGCTTGCCCAGGATTGAAGCAGAATTTCAGTTGAATACAAATAAATCCTTGATATTTCGTTAGATCTCACATACTTGTCTGGAAAAGCTACACCTTTAAGTGAGTTAGCCATCATGACAGTGTACATTGTTTGCAGTAAATGCTTTTGTCCTGTCTTTTTTTGTTGTTGTTGTTTATGGTACAAAATGAGGTAATCAGGTTGACAAGAGAACATAAAGTACTGTATATGTGCTTAGCTTAGCTGTATGTGTGTGTGTTTCTGTGTGTGTGTGTCTTCTTTTTACAGAATGGTAAAATGCGGATTCAGATGTTAAAGCCTAATTTATACATCCATTTGGATTTAATTGTAGAATATGTGTATTAACAGTGAAACCCCAATTGTCACTGATCTGTAGCTAATTACAAAAATCAGTCTACTATGATATTCACAGATATATTTAAGAGTAACATGTAGGTTTTTTAAGCTGGTGAGGACAGTGGAAGCAAGTGAAAGATTCTGTGTGTTCAACACTTAAGAGGACACCCTCCCTCAGCACAAACACCAGCTGGCTGCAGCTAGTTGGTCTGTTTATCTCAAGTGGGATCAGTAGATAAGTATTCTGATAGCAAGCAGTTCGTAATGCCTCTTCTGTGTATATGTAACACCCAGCTTCCATCTCTCTTTCACCATGTCACTAATATACCTGACACTGACTGCACAGTGTGTAATTTATATCCACTGACTGCATACTGTTGATGTTTTTTAACCTATTTTGGCATCTTTAAATCAACAGAAAGTCAGGAACCTTCTGCTTCGGTTAGGTTTTGGTCTCTAGTCACAGCTGTCTGCTTTTGGCGCTTTCTCGCAAAGGGCCCAGTCGAGGAAGCGAAGTATTGGCTGCGGTGGCAGGAGAGCTGGAGGGACTGACATTTTAAGGGGTTATGATCTTGTTCTCTGCCCCTCAGCAACAAGCTCTTTGTTTGGGTCCATGCAGCACACACAGCTGAGCTGTGTCTGCGGCTCTGTTAGAACAAAAGATTTGACTTGACTGTAAGGTCAGACAGAAGAATTATCAGGTACTTTTTCAGATGGGTTTGTTGTTTGTTGTGCAAATACTGGAAACTTTTGGGAGGACTAATGTCCAACCTGTTATTTTTGTGTCCTTAAATAATCAAAATCACAGATGAAGCAGAAAAAAGTAATAATTTTGATGATAAATTTACATCCTGAGCTTCGAAAGTGATGGTTTTTCCAGGAACACTGATGTCCCTCAGGTATATGCACAGTGCAGTGCTCATGCTGTCCACTGCAGCATTAGTTGAAATTTTACTTCAAATATTAATGCAATGATGCATTTAGTTCAAATTGACAACTCTCCACTCCATGCATATGCTGTGCTGGCAGTGTGCGGTGCAGCATTGAGATGCAGAGTGACATTATTGCTTCCAGCAGCATCTTTCCTGCAGCATGAGGGGGGCTGCTGCACAGAAGTCTGGCTTTTTTACATTTAGAGAGGGATTAAGAGCGAGAAAGAGAAAGAGAAAGTATTTGTGCGTGGCTTGATTACAAACTCTCTTCAGAGGTCAATAGGCAATGTAGAAGTGTTATCTTGATGTTATATTGATTTCATTATCTATATTGTAACATGAGTGAAGGTACTGTCTTAGATATGGATTTGTTATCTTGTAATATGATGTAATTGTTGTGATTAGTTGGTTTTAAAGGCTGCATTTCAGTAAAGGGTTATAACTTTCTGAATATACCTGACTATTCTAGCTGTTCATATACAGGCCTTAACCTGCTTGGTCATTATATTCATATAACTGATGATTATTTGTTAAATTCTTTTTAAAATTATGCTGTCTTCCTGCCTCGCATCCAGCATCAGTAATGTTTGATCGATGAGCAGCAGGTTTAGTCAATCCACTTTCCTTCTGTCGGTCTCTTCTCACCTCTGGAAGAAAGGGACTGCGCAGTCTGTTTCTCAGGGTGTCAGGGTGCCTTAAGGTCACAGCTAATCAATGCTGTCTGCGAGTGCGGAAAGTAAGGGGGAGTCCCGCTAGCGAACAGAGCATAATGGAGCATAACGTAGAGGAACTCGGCACACTCCCAAGTAGTGACCGAAGAGAAAGACAGATATAAATGGAGCTCTCAAAAATCAAAATGGCTCAACTTGATGAGCGGGTGCCCAGGTGAAGAGCACTCGCTTGAATATATCGTCCCAGGCGCTGATTGAAACACGTCATACATTCCTCAGGCCACCTATAATGTAGTATATACACACACATGCACACGTTTGCTTCCTCTAAACACTGAGCGATAGTGAGGCACATACACAATCATCACAAGCACAAGCTCGCCATTGTGGCTGCAGGAGGAGGAGGAGGAGGAGGTGTAGAGACGGAGACTGACTGACTGACATGAAGGCTGAATAGCAAGTGCTGCCTCCAATCTGCATTGAAATTCACTGATTGAATCTGCTACTCTCAAGCAAGGACTTTGAAATAGTGGGAGTGCTTAGTTTGTAGTTTGGTGAGACATCATGATATCCCATTACATGAATTTTCCATGCCACTTAACTGTGCTGCGTTATAAAGCACGCTAATGGATTGTGTTGATCATTCAGTAGTGCTGCAAGGTGGAAACGATCTGTATGCCTGGAATTGCGTTCATTTGTTTTTCCAAGATACAATTACGCCAAGTCTAATGTAACAGAATTTTCCTATGCAAATTTATTTTCTGTTTCTGCCTTTATTCATTGAATTACATCAATAATAGCAACAACAACAACAACAACAACATTGTTTCAAAACTGTCATCTGGTTTTAGTGTTTCCATATCTTAGTGTATTAAATAGCAAATAGCCATTGTTTCAAGAGAACAGGCCTTTTTTTTTCCTGGTCATAACTGAGGCTTGACATTTGCGTGTGCACGGACATGTGAGTAAGTGCTGGATAAGAATGAATGCCATCTTTTATTAGCTGTCTTCTGCGTTTTGGCAGCCCTTTGTGGAAGCACTTGCTCTGTTGGCTTTGAGACTGGTAAACACACTGGGGGCACACTGAGCAGCGAACATGCAATGGTTGGTGTTTTCACACACACACACGCACACACATAAACACACATGCTCACATGCAGTCCAAAGACCGGGATCATATGGTGGTTATCTAGCAGTGTTGAACACAGCGGTTTGAGCCTCGGTGCTTGGCCTTGCTAACTGCAGCTCAGCTCACACGCTGCTGATGAAGCCACAGTTGGCACGACGGAGCCGTTTGTCCGAGCCAGAATGTAAGATTTTATTCTCTGCCTGCCATGAAGAATCCAAAATATTCTGTCCAGCAGAGGAGGGATCAGACTCTTTGAGGTTTGAGTGACTTAATTCGTGTTTAATCAACAAGCCCTTAGCTCACATCTAATGTCCTACCCTTGCTGCTGGACAGGTCTCTTGCCACTATTTTGTAAATCGGGCTCAGGCTTCAGGTTTCAGAGGTTGTTTGATTCTCTGGAATAGTGCCACCTGCTATACTGGGAAGCTGTAAAGTGAGCTACAGGGATGCATTAAACCAGTCACTCAAATCAACTGTCTCGATTGCTGTTCAGCACTTGGGGCCTATGCACAGGCTGGTGCTTCTCCCAAATAAATTGCATTGTTGAGGGCTTTAGGATGCTTGAAAAAATCTCAGAAAACTTGACACGCACATCAAAAGTGGTAAAAAAAAAAAAATTACACACGTCTTTGTTAGGGGAAAATAGTTTGACATCCCCCACGATTACTTTTGCCCACATGTTACAAATTTGGGATGTATGTGTATCATACCTTGAGCTACAAAAAAGTTTCTTGTTGACATAAGCTAAAACCATCAGAAAGTTAGCCGTTTTAAATTAAGTGTTCATTTTCACTACCTTGACAAACTCAGATCTATGGAATTTATCAGATGGACTTGAAATTTTGTCTCTGGGATCTTAAGACCTTTGTGGTCAAAAGTCTCCTAAAGCTTTTGTTTTTATCTACATTGGTGTATTTTCTCATAGTCAATGTGCCTTCCACTGGCAACAGGAAAGGACATGTTTTTTGGGTTAGACATGCTTCTCTTAGCAGCACGACCAGATCCCCCTCAAGTCTGGTCTGACAAGATGTAAAACCTTAAAGATAGTTCTGGGCGGTATGACCAAAAACGTATATCGCGGTATTTTTCAAAATTATATCAGTTTTACGGTATATGACGGTATTTTCACTTTTCATGCAGGAATGGCCTAGTCGTGCATTAAAAGTCGTGCTACGCTTGCAAAACGTAGCGGCAAACGTACGTAGCAGCAAACCTTTGCCGCTCGCTGTTCCCAAAGTTATCTACACTACACACACACCGGTATTGGGGTATCTGAAAAATTCATATCATAAAAGAAAAAAATACCGGTATTCGGTATGGACCGGTATACCGCCCAGCACTACTTAAAGATGCCATATTTTGTGAACTTGTGAGTTATCCACTCATGAAGTTGCCGTGACAGCACAGCACAGCAAATTTTGATATTTTTATATGAAACAGGAAGCTGTTAAGGGTTAAGGAATGAAAACCAAAATATTTGGTAATTTTAAACCCAATGTATAATTTCTTTGTGTCTTTTGGCATCACATGTTGAACACAGAAAGTGAACTGTGACTCCTTAGTGCACAGAACAAAATGTGAAACTTCTGAGCCATGGCGATCGCTCTGTGTCCCTTATGGGTGCGAGGGTGCAAGGACCTGTTAAACGCTTCTTACAGCTTTGAGGTGTTATGTTTCTGCACTCTATACCACATTCTGTGCTTGTTACATGCAACTACAATGTACTTTCTTAAGAATTTGCATCATTTTCAAGTTTTCCTGTTTAGGATGCATTGAACAACTAGTAAGCAGAAGTTATAGGATTTCAGCTGAAGATATAAGATTTGATGCGGTCAAGATCAACGAATGTTTGAAACAGATCATATACACCAATCAATAGAACACATAGTGTGAGAAGTATCTCTAAATATTTCTTATTACTTCTAATTAATATTTCTAATTATCTTGTAGATAATATAAAAAATGTAAATACAGAGAAAAATGCCTTTTACTTGCTCCCCATGCAATTAAAGAATGTCTTCAAATTGTGCGTCGGCTGATAAAACAGTCTAAAACCTAAAGATAATAAATATCCAATTGTACAGTGAAAATTCCCACATTAAAAGTGCTGGAACCACAGTGTGTTTCTGATTAATTGAATCACGACTTTAGCATTTAATCACTTATCAAAATTGTCAACTTTCTGTATATCATATAATACATTTAGTCTAAAAGATGTGTTTAAAAGTAATTAAAACTGGAAATCCTCTCCTCTCTTAGAAAGGCTTAATTCTACACTTTTCGAGGTTTTAGGTTTCTCTTATTATGTTTCACAGCACAATATATGCCTGCATGCTGTCTCCTGGAAGCAATTGTTGTGGGGATTTTGAAGAGCATTTTGTAAAACGGAGGAAAAAGGTAGCTTACAAGGCAGGTTTATGGAAAATGGAAACAAAAACAACAGAAATGATAAGAGTCTTGAAATGCATGGAGCATAAATTCATGATATCTCACAACGTGTAAAGGATGGGGGTTTTTTCCCTTGTCAGCAGCAATGTTTTTCTGAGGTAGAATACAGCTCGATGCACCCAAGTATACTCTGACATCTGCAAAAACTCACATTTGCATTATACAAAAAAACTCAACTGCAAATGTATACACTGCTGTTAAACTCAGTTTGCATGTATGGGATTTGCTGCCTGTCCATTTTCCAGTTACAGAGGAGATGCAGTGCAATGAGAGTGGAAGTGTTTGTACAGTATGTTCACCTCCCACCTGCTGTGTATCTTCCTTGCATGTGGGCGATCACAGCTCACTATGGAGACAATTATCTCAGTTATAACTCATCCTATTACTGTGAAATAGCTACTTACATCATGGACAAACGGACCTTCATGGAAAAAGAAAATCTGCTTAAAACGACAAACAAGCTCCTGTCATTTGGGAAACCACTTGCGCATCATTTTTCCCGTGATGATGTGCATTGCACTCTAAGGTATTCTTAGAGCAAATTCTTCAAATTTTCGCTGCTGAGTCAGTTTACACTTTGTTATCAGCCAACTGTTGCTGAGGTTTTTAGAGAAGCTCTAAATAGTCTTCTACATAAAAAAGGAAGTAGTGGGTGGGGAGCCCCTCAAAAGTGTCAGAAGTGAATTTTGTAGGGTAGTTTTGCATCTATTTATTTTTTGAGATAGAGGTAAAAACAGCTGTGTTTGTAGACTTTTTCTGTCCTTTCACACGTTTGCAGTAGAAACTATATTCCCTCTTTTAATTTCAGCTCTCACACACCTCAGCTGAAGGATTCACACAGGTATGTTTATTGTCTTGCGGTGTAAGTAACTCTCGACTGGCTGTTGGTTGATTTAGCACATTGGTAATAGTTTTTATATATAAGCATGACACAGACTATATTTTAAGTGTCACCTGAAAAAAATTGCTTGTCTTTAGGTCCATATATTACATAACCTCACGGCGTCTCAACGGGATAGATCTGACAGCTCCTCAGGTGGCTAATTGTTAATAGTTTGTTTGGTAAAATGGTTTGCCTACATCCATATTGTGACTGTTATTTGTGAAGAAAATGTATTCTAGCGCGCACATATTAAGTAGGTGTTTTATTTTATATAAGAGCTAATGGCTACATGTGAAGCAAGCTGATTTTAAAGTAATTTAGGGTACGTGGATGTCATAGCCGCATAAGCATATAGCTGAAATGTCTGTAGTTTAGTGCTATTAAGTGCACAGTTAGGCCAGAGGAAAGTTCAGTGGACCGTCCTTCACTGCTGATGATGAAGAAACAAGCCCCATGTCTCTGTTTTTCACTGTCTCCAAACGGGACTCTGGTAAATATGGAGGGACTGCGGGCAGAACGCCCAACGGTCAGTGGACCATAGGATGTAAACAGTGCAGTGTGTGTGTGTTTGTGTGTGTGTGTGTGACTGCTGTTGTGAGTACAGTGAGGAGAGGACACAAGTTTTGCTCCGTTCTGTTACTCATTCAGCACAGTGAAATGGAGGATCGTAAAGAGAGCAATAATGAAAATGAGGCAGTGGCTGCTTGCAAGGCCACATGATCATGGTTTGAAACGTTAAGTGTTTGTATTGAGACCACAAGATCAAAGAGGCAGCCTGCAGTGAGCGTTCACTGTTCATCTGTGACCCAAATGTACCAGCACACACACTCTGACTTCACCAGGTGTGAAAACTTACACCATGTTCTCATAATACTCTTCATGGGCAGCATTGTAAAGTGGTATTTGATAAATGCTAAAATCTGTTAGTCCACATTCACTCGTACAGTTTTTTAATTATAAAGTATTTGCTTTTTTGGAAATTGAATAGTTCAACTAAGGAGGAGAGATTCAGCATTTAAAAATAGTAGTAAAATAGTTAAAATAACACATGCACATTTAAATGTCTCAAAACAACTATCTCTTTGTTGTAAAGTTTGTTAAATGTGTTCTTACTTTAACCCGAATGGTTTCAACCATGTTCAAACTCAGAGAAATCCGTAATCAGATACAGGTGTTTTTTGTCGGTTGTTGCCAACCTCAGAGGTAAAACCAGTCAGAGACAGAGACATTTATGACTAAATGTAGCAAGAACTGAATTTAATACCATAAAATCTAACTAACATCAGTGAAACAGATTTTTATCAGCAATAGTGGCTGTTAAATAGTGTAGTAAACTAATGCCATGATCCCACGCTACTTAACTGCATTATCAAAGTAAATCTTTTTCATAGTTTTTTTGAGATAAAGAAATCACACTATTTGCTTGAGTAGCCTATAGTCTTAGATACACATAAATATCTGACCAAATATAAAGACAGAACACCAGCTTCGACAATGCAGTGTTGTAATCATAAAAACCTTTTTTTTCCTCGCTACCTGAACGGTTACAGTTTTAGACACAATGTTTCTGTCCATCAGCATCGACATGCTAAGTCTGAATTTAAAATGTAACCAGTAACTACATTTTTGTTGGAAGTGTGTTAAAAAAGACAAATTCCCCATCTGAAATGTAGTACAGTAAAGTATAAATTAAAAAATTAAAAAAACACAAGAAAAGTAAAACTACTTAAGCACTCTAGTAAATGAACTAAGTTACTTTTCATCAATGCAGAGTAGCCTGAGAGTTTGACTTTACGTTATCAATAAAGTTGATTATCTAAAGCCCAGCTTCTCATGCTTTTAAGCTGTTAAATTCGAAACTTTTAAGCTTCTTTTCATTCACAAAAAAGTAAAGATTTCCTGTTAAGAGGAGATGGCCTCCACTTAAAGACCACAGAATCAGAGGGGCAGTGTGGTCAGCGGCACACACTCGAATCAAGTGTTAGTCATGATGCTCAGCTGGCCTTTCATATCGACTGCTATCCAGACAAGCTTTCTATTTTAGAACTTCTGCTAAAATATTATTCAAAAAAATTCTCACTTTTACTTGAGGACAATTTTAGTAAGGTAACTTCTGCTTGAGGAGGTTATTCTTGTAATATGCGTTGGCCGAGCAGCTATGGTTTAAGTAGTTGTTTCATTATTGTTGGTGGTGGTTCAGGCCAAATAATATCAGCAATCAATTTAAGCCTTTTTAGTAAACAGTCTGTGTAACACGTGGTTAAAAGTCAGAGTCACTGTTTTTTTTTTAAATTAACCATAATTCAAGTCATTGATAAATAGCTGTGATTTCAAAGTAACACAGTGCTGTGGTTAGAGCTGCTGTGGTAGATTGTACAAAAAAAATATAGCTGATCGACTTTTTTACACTGTGTGTGTGAATTTTGCATGAACCTAAAGCACATCTTGGTCGCAGCTATGAGATTTGGGATGCTAACTCCTCTGTGTTTTTGCGAAAAGAGTGGAGGAAGACATCGGCTGGTGTAAGTGGGCAAAATGGCAAAATATGCCCTAAATGTCTACTGTTTTTGAGTGTATGGCTGCCTTCACACTCTTTTCTCACTGTTTCCATGAGTGTTTGCCACCACACATCACATAATCGCGTCCCTTCCTGCTGCGTCATGCTCAACCAACCTTCTCTGCCTCCACCAGCATCAGCATGTTTGTGTTTTTATTACGTAAAAGCAAAGATGGTGAGGCTAACTCTGCACTTTCAGGTTCCCGCGTTTGAGTCACACACACACCTGCATCTCGGTGCGAGAACCTGAAAATGTGATTACGTCAAAGGACCTTAAGAAGGTGTAGTTTGCTTTTCAGTTTTGCTGCTACCTAAACGTCAGGGAGTACGAGCTGTTAATGGAAATGTTTATGAGTGTTTGAGAAGAAATGAGGGTGCTGTAGGGATTTTAGAACAGCTGGCAGGTGTTGTTGCGCACATCACAATGCAGATTAAAAGGTACTCAAGTGTGACATTAAGTGATGCAATTTAAAAGAACACTTTTCTTTTAAAAAGGAAGCAAAACCAGTAAGTAAGTCTTTGATTTTCAATCAACGGTTACATTTTATATACTTTAAGTCGATAGACACAGTGGTTTCTAAATGACAAATGATGAAAGTAATAGCTGTTAGCTTAACTTTGGATTTGCATATTAACACTGATGCAGTCACAGGTGTGTTTCAGTTGGGTGTTTTACAGCAGCTTCAAATCAAACTCAGTCAATCAGAACTAAAGGCCATAACTTTCTGTTTCGGGTTGATAACTTTCAATTTTCATGTGTGTGTCTGTTTTTATGTGTTGTAGGGTTCTCTGCATCCCCGCTGTCTTCCTCTCCTCTACCGCCTCTGAAGCCATGGACTAGAGCTGCGTCTGGTCCGGACAGTCCTGTGGTCATCAGATGGCTTCTCATCAACCCTCAGCAAAAATACAGAAAGTATGTGTGATACTTAGCAGATGAATGTTGAGTCACAGTCGTCTGTACTGATAGCTACTGATTGATGTTAAAGGTCGGAGGTTTTCTGTATTTTTCATACCAGCTCCCATAAGCCAACAATCAATTGATCCTATTATCAAGAATTGCCTGGGTCAGCAAAAACATGATTTATACCATTGCCGAAGACCTTCGTTGTGTTCCAAAAACTTTGAAAAACACATAAATACTGCAGCACAGGTTCCTTCATTATGATGGAAAAGGTGCTGCAGTTTATTTCAGGTCAATCCCAACAGAGCAAATACAACAGTGCAAAAATACTCCAACACTGCTGTGCCTACAGAGTTTAAGTACAGAAGTATTTCAAGCAAAATGTATTGAAAGTATCATAAGTATTTGTTATGGAAATAGCCTGCATGGTCGTTAAACTGCTATTTACAGTATTACATATGTACACATTAATGTGGAAATAGTATTTTTATGAAGTTGGTCAAGCTGTAAGTTATTTAAGATATGTTACATTCTGCTGGGTGGGTACTTTAACCACAGTGTGTAACACTTTATAAGCTACTTCTATGAGTTCATGCAAAATCTTAATAAGAATAGTAACTATTAACTAAAGCTGTTAATATAAGTACTGTAGTAAAAGGTACACATTTCTCCTCTGAGGAGTGGTGAAGTAAAATGTCAAAGTAGCATCAACTGGAAATACTCAAGTACTCAAGTATAAGTAACCACATGAAAGTACCTGTTCTAAAGTCAAGTACTTGAGTAATCAGCTACAATCTAACAGGGCTTTTATTGCTGTAAATATTTAGTTGTACATGGAAATTAGTATTAAACCGTGACTGAGATAAGTCCTTTTCACATACACTGTTTACTCTTGTTTTAGTACCATTTGTGGAAACTGTATCAGGCCAGAAGCTGTTGTTACCTCATGTCAGTTTGTCAGATTTATTGAAAATAAGAAAATTCCAAACATCCTTTGTCCTTTTACCTTTTCCTACTCATTTTATTGTTATAATGTCTTTATATTTTGCTGAGGCTGATTCATTATGTGTGTGACAAATATGCAGCTTGTCATGATGATTTACAGGAAGCTGGACAGTCCCCACTTCCTCAAGCCCACATTGTCTCTATGTCAGACAGAAAAAACATGCATTAGGGTGTTTCTGAGTCATAATTACCTCCCACAGGGAAAGTGATCTGAATAGGGCTGTTCTTAAGGGAAAAGATGAGGTCACGACTTCTAATATTTAGCTATTTCTGTGTCTTGCTACACACCACTGGGCTTGAAGCTTTTTGCCCTGCAAAGCAATATTGTGATTCTCTCTTGATGGGCAGCCTATTATTCTGCACGGAGTTAAGTGTCCCCCCCCCAGAGAGTGTAATTATGTGCACATATGTCGTCTCTTTGGTCCTCAGAGAGAGCGAAATACCTCACAGACTGACTTTGAGCCTTTTAAATTTCCTGTTTTCAAAACAAGTAAGCTGTCCTTTATTATAAACAAACGTTCAAGTGACGTCTCAGAAAAAAAGTGCCAAGAAAGAGGAAACAGCCTTCATCAGCGGGGCATTTTGTTTCATCTTTAATCTGATAATCTGATGACATAACTTGAATCAACTATATTCTCACGATCTCTGACAAAACTTTGATCGTAACTGCGCCAACTGACCGCCCTGTGCTTCCTGTGTGCTTCGATCCTCTCAGTACAACAATGCAACACAATGCAAATGGCTGACAGTAACTAGGTCAGCTAAACTACAGCTTAAGTGCAGCTTTGACTCATTAATAATGCATATGATAAAGACTAAAGTTGCTGGGTCTTGAGCAAAGATATTTCTCTCTCTCTGATGCCGACAATCAAGCAGCGTTCAGTCGTCTTTTTTTATTTCTCATGAGCCTTTTAATTTCTTTTTGTGCGATGATTAAACAGGCCAAGAGGAGATTTCTGAGATTGTTCTGTCACGGTTAGTAAAATATATGCCATGATGTCCTGTTCATCCTTCTGCCAGAGTAATCCACTAATATTCCTGAGCCTCAGAAACAGGAAACAACAGGGTTTGTGTTGCGTCAGCTCAATTTTTTTTGTCTGCTGCTTCAAAACACTGACTCAAAACCTGATGGACAGTCGTGTCATGTGGCACAGTGACACTTCAGGCTCAGGGGCGTGGGCAGAGTATCTGAATGTCTCCGGCATGCACTGACACTCCTCTGTGGGTCAGAGCTGCAGACCTGATCAGCCGTCACAGCTGCCGGTCCGACGTGCAGAGGGCCTGGTGTCAGAGCTACGAACCTGTGGGGGTGTGTTTCTTTACTGACAATGCTCCAAGCTCCGTTCTTCTGTCACCCACACAGCCTCAAGTGGAATGAAAGCTATGCGAGATCTCATTCATTCCACGGGCCGAGGGAGTGAACGCGCGTGCATCTTAGAAGTGTTGTTTATCTCCTAACAAGGAAATATTTGATGATCATTAGAGCCCACCTGCTATATTGCCTTGTTCTTTAGCAAGGATCATGAAAAAATAACATCACACTGAGTCGTCCAGCTCACAAACAGTTGCCAGGCATCCATCTTTGCTGTCCAGCTCTGAGTACTGATGTGATTTAAGATACTGGATCATACCCAGAAACCTCTGGTTGACACTCAGTAGCAGGAAGACAGTTAGTGTTGTTATGATCATGGGCGGTGGGCCAAAGGCTTTGGAGATAGGCAGGTGTGTCCTGGACATGACCTCTGGCTGTGTTGTTGATATTACATCTGAGCTGCTGGATATAATGTTATGACTTTTAGCAAGAGCTGGGAGGAGCACAGGGAGTGGAGCGCTATTCACAGTACTATGAACTATCAGCTCTATGAAACATTACACATCAGTACAACTGGGCTGAGACTACAGGCTGGGATTAAAACAAGAGAGAGGGGGCCTTCCACTGATTGTCTTCTCGCAGGGGTTATTGAGAGCAGGGCTTCTGAGAGAGCAGTAAAAGCTGTGTTTTTTTTAAAGGCCTGCTGTGTTTCTTTTTCTTCTCGTTTCCAGATGAGAACGTGAAGGCTGGCGTCCACCAAGGCCACCGCTGCACCCTGGGCAGCGCACACACATGATCACATGACTCTGGACATGGACGCGGTCCTGTCAGACTTTGTTCGGTCCACGGGGGCAGAACCGGGTCTGGCAAGAGACCTGCTGGAAGGTAAGAAACCAACTCTGCACCTCCAAGGTCAGAGACCACACTGTTATATCAGGTGTACTTTGTATATTTCTGGTTTTGATCTGCTGAGGCCTGTTGTGCTGTGGCTTCACACAAGTGAGCAGAGGAGTGAAAAGCACAGAAGAGGAGAGGATTTGAAAGAAAAGGAAAAGAAATGAAAGAAAGGAGGGGGTGAGAGGAGTGTGGTTTGCAACAGTGAGCCAGCTTTCTTGCCTCCTCAGTCTTTTTTTTTTTTCTATTTTTTCTGATTCTGGGCCACAGGGGCATACACACTTGTGACACTAACAGGCACCAAACAAGACACTGCACTCAGACAAAGACAGACGCGGACGTGGATGTCCCATTTCAGTATTAATGCCTGCTGCCTTCTTGCTGTTGTTAGCTAAGTTTTCCAGAGCTGCATCAGTCAGCCGCTCTGTGACCCTCTGTCTGAGTCAGGATGGTGCGAGAGGCAAGCAGAGAGACTGAGAGGCAGACAGGGAGATGTGACAGTGATGCAAGTGGTGCTTCCCCCTAGAGGCCAGTTTGTGTACTGTAGAACATGTGTTGATCTGTATGGTCATATGTATTGAGAACCAGGATGAGCTTGAGGGTGAGAGTTTTTAAATTTGTCAGGAAAGGGAAAAAAGTTTTATAATCTAATTTTGGTGATTTTGCTTAATTAAAGAAATCAGTTGTATTAGCTATTTTTCTCAAGCTTGCTCAAAAAATTAACTTCTATAGTCCTTGTATGAAAAATCTCATTTAACTATTTCAATTCAAAGACCTTTAATGAGAAAAAGGAAGGAGTTCAGTGAAGCTGCTGTGTTTCCAATAGATCAGGATAAAACATGTTCAGACTGCAGATGAATTTATCAGTGTTCCTTTTGCTGACAACAGCCATTACAAATGAAGGAGCTGCAAAAATGCCTTCCATGCTACAGTAATGGTAGACTGAAGTAAAAGCATTTACAGACCATGCATTAGGTGCTGTCTGAGTGGTTTTTCTGCTGGACCCTGAGTTGAATTCCTGGATTTGTGCAGCTTAAACAGCTGAGTTCCATAAAGAAGAATCAGTTTTGCATTGATTGGCGTGAGAGACAGCAGCGATTGTCAGCGGTGCCAGGTTTCATGTTCAGACTCCCAACAATCATCATGTCTGGAAGTCTGGAGGAGAGAGGACAGCTTCCTGCAAGTCTCTTACAAAGGGAGTCCATTAATGGCCCCTGTCTCACAAATATGCTCAGATTACATGCAGACATCCTTTTTGCAGTTGTAGGCGTTGATGTGAATCTTATAAATACTTTTCTACAGATTCTTCCTGTGGCATCATGAGAAGGCACGCAGAGTTAAAATAAGACCGAAGCCTGACTTGTGTCTTACTAGACCTGGAAGGGATCCCTGTTTGGAAGACAGCACCAAGAGCTGTGACAACTGTGTGTTTGTGTTTGTGTGTGTGTGTGTGTGTGTGTGTCCGTGGCGTGCATGTGTTGTGGAAACCTCCTGCATATCAGGATATTGCTGTCACTCTGTTAAAGGATCTGTCTCCTGTCACTATCTTCATTGTTGTGGCATCGACCTTTATTCTCTTTATGATGCTGCAAGAGTTAGTCAGACAAAGACACTGCATTGCATCCCTGCATATGGGCTTTATATACCAGTATAAAAGGGATGCATTCTATTCCAATTTGATATAAAAATAAAAATATGCAATAATACAAAAACCAGATTTTCAAAAATGCCACGATTGATTTTTTTCCCCTCTTTTCCATCACTTGCTTGTAGGGAATTTGGCTCTTCTGCAGTATATTCAGGAGATCTCTTGCATTTTTCCCCATTGTCCTTGACACTTTCTGCTAATGGTAGTATATTATGAGTCATCACCATGAGATAACCCTGTTTACCATAAACTGCAATGTACAGTGCCCTGTTGCACCAGAAAAACAGCTTTTAATGCGTGGGAAAGCATTCTAATTGTTAAAAAATTCAGGATATTTCCATTGAAAAAATCCGAAGCAATTATTTTTGATTTTCATATTTAATCTGTAGTCTTTGTTTGTGTCCCGCAGGTAAAAACTGGGACCTCAGTGCTGCTCTAAATGATTATGAGGAGCTCAGGCAGGTCCACACTGCCAACCTGCCGCAGGTCTTCAACGAGGGCCGCTACTACAAACAACCTGAGACACGTGACACGCCCACCCATGTCAGCAAGATCGACAGGCCGTGCGCTCAGAAGCAGGAGGACAATGCACAAGGTACAATGGCCACCTCAACTCTATTTTATCACTGTACCAGATGACTCTTTCTTCACTCGCTTCCAACTTATCTGCTCAATCATCCCTTCTTCTCCCCTCTAGAGAAGCGTCTGTCCCGCGGGATCTCCCATGCCAGCTCTGCTATCGTCTCCCTGGCGCGGCTGCAGGTGGCCAGCGAGTGCACCAGCGAGCAGTTTCCCCTTGAGATGCCCATCTACACATTCCAGCTGCCGGACCTTAGCGTGTACAGCGAGGATTTCAGGAGCTTCATCGAGAGAGATCTCATAGAGCAGTCCACCATGATGGCTCTGGAGCAGGCTGGTGAGACTTATGGGATATAATATAATCTAATACATTTCATCTAGTACATCTACTGCTGCTGGTATGAGATATGTAACAGAATCTTATGCATTTCTTTA
>JAPZDY010000023.1:14861095-14903774 GCA_029783645.1 Ctenochaetus hawaiiensis
AACAGAATCCTATGCATTTCTTTATAAAGAATAAGTGAAATGCAGCACAAAGCAATACAAGTGAGAAATGACAGAGATGAAGAAGGTGAGACTGAGAGTAAGACGGAGAGACAGATCAGATCAGAGAAGCAGCATCATTTGGAAGCAAGACGACAACAGCTAATTCAAAGCAGCGAGGATCCCAAAGGAGTCATCTCCCAGCTGAAGCTTTGAACTAACAGAGAGAAGCTAGCTAGCAAAGTTTCAAATCTTCCAGCAGATTTCCCCTGCACAGAGACTGCAGAGATTGTAAAGCCTTCCTCACCTAATTCTGTTCAAAAGGCTGGGAACAGTCAACCAAGAAGAACATCAGGACACTTAAATATATTGACCTTCATATTTTTGTATTTTATAAACACATAAATAATCCCTTACAAAAAGTCTTACAAATTGTTTTCAACAGTGAATTAATCAACCAAAAATAGTGTCTAATACTGAGTGATAGGTGGAGGAATTACAGTCTTAAAAGTCTTGATGAAATAAAAATCTGTCATGAACTGAATTCAAATGACATGCATCAAATAAACTGAGAAACTTATATAAAAAAAAGTGTCTTTGCAGTTAAGAAAAGAAAAAAAACCTAAGTACAACAACCCACTGTGCATTTGCTTCACTTTATGGTTGATTAAAACATAAACCAGGGATGGATCATTATTGGACAAACACTATTAAACACCCTAAAATGTAACAGTAATCCGTGTTTCCAGAAAACTAACTTAGATATCCAACATATGAAGAAAAAGGGGAAATGCAGAACAAAAGCATTTGAGCTCGTCTACACTGAGGGGTAAATCAGTCAGAGCCTTTTCTGTGTTTACTGTTGTTAAATAAATGATGGAGTCGGATCACCCCGGGCTCAGAGCAGCGAGGCTGCCTGCAGTAAGGCAGCGTGCCGTGCTCAGGGCTGTGAAGCAGTCGTCCCTCCCTCGGGGACGCAGGCAGGGCGGTGATGGAGCAGAAGGGAAGAGGAGGAGTGAGGAAGATATCAGAGACTTTTTTTTTTTTTTAGGTGACTGCTGGGTATCTGAGGGTGTGTGCACACATGTGGCCTGAGCTTATCATTTCTATCGAGGCTAATTATGCTTGTTGTCTGGTTGCACTCAGTCGACAGTTTTTACCCACCCTGACCACAAACCCAGCCATCATCACCTGAGCTTCCTGTTCATCCCCCAGAACCATTAACAATGTGATCAATAATTCAAAATAATATGCTGTAGAAGTTCTTAACTGACCTACGTCTTAAAATTTATCGACTAGAGTTTTATTTTTGTTCTTCTAATATCTAAATTAGATTCTACAAACCTAAAGCTGTTGTGTGAGTATTTATTTAACTTATAATTGAACAGTTTACTCTTAATATATTTTGGTAGCTTTTTTTTTTCCTTTTAGATCCCTGGCCGTGCATCAAATAACCATCTTTCCTGAAAAGGTGTCCATCAAAGTTGTTTTTTTTTTCATGTGCTTCTTTTTTGAGTAATTTATTCGTCTCTTCATTAAGATGTTGGGCTTGATCAGGAATAAAATTGTGGGCCCAGTGAGACTTTGTATTGAACTATACAAATAGACTCATTAATCTTACAGGCAATCTTTTGTGTGTGTGTTTCTGAGTAAATTAATAGAGCACTGCACTGACAACAGATTGAAACCAAATGTGCTAAAGTGTGCTCTCACTTTATTTCTCGGTTGTCTGATTTCACATCCTGGTTATTGCATGTTGTTTGTTGTATATATGTGTGTGCGTGTGTGTGCAGGTCGTCTGAACTGGTGGTCCACCATGTGCACTAGCTGCAAAAAGCTGCTTCCTCTGGCCACCACAGGGGACGGAAACTGCCTCCTGCATGCTGCCTCTTTAGGTGAGCTACTCATGCTCTCTACAGAATATTTAACATATGGAACAACCAAACATCTCCCAGGATTTCGTGGAACAACTGTGCCAGTCGGTCTCACAGCTGTCTAATAACAATGTTAGTGCTGCGTCACAGCTGTTGACTTCAGAGGAGGGAGTAGGAGAGCAAAGGAAGAGAGCAAGGGAGTGAAGGAGGGAAACAAGTGACCTATACATTGCAGGAAACTGTCAGCTGCAGGGTTCAGGGGGTGTTCAGGTCCCTGCTGAAGGAGACTGTTGAGACCCCAGTGTGAGAACTGCTGGAGCAGCAGAGGAGCCGACGGGGTTCGAGGCACCAGAGCTAACATAATCTACACTGACAGTTAGACAACTAAGGCCCTTTGATGAGTGATGAAAGACATTTTTAGACATGAAGTTAAAGAACTGAGGTCATCCCACTGTGATTTTTTTCATAGGTGCAGCTAAGAATTTTCACCTCTTGTGTAAGTTTTCTACGTGAGAGGCTGTGTTGCGGTTTTATGTAACTAATCTCAACATGTAGTAAAGGTGTTGTTTGTCTGTGTTGATCAGGGATGTGGGGCTTCCATGACAGAGACCTGATGCTGAGGAAATCCCTGTATACCATGATGAAGAGCGGAGCGGAGAGAGACGCTCTGAAGAGGAGGTGGAGGTGGCAGCAGACACAACAGAACAAGGAGGTTAGCACCCTGCACCACCTCAATGAAGAACATCCTTTTTTCACTGATGTCATGTCTATAAACCCACAGAGTGCAACAAGGAGACGAGCCACATGTAAACTTGGTTAAAGAGTACTGACTTAAGCTTCCTCACTAGGCCTCCCATTTGGATTTTTGCTGCGAGGAAAACAGTTCTCCATGTTACCACATGTGCATTAGTAGCTTTGCCGCTAATGCTGTCAAATCCTCTGCACCTCCTATCCCTCCTCTCGGTGTTCATGGATTAAAGTATTTGCTAATATATTAGACAAATGGTGTCACCAAAGATAGCTCAGACAATGAAGTAGTCCAGATGCTCATGTTTTAATAAATGCCTGAGGCGTCCCGGTGGCCCAGTGATCTGAGGCGCATCCCATGTAAATGTAGCGTCCTGGTTTGAGTTTTGCCAGGGTTGCATGTTATTCACCTTTCTCTAATTACCCATCTATAATTTCCTGTCTTATTATAAACAGTTCATTAACAACAAAAGAAAGGACAAAAATACCTGCATGTGTAGATGCATGAAGGTACAGGAAATAACCTTGTGGCTGCAGATTACAATAGCAAAAATGAATAATAACAGCAATTTTGTGGGTGAGCATCAGCACGTTCTGATGAGAGTTTCCACCTGTGTGTGTTTGTTCGTGCAGTCAGGACTGGTGTACACCGAGGAGGAGTGGGAGAGAGAGTGGAACGAGCTGCTAAAGTTGGCCTCCAGCGAGCCTCGCACGCACCTCAGCAAAAACGGCAACACCACTGGAGGGTAAGCTGTTCCACACACATTTATCCCCCGATAGAAAAAAACCTGGAAGCACGCTCGCTCTAAACCAATGAGACACAACATATATTGTTGTCCTTCAACTAGAATCCTGCAAAGTTTGCTCTGTAATCATCATGTAAGACGGCAAGAGGAGAGCAGCAGCAGCAGTAGCGAGCCGTGCTGCTCTCGTCCCACATCACACATTACATCCCTCCTGCTGTGTTTTAATGCCTCGTGCATTGAAACGCTGCAGGAGGCCCATGATTAAAACAAAAGTGACCTTCTCACTAAGATGGATTTGTCAGGGAAACTCATTGTTCCCACTCAGACTGCTGCTCTTTCAAATTGCTTCCTTGATTTAGTAACACTGTTGAAGCTCCTGTGTGAGATTGTGCCATCTACTGGCTGCTATCAGTATTAATCATTTCTGCAGCTTCCCCTGAGCTGTGGGTAGCTTTTAACTGCAGCAGGTGACATGATCTGAGCAACCCCACTGTTGCATAAACAACTGTGAAAGTCTCTTTAGCTCAAGCTATAGAGGCAGATCGGAAACTTACTTTGGTTTCCTCCTCCTACACACACAGAAACCTTGTGGTTTGTCTCATGTTTCCATTTTCACTGAAATAAACATACATAACCTCTCAGGTGCACGCTAGATACAGCTTCTAATCTGGTGGAGGAAATAAACAGCAGAGAGACTCATTAGACTTTCTGCTGTAGATTGACGTCTTATTTTCTTTTTTTAAAATATCATAATGAAAACAGGCCTTGGTTGTCTGCCTCTCTGTGTTTCTGCATTGTTCTTTACATCAATTCCCTCTTGTTTCTCCCATGTTGACTTGTCCAGTGTGAAGCCCTCAATCACTGAAAATGTCCCACTAAAGAGCGTAATTTGCTCATTTAGTCTGGTGGTTTTAACCTCTCATTGAGTTTGACTGTAATACAGTAATCAGGTTAGGAATGTTTGATGGTCCAAGTGTGTGATGAGCCCCTAAATAGGATGAGTGGGATTCACATATTAAGAGGCTCTTTATTAGAGTGAATCTGGCAGCGTGGCTGTTTGTGCGGCTGACAACTTAATTGTTGCACATCCTCTGGTTCCCCAGTGGTTGCATGCCTGAGAGCTCTGCCTCTGCAATTTTTTTTTCTCTCCGCCTCACCCTCCCTCCATCTTTCTCTCTCCTGTTCCCTTTCATTCAAACATGCTTGTAAACAGATGGGTCTTTGTACGTTGTCATCCTGGTTTGTTAACGACAACCAGAGGGCAGAATGGATCCATGCGGATCAGATAAGATAATGCGAGCAAATGATTATCAGGAGCATTTACCATTTTGGCTGCTTTTCGGATCAGTCGTTACCAATTCAGGAAATTGTCATTGTATCCCATGATCCCACTTGATCCAAGTGTGTTTTCAATGTTTTGGGGGTTTATTTTGCAGGGTGGATAACTCTGAGGATCCGGTCTACGAGAGTCTGGAGGAGTTCCATGTGTTTGTGCTGGCCCACGTGTTGCGCAGGCCAATTGTAGTGGTGGCTGACACGATGCTCAGAGACTCAGGAGGAGAAGGTAGACTAACCGCTGCCCACCTCAATCTGCTTCATTTACGTGAGATAAGCAACAGACTGACTGACACCACAAATGTTGTTTTGTAACTGAATTTTCAGCGTTCGCTCCCATCCCATTTGGAGGACTCTATCTGCCGTTGGAGGTGCCTCCGAGCCGCTGTCACTGCTCCCCTCTGGTCCTGGCCTACGATCAGGCTCACTTCTCCGCCCTGGTGTCCATGGAGCAAAGAGACCAGCAGCGAGAGCAAGGTAAACGACTGACCGGACTGCATCACAAAAAAACACTCCTGGAAAAGCTGTCGGGACGGTTGAGATGTGGACTGTGACCTTTATCTCGGCCTCCTGCAGTAATGTGCTGAGGTCAAGTTAGATGAAAGTTAGGCAGTCTTTGCTTTTAAGTGGGTAGATTGCAAGAATGAGGACGAGTGGTCTGCCTGTCCTCCAGGTGAATAATGTATGAGACAGCAGTCTAATTACCTGTGATCCATTATTAAAACAGGCCAGTTGGCAGCAGGAACCAAAGAGTGTCCAACATGGAGGGAAAGTGACTAGCAGGGTCCTTCCTCTTGACTTTTTGTGCAGTGACAAAACCATCGAAGCCTGTATGTTTCTGTACATCTGTAAGTCTTTCTCTGAAGCCGAGCTTATTTCCTTCAAGTAGCTGTGTGTGTTACTGCATTAACCTCTTTCATAGGACTCTGTGACGTGGTGCTGTTGAAAGCATATTGATTGCGTTATGTTGTGGTGAGTGTGTGTTGATTTTCCGTTTTGTTGAGTGACTTGTTTTTGTCTTGTTTTGCCCGTTGAGATGCCAGCGTTCCCACTCCGGATGCGTTGCTTATTCTCGAGGTCAGAGTAATCCTCACATGGAGTTCCTATAATTGACAAATAGAGAGGATCTCCTTGACAACCGGTCTCAGTAGTCACAGCACTCCTCTCCATCTGACTCAGTGGGTGGAACTCACTAGTCATTTGCGTGGGCAGCCAGCCAACTCTGTGTCTTTTTTTTTTCTCACTCACTCTCAAATACAGATACACTTACGCAAACTGTTTCTTTCTTCCTCTCTTTGTCTTCCTCCTTCTCTTGTGCCTTTCTAAGCGTGTAAGGTCCTATTCTCAGGCCTGTAAACACCAACCTAGTTATTAAGTTTGGAGTACGAGCACTGCAAACCAGCAGACAGACATGATTACTAACCTGCCATCCCTGCCCTGGAGTCATTCCCTTTAATGCCAGCAGCACATCAAAGCCAGCCAACTCCACAGCCCGTAACTATTCACAATCCCACTCTAATTTGTTTTAGTGGGGCAGAGAGACAGAGAGATGGACGGAGGGGGTTTCCCTTTCTGTCCACCAGATGGTGCATATGTCCAAAGAACCTAGCTCAATCACAACACCACTGCATGACTGTTCTTTTTTATTCCAGTACACTGTGTCCTGTGACAGGATCAGAGTGGGTTTTGCCTGCAGTCTATGAAAACACTTGCACACAGAGCTTGGTGCAATTGAGTGTTACATGATGAATCAAATTACAAGGCAATGATTCAAATATGTGCTGCTCTATAAATGTATTTCTGCATTTTAATGCATGCAAGAATTACATTTTTACATCTTTGTATGATGTTGTTAGACATGGTTCTTTGCATTTTTTCTTTTTATCTTTTCTGATTATGACTTAAATGTCTGAACAGATGCCAGACAGAGAGGCAGAGGGTCAGACAGACAGATAACAAGCCTAATCTTCCACTGCCAATTAGGGCAGAGTGGCCTCAGCCGGCCCCTAAGCCCTGACCACATAACCACATATGGGCAAGGTCCCGGGCCCAGACAAACCAAGTTTCTCCCTTGACAGACAGGCCAGTGTGTGGACGGTTCAGGTGGAGGGTAGCTCTCAGTTTTCCACAGAACAGAGGAGAGCATCCGAGAGGCCGTTGGCACCGTGTGTGTTCAGGTGCCAGAGATTGACTTAGAATACTGGCTCTTTCTTCAGCTCTCTGTATGGAAGATTATAGCAAAGTCCAACCTGAGTAACCTGATTCTAAATCACACTGACACATCATGCTACTGCCTCCTTTATGCTCTGCCTGCATGTCTGTATTAATGTTGGATTGTAAAAAAAATGACAAGGGAGGGGCGACCGAAGTCAGAGGTTATAGCCAAGGACTAAAATTTCCTCTTTCTTTTTTGCTTTTTACCCAAGAGGACACTCAAGTTTTTTTTTGAGGAGAGAAGTCAGGTGAACTCGGATTCCTGTGCACACAGCCATGTTTTCTATCAGCCCACTGCTGCTCACCTGCTGTGTGATAATGACTGGTTCCTCAGTAGACGCTGGCTGCTGGCCACGTCTTTTATCAGCCTGTTTGTGCTCCTGTGGTTAAACGACGTACCAGTGGAACCGGCCCTTGAGAAAACTGGGGATATTTAAAGCTCTGGTCCCAATACCAAAACACTTCCAGGTTTTCTTTGGCATCCCACCATCAACCCTCTAACGCCCATGTGAATGAAGTAAATGGTCGTCTTTTACACAAAGACCACCTACATAACCGTGCGGTAGAACCATCCAGCTCTGGCAAAGTTTCACTTCTCTATCTATTAAAGACACCCAGTGTATTACACCCCATGTAATCAGCATAATTAAATCAACATGGTGACGATAATTAAAATGCTATTTGTTCTGGTTTAATGTGTTACTTCACATGTGATGCTCTTTAAATCACAACCATAGTTCTGCTGTTAAAATCTGCTGCAAAAAAAAAAAAAAAAAAAAAAAGCTGAGGCTTGTTTATATGCATGACTGCTGTTTACTCTGGTGAATTGAGCCCTTTAAGTCTGCAGCTGTGCAGAGTGACCAAAGTCAGGAATTCAAATTTGTGCATTTTCCAGACAGTACAAATTGTTCTTGAATCACAAAACAGAGGAAACATTGGCTCAGTGTCTCTGCTGTGAACTAAAACCCTCTAATGGGTGAATCTTTCCTCTGTAGAGTGTAAAAGAGGAGAGAGGTTTTCTCATGACCCAAGGCATGATGTACCTGACTTTTGATTATGCAAAAACTTAAAAAAAAGGGGGGAAAGATGTTAGTTTCCAATAAATTTATACTTAGATCCACCTCATTTTCAGCAGCTGTTTCCTTGCAGGTTACACCCAGGTTTCCTCCCCCTTCCCCTTTTCTACTTCCCTCCCAAATCAAAGATGCAAACTAACAAATGCGAGGCGGGCTGGCAGTGATGTTGCTGAGTACACAGCTTGCATACCACAGAGGGCTATGATGTCATCCACGCATAAGCTATGGGAATGGGTCATTCAAGGACAACAAAACAAGTCTGCCAACAGGGATAGTAAATACATTACAGCACACTTTAGTCCCCCAGCGCTCAATTGGCAGCGTCGAATCTCTGAATTTGGACTTGGCCCAAACGGGAACAACAGCGTTCACACACATACACACACACACACACTCAAGAGAGAAAGGAGGACAGCTGCATCGTGGGAGCCAGGACACCACCTCACAGAAACTCCGCTGCCTGCTGCATGACCCGAGTGGGAACTGAGTGGGAGCTGGTTCACTGTCCTCTGTCTCTGTCTGTCTGTCTCCGTGTGTTTTTGTGATTATGACTGATTTTTCTGGGCAGGAGTGCACAAGGAATGACCCCTCTTTTTAAAGAAAACCTCTCCGTTCTTCCTTCCAGTTTTCATCGCTGCCATGCCACTGCTCTCATTACTGTTTGTCTCTGTGGCTACAGGCATTAGTCATAGCAGCTTTTTAAGTAGATGCTGTAAAATGGACTGTAATTTGCAGGCCATGTTGGGAATGTAACTTTTTTAAATGTGATGATTGGTTGAGAGTTACCCTGTTGAAAATGCAACAAGTAATGTAACTCATTTAATTACTTTACAAACATTTCTTAGCTTCTCTTCTCTTTTTTGTAGCTTACTGCAGCCACATTAACTTTCTGTAGATTTTTCCTCAGGTTTGACATCAAGCATTTGAATGCTGACAGCATTTTGCACAAACGTTAAAGCCCTTTTTCTGATTTCCCAGAGAAAATAATGTTGAATTTCCAGAACTGAAAGGCACTCATGTCTGACAACATGACAGAATCAGGTTGCCTAGAGCAATACCCAGTGATTTGACTGGCAGACGAGAGGAGGCGCAAATTCAAAACCAGAGAACTAATCAAAAACAACACTCAAAACTTGAGAGCACACTACCAGTAAAGAGAACCTGTCTAGATGTGGAGACAGATGCTTGTAAGCCATCCTACCCTTGATGGTCTTTCAGTCAAATTTTAGCGGTTGTGTTGTTATGTTAGCCAAAAGAACGTTTTGTTGCACAGTGGAAAGACTTTAAAGAACAGAAGTTATATTCAACATATAAGCCTTTTTACCAAACATAATATATTCAGATGTAACACATTTTGAGCACCAGCATATTAATAAGTAACTGTGTTTTAATTACCTCTTTTTATAGGTTACTTTATCTGATTACAACAATCGTTATTTTCTAATTAAAGTCAGAAACTCTGTTACATGCAACTAGTTACTCCCCAGTTCTGTTTAAGGGTGTGATGCAAACAGCAACCTTGACATTTTGTAACAGATTTGTGGGCACGTCTGATTGGTTAGCAGCACTTGTTGTGATATATTTACTCAGCCGATGGAATTTGTTTGCTTAGCAACTAACGGTTTCAGATATAAATGAGTGATCATCTTAACAGTGTTAAATGTTCTAATGTGGGTGTGGTTGCTCTTATTCGGTGCTCGTTTCCAGAACTCAAGGCATCATCACAATTTATGTCCCATCAGTGTTTTGACACCTTGCATGTTGAATCATATACTTTGCACCCAGGCAGAGGTCCTAAAAAAAAGAGACAGAAGTTGAAGGCTTTAGTCTGACCTGCAGTTTCATCAGGGCCACAGGGGGGGCTGTTGCTGCTGCTGCTGTGTCTCTATGAAGCCTGTAGAGCAAAGCAGCCGATTGGCAGTGGAAGAACTGATGGGGCAGGGGGGGAGACTGTATCTTCCATCTGGGGCTGACAGTGAAGGCTGGACTGTCCTCAGCCTGAACAGCCTGCATCTCTCTGCTGTCATGTGGACAACAACCCCCACACTAGGTAGCCTGAGGAGAGTTGCCATGTGGGCCAGTGGGGTCTAGCTGGTCCTCCTTGCACTCTTGTTTTGAAAGTCAGCCATGCACTCAGTCACTCACACGTACACGCCCGCACTGTGCAGATACTGTAAGCACGCCTCCCACAAGAGGAAGCCCGGGTGGGTGTCTGTTTTATGTTCTGTGTCCAGTGATTTAAACCTCTTCCTGCTTGTAAATAACTGATCATGTCAGCGTGGTATGAATGAAATTATTGCAGCAATTCTGCTCTTTTTCTGTACTACTGCGTACAATCACACTGTGTTACAAATCAAATCATTATGTGCAGTGCCAATCGACCACTCACCACTCTGTTCAATGTGAATCTCCTTATGCCAAAGTCAGTTTTAGTCGTTGTAGCAGAAGTCTGGCGTATTGCTAAAAATAGGACAGACAGGTCAAGCAACACAAGCAGACAGCTCTTTAAGTAACCCTGTGGTTAGCCAAATATACTCGAAAGAGAAAACAGGTTGTAAACATCTCAGTTGTAAATATTCAGGTTCACAGGTCACAGACAGGCTTCTCAGTTCAACGTTGACCCATCACACTTGCCGTAGCTGCATGAGCCCAATGTTCTTGGCATCAAGGGATTAATACTGACATTGAAAGTGCACTCACTTTGGTTTTATCCCCAAATAAAGTGGGTTAGATCATCTGGCTGAACTGTTGTTTACAACCTGTAGTATCGGCTAAATCCTTTTTTTTTCTTGCTCTTTTGGACTTTAACAACCTTTCTGTGTTTTGAGACCTCAGTAATATCTCTGGTGAGTGTAGTGTTGTCATTGCCGGTAGAGAACATGAAAAACACCTTGTTAAAACTGAAAGGGCCATTATGTCGTCGTTCTTAAACTTTCAATTGTATCCAATGACTTTCTCAGCAGATGGAGTTTGCTCAGTTTTCATGTTACAAATGTATATATTTACCCTTTTTTTCTGAAAACTTTAACTATGTCTAATTCCTGTTGGTTTAAAATTTTCAATGAAATTCATTTTAAAGATTTTTGGGATATTTCTGCTACATGGTATGTGCTGTCTCAGGTGGGGTACTTGGGCATCCTGAGAGTCAATTCTTTAGCCTAGCAAAACAGTCTTATTACACAGTCCACTTAGTAGCTGTTAATAATACATTATAAAATTCAAAACTCCAAAATAGCTTTGACCCAAGCTGTAACAAACCAGATTTTCTTCAGTATTCTTTGTCATGGAAAAGTTAGAAAAGTTATATAAGACTGGTTACACTTGGCAAGGCAGACCAGTACAGTGAGAACCAGGACATGAACCAGTCTGTGCTATGAGAGGGGCAATGAGGTCAAAGAGACAGTTAACTTCTTTTATCCAGCTACTTTGTTTTGGTGTGAGTTGCTGAGTTTTGTAGATATCAGCTGTAGAGGCGTCTGCCCTTTCTTGATTATAAAGGAGCCAAATGGCACTTGGCTTGTGGTGCTCAAAGTGCCGAACAAATCAATTTGATAAACTCAACAGTGATGTCTCTTTCCAGGAACATGACCTGACTACTTAAAAAAAATCAAAGACCTTGTTGTGATCAGTTTAGCAGTATCACAATGAAAAAAAGAAGGCCTGCATCTACTTACAGATGAGTCTTCTTCTTGTAGTGGTGTGAGATGTAAACATTAATGGCTTACCAGCTTAGTTAGCCTACATCCATGAGTAGGCACATGCTTTCTTTCTGTGTAGTGATGTGGTTGGAAAGAAAGTAGTTTCACATTAAACTGCTGACAACAGTGTCTGTAGATTATGTTGAGTAACTAGGTCATGATTTCTGGACAGGTACATGTCATTGAGTTCGCCTTATGTATATTTGGCCCCTGGAGCACCACAAGTCAAGTGCCATCTAGTTTCATAATATTTAAGAAAAGGCAGATAGCACTGCAGCTAAAATCTCTAAAACTGGACAAGTCACACCCCAACAGTCTGAATGGATAAAAAGGCACAGGCACATATTTTTTTGATTTAGGGGTCAACTGTCCTTTTAAAGTTTTTAAGAGCCACAGATGACTGAGGTCTTTCTCTGTCTGGATGAACCAGTAAAAGTAACGCTCACTGGTGATTGTCACTTTTCTCCTTATAAAAATGGATTCCAGAAATAATACAACCTCAGCGTACCTTACCCCACACTGACAGACATGTGGGACATTAAAAAGACATTATTCAAGTCTTTCATTACGGTGTCAGTACAGTTCTAACACCATGGTGGCCTTGTGAGGGAAATGAGTAGCGTGCAACGTAGTGCCGTGTACATCTAGACCAAACTAACCTTCTGATAATCTCATCTCTTCCAGCTGTTATCCCTCTGACTGACTCGGAGCACAAGCTGCTGGCGCTCCATTTTGCCGTGGACCCTGGCAGGGACTGGGAGTGGGGGAGGGACGACAACGATAACACCAAGCTAGCCAAGTGAGTCCTGCTTAGTATGTCACTGGGCGTGGACGCTTATCAACAAAGCACACACACAGAGGCGCTGACTACGAAAGCAGCCCCACGAAGGCTGAGAGAGTTCAAAACTGCAGGCTGAGGCAGTTCTGTTAGTCTACTCACAAGGCTGCATGTGGGGGGATTTAACTCTGATTATGGACTCCTGGCTCAGGTCACTTCAAAGAGTGAGCAGAGAGAGAACAAATCGAGAGTCATGTCAGTCATCCATAGGGTTTCCCAGGATTGGCCTCACTAAAGCAGCAACACCCTCTCTGAGTTTAGCAAAGAGTTTATGTAAGGGTTTCTGTTTCACATTCCTGCCAGTCAGGGGGTTAGCTTATCCTTTAACAAACTGCAGTGTGAACGGTGTAGACATACAGAGAAAAGATGCTCGTACCACTCCCCAATAGTATTACTTTATGTACCCTTAATGCACTGCAGGCAGGGTTTTTAAATGAAGAATGTTCATACCCAAATCCATATGCTATGGTTTGTGCCTTTATGTTCTAGTAAAACTGTCACATGTCAACTGTGTTATACTGCTGCTTGTTGTTAATTATGTACACGTGTTCTCCTGCAGTCTCATCTTGTCTCTGGAGGCCAAACTCAACCTGCTGCACAACTACATGAATGTAACGTGGATCCGAATTCCATCTGAAACAAGGGTAAATTTTTTCCCACATGTGTCATGTGTCCTGGTTGATTTAGCAATAGAGAGACTCATCCATTCCAGATGTTTTTCAAATTACCCCTTCAATCAATCAAATTTATTTACTGTCAGAATGCAATAAGGAGCCAACAAGTTCTGTATGAGTATTTTTTGGTGAGTTTGTCTGGAGTACATCAAGAATATATTGATGCTCTACACTGATAAGCTAGATTTTGAAGTATCCCTTCAATGGTCATGTCTCTGAGACATCATTGCTCATGATATATTCTGAGTTTTCTTCATTACTGTGTATGTTTTTGTATGTATCCTTGCGCAGGCTCCCTTGGCTCAGCCAGAGTCTCCCACAGCCTCTGCAGGTGAGGATGTCCAGTCTCTAGCTGAGTCCATGGACTCTGACCGCGAGTCTGTCGGCAGCAACTCTAACGTCAACAGCGGCAAACCCAGCAAGGAGAAGGACAAAGACAAGCAGCGCAAGGACAAAGACAAGAGCCGGGCAGATTCTGTAGCCAACAAACTAGGTAGCTTCAGCAAAACCTTGGGAATCAAGTTGAAGAAGAACATGGGAGGTCTGGGTGGCCTTGTTCATGGCAAAATGAACAAATCTAATTCTGGCTCAGGTCGTAGTGGTGAGAATGGAGGAGAAAAAGCAAAAAAGAAGGAGTCAAAGTCAACCAAGGGAAGCAAGGAGGAGTCGGGTCAGTCGGCCAGCTCCACCTCATCTGAAAAGGCCACTAGTCCCTCCCCTACAGACAGAGACAGACCCTCCAGCTCCTCCCCTACTGAGAGACAGGACAGTACAGGGAGAGTCTCAGGGGACAAGACCTTGGAAAACTGGAAATACAGCACCGATGTCAAGCTCAGCCTCAACATCCTGCGGGCTGCCATGCAGGGGGAACGCAAGTTCATTTTCGCAGGCCTCCTGCTCACCAGCCATCGACACCAGTTCCACGAGGAGATGATCAGCTACTACCTGACCAACGCCCAGGAACGCTTCAGCCAGGAGCAGGAGCAGAAGAGGAAGGAGGCCGAGAAGAAGCCTCCTGCCGCTGCCAACGAGGTGGTCGTAAAGAAACCTGAGCATGAGAGTGTCTTCCAGAGGGAGAGATCGGACAGCTCGCCCCCAGAGAGCTGCTCTCCCGTCCTGCCCCACCACACCCACACCTACAACCACAACTCACAGCCCCCGCTGGGTCTCAAGATGCAGGGCAGGAACAGTCCCACTCCCGCAGCCCCTCTTGTTCCTGCCCCAGTCCCACCTCTCACCCCGCCAGCAGTCACCCACCACGTCTCCCACCCAGCCCCAGCCCCTGCGCCTTACTCTTCCCCCAGTATTGGTGCTAAGAGACCTGGGCCTGTTCCTGTGTCCGCCCACTACAGCCATACACCGCCCATCCAGAGGCATAGTGTGATTCACTTACAAGATGTCAACATGCAATCCTCCATCTTCCAAGATGACCCCTATAAGCCTGTGGTGGGCACCCTAAAGACATGCGCCACCTACCCCCAGCAGAACCGCACACTCTCATCCCAGAGTTACAGCCCTGCTCGCCTGTCAGGGGTCCGCACTGTTAACACCATAGAGACCCTGTCCTACAATATGCCTGGCGAACACAAGTCCCACACCTACACCAATGGATTCGATGCGGGAGACATTCAGGACTGCCTGGAGTTTGCTGATGAGGACAACTCGTCTCACACCTGGCTCAACCAAGACAAAACCAAAGGGCGGAGCTCTGGAAGCCCTTTGTACTGCTTTCAGCAGCGCCGCTGCAAGAGGGAGAACTGCTCCTTCTACGGCAGGCCTGAGACAGACAACTACTGCTCCTACTGCTACAGAGAGGAGCTGAAACGCAGGGAGAGGGAGAGCAAAGTGCAGAGGCCAGCATAGTCATCACAGCCACTTCAGCCACTCGTCAGCAAGGCCGAGGGAGACTTGAGGGAACAACACCATCTGCACTTTGCATTTAGAATAACATGGTGGCAAACATTTTCCTATTTTGTTGAAGAATGCTCTTGTATTCCTGTCACCCTTCCCTTGTTAGTAAAGATTATTACTTTATGATGGGGGAAGCAGAACTTGAAACAGTGAGCAGCTTTGGCCAGAAATTGTGCTATTTTGTTTTTAAGGTTTTTTTTTCTTTTTCTGTCCCATCAAACTTAGTCTTTTACTTGTTTTAGAGTAAAAGTCATCTATCTGTGATGTAACTTCCTGTATGTGAGAGGAAAGTTCTTTATTTTTCAAACTACAAAAAGATTTGCATCTAATCAGAAGGGAACATTTTAGCTCTTTTAATCAGTTTGAATGCAATACCTCTGCTTGTTTCTTCAAAATGTCTGTGGAAAATTTGTAGTTGTTTTGCAATCAAATAAATTTAACGGGAGATTAATATTAGAATTTAAAGCAATAAATTGGTGATTTTTGCTACACCCTCTCCCAATTTTGTCTATGCACCAATAATATAGTTACTGTAGGTTAACTGTGTCTTGTAAATTGTAAAGGATTGTCACAGTGTGCTTTTGTAAACAAATTTGAACTACAGGAATTAAAATGTGTAAGCATTATAAGTGGCAATGTTGGATTAGGATGAAATGTAAAGCTCATTTGTTAAGTGTGCTTTTGTTCAAACCACAGTGCAACGTTTGCTGTGTCAGAATTGGACTCAAAGTATTGCATAAGGTATCATCTCACACTATTGCCCATAGTCGACCTCCTAAAACCACAAGCACTGCCAAACTGGCTTCTTAAAAAAAAAAAAAACATGACAAAACAAAACAAAAAAAACAATTTAAATTTTCAAAACTGTTTTTTGTGGCAAACACCAAACAATGTGCATAAGATGAACTGCTTCTCAAATATGCAGTGTTTATGGTGTGTTTCTCCGAGTCGCCTGTCAACTACTCTATTCAGTTAGTGTGTTAGATGAGAAGAATTGTGGGTAGCGAGAGCAGGCCAAAGCGTATTTTGTCTGAAGTGTGATTACGTGTCTGTTCCCCACTACTCACACACACACACGCACGCACATACGCACACACACACACACACACACACACACAACACGATGTGCAATCATGCTATTAGCACTATGTGGTGACCTGCAGTATAGATGTGTCACCGGTCCAGTGTGAGATTGTCTGTCCTACTTCCATATCTAGAGGCCGTTAAAAGAAGCACCTGCTGCTAAGAGCACCCCAAGCCTTTTGTGATCATCAGTGCTTTAACCAATCAGTGGGTTTTGTAAAACCCCGGGCCTCCAAGTGCTTTCTTCTCATTCGACATAACTACTGTAAAGATGCAGTGTTTGTTGTTGCTGTTTGTTCTGGTGATGCTTGGATAATGTGCCATGCTGTCCTTAACTAAGTGTGTCCTGGCCAAGGATGTCCACTGCTCCCTGGGTTCGCTTCTGTCTCTCTCCTGTACACACTGCAGTGTTGCTCCTCTTTGTTTCTATGTGACCAGTTCATGGACTCTCACCATGTTAGGACTGTAAGATATGATTTTGTATTCCTTTAAGAGTTTTACACTACTTTAAATTATTAATTTGCACATTAGGTACAAATGTAAATATGAAAAAAATAGTTTATTGTTACATATATGTTGTGTCTGTGTCATCTTTGTTTTTCTTCAAAGAGGGAACCATGAGAAATCATGAGACCAAAGATTCACTTTTTAGTCTCAGGGTTATTTTAATCAAAGCTATGATCTAACAGTTATGAATTATTTTATAAGAGATCAGGTTTATATTTCTCTTGAACCACCTACACAGCAATTCACTTATTTTCTATGGGCCATCATCCGTACTGTTTTCTGGTTAGACTTGACAAAACTTTCCCAGAGCCTTAAAAGAGAAACAGCTCACCCTATGGCGATTGAGCTGATTTCCATTTGTAAAATCAGTGCTGTGCCCCTTTAAGAGGACCCTCTCTCAGCATTAATGGAAAGAGGTAATTAATCATGTGTTGCCTTTTTAAATGAGCCAAATAAAAAACAGGAGAGGAAATTTTCCACCAAAATCATTCTGAGGTTACAGAGTTGAGATTCTTAGGCGTGAACTGCCAAGTAGGGCAACATTCCAGCCTGAGAGCTGTAACTCTTCCTTGTTCCTCCAGAGACACTCCTACACTGGCAGGAGGATTGACGCCACGCAGTGGAACAGGCTTTTCGAAAAGCAGCAGAAAATCTGCAAGCGCTTTCATGTGAAGTGTCCTCCATCCCTGTGATGGTTAAATCTATTGAGGGCTAGCTGCATGTGAGCATAAGTCATACATGAAGACAATGGTATCAAACACAACATGAAAAAGACGTTCAATTATTTGTCATTACATAAGTATAAGGGTGAATTTAATTACAGCTTAATTTAATTGTTAAATGCAGAGAAAAACATCTCATTAGAATAAGAATGAGAGGGGTTTCACAAGCTGTGACCAAAGGATTTAAGCCTGATTATTCTAAATATATAAAATATATTTAGGGTTATTTGTAAATCTGTTGGTCCACCAGTTTCATCCAAATCTAAACATCTGAATTGTTTGCACAGCATTCATTATCCCCAGATGATGAATCACAGTGACTGGTTGAAGATTTAACTTACAAAATATGTGAAATGACTCAATATGTATGAGATGGATTGTCATATATTCATGGTTCACCAAATGATCCCCTGACTTTTCCACCAATGAGCCATGAGGTTCACATTTGTGGTTAGGGGCTAGCTCTGAGGGTTCAGGGTTATCTGAGGTCATTCAAATAGTTGGACAACAATTGGATGAATTGACTTAAAATTTGATGCTGGCAGCCCAAAAGGGAGAGTTGTAATTTTGGTGTGGGCGACTCAATCTGCAATCTTCTTCAACTGCTTCAGCTAGGAAAAAAGAGATGAAGTAGGTTTCATTGCTCATCCCTCCCTCAACCTTTGGGGATTTACACTTTCTTTGTATTTTTACAACACATCATGTGGGAAAACTTTCCTAGAATGGCTTGGAAAAATAGTATCTTGATGCCAAAAACATACAGGCAAGGACCAAAATTTGATCATTCAGATTTGATTTCAAAAGGAACACAACTGGAAAGCCAAGAATTATATAAAAACCTCAAAAAAAAAAACAAAAAAAAAAAACAGACCAGCTTTTTTTACTTTTCCTTTGGTCTTTTTGTCAATGTGACTTTGTTCATTTCTTTGGTTTATGACCAAATAACTGCAAAACATCCCTATTATCCTCAGCTGTACTTTAGTAATTAGCCTGGTTTTGTCCTAATTAGCAACTGTTAGCTTGCTAATATGCTGACCTACATGATGATAAACTGGATAAACATTTTAGCATGTTAACATGCTGATGTTAGCATTGAGCTTAAAGCACAACCTCCTGGATGTGCTAGCATGACTTAAGACTCAGGATCATGTTGAACCGTAATTCACCCACAGATACTAAAAAAGTGAACAGAGAAGCAAACATCTTAAGTGTGTAGTAACAAAATCTGAACTCTCATATACACTTGAACTCATGAGGTCTAACATGATAACAATCTCTCAGGAGTTTTAAAAAATCCCTTTCATTAAGTGGTTTGTGTGTAGGAGATAAAATTAGCCTTTACTTTTTCAAGAATTCACAGTCTGTACAGTAGCAGCTGACTGAGTTGGTGGAGTGAGCGTGAGGAGAAGGTTGCTTCGTGGGCAGCAGCCTGTTATGTGTGGGATGAATTGCGTACTTTCTACTGAGTGTATAGTCTCGTGACTGCTGCCAGAGACACTGATGTGAGTAAGACTCACTTTTGCAGTGGTTGTCCATTGCCTCAGGTCAAAATCGTGGACTGCGGTTGCTAATAATATAGAGCGACTTGTTAGGTTCTGAGGATGAATTACATCTCCACATGATCTCTTATGTTAGTCATACAATGGCACAAGAGGGGCCCTTTCTCCAGAGCAATGCATCCTAACTCTTGTATCCTGCGTCTTCCATAACAAGTACTGAATGAGACAGAGTGCATTGTGTTCCTTCTTGGATCCCCTTTTCTCAGAATTTCCTTTGAATTTGCATGAGGGACCTCCCTTTGCTTTTCAAAGCAACAAAGAGCTCTATCAAGCATACAGCAGTCTTTTGGCAGGCCTCTCATCCTCTCAAACAGCACAGCACAGCCTTCACGTTGTCAAATTCACTCAACCCATCTCAAACCAAACCTCATACAAAAAAAAAGCAATAAATAAAACAAAAAGAAATCGAAACACAACAAAACATCAGGATGCAGAAATTCTAAAATGCCTTTTTATTTCCATTTCAAATGCATCTGTCTCCTCCCTCACATAATTGGAACCCATTAGAGGCCTTAACACAACACAATACTTCATAAATATTGATTTTTATGGTAAACAGTTGTCTCATTGAGACATGAAATGAAAATGTGGGAAAATTAAGCATATCTATTGGTATATAAATTGAATACTCACATCCCCTTTCCACTATTCTCATCATCTGTTCTTGGAACCAGATTGCCACTCTACCTGAGTATTTTACAGTGCTGTTGTGTTTTAAGCAGGTTGCCGGCTTTGATGCCTCTGCTGCAGTGAGTGGTAATGCCAAACTCCCCCCCACCTCCCATAGCTAAGCCTTGTTCTCAGCCAGTGCCAGCCTCCAATATCTGAGCTCATCCCACCCGCTCTGCAGGATCTAGCGCCAGCCCGGCCATGCACTGCACTCGAGAGTGGGTGGCATCACATGGCCCTTCAGCCTGCCTTCTGGGGCTTGGCATGGAGGAAGAGGGACGTTCACACACACACACACAAACACACTCACACCAACACACACTCACACACAGGCCTCTGTGTGATTAGCACTACTGCTGCTGCTGCTGCGGCTGCTGACCACATCTCTCTCTTTTTTTCTGTGGATTAATTCCATTGAGTCTTAAAGTCAGTGATGCCCACACACCTCAGTGGAGCAGAGACCCTTTCCAGCCCACAAAGCCTCCCACGCTCTAGACTTTTGAGTGTGACTAGGTTGGGTGCACCAATCAGCACAGAGTAACACCACCCACCCTCCACCTCATACTCATCTTCCATCTCTTGCACACTCTGTACTGTACTTTCCCCTCAGACAATGCATTCAAAATAACTCACTGTTGTGGTTCTGGCCAATATTCGTGAGTTTATTCTGCGTGCAGAACCTCACCTGGTGACTGGGTGCTCGGGAGCTGATAATCCAAAGAAAGGGTGTGACAGAAGAGATAAATCAGTCAAACTGAAACCACCCCCTCCGCCCCCACATCCTGTCTGCAGGGTGATACCTACAGAGATGTGCTCTCAGTGTTCATATAGCTGTTTGTACTTTGAACCGCATCCGCAGCAATATAACGCGCTACAGAGGGGTAAATGTGTCATCTTGAGAATAAACACGTGACTAAAAGACATGCAAGCCAGAGAGAATATGTGCCTCACCCACACAACCAGCAAAACTGAGATCTTTCTTGTAATACGGCGAGATATGTGTGAATTAGCTCAGTCAGTACGCTACAGAGGGACTCTGGTGTTGCAGGATCAGAAGCTCCGCTATCATGCAGAGAGAAAATGCTTGATTTTTGTATGTAGGGGCTCAGTTTTCCTTCATAACAGCTCCCCACTGACATTAAGCGCTTAAGACAATTGAAAAAATGAAGTCAAATATAAACACATGAAAACTAACCATGCAGAATTCCCTTCATGTTGCCACACAAATATGAAAAACAAGCTCTGGGAACATGCCGGCTGTGATGGCACACCAAGTTGTGTGGCGGTGCCAGGGGTGGCAGCTTGTCTGTTTGTGTAGCGTGGTGTGCTGGTAGCTCCAACCTGCCCGGAGACAGGAGGTGTACAGATTGAGCAGGGAGAACACCAGGCTCCTCATCAAGAATTTTAATGCCTTCCTTCTTTCTCTTCCTTCCTGCCTCACTCCACATCGCATGATTCATTGTGAGCAGGAAAGGCCACGCCTGTGATCTCTGCTGGTGTCGGTGGGCGCACTCGGCTTAAGAGAGCGATAAAAGCACGTTGGCAGCAATTTTTGCAGAGCAGTGAATGCAGATGGAGTGAGAAACTCTGCTTTTCGTGTGTCACATGGAGTTAAAAGTACACTTTGAACAGGAGTAGGCTGCACTTTGTAATGAATCATCCATTCTGCTGAAGTTGCAAGTGCACTGGGTACATACAGGAAACTTCACACAATTTATCAGCCTATTTGGCCTGACATACAATAAGGAAGGAAGGAGTCCCCCAGCATTTGTTGCTCCACCCATTGTTGATACCCCAGCAGTTACTGTAAATATTTGCATGGGTGAAATGAGGGAACAAGGTGTACTTCCTGCTGCAAGAATAAGAGAGAAACAAATAGCAAGATCGTGAGAAAAGACTGCGAAACTGAAGAATATCTCTCTACCACTTCCTACACTTTTCTGCTTTGATCTCTCTCTCAGTGTTTCAAATATTTTGCTATTACAAGTGGGGGATATCTCAGAGGAAGACTGATATAAAACACTGAGAACACATTCTTTCTTTTAAAAATAAAAAGTTAATCATCTATAAACAATAAAACACACCCTTGTGCGGTTGCCTCCACAGCTTGCTTTGACCTTTAGCATGTGGTGGCTAATGTTAGCTAAAAATTCTGAGTCAGTTCCCTGACTGAAAGGAATGGTTTGACATTTAGGGGTTCACTTTCTTTCCAAGGGTAAGGTCATGATGAAAAGCTTGGTATAACTTCCACATGTACCATAACAATAAAGGCTACAGCTAGCTGCCATTTAGCTTGACTTAGCTTAAAGACTGGAAACAGCTAGCAGCTAGCTTGGCTTTGTGTTAAGGTAACAAATTCTGACAACCAGCACCTCTGAAGGTTTGAGTTGTAAAAATGCTTTGATGAATCTTATTTTCTCTTACTGTGAGCCAATGATTTAGCATTTATTATCCAACAATGTGTTAGTTTCTGTTAAATTTTGGCCACAGTGGCCACCGTTCAGACACAACCCCATGTTTTTACTTTAACAGTAAAGGAAATGAGCACAGGACAGATTATAGCTGCTTATTTTATGAATTTATTTCCAAATGTAAACTTCACTATTTCATGCATACAAGTTATGACAACATACATTATTCAACAATCTGTTATTTTTCATATTTGCATAGGACATGGTCACAATATATTGTCTAACATGTAAAAAATAATGCCATAAAAAGGTACAGCAGAGCAGCTAAGACCAGCACATTAAATGTGTGTAGAATCCGAGGAACTGTACAACTGTAATACTTGTATGTAGTGATTTTGGTTTGCTGAGAAAAGAAAAATAAAATAAAATGACACCTGAAAGTTAGAGTGAGGTCATAGAAGAATGTACTGGCCATAGCTGAGTCAAAAGTTATTTACAGATTAGATTATATTGGCGCTGAGAGGGGAAACAGCACCATGGAGTCACTACAACAGGCAACTGATGGTGATGGGTAGAGGAGAAACGCACAGAGGTATCAAGAGAGCAACATTACACTGAAGAGGTACATTGAGGACATACAGGTACAGGAAACAGAACCAAAAGGCTGGTGAGAGGCTCTCTTTGAAATCAGAGGGAGGTCATTCACAGCACTGCGTGCTGCACAACCTGAAACAAACAAATCCTTTAAGGGCAAAAATATCCAATGCTTTGAGCAACACACTTTTTGTCAGCGTGCATTTCTACAGTAAGAAACAAACGCTGCACAGTGTCAGTTCAGGCAGTCAAGCAAGACCACACAGTCAGTGAAGGGTACAGACAGATATGGTCTGCTATACTGCATGTTCCCACTCACTCAGTCTCTCTCGTTTCCCATCTTTATACGCATTCAGAATGAGTTTGCTCATATGGTTACATAAGTTTTTGTTCATTCAAGTGATTTTTAGCAAGAAAAAAGCAAAAAAAAAAGTTGCTTATTTGAGATGAAGAAAAAGGTCCATATTAAGCACAACATCCATTGATCAACACTTACAGCATATAAAGTTGAACCCAGGGGTCCAAAATGGGTTGAGTTCAAAATTACTGCGACATTCATCTTTCCCTTCAAAGCCTTTGGTAACAACTTGTGTGTGTGTGGAGCTGCAAGAACTCAAAGCTCCTTCTCACTGTTTGAAAAAAAAACACTCTCTCCTATCATGGCTGCCTTTTAGACATAATCCCCACCTTAAAAAGCCTCAGGCCTATATCATGAGGGAAGACATGCTCCGTATGTCTTTAACCTTTAAACAGTCAAACACTTTTCAACATGGCATGTACGTTGTTCATTTGAATTGGCTTAGCCTACACAAAGAGCCTGAAGAGAAGAAAGGAGAGATTAGACCTGGGAAAGGTTGACAATGAGAAACGTACCTTGTGCACAACTCACAACGTGTAAAACCTCACAGTCAACACAGACTTCTATTCATAGCCTACAAAAAAATGCATCAGGTCGATGTAAGCAGCACATTTATAGCAGATGCAGTTTTCAATCCTTTGGAATGGTTGGGCGTTCATTATCTTTAAGATTGTTTATGTCAAAAAATACCTGTAAGAAGCCATTATACATTGCTTGAGTACTGTACAGCGAATAAAGGAAGAAAAAAATTAAATAACAAGAACCAAATGAAAACAAAGCTACACAATCAAAATGTTTACATAAAGCAGAAAGGAAATATTACTGTACACAACATAAAAACATGTCACACTTTATAAAACTGTACAAGTTTGTTAAATGTCAGATAGTAGCTAGTTTTTGTTGTTTTTTTTTTTTTCATTTACCCACAACATGTGTATCATCTTTATGAAGTTACCATTATAGTTTTGGCACACATTTGCATCAATCATGCTTGTACATTGAGATCAGTCATGAAGGTTTCAAATGAGACGGTCTGATCAGTGAAAGAGTTAATATGAACTTTTTTAAATAAGATTGTTAGTTTTTTACACGCTAGGCAACAATTAATTCACTTAAATGTATTTTTTTTTTACAATTAGCAGAAAAACTGGTACACTGTTAGCATCATGTAGAAACCTTGTATTTCCATTTCGTCAATGTTCAAAGTCCCTTTTCTCTGACAGATGTTGAAATCTGTAATCTTACTGGGATTACAATCGTAAAAGTTGGATTAAAAAATGCTGACATGGAGTTTCATAGTATTTTACAGCTGACATCATTTGTCACATAGAAAATGTTTTAACTAAGACAAATATATGGTGCTCAGTACGGAATGAATGTTTTAAATATTTTTGAAACATAAAATAATAAAAAATAAGGTTTAATTATTTCCTGGAAAGGTTACTTTTCAAATCTACAAGGATGTACAGGACCCTGAAAACATGGGATGATTATATAAAATGTAGCCCAGTGTTTTGTTTTGTTTTGTTTTTACACAAAAAAAGTCTCTTTCCCTCTCCATTCAAGTAGGGGCAAATAAAACCAATTATTTGTGCTACTCGTCAAGCAAACTTAAGCTACATGATGGATGTTTTGAAAAGATATGAAGGTACAACAGAAGTCAAATATTTCAAGAGGTATGATTTCTGAAAAATATACAAGCTTAAACATGTCATATGAGACAAAATAAAGAAAGCAATAATAAAAGTTATGACTACATTGCTAACTCACAATGCTGTGGTCTCTATTCTTATGCAAAACTTTCAAAAGAATCTAAATAATAAAGAATATTAGTCACTCCATCTAAAATTGTCATACATAGAGGTCAGGAAGTTTCCTTTTCATCTCATCACCCCAAACAATCCTTTCAGTTTCTCGCTTGGTGGAGAATTTGGATGACAGGTTAACTAGAAAAACCTGCATCCTGACATCAACTGAGCATTAACTGTTTCTGATTAAAGGGGTGAACCCCATTAATGGGGCTAAAATTATGGTTTCTTTAGCAATGTATGGTGCCTTTAAACAGTCCGACAAAAAAACAGTCATCCTTAATGCTGTGATAGAGTTGCTGAACTGACCTGAAGACAATGAAAAATCTAGAGAAAAAAAAAAACAGAAACAACAACAAAATAAATCAAAACTCACTGTACACCTTTTTCTCCAGAGAGGATAATAATTATTTGACAACAAAAGAAAGTACAGTAAAAATGGACATGTACAAAACTGTGTTCAATGGCCTTTTGTGTTGGACTATTCAAGTAGTTTTGGTACAGTGAGAATAAAAGTTATGAGACACTCTGCCTGTGGAGGCCTACGTGTCACCGGTGCAGTCTGGGTGGATGGATAAACTGGGTTGTTTACACTGTCACAGTTGGTTTATTTTCAGATGGTAGGAGCTTCCTGCCGCCTTCTGTAAGTCCACTGACACTAAGGGTCACAAGTGTGTAAAGGGGTGTTTCACTGGAAAACAGCTCCAGAGTGTCCAGTGCTTACTAAGGCGTATAGCAGGACTGCAGGATGTTATGAAGACATTATAGGCAGGAGCCGGGGGGCCAGTAAGGAGGCGTTCCTGTGTTTCCAGTGTGGTGGGACACTGACCAGCAGTGAGCACGAAGCACCCAGGAACACCAGGGTGGGGAGGCTGGCAGACATTTCTGCACAACCACTGATGTTACAACAAAATCCACAGACTGTCCCATATCTGATTTGCGGATGTCGACCCTGAGGTAAATGTGCAGATTATGGATTAAGAAGTGATTAATGAACCTGTTCGAGGGTGAGCTACTCAAGATTTGTTTGTTTTCCAAAAAAAAAGGAGTTACGCTAATGACCAAGTTAAAAACAAAAGTCAAGAATAGATACCACAAAAAGCTGCTCAACAGCAATTTGAAGAATTTTGTAGGTGAAAGTTAGTTTTTTTTTTTTTTCAGAAATGGTGAATGTAAAACCCTCTCAGTGTTTCTTTCACTAAGAGCTGCTGATCAGTGGCATTCAAAGTGTCAACTTGCAGCCTTGAAAACTACTTAAACATCTTACTGTACAGAGGGTTCCTTTTTTTCTTTTACATGTGTTGTTTTGAAAAAACTACTGCATTTCATCTAAAGAAGGGGGTGTTTTCTTTCTTAGAGGATATGACAGGGCTGATTCTTCACAACTTTAAAGAGAGATGGCTGCTGTGGAGAACGAGGGACAAGGCCTGCCATTCATGAACTTACACCTGCCAGACGGCCTCAAAAACCCCTCGACGCTTCCAAGGCAAAGTTATTAACATGCATGTAGTGTGAAGCACAGGACTGCAGGGCAGGAGTCGGTCAGTAGGAGTTAAGCTATTACATGAGATTCATGATGACAACAGTCTGGAGGGGTCTGACAGGACCAGATACATGGATGAAACTATTTCCGGCCGAAGCATTAAAAGAAAATGTAGGCATAACACAGACTGGCGGGGCTGCAGCAGTTTTGATAGCGGTGCCCATTTCCATGGAAGGTTTACTGTGCCTTTTGCCTGACTTATTGAGGCATGTCTGTCTAGAAACACAAGTCAGCTTTCTCACGGGACATCTGAGCTTCACAGGCAGGACGACGTGAGGCTGGCGAGCACTGCACTTTGCTGATATGTTCATTTTGGTTCAAATGTTTTTACAACAGTTTAAAAGCCCCCCTTTTGTTTGCGAGGGAGAAGTTTGAAAGCAGCTGTTTGAGAGCTCAGGTTTATCGGCGTGAATTTGGAGCGACATTTTTTTCCTTGGTGTCCTGAAATCCGACTCTCCAGCAGTAGTAGAGGATATCTCCCTGTGCTTAGGATGGAGTTTGGTACATCCCACCCAGACTGCTAGCATCGTCTCTAGGTAGTATTGTTGATCATAAACTTCTCTTTCTACTCTTATCATACAGGCTGGATCAGCCCACTAATTACAGCCATTTTTTTTCCTCTCACAGTTTCTGCAGTTGGAGGGAGGAAGGGAGTTAAGGGAAGGAGGAGATGGGGGTTGTCTGCGCCTGGGTGTCTCCTCCTCTGTGCTGCTCAGCTAATGATAAACCTCTCCTCTTTTATCAGGACCTGCCCTCTCTTGCCTGTCTATTGCAGATAGCTGCTTTGTTCGCTCTGTACTCCACCATGTTGCAGCACAGCCCAGGCTCTGCTCAACACTTTCTAGCCTACATTTGACCCACAAGTTAAGCAACCTTACGCAATATGGGAGGCTTGGAGCTTCACCGCTCTCTGACAGGACAGGTAGAGCCAGATGGGTGAGCAAGAACTCCCCAGGAATGGCGTGATAGCACTGCTCCTGCGGGCTGTAAATGGCTTCTTGTGGGATGCAGCTGTTTCCTCCAGGGGGGTGGGGGGGCACAAAAGGCAAAGCCAGGAGGAGGGAAGCGAGCAGGCTGTCTTACTCTACCTGTGATACTGCCAAAACACCAGCCCCAGGCCTCGATGAAGGGCCGCTTAACAAGCCTGAATAGAAAGCTTTCATTCACTCCCGTCTTTGGTACTTTTTCCTGTGTGCTTGAGCGAGGGGATAAACATTGTTTCCACTAAAGTCTCTTTGAGTCTGTTTCGTGTGAAATACCAGCTGATGATACAGCATTTTCTTTTTTAAGAAAAATCGTGAACAGCTGCTTTGAAACTTAACTGCCTCTATTTAAAGGGTCTAAAGTTCCTTCGACTGAGTATATTTATAAAACCTGTCGACCCAATATAATCCTAATCCTCCGACAATGCAGCTTTAAACAGTATATACTGCACACCGCTGTTTAATGAAACACATATTCAACCCAGTGCAACAGCAATTGAATATTAATGCTGCAGAGGGGGAACAGATGTATTTTGTTAACTGAGGTGGGGTTTTTTTTTAACAGACAGCATTTACATTACATATGAGCCCCTCCAAAAACAAAAAAAGAGGGAGAACAGGACATGAGTTGTGGTTACGATTGACCGTATGAGCGCAGGGCTAGTTTCCTCGAACGTGAAAACCAACGAAAAAACATAGAGTGCAAATTGTGTTGAGTGTAAGGCTGCTATATATGTACTGTATGTTTCTCTTCACCATGTTCATTCTTTCAAGCTAACAAGGCCATCCCTGAGCAGGGCGTAAAATTCAACCCCGGTTGAATTTCAGAGTAAAGTGATGAGTATATTGTGCAGTCAATGTGAGTACTGTTAAGTACTGTGGTATTACAGAAATAGCAACTGCCTTCGATCCTGAGGTGTGTGTGTGTGTGTACCCCCTCTCCTCACCCGTTCAAAAAAAAACAAAGAAAAACCAAAAAAAAGAGCTATATTGATAAGACTTGTCAGGGTGTCTGTTTTTTTTCTTCTAAACCTTGTTTAGCTGACTGCAAACATACATCGGACAACTAGCCATGATCAGAAGCTAAAAAAATACAGACATATGGTACAGAATGTAAATATTGCCATCTGTGAAAGGCATTACCTTCTTTTAGGATCAAACAAGTAATTGCACTACAATAAGCAGTTATGTACAGTATGGTACACCACAGCAAGCGCAGGAATAGCAAAGGGGGGGGCGGGGGGTTGCTGACAACTGTGCAACACAAGTGTTATGACGAAAACACAGGCCTCCTTGGTCGGAGGCAGAAAGTGCGACAGGGTTTCAGTTTAAGGCGAGTTGGCTGGGCTGAGGGTGGGGCTGAGGGTGGGGCTGGAGGCGTCTGAGCGGCTGTAGTCGCTGAGAGAGCTGGGACGTGTGGTGCCGCCGCTGCTGCCGCCGTGGGGCCTCTTCAGCATGCCGGGCTGGAAATCGGAGTGGCGCCGGGCGTGCTTCATCAGGTGGTCGCTGCGCATGAAGCGCTTGTCGCAAAGCGGGCACCCGAACTTCTTCTCCCCCGTGTGGGTGCGGTAGTGGCGGGCCAGCTCGTCGGAGCGGGCGAACTTCTTACTGCAGTCAGGCCAAGTACATGGGAAAGGTCGTTCTCCTGAAACACACAGAAACATAGCAACACGGCATTAAGAACTAAAACTCTTCAGAATTAAAATTAATAGATGACTGATGAATGGTTGCAACAACACAGTTAAAAAATGCAATTCTAAATCAAATATCTGATCTTGGTAAGTAAGTCAACACATTCTTAGGTTTTAGGACTGCTTACAAACACTTGTATACAGAAGGCTTTATCTGAAATATTAATAGTAATAGTGAGTAAAAAAAAAAAAAAACAAAACAAGTGAAACTAAGTCAAGTGCACATGTTCCTGCCCTCTGACTGGTGGCCCCCATGAACTGAACAGCTCACCACAGTGAGAGACGTGACTCACTGTGAGGTGTTTACAGGTTAACAGGTTATGAAAACTGCCGCGCACGACCAACAGACTTTTTAGCCTGCAGAACAAGACTGTGCTGTTTTCTGCACATAATTGACACTGAGTCATCAGTGAACAATAATCCCAAATTATTGCAGTGCCTGACGGGCTAGTTAAAGGAAAGGATACCAAACTATCTATGACAACTTCCAAAATATTCTAAAACATGAGACAAAAGAAGGCTGTGGTGAGCTGTGGGACTTGGGGGTAAATCACCTAAAAAAAAAAAAAAAAAGTGGGCGCTGTGCTGGAGGAGCAGACACAGTTTAATTATCTAAGCTCCAGATGCTAATCACACTCACAATGGTTACCCAGCCCATTTTCCAACATGCAACTATCTGTGACTCGGCACATGGGAAATTACACCCTTCCCCCCTCCATCAGGCAATAAAAGTGGGCTTTGACACAAATCTACTCAAAGCCAGATGGTACTATATATCTTGTGGTTTCCTTCCATTCTGATGTGGAAACAGTTTGCATGGAGTCTGAATGCAGCACTCCACTGCCCAATACGTCTAATACTGTATTCCATTTAGTTCCATTTCAATGAGTTTCTGCCTGAAAATAGCTTCATCCACGTTCTAATTTTACCAGCCTGACATTGCAGCACTCTAGCGAAGGGCAGAACTTATTCTTTAAATGTTATGATTTCTTTCTGAGAGTAAGAATAATTAATCATCATGTGCAAGCTCATGCCAAGGATCTGAGGTATTGAAAAAAGAATAGATGGGGAGATGCGTGAATGTTTATAGATGGCATGACAAATGAGAACATAAGAACATGTCTGCCAGAAATGCTTTCTTTGTTCTGTGGCTTCCCTCAGGGCCACAATGGTGGAAACAGTGCTGTTCGGCATCAAACACTCATTTGCTACCTGATGCCAGTGAGTCTCAAAAAACAAGATCTCAGCACACTACTACTCTTGACCCCCCCCCCCCTTCCACCACCCACACCCCACACCCCTCCTCTTATGCTGCATGGTTACAAAACATGCAGACAGACAGAGCAAGTCTAGACAGCCCGGCCTATGTTCCTGCCTCTGACGCCTCACCTCAGTCCCAGACAAAGTCAGTCAACCTTTCCCACAACAGCTCCTGCGGGTTCATACAAAGCTCAGAGTATGTAAACTCTGTAACTGACGTATAGACATTTGCATGTACAAACTGCACACAGCCAAATATCTGCACTTTTCTCAGCCTGTTGCTGCAGCTAACACACAAAGGATGAATCCATCTGCCCTGCATAAAAACTACAGTTACTGTATAATTCATTAAAAAAAGGAGCAGGCTTTGGTTGTTCGACCCCTGTTACACATCCTGGATTATACCCCAGAGGAAAGAAGGGGAGTTTAACTTTTAAAGGCACTAATCTCAATTAAGAGACTCATGATAGTCTGATTTCATACCCTATTAGCAAGAGAAGCAGCCTGTGCCTGTGCTGCCACCTGGCACTGCAAAATGAGTTATTGGCTAAAAAAATGGAGCTAAGCTCTGCGGACTGCTTAAGGCTCAATAACCAGCGTAACGGATCCAACAACATTAATATTTAACCAGACACCAGAGAGCTAGGGCTGAGATATCCAGCCTAACTGCCCTGATACAGTAATGTAGTCATAGTAGAAGCATCAGGTATCCAAGAGCAACTCACTGAGACGCGTCAAGTTATCAAGTTATCCATGACTTCTTAGAAAATGCAAAATAACAGATAGGCTGCCTGTTTTTACCAACTGTTAAACTGCTTTTGGCATTTAGGTCACTGATATGAATATGCATTAAAAAACCCTGCTGCTTTAATGTCAGCCTTGAAATATTCACTCGCATAAAGAAAGAACATGCAGTGCCCCACTTAATTGTTGTGCTTGTTTCATAACATGAGGATTGGGATTTCCATGAGGCCGGTAATACACAATTTCTGGTAACACTGAGGAGGTGCAGAGAAAAAAAACATTCTTTGATCCTGAGTGGAAATGATGATAGAGGCTATTACTCTGTGTGGCAGGAGGATGTCACTCTCCGAGATATTTCAATAGACTGCAGCTATTACTCAGCATCTCTGCTGAAAGAAGAGTGCTGCATGCTACTCCCCTTACACTGCTCTTGTTCCCATCTAGATCCAGTGCTGTCACAGCAGGGCACCGTGGCAATTGTGACGCCAGGCCATGCCGATTGGTTGCCCCGTCTCTGGCAGCGTCCACATCCAGGGAGTGGTTCGTCTTTCTCAGAATGTGTCGGTTGCAGCAGGCGAGGGCGGGAGGGGTGCGTAATGGGGGAAGCTTTTTCCCTAACGAACACAGTGACCCAGTTACCAGTTAAGTGAGTTACATCATGCACGCAAACTGTACCTCTACTAAGCACTAGTGTCCCCCCTCCAAGGATGTGCGATTATGTCACAGGTACTCATGTTATATAACTGTTCTCTCTGAGGCCACTGGGTCAGTAAATAAACAGCTAATCTCTGCTCCTCTCCCTCCACCCTATTCTCATTCATATCTAGGAAGTTTGGCTCCTCTGTTTCTGCAGAAACAGTTAAGAGAAGTGGAATCCGAGTTCCTCTCTCTGGTGTAAAGGATGCTGTCTGCAAAGGCGAGATCAAATCTCTTTTTTTGACGTGAGCAGCAGCAGCAGAGCAGAAACTGAACTTAGTCACCTGCTCCAACAACAGCTACCAGCATTTCAAACAAGAGCAGATAACATTCCTGGTGTGTCCTCAGGCATGGGCCAAATTCACACAGTGTACAGCTGAAACCTCCATGTGAGCATGCCATAAGAGAGCTAGAGTAAATAGCTCTGCAGGCTGAGAATGGGAGAAAATACAATTCCTGTGGATACATCAGAGGTCACCTTGATGTTAACTTTGTTCTGCCTGCACACTGAGAACCAGAGCAGCACATATCTTTTACACAGCTTAGAACAAAAACAAGGTGCACACCAAACCTGCACGGACTTTTACAAGCAAAATAGCTGGAGAAGGGAAAGTGGAGCTGGAGTCAGTCTGTATATCACAGCTCATTAGAGTTGGAGCTACCTCACTTCAGTGCTGGCTTAGCGGCACAGCCAGCTTGGCATCATGAAATGAGAGGGGCACCACTAACTCCAGTGGCAGGGCTTAGCACAATCCTGTAATTTGGTTTCATGTTTACAACAGACGATGACCTGTAACCAACCAGGAGGCGGCTACTTTGCCAGCAGACAACCATTCATGGGATTTGGGGTAATACCAAAATGACTGTTAGGTCCCTCATCAGCATAAACCACTGGAGCAGACAGGGTTAACCCAACCGTACCCAGCTACTCCCTCTACACGCACCATCACATGCCAAAATGATATAAACACTAACATGTGTGTGCAGAACTATGCATTTACACGAAGGCGTTTGCAGCTCGTCGCTTTGTTCACACAGCGCTACATGCAGGCTTCGCTTGTGTAAAAATAACAACAAAGGACTACAAAGTTCCGTGGCCTGTTGAAAGTAGAAAAAAAAAGAGGCAGGGCTTGATTTGAAACACATCTGAGATCAGAACAACTGTTTACATGCCTATTTGTCTATGAAAAATTAACTCAGTGGGAGAGGAGTCAAATTACCAAGAAGATCACTCAGTCAAGACATGTTTTCTCAGAGGCTCCTCTCACAGATTGTTGCAAAAAAGAATATGTTGTCTCTGCAGGAGCAATAAAAGACCCTTGGGTGGGTCAGGTGCTTATGATGAGGACCAGCTCAAGCTTGTCTGGAGAAAGCTCAGAAAAACAGACAGTATTTGATCTATTATCATCTTTTGTCTATATTGAGAGGGACCTTGCTTGCCGTTGAATAGCCTACCTCCCCTTGTGGGCCTATAGCTGTCAGGTTGTGAACAATAGAAGCAGCCTCGCTCCCAGCAGGAGAGGCACTCCTGTAATGCATTTTAATCAGACAGGCCGTGCGTACTAACCGTAACTCACTCCCCTTGGTTTTTTTGCTGCACAGGACTATTGACATTCACCCGGAGATGTGCAGCAGGGTCGAGTGTGACCGTCTGATTCCTGCACACACTTAGCCATACATTACTTCATCCATTTAACTCTTTAAGGGAAAGGCAGGGATAACTGGCCTGCATTGACCAGCTCATCACATTTACCTCAATTAGTTAAAGTGGGCACTCTCTTTCAGCCTTGAGTGCATGCTGAGGCAACGTGCAGCCTTGATGTGTTGCAGTCAGTCTCCACATCTTAAAACCTGGTTAAGGACATGCAAACAGCTGGAGCCGTTTGTGGGTGTTTACAGTTCACAGAGGCAGGGATGCACCATCATCTATGAATCTCACTCACACAGTACATTCCAGCTCTGACACTATATTTTATATGAGACAGACATCCCTCACCACCTAGCAAACAAAGAGCCATAGCCTTGCTAGAAGCCCTAAAGGCCTCACTTTATTCCAATAAGAGGAGATGCAGACTAGAGATAGTACCAGCTGTCCAGTGTTATACCTGATACTCTGACTGTGAGTGGGACAGAAATAGTTTTATGTGTCACAGAAAATGACTCTGCTCTCCTTCCTCCAAGACTCCAAGAAAATACTCCTCATATCATGCCGAGAGCCACACCCCCATGTGTCGTGGTCTGCCACAGTTTGATTTATCACGCCAAGAAAGGGGACACACCTTACTTACCCTACTGTAGGGTAAGTGAACAAACAGCCCAGTCTGACACAACTGACATTAGCTCCATAACAATTTTCAGCCAGTCCTCTCTTATTGAAGTTGAGTGGAAAACAACACAGCAGACACAGTGTGAGCGTAACTCTAATATGGGACCCTGTGAGTGCCGGGCTGACAGGGGCGTTCTCCGCAGCAGAGGTCAAAGCCCTTCAAACGTTAATCAGATTAGCTGCAGATGCAGCTGAATAAATGACCTACATCAATGGAGGGCATTGACAGTGAACATCCTGGTATCTAACCCCACCCCCACGCTGCCTCACTGTAAGTTCTTCGTCTTTGTACTGCAGATCTCTTCCTTGCATGTGAGATGCAGTTAGCGGTTTTTCACAGAGCTCCACAGGTCTGTATTCCTCTCTTCCTGTTGCTGGTAATCAACACCACACCACAAGTCATGGCCCGGGCTCGGCCTTGCAACACAACACGCTCGATCACCTATTTTGCTTTGCAAGCTGGGAAAGGATGGAGGGGGCTAGTTGGGGGAATAGACAGAGCAGCTTTTATAGAAGTACTCCAGGGCTAACTAAAGAATACATGAGCCCTGTGGGCCACTGAAAGCAACACAAGCATTGAGGGTCCTTTAATTGTTCACCTTGCATGCTTGGCTGCTTAATCACAGTTAAATCAGGTTTGTATTTCAACATGAGTGAGGAACTGCGCTACTGACAGCTTGACATGTGCACATATAGGATAGCATACGGACAGCATGCAGACCTGCACACGCCTCAGAGATTTCTTCCAAGAAGCAGCGACACTGCAGCAGAGGATTAGACGAGGCAAGATGGTGGCTCCACTTTGGTTTTATTTACATCCCGGGGATCAAGTAGATTTAACTAATACCTTGTTTCCATTGGACACATACCGTAATGCTACACGTAGCCTTCATGATCAAACCAGATTTTATTCATGAGACCTGCTTTTAGGACAACATCTTACCTTACAGCAGTGGTACATGACTTAATATATTAAAAGGCTGAAGAGTCTGCAGTCATCTGTGAGGTTTTACTCTGACTGTGTGGTGTTAGGAATGCTAATGTTGGCATGCTAAGATGCTAATATTTAGTAGGGATTTTTGCATGTTAACCATCTTTGCTTAGCATGTTAGCTAATATTGCTAAATACAATTAAACACAAAGTCAAGTTGAGTTAATGGGAATATAATAAGTTTTGATGGTATTTTGTCATGAACTGGACAAATGTACGTTCCAACCAGATGCAGATGCTGGCACTAGATGAAAGTCAAAGTCACCAAAGTTTTACAATTCATGCAAAATGGAACATGTACCAAATTTCTGTACCAAATTATATGACAATCCATCAAGACATTTCCTTCAAAACCAAAAATAAAAACCTCACAGTCATAGCCAGGGTCATTAGGATTTATCATCTGGAAATCATAAATGTCTGTACAACATTTCATGACTATCCATCACATTAATGTTTGATTTATTTCAGTCTCAACCAAAGTGGTTGACCAACACAGCACCAGTATGGCTAAAAACACCACATTTGTAATGTCACCAGAATGGGGACAAATGGAAACTACTGAGCATCTCTTTACTGAGGAGTCATTGTGTTATTACAGGAGAAATACGGCCCGGCTGGGTGGGATGGTGGAAATCCTGCTGTGTGGCAGGTAGACAGACTGACCTCTTGTGCCCCAGAAGAGTTTTTTACCCATTACTGCGCCAAGGTCAGGCTCAAGCAACAGCAGGAAAACCCCATCTCCACCCTGCTACCTCATCACTGCCACCAGCCACACAGGAACACTGTGCACTCTGTGTTGCAGTGAAGCCAAATATAAAACCACTGGCAGAGATGAAGACTCCTGCTTCTTTTTTCCATGTGGACTTTGGAATAATTTCCCGTTTAAAAAAAAATTGTCATTAACCACAGTTATTCAGCTGAAAATAGAAAGCATGCATGAATAACTGGGTCTATATGGCAGTGGAACTGTACTGCCAGGTGGTGCCACTTATTTTTTAGGACAGGGATTTACAGCCATCTCACAGTATTAGAGGTACCCCCAGCTGAACACAAAAGAGGTCTGAACAAAACATCAAACCAACTGTAAAATATGCCATTAGGCTCTTTGTCTTGAGAAACATTGACCCTGTTCCTCCTGGTGATTCGAATAGTTTTCAAATAGGTCTCGTACACTGACAAGATGGCCTTTTGTGAGGCCCAGCTGTAGGGGGCACAGGAGGCCCACACTGTTCTTTCTGAAGAAGACATGACTTGTAATGAGCTTGTCAGTGGGCAGCTCTCCTTTGGAGATGGCAGTCTGCATGACATGGCCAGAGCAGAGTAATGAGGCTTCACAGAGAACACCATGTACTCCATTATCACAAGACACCTCTGGGGAAACTGGGTCTTTATCATTAGAGTCGGTCACGCACCTTAAGACAAAGACTGGAAAAAGCACCTGTGAAAATAAACTAACTGGTGCTGAGTAATGTCCTCAGAAAGAATAAAGAAACTGTTTCTTCTATGCAGCCATTTTTTTCTATTTAAAGCTGAGTTTCTTTACATCTGCATTACATGACTGCATTTTCCATACTGCAGGATAAGTATATGTGGTGGAGAAAAAGCCCCACCTCCCGCAGCAGGAGCTCAGACAAAAGCTGTCTGGTAACCTTAGACCCCTTAACTGCAGCGGATTCCTCGCCATCAAACTCACTGCAGTATAATAAGCAATTTAAATTCAGCGTGTTCGCTCATGTCTGCTACATCCTGTTGTCCGTGTTAAACTGTGTCAAAGAAGACAACTGTGGTTTGAAAAGAAACTTGAAATGAAACCACTTAGTCTCCACTGAGAAGACCAGGAATTTTTCCCCCTCCTATTGTTTTTCAAAGTTGCCAAACAGTAATAAATCTCACATACCTCAAAATAAAAATTATAATGCCTTTCATAAGACATGACTGGTGGGTGAAGATTGTTTTAAACTAGTAACAGGAATGTTTTTAAAAATGTGCATAAAAAGTAGTATGTAGCTCGGTTTTCAGCTCCTCTTACTCTGACGAATCCCACACATAAGGTTTGGAAAAGCTGGGATGTTGAAGTTTTGGGCGTTACAGAAGTCAAGTGAGGACGCCTGGTCCCTGGCTCTTTGTTTAGTCTCTATTACAGTGTATCCCCCTCAATTAGAAAGCGGTGTTTGGCTGGGACTGACTCGGCTGGAATCCATTCTCTCCTGACTCTGCTAGTAGGGGCTGAAGGGAAGCACACCGCCAGAGTCTGGCTCTATGAAAGCACTGCAAGGTTGGCTGAGGCAGCCCGCCTGAACTCAGATGACCCACATTCTGGGACCATCCAATCAAATAAGCAGAAAGACTCATTATTAGCAGAATTTATGGGACACAAACCAATCGAGGAGCCAGACTCAGGAGCATTGCTACACAGAAAGGCAGTCGAAAGGAAATGCTTAATAGGCATAGAGACAAGGGCAGAGCTAATACGGAGCTATAAAACTGCACTAAAAACACATGGTCGGCTGAGGGGAAGCACACACAGAGGGCTGGAGGCTGGCTCGCTCAGTACACTGCTGCAAGTTGGGCTGAGACAAGGCAGCTAAACAGAGATGACTCACGTTCTGTGACTATCCAATTAAATGAGCAGAAACCATCCTCATTATCAGAAATTACAGGACACAAACCAATCACAAAGCCAGACACAGGAGTGTATCCCAAAGAAAGGAGAAGCTTAACAGGCAAAGAGACAGGGGCAGGGCTGATAGACAGAAATAAAACTGCACTAAACAGCTCAGTGCAGGAGACACATTCTGTTCCCTTTAGGAAGTCATTTAACTAATGGCACAGGAATATTATAGAGCCCTATTTTATGTATATACATTAAGTATAATCAGTGTTTTGTTCTCTCTGACTGTTCTTGCCAAGCACTGTATATACACTATTAGAGTCAGCACATAGCTACAAAACAATAAATAAACAATACTAATGCAAGAGTTTCCACCTTCTACAAGGAAAATCATCACTATATACCAGCCCCATGGCATTTTACAATATGTACCTACTATTTTTTATACTTGTGCAGCATATGGCATCCATATGCAATTCTTCTAAATTGTAATAAGTAAGGAGCCAATCACAAAGCCAAAGCAAATTCCCAACAGGAGAAGAGAAAGGCTCAGTGGTAAAGTGACAAGAATTGATTCTTTTAAGGGTGGATCATAGATTTTCATTAATATTGAGACAAATGGGGGTTAATTGTGCAGTGTCAAAGAGATAACCCAGATGTGCTGCTTGCTGCTCAGAGCTTTGGTTTATCTTGCACACATCTCTGCAGAATGGCATGTCTATATGATTCAAATATAGGTCAAGATCATACAAGGCGTTACTTGTGTGATGCAGAGAGATCTGTGTTGTTTCTGTGCTGTCAGGGTGATTTGTGTGTGTGTGTGTGTGAGTGTGTCTATGTGTTTGTGAGGAATGGTGGATAGCGGTGGTGGGGAAGAGGGGGCGAGCTGCAGTCTACAGAGCAGGAGGAAGGAGAGGCTCCTCAGTCGAGGCTCAGCTAGCTGAGTCTGTTGCTGGCCAGATCAGCTGGCGGTCTGTCTAGCGGGGGTGTGGCACATCACAACAAAGGGCTTTGGGCAGACAAGCGACTGCACAGCTCTTATCAACCCCCCAATTTGAGTCGATCTACACTTCCCCCCTCCCTCTCTCTTTTCTCAGTGGCCTATGCTGCGGAATGCAAAGAGCAAATATGGAGATAACGCCATGGTCCTTCAGGAAAAAGTCAAACGTATCACGCGGCCGATCTGGAGCGCATGAAAGCCGCGCTCCCTGCAGTGTGTGACGGTACTCTCACCGGGTTGTGCTTTGCAAACTTTTGCATGTTCATGCACAGTCGGCTCAACCTGCGATGTGCACATTACATGTTGGAGATTTTTTTTTGTTGTTGTTGTTGTTGTACCTTTCCTCCTTTCTCGTGTCGCCACGAAACAACCCAAAGTTTACTTTAATTAATGTGCACAGAGAAACGTTGGAAACCTGATCTGTGTAATTTTTTGCTCTGCGTTTGCACTGCAGTTTCGGTTTGTAGGCCCACGCACTGACCAATGCAGGAGGCTGGGGGGGGGGGGTGCATTGCGAGATGAAAGCGGTGACAAAGCTCGGAGACTTGAGTGGGAGTGGCACTATTTTCGACTCCCTCCCTCCCCCGAAATTAAAAGGACATTTCGCAAAGTTCACACAACTTAGAGGAACAATGCAATTATCAAACTACGCACTAATTCTGTCTTTTCGTTGTACTTCGTGTGCCGATCATGGGTGGATCCGTGAATATATATACATATGACTCGATGAAACACAGCAGTCAGTCACTCTCCTCAGAACAAATACCGGTATGAATGTAAGAGAAACCACACTTGTTATCACCATTTTCGGTTTTAATCATCCCTTCCGTTCCCATAAAGCCAAGGGAACTACATTAAGTCACGGTCACAGCAACAAACATTTGCATCCAATGAAACTGACCTGTATGTGTCCTTAGGTGGGCTTTGAGGTGGGATGATTTGCCATAAACTTTTTCACAACCTGAATAGTGGCATTTGTGCTTTTTCTGAGGTGATTCCTGCTCAATTCGACCTCGCGATCTTTTGCCTCTTTGTTTGAGCGAAGGATCGGAGATGGTGGTAGGTGTGGCAGAGTTTCCATCATCTATGAGGTTCGGCATGCTCTCATCCTTTATTTTTGCCTGCTCGGCAACATTGTTGGGAGTCTGCTGGTTAAAATCCGCCAGAATCCGCGCCACCACAAAAAGAGAGGAGTTATCTTTCACCAAAGGCTCTTTAATTTCCTCCCCGTTCTTGGAGGAGGACGGGATTTCTGGTTTAATCTCCCTATTCCCTTTAGGAGCGTGAACAATTGCACGACTGGACATTGAAACAAGGCACTCTGCTGCAAAGTGATCCATTTTGTCTTTGAAACAGCCCCCTCTGCTTCTTAATGACATTCAGAAAAAAAAAAATTATGAAATGATGGCGTGTGAAAAAAAAAGTACTTGTTCCGTGGTTCCCTTTGTGTGGTGGTGGTGGTGGTGGTGAGGAGAAGGAGGAGGAGGTCGTTCTCATCAGAAAGAACTGACTTTATGATCTTACCCGGCTTTCCAATATCATCAACATCCTGCGAGAGAAGCGCCTCGGACAACAAAAGCAAACCAGCCCCACTTCAGGAAAAAGAAACAAAAAAAAAGACAGAAACCCAATGTCTTTATTTAGTGCAACGACGCTGGAAACAGGACCTCCAGGAACTTGAATGTGTTAACTCCCATCGCGGCAACAAACACTCTCCAGCATAGTGAGTGTGTCTCCTGAGCGCCTGTTCCTCCTGCTGGTTGTATCCATGCTGGGGGCGTGTCGACCGGCAGCGCTCGGCAAGCATCATCACAGTAGCCGCTCATTCATTGGGTACTGCATGTCCCCAAATGCACCGAACAACACGAGTTACTTGGAAGTTTCACCTCAGATGGCATCCGTGCATTCAGATGATGTATCTCACGTGCGACACAGTTATGCACTGCAGAGACCCCTCTGAAGTAATATATGCTATAATATACAGATATTTTGAGAGATGGGCGGGGGTGGGGGTGGATGAATCTGCAGCATAATGTTAAAGCTTGCATGCATGTGCACTCTCTTGTTATATTTGGTAAGAAATGTGCGGAATACTGATGGTTAGGGTTGCATCTAACAATTAATTACTTGTTATAATGCAGATTTATCGTTAAAATGAGCAGAAATGTTATTTCCCACAGTCTAAATTGATGTCTGCAAATAGCTTGTCTAATATCAGTCCAAAGCTCCAACCTTTTCAATTTACAGTGATATGAAACAGAGGCATGCAACAAACTGCCACATCACAGAAGCTGAATCATGATAAATCTGGCATTATTCAAATAACATGACTGAAAATATTAATCAATAATCAAAAATACCCAAGAAGAGAATTTCTGTGATCCGCTAATTCACTTGACTTATAGTCCCGCTTTTGTTGAGAATATAAAATACAAGCAAGTTTTCTTTTTATTGTTATTAGATGATCAGAAATCAGTACTTACAAATCAGTCTTTATGCAATAAATGTGCAACTTTAAGGTGCCCTTCAAAGGGAGGAAATGTGTTAAAGTGCCACTCTTCAGCACAGTGAGTGTCTTTGATATACCTTGTGATACAAGGCTATGCAGTATTTAGCTGTTCTTCATGCTGCATTACTAGTTGGTGTCATTGTGCCTTTGAATAGTAAAACACTTAATAGCTCTCTTCATGTTTTTATTACAGAGTTGCAGTAGTGGAATGCATTGCATCTTTCTGCACCCTGGGGCTCCACAGCATGCAGCTGGTGCCCCTCTTATTTACTCTGCACCCTCCCCTCGGATATCCTGATACAGCTACTGTTATAATGGGAATCTCAATAAAAAGCCATTATGCCATATTGACCTCCCCAGTTACATATAATCATGAGGAAATGATAGGGAAGAGGCACACAAGCCATAAAAATAACATTTCTGAGGCAAGTCAGTTGTCTATTCTGCAAAAATGGGCTGCAGTTCATCATCAACAGGATGTTCCTGATATTTGGAATATTACTGTGTCACCTTCTTGGAGAGATCAGCACACTCTGGGGCCTCCAGCCAACAACACCGTACACCAGCAGAGAGCTCAAACGCTTCGAACTGCCAAATTATTGGCTTGGCCTGCTGAGATTCCACACAGGCGAAATAATTCTTCTTCACTGCCTCCGAAATGATTTTAACTACATTTTAGTCAAAGAAGGGACAGTGGTGTAAACATGACAACTGCGATAAAACATGTACTTATTCAAATTCCTTTCTAGCTTCTTAACTAAACCCTTCTATTACCATATTGCAATCTTAGAATTATGCACTGTTTTGTTTTGTAATGCATAATTATCTTAAATGTATAAATGCATAAAGACAGAAATACATCAACTGGCATCACTTAGGCATTTAGGGTGGCTATATTTTGTGATTATGGCCCATTACAGGTGAACTATTCTCAATGTAACATTAACAGTTTGCACATTTGTTAGAAGACAGTATCTTCCTTTCAATTAAAAATGCAATTTTAACTCAAAATAGTCCTCAGAGCAACTCTGTAGTCTCTGCCAGCTGAAACCCAGCCAGCTACCACAGGCAAGGTCTTCTTCAATTTATCCTCCGGCAAGAGACAAGTGACACCATTGTGGGCAGGAAAGAGTCAAAGCTTTGCCGTATGAGGTTTTTTTCATAACAAAACAATCATGGTGCTAGTTTTACTTTAACTGTTCGCCATGAACATGTGACTATAATCAAATCCATAAAAAGTCCACTTTTCATTAGTTTTCAATTAAAATTTTTCAAAAGAGGCCAATCTGATGTGGAAAATAGCATGTCACCAGCTACAAAGTCCTTACAGAAAGCAAACTAGTTGATGCCATTGATTAGCAGCGAGGTCATGCTTGGATGTACCTGTTAACCCCATGCACCCATGTAACCCCACTGTTCATTCCCAAAGATGTTTTTTCAGGAAACATTTGCCTCAAATTAGGAGCATAACGTAATATTTCTTCACTCAAAAGTTTTTCAG
>JAPZDY010000023.1:14912423-14943414 GCA_029783645.1 Ctenochaetus hawaiiensis
AGGTGGTTTTTTTTTTGTTTTTTTTTACTAAGTTACTGGTGTAAAGCTTTATCTTGTCACAGACACATAGATACAATAATCACTGGTGCAATTTGTTATATGTGGAGATAAAAAGCTTTGATTTGCCTTTGTATTTATTCTTACACTCTATTCAGGTCTTCACAGAGAGCTGGTTTTAATGTCAGTCAGAGTGTTTGAATTTTCACCATATAGTAAAAATTATTCTCTAGATGAATGAGACTCATTTCAACAGGGGAAGCTTTGTGTCTTAGCATGAGACTGTTTTTTATGTTTTTCTGTTTCTGGCTTAATTCATTAGAGAATACATTTTTTTTGTTGATAAGATACAAGTTTATGTCAGATGCATGTGGGGATATATTGTATGAAACTTCAGTTTAAAGCAAGATAACATGGCAACCTATGGTCAGATGCCATTTGACCCAGATCTCCAACATGAAGATCTAATGATCATTGTACACTTGAAATTAAAGCTTTCTTTTTATGAAATCTTTATTTCTTTAAAAAGTTATGTATGTCTGGATTTATATTGAGTCTTACTGTGAATAGTCATACTCCCAAGGGGATAAAACCTCTTTATGTGTATGTGACCTCTGACCACCGCCCTCTAGTGGCACCATCAAAATTTTTTCCTGCTCATTAAAAAAATCACTATGTAAAGGTCAATTTGCCACAGCACGATGGACTGAACAAGTTCTTATTCTTCAGAGGATGAACCTGTTACATTTTAGGTATTATGGGAACTTTTTTACTTTTGTATCTCTCTTATAGGTCAAATTATCAACTTTAATTGATACAGACTTTAATAGGGTGCACAGAAAACTAATGTTTTTGAATGAATCCTGATGTTTTTAGCGACCCTTCCTCACCTTGTGCTTTTCTCCAAGCAAATTAAAATGCTTGTTTAATCTTCAGTTAGGCTCTAAGAAAAAGTGAACTCATAGAATGATGTTTTTTTTTTTAATCCAAATCTGATGGAGATTTAGATCTTCAGGTCTTTTATTAAGAGTGTTCAACTACTCAAACCACATTCATGTGTATCAGCCATGTGAAGGATGGTTAGCTCTAGCTTTTTATTAGACACAACGAGACAGTTTTATTGGCCAAGATAGAGTTTATTACAGAATTTGTACGTATGAATTATTCAGATGAAAAATAATGACACTGTATACTCTTACACTGATTCTGTACAGGGAGCCAAACCCATGTATTCTGGTGATTCCAAGTATTTAGCATTTAATGTCTGCATGGCCTTAGATCCTGATTTCCAGTCATTTGAGACTGGAACAGAATAGTCAGAGCTTATGCCATTCTCACGCAAGATAATACTATGTTTTATGTATGACCCAGTCATAGAAACATCTCTCTGGATTATATAGAGCTAGCACGCATTAACAGCAGCCTGTGGCTCAGTCCAAGCACTGAAAATATTGACTGTTTTTGGCTCGTAATGTTCAGTAATCCCGCTCAGCAGCTCTGTGGCTGCAGAGGTAATCAAACAAGCAAAGCAACGCCTATTGATTTTACTTGTTTACATCCAAATTTGACATTCATTTGCATCTATTAAACTGTGGTGGTGGACTGACACAAAGACAGCTGTATCATGTGGCTTCGGTTCCTGGTTCAAAAAGTGTTGATCAGCAGTTCTGTGGGTTTCGTCTGTCTAGCTGTCTGTTCCTGTCTTGCATATCTAGAGTATGTGTGTGTGAAGGGCAACTTGGATCTTTTCTTTGATCCAAGTCATGGCAGTCGCTTACAAGGTCAGGAAAAGTGTGGGGGGAAAAGAAGGCTTTGGATGCTAAATCCCACATCTGGTTGTTTGGATGTTGGACGATGAGTTGATTCTGGAAGCTTACGCAGCTGAGCGCAGGACTCAACACCCCCTCCTTCAGTGAGAAAGATCTGTCTCGCTGCTGCCTGGGAAAGGCTTACACACACCAACTACCCCCCACCCGCCGACAGTACACTGCAATCACAAACGTGGAAGTTTATGAAACTCCTCTGATCAAAGGAAGGAGCCACTGTTCAGTTCAGGATGACTTATTGTGAAATGGAGTGAGTGGTTGGCGTAACTTCCTGCAGGTCAAGAAAACTGCTGTTTTACAGCTCCGCTGCAGCATATGGATTCCCTGTTAACCTTTGTGTGGGCCCCAGGTCAGTCTTGAAAATGAATTACGCCAGCATGCACTTACTGAGGAGCATAATAGAGATATGTATACGTTGGCCGTTTGGCCGCACCAAGCAGGATATTCATGGAATGCATTTCTCCCGGGGGGACGGGTTTCCAGGAACAGTTTTGCTCTAGTGGAGTGCAGGGAGCCTGTCAGCCAGCAGAAGCAGACAGCTGGGTGTGCACAAGCCTGCCTTAGTGTTCAGCAGTGAAGTCGTTAGCCACAAGCAGACCTGTAGTCAGCCCCGCCTTCTTCCCGTCTACTTCCTGAAAATCCATTTTTTGCTGACAGAGTAAAGAGGGACCACTCCTATAAACACTGAAACAAATCCCAGCATCAGTTTCAATTCGTTTATTTGATGTATTTCACTTCACTAAATCTATGTCACGCAATTATGGGACAATACCAGTAATCAACATTTCAGTTTACATATCAGTTTAATGTGCCAGATTGAATTAATAAGCTACCTTTTGTCCATTGTATCTGGACAAGTCATATAAAACTAGTGTTATGTCATAATACAGAAGTACAGCAAAGACTACAGTAGGATTCATTACAGAAGTAACAGATATTTTAAAAGAGTACAAGTATGTAAAGGCAAGGCCAGAAATGAGATACAAAGACAACTTATTATTTTAAGTTTGGTTTGCTTCACATCGGTGTGACGATAACTTTTAGGAAGACTTCTGGCTCAACACCACAGTTTGTGCAGTTTCACTCATCGTCACATTCTGGCCCTTCTTGAGCCCCAGACACTGTAAACATCTTTTTTTCTGACATCGCTGGACTCCACTGAGACTTCATTTCCTACAGGGGGCTCCCTCTGTCCACCCAGTGTTATTTACACAGATTGTATATCGCTTAATGGAAAATAAAATAGGAATGAATTAGTAAAGTTATTACCTTGTGGTGAACTCATGTCATTTTCATGTTCTGAAAAGTAAAGAACTCAACAAGAGTTTTGGATTACTCTCATAACAATGTGTGGTTGTGGAAGAAATATTCTTACACTTACAACAGTCCTGCTTTTAAGATCCTATTTAAGTAAAAGTAAAGCAATATTATCAGTATGCACTCCAAGAACCTAAAGTAAAAGTAACAACAGTTTTGCAGAAAAAATTCCACACTGACAAAACTGTTATTTGATATTACTGTACATATTACTTTATTAATAAGGCATCACTGTGTAAGGAGCATTTGACTGTTGTTGTTGGTCAATTTAATTTCGACTACTGTATATACAGGTTGATATTTTAGTCATACCATGTAAAAATGAGCAATATACGCAATGTTTACCTTTATTTTGTTACTTTTCACCATTGACTATCCATACATTTGACAATGGTCAAAACAATTTTAAAGTCCTCTAAAAATGTTAAGAAGGAATAGCTGGAGATATTTAGTTTGATTAAACACAAGTAATGATCGTTCTATTTCTTGTGAAATGTAAGTGTGCAGGGATATAGATAATTTTATAGGTGGTGTAACTTCAAAAACACAAAAATAGGTCCCTTACAAAAATAATTTCATATGTGTCAAACCAGTGCAAAACCTACATAAAGCAGAGAGTGATATTTATTTGCGTGCCTCCCATATAACACATTTGTCTTCATTTTCATTCTTTTTTTATAATCTCAGCAACCACATTTCCATGACTCAGTCTCACACCTCTTTAATATGTCCTTCTGTTGAATTTATGACATACTAATCAAGTTTTTATTGTCAGGCCTAATAAGTGCTTATTATGTGGAACGCTCAAGGTGCTTCCATTGACTTGCAGAGGGAGCAAGTTCAAACATGGATCATTCATGACAAACCACTAAAGACCATTTCCTGCCCTGAAGTGAAGGCAGTGTGTCTGATCTGCGGAGAGAGGCGTCAAATGTCAGCACTCAGACATCTTTGTGTTTTGTTATGTCCGTCAAAGCATGTGATGCTGGGTTTTTTTTAATTTAAACCAGTCAAACTGCGTGCAGGTTATTATCAGCTGAGTGTTTGCCCTCCTCTGCAGTTCACAAAGGGACTTAACACACCTGGAACACCAGTATCTCAAGTGAGGGTGTTGTCTTATATTCTTAGGAACCAGGAGAAACACTGGCTGAGTCATAAACATGCAACTTTTATTGTTTTGTAACTTGAGGTCACTGCAGATCACCTTGATAAAAAACCAGCACAAAAACATACAAAAGCACACGTACATGCTTTTGTTTGGTGTTTTTCGCCCGCAGCTTTCCACAGTACTCGTGTTGCGTACGTTTAAATGTCTGGGTTTCTTTGCCAGGGGTGGTGCCTCTAACCACTTTACAGGAACAAAGGAGGGATTCCACAGCACAGTAGTCGTGCACATGGTAAAACATGTCCTCTTCCTTGGACGGTGTCTCCTTTCAGAGTAAGCTATCACATGTGAAAGTCATTTCAGCCAAACCTGCTTTCCAGCTGTTGGCTTTATCCCATCTGGCTTAACTGATGACAAGACACTTACAAATAAAATCAGGTAAAAACAACTTAACACAGATCAAGCTGGATGCAGTGGGGGAGTCTTAGATAAAAATGTGAAGCAGAAGAAACCAAAGCACTGTCTGTGTTTGTGCAGATTTCTGCTCGTGGCTCTAGCTGTGCTGATGGAAATAACACACAGATAGCTGAGAGACAATCTGACAGAATTACAGAGTGTTTCTAATAGCCTCATATGACCCCATGGTTGGAGATGTGCATGAAGTGGCTGGCAATATAAGAGATCAGAGCGCCCTCTCGTGGTTGAGCTTTGTAAATCTCAGCTCTACAAACACCTGTGCCCACAGAGATTTTTTTATTTTTTTCAAATAGTCAGAGGTTTTGTGGTACATTGTGTACTGCAAGGGGACATAGTGCTACAGTTAAATTAATACTAGCAGGCACTGTATTCAAATTACTGTCACATTTACTCTAATAAATCAAAACATGCCGATTATTTGAATAAACTGACTTAAAATTAAATTTATAAGTCATAATTTCATAACATACATTTGGGAATGATGCAGATCTATTTTTCTGCAGTACAGACTGCAGAGCAGTCACTCCCCCCAACAACAGATGATGCATTCTTGTCAGGTTAGATTTACTTTAAAGGTCCAGTGTGTTCAGTGGGATGTTCTAGTGCAATATGGCAAAAATAGAGTATTATATTCATAAGAATGTCTTAATTACCTGAAAATAATTATTGCTATGTTGCCATCACCTTAAAATGTGCTTTTTATATCTACAGAGGGAGCAGCTCTTCCTCTTTGCAGTCTGCTATGTTGCATTAGCATATTATTACAGTATCCCAGACTTGACAGAGCAAACACTGGCTCTAGAGGGGGTCTGTTGTGTTTTTTCTGAGTGTCGCAGTCACCATAGCTTCTCCTGCATGTTTTAAAGGGGATGCTGGGTGAAGATATTCAGTCAGGTGCAATCTCCAACTTCACCACTAGATGCCACTAACTCCTACACATGAAAAGAGATCATGACAACGTTTAAGTGCAATCACTGCAGGGTCCAATATCTCCTGCTCAGTGAAACAAATTACCAAAGTGTATCAATTGCAATATCAGCTCTAGGAAACCAACATACTGAAAATCCAAACTACTCCTATTAAATTATTTTTAGTGCAACTGAGTCAATCTAAAGGTGATTCTAAAAAAGTCATTTTTTAGCACTAATTTTAATTAAGTTTTACTGTAGCAACAACAGTCATCCAAATATTTTGCATCTTCCATTTTGTCAAAGTTGCATAATGAAAATAAAAATGATAAAATAAATACATTATTTGTGTATGCATGATTGAAACCTCCGAATCATGTTGACAAAATTTAAATCTCAAAAAAAACATTTAAAGTTCTGTTAATTTCATTTAACCTTTCAGAAACCCTGGTTCATTAATGCCCGGCTTAATTTAATTTCTCAGTGATACAGTTATTCATCATGATTTCTTTGTCTCACCACACTTTCAAATCAGTACTCCTCCTTGTCTCTGCTCCATTCAGTGCTCTACCTCCTTCTGGACAGAAATAATCTCCTCCACTGATACACGCAAAGCCACTAACAGATGATAAAGCTCATTTGTGTCTGCTTACTAGGAGAAATTACGCATTATCCAATCTTAGAGGCAGGCAACACTGAGACACATGGCTGTAAAGTTGCAGTAAAAAAAAGAAAAAAATCATTCATTCATGGAACAGATTATTGTTTGCTGTCTTCAAGATGCTCTGTCGAGTTTGACATGAAGACCAGTGGAAAATCATCCATCTCTCTTCCCTGATTAAACTGGTAAGACTGTAGCTCAATTTTACTCAGCTGACAACGATACGTAGATATTTTATGATTTTAACTGTTGATTAGTAGAATGATTATCCCTTTGCTGCACCTTCATACGGTTCTGCTGCAGTTTCAATTGTTACAAAATGTCCCTGTGAGCTTTATTTTTAGAGCAGGAGGATTTTATTTATCCCCCAAAACCCCAAAGTCCAACCAGTGGGTCATCAAAAACTCCTGCTTTCAGCCAACCTTTGTTTACATTCATAGAACAGATATAAAACATTTGGGGTAAAAATATAAAATGAGTTAAAGGACACACAGAATAGCACCATTTGACTTAACTGTGCAGCTTCAAAAAATAGCCTTTGGTTTTAATATTTACTCAGTGTAAAGTTCACAGAGTGTAGCTTTGATGAGGAGCTAAAAAAAACTGATATAATGCTGTATGTTGTGGAACAAGATGATTTTTTTTACCTTAAAGCTACTTAGGTAGCTGAAAATAGAAAAGTGATTTCAGTCATTTTCACTATATGTTTACATGATAAATTTCAGTCACTCTGGAAAATGCCGGTTTTGCCATAATTTAGGCAAGTCAGCTTGGAAATCTCATTTGTTTCTCACTTTTCCCGTTACAGCTATTCCACTTAGTTTCCAGTAGAGGGAGTTGCTGGATATGTAATTTTTCAGTTTTAAGTAGACTTATATATTTTTCCATTTGTATTTCAGACAAATATTGTTTGATTTAAAAAAGACAAAGCTACACAACAGCACAAATGATTTTTTATACTGTGCTTCCACTAATGCAACATTCTGTAATAGATCTATTTTAAAGGCAACAGATAGTTTCAACTTTTAGCTCTGGAAGTTGAGGCACTTCAATTAAACTCGTATTTTCTGTTCAGCTTAATATTAAGTAGGAATAACGAGCCATAATGTGATTGCATAACGGGTCTCAGTTGGTCTGAAAGTGATAAACACAGCATTAAAACGATACAAATTCATTACTGCTAATGTGTAATTTTTTTCTCATTCAAAGTGCTTTTAATGAACTTTTGCTCTTATTCATCAGGAAAGTCCAATGCAAAGTGGATTAAAGCCTTAATAGTTTTATTTTCCATCATTTTCGTAGGTATTACGTAACAGGTCAAACTCTTAACAATACTTAACATCAAGCTGCTCTAAATCTGTGTTGTGAGACTACTTTACACTGAGAAAAAACACATTTAAAATGTTCCCTTCAAATGTAAATGAGAGATTAAATCCAGGCTGCATTATGTTCTGATAAATTCTAATGCCACTAAATTATAATAGCCTCGGGACAACAAAGATCAGAGTTCATTCTGAATGAGTTTAGTAACACGGTAGATAGAAGTTGTGCTGTTTGCCTCTGCATCTCACTCTGCATGTGTGCATACCTTCGTGTCTGCACCCTGATGTGACTCCCTTGTCCTCCCTGTCAGACAACTGAGCCTCATCAGGTGGGACAACCTTTGGCTCTGCGCCGGCTAACTTTAGCCTCACAGCTTGCATGGTCTCTCTAAGCCTTTTTTGGGGTTGTGGTGTGCCAAAGTAGATTTACCTTCAATAACCATTTATTAAATCTCTATCCATTAGACTCGGAGGCTTCGTAAGAGCTGGCTGCATTAAGCCTGATTATGGGATGCCCGGCAGAGGAAAAGGGTCTATGTGTCAAGTGTGTCATCGAGTGATTTATATCCCTGGCTGGGATCTCTGTCTTGTCAGTCGGGAGTAAGCTGCAGAGGGGAGAGAGAAGCACTGAAACCTTTAATGATGTGAAACTTTGATCATTTTTTAAGTGTGAGTCCAGAGGTTGCTGTCATGCCTCAGTTTTGCAGAGGGTTTGTAAGCTTTTTTTTGTCCGTTTCCAACGCTGATTCTGATGCTGAACCCTGACCTGTAGCCACTTTTTGAGGATCACTTTTTAAGTCAGTTTGACTTAAATTCAAAGTCTTCAACATGGACAACAAGGGCCCGAGTAGCACCTTTAAACGGTCTTCCCTGAAACGCTCTGCATCCGGCTCGCAGAAGGTAAGATGAAGCCTGTTCTGACACATTCAACAGGTGATTCTGTTACCTGTGTGTTTCCACTTGCTTTGACAAGTTGTGCTCTGATAGTTTGACCTTTTTCTTGTAATGAACTTGTGACATTAAATTTGAAAAGCAGAAGTTTAGTGCTCAATGAATTTATTAAGAAATAAATACTTCTGCATCTTATTGTTTTTATCTTTGTTGACTTCTTGTATCCTGATACACTCTGATTGCTCTGAGACTGACAAGTGTTGCACAGCATGTCACATGGAACCGTTACTATCAGCTGCATTAGTCCCTAACCAGTCATTTCAGGGCCCCTTTGTCCGGCATAACGACACACACCATTCAGCACTGCTGGGCGTATATTGGTGTGCACATGGTCTGCACTCCGAGCCCTGCAAACTTACTGCTAAGTGGTGTTTGAAGCTGAGCAGGCTTCAAGAGCTGCTCACTCCAGTACTGCAGTTTAATCCTTCATAATGGCCCAGTATGGACGACCACGGCCATGACAGATTAAGGACCTTTATATCTGTCTAAAGTCCGCTTTCATGTGATTAACACACTCCTGTTAACGTGTCCTTGAAAGCAAGGAAGATGCAGTTTTTATATACATGCATGCTTCTGTTCCCAATCCAGCAAGCAGTGTATGTTGGGATTAGAGCACACACACACCATGAACTAACTCAGTGTGTAATGCTTTTGTAAATTCATATAAGCAGAGAACAGTAGGCTTTTTGTTGAGCAAGGAATAAGAACACTTTCTTATTTAAATAGTTTAAAATTAAGGACAAGTTCACCCAACCATAGTTAAAAGCCTCTAATTTTCCAGAAAAAAATATATAAAGATGGAAAATTATAATTGACATAAAGCATTTAAAGTTCATCCACTGCAGATTAAAAATAGCCCATGTTAATAGTGATCATCCTAATGTGCCTATAAATAAACTAAAGAATTAAGTAAAGATGCATTTTTTAAATACAGGGGAAAATTTTTCATAATTTTACTACACCAGCCCAACCCCTCATGTTTATTTCACCAGTACTGATATTAAACAATTTAGTGTGATGGGTTTCTGTAAATTAGAGGCGGCATTATTTGGTGAGATTAATAATCTATGCGTAATCCACAGCCTTTTTTTTTTATATGAGGTTTTACTCCGCAATGCAAGCAGCAGTGTCATGGCTTTGAGCTGAATAGCGCTGCACTTTTAATGAGATCGGATATGTTGCTAAATATAAACTCATTGGCTGCACAGGCCAGACTGCCGAGAGATACGGCTGCTCATTTTCTAAGTCACTTCATGCATTCTTTTCATGTTGTTAGTTAAAATAGTTTTTAATCGTGGTTTCAAATCATGCTTTATTTAAATGATAGACATATACTTGAGTTTTTTTTTCATCCATGCTATATAAAATCTGAAATATAGTAAAGCAGTAAAGTAAAGGCAGTATCTCTTTGAATAAATTCTGAGGGGGACAACAGTTGGTTGGAAATGAGGCTAAAAGTCTTGCTTGTGGGGAGCCTTAAGGTCCTTCAACAAAGAGCACATTCAGTTAAATATGTTCACATGATATAACCTTGGTGCCAGAAATAAATCAAGAATTTATGTCCATCTACAGATAGCACTGTTCACCAGCAAATAAGCTGACCCTTTACCTCCTTTACTAAGAGTTAGCAGCTTACGGCTCAATAGTTAGTAAAGAAATGGCTCGAAAGCATCTGTAAGCTGATGAGCGGAATGTGAGTGAATTATTACGGATGAGCTTTGTGCTCTGACCCTTTATAACTCTACCATTAAAAAATGCAAAGACAAAAAAAAAAAGTTTTAAATGTGGTCAACAGACATTTTCTAAGAATTTTTACTCCTTGCAAGATCAGATGACTGTGTGATGTAAGCAGGCCTCAGGTCAAGTGAGGGCCAAGAATCCTCAAAAAGTTTCAGGGCTGGACTCGGGACTGGGTTTAGGCGTCTGTGTGGAGGCCTCTGTGTGAAGCTCTGAGTTTGTAAAGTTTGTCAAAGACAAAAAGAAGTTAAACGAGTAAAATCTCCCAATGTTGCAGCTTTCTGGACTAAAATTTAACTTGGTTTCTCGTTACATGAATTCAAACTTATTTTTGTTGTCTAAATAAAAGTAACAAAGTAATTGAATGTTTTGTATAAAAGATGTTTTAAGAGCAAAAGGAAATTATCTTGAAGATTAAATTCTGCTATCGGATAGGAAAACTATTACACCTCGTACAATTACATGTCAAAACATGGTGATATATTTGCTACTGATGAGCCATTAGTTGACACTGAAGATCATATCGGTTAATTGCTGTGATAGCATTGTATTATAAAACATAATACAGCATGTTCCATTAACATTTACATAAAACTGTTGGGTCTATAAATCTGTAAGATTTAGAATGATCAGGTCATTACTTGTTTCCGCACTAGGAAATGCTTTCCTTCCACAACAAATAAGATTTAACCGTGTTGTAAATTTTCATGAAGGCTCCATCTTTATTCTAACCCCTTAATTTTATATAAAATTTTGTTTTCTCTCTTAAGTCCTTCCTTCTTTTAGGGAAAAACAAGGAAAAACAACAGCTTTAAAACATGTCTTATGACTCCCTCAACTCTTGGGGATAATCAGTGACATGTTGGACTCATGTGATGGCTAACTGGATTTTCAAACCCAGGAGGACAATGAGTGCATTTACAAACAGGGCTGAGGGAAAACAGTTAGCTCCACAGTTAATGCAAATTTTGCCCATCCAGAGCCGATCACTCGAGCGAGTCGCTTTGTCAAAATATCTTTCCCCTCAAGTGAAAATGTGTAAAAGGCAGCTTTTTATTTCAGCACACGTGGGATCGACCATGAGTCTGGAATATTTTTTTAGACAGTTAAGGAGTCTACATGGGTTCCCTTCCTGTCACACTGCATCAGGATCTGACCACATCGCCGTTCAATACCAAAGCCGAGCAATTAGTTGCTTTTATCTTCAACCCTGGTGACATCACATTCCATTAGGACCCCCAAATCCTTTCTGATCCATTTCACTTGTGCTGATGAGGCTTTTGTTGTGTGAAGTCCATCGTTACTACAATATGCAGAATAAATGACACGGAGGCGCGTTTAGTTCTTACTCCACTGTAAAGAATTATGCGTTGCACTCAAATTGACCAGGTCAGATGTCAGCACACATACACAGCCATCGTTATACCTTTTCCTTATGACTGTTGGAGCTGCATAGTCCGTGTAATTGTAGCTGCACTGGAACAAATTTGCTGTGATCTAGTTGCTCACTAAGCTGTGGGTCAGGAGACCAGAAACATGTGATTCCAGTGCAAGAAGGAATGAATGTATGGCACACTGTTTATACATCTTGAGCAAAGCAATGCACAACTAAAATTTGAAGGAGAAGCATCATTGCATGTTGAAAAGAGCTTTAAAAGAGCTAAATATCTTTTTTTTACCTGTTTTGCAGTTCTGATTTCCACCTCACACAACGGTCTTTTGTTTTCAACAGTCATTTACTCGGAAAATTCTGCACGTTGACATGAATGTCGTTTATTGTTTCAAGGCTTGTCTTAAGTCTCATTAATTTGCCTGGTGTGACACAATCTGATCCTGCAGTACGAGGGCTCAAAGGCAGCTTTTAACAAGGCAGCTGGTTACTGACTGGATTTTGGTTTTAATTGCTGTGGTTAATGAGTTTAAGTACGCTGAAATAACTGCGTCATACTTACCAAACCCTTCTGGAAATGCACTTTGTTTTCCTCATCTATAATTAACAATGGCCCACGTGCAATTTTTTTCTTTTTTTTTTCTTTTTTTTTTCTTTTTGCCAGAGAAGGACCAAAAGGGGGAAGTTGGCGCTGATGTTAGGTTGTTCTCTCCCTGTCTTTCTGACTCATCAACCACCAACCTCCCTTGTCCTTTTCACTGCGAGTTGCAGTCGGGCTCAAACTGCTCATTTCAACCATAAAAGGAGCGCTTATCATAGCACTTCACATGAGGAGGGTTTCAGATGCATGTCTACAACTTTGTGCTTGTTAACTCCGTCTCAGCTTCTAGCTCACCTAATGCCTTCCTTTAGCTATTTAGGCATGCACCTGAAACTTCTTAATAACACTAAGTTTATTAAGTACAATTAACAGAATTAATTTTAAACATAGGTCAGATTTGATTTTTTTTCCTGCTCAAACAGGAGCATTTTAATGTTGAAGGTTCGGTTTTCAGCTCACAATTTAAACAGCTGGAGATCAGACAGCAGCCAGAAAACTAAAAAATGTGATTTTTCAAAACAGTAACATTTCTTTTCAGCCTGCTTGGAGAAGAATTATTTGCAAAATCACTGAGGTTTTTTGAATGCAAATCTGCTTAACATAAACAAAATTAAAAAGCAAGACTAAGAGAATACTGAATAGCTGCTCAGTTGTCTTTTCTTCCACAAAAACATGGTGGGTGGAAATAGAGATTAACTGCAATTAGCATTGACTGACCTTGCCCCCAACTGGAGACCAGTCATGTCTTAACAAGGCGCCTTCCAAAAGAATGCCTGCATCCAATTCTCTCAATTATGCAAATTGGGTTGAAATCAAAGTAGTTGGAGGGGGTGAAAATTTTCTGATGAAAAGTTGGGGAGCCTCTGAAACGAGACCACAGTGCTTTTAGGTTAGCCAGCCTGCTCCTCACACAAGCTAAGATCTTCCACACTGTGAAGTGAACACAAAGAAAGGAGTTTTCGACAAATTGGGAGATTAGGGGCCAGTTATCAAAGTAGATTTATTGTGCCTTGTTCAAGCGAAGGATGAAAATACCCTGTGGGCATGGAGAAGGGGTCATGGGACTCCCAAAAGGATTACCTTGAACTGGAGTCATGAGACTTGGGCGAACAAAGACCCTGCTCACATGCTCATCATATTAGCTGGCCCTCATAAAGTGAAGAAGTTTCATGTCCTGTGGGATTCAATGAGAGCACTCGGCTGGGAGTGCAGCACCAGGAGAAGGCTCTGGTGGAGGAGCAGCAGACTGTAGACCTCCTTTCTGCTCTCTATGCTTAATCTCCAGCAGCACTAGAGATAGGACCCTGCAGCTCGGACAGAAGATTGTGCGTAAGTGTATCTACATTCTGCAACTGCAACTATTTTCAAACTTATTTTCATCTTTTGCTTTTATGACAAAACTAATTGGATACTACAGAGTGGCATGAAAAAGGAAGCGAATTCAGATGTGCTGTATGTGAGCAGGCAGCGCTGTATGAGTTTTGGCTGCTTAATGATGCGTGATAACACCGAGATGGAAAACCGCTGAGACAAGACAGACAGCAACAACCACACTGTGCCTTGGACCTTTTCAAAATACAGATGATAGTTGATAATATTTCAGCAAAGACCTGCCTAAGTAAAAATATTTTGTGCTTGTCAGATTTTATTCATGCAAACAATTAGTTCAAGATTTTTAAAATCTAAATACAAAGACACAAAAGATTAAAACAATGCAACTAAATAGCTTGAAACAGTATGTTTAAAATCTGATGTATCTACTGATTTAGGAAAAACACTCCTTAGCGATTTAATTTATTCAGCCAAGTCATTGGCAGATGACTGTTTTGGATCAAAACAAAATGAGATGATTCTTTCGTGAGTCTGCTGGGAAAAAGCAGGTTGGTGTAGCAAACAGTATATGGATGCATGTTTTATTTTTATGAAGGAAAAGCTTTGCAAAGAATTTGCACATATTTACATTAACAGTTGCTAACAAATCATGCATACTGTAGCTATTCACAGTATGAATACCAGTTGTAAAAAACGGTAAACTCAGTCAAGTAATTTGTTGAAACCCCAAAATTGACAAATATGAAATTTTCTCTGTTACCACTGAAACCACAATATTTCTGTGTATGAAGGACACACAAAGTAAACACACGTAAAAGTTGATTTTCTTTTATGGTCCAGGATAGTTTGTGTGTTTGCAGTTGCCCTGCTGCTGCTGCTCCTAACTGACTGAGGCCATTTGTGCAGATAAAGACAGAGAACAGTAACTGTACTGTGTTATGGGCACTTATAATTACTGCTCACAAGACTCAAATTTATCTACGGTCTTTCATTTATACTCACATGACTTCAGAGTTCAGCAAATAGATATTTTTCGCATGTTAAAAGTTATCATATTTTTTAATAATTTCTTTTGTTTAACTTTCAAGTCTTTTCCTGGATGGATTTGCTTCAAGTGCTTCAGATTTAATTGGGCCACCACCATCAACAATGGCCGCTTAGAGAAACTTTGCTTTGAACTCAGGTCATTTTTGTTCAGCACTGGAAAAACATCAGACAGCAATGAGAGCAGGATTTCCCAGTGTGTGGGCATAGTACTATTGTGTGATAATGTTCATTGGCTGCTTGTCAAGCTCCAGCAGACAATGAAAGGTGTCTAAGCCAACAGAGTTGCTCATCAACATGAGCTGGCCTCAAATAATCTAGGAATAAATAAATATACAACCTCACTCTATGCAATATTTTTCTTTGTGAATATATATTGTTCTTCAACGTTTCTCCAAAAAACATTTTTCCTTTGGTTTTATTTTCTCATATCTTGCTCAGTTTCTTTGTAGGAATTAAAACGGTCTTCATCTTATAGCCAGGATTACCACTAAGAGGATTTTGATAGTGAAACTTGATTTAGATATTGGCAAAGATGATCTCCCTGTGACTGTGGCATAAATGACATATTGTGAGCTAACACTTTGCTTTTCTCTTTAAATTTCTCTTTCAGGCACAAAAAGCTTGGATTGAGAGGAACTTCCTGAAAAGAGAATGTATTCATATATTTCCTACGAAGGACCCGACCAGGTAATAAAGGTCTACAAATAACTTTTTTTTAAATGGCTCACAATGAATCAAATGTGGTAAACATATGACCTAAGGCTACAACAGCAGCCGTGTTATTATTGTTTACTATGAGAAAACACACACAAATCATGACTCTGAAACTCCTCAAAACGACTTTTTCCATTATATTCAGTGAAGTTTTAATGACAGTGTTGACAGCTTACTTCAAATCATTTTCATTTCACTTAAAAATGTAAATAAAATTTGAAATTTTTTGCTACGTAAGTCTATAAAAAGGTTTGTTTTTAAAAACCCTTTTACTGGAGTGTAAGTCAAGACAGTCTTTATGACATAAATAATATATAAATAAGGTTGCCTTACAGCTCCGTATTCACTATGAGTAATTTTTAAAATAGATTAAAAATAATTGCTTTCCACTTATTCATTCATTTACTAAATCATGACACCTGCAGATTATCAGACATTCATCAGGATTAAACTTGATTTTTCAGAGTGTTTTCAGTGTATTGTAGGACACAGTTACTATCCTGGGCTCTGAAAACAGGCTGAGAGCAGCCAGGCAGTGCATCCCTTTGTTCGTAGGGGCTTTCATTTCCCAGAAATGGGCACAGTCATCAAAGAACCTTTGCGAAAGTGTGTTTCCAGGAATAAACACAGCCATCATTAGCACACTAAACGACAGTCCTTGACTTGGCTCATTTACGTCTACTCATGGTTCAGACCCTCGACAACGCTGGATAGTACGCTGCTCAGGGATTTCTATGAATAATGAACACAGACCGTGACACACAGGGACCCGGACTGACATGCTTCTTCTGTGATCTCTCTAGATGTGCCTGTGGTCAGCTGACAACGCAGCACGTGGCCATCCCTCCTGGTGCCAACTCAGTAGAGGAGGCACACCAGTTGGTGCAGATTGACACCCCGAAGGATAAATGGAGCGTGATCAAGCACACCAGGACCTACCCAACGGACGCCTTTGGAATAATCGAGTTCCAGGGAGGAGGGTTTATCAACAAGGCCATGGTGAGTCTCAGCTGCTGAAAAAAATGTACCTCTTTGCCTACATAGTTTCATTTTCATCAGGAGAAACAACAGCATAAGAGAAGTGAGTTGATTTGTGAATGTAGAACTGAAGAGCAGACAATGTGACCGTGTGGGTTGATCGGAAATAAGTTGCAATGCTGTACTTTCCCTTTTCATTCTTTCCTAGTACATTCGAGTCTCCTATGACACCAAGCCTGACAACCTCCTGCATTTGATGGTGAAGGACTGGCAGTTGGAGCTGCCAACCCTGCTCATCTCCGTACACGGAGGTCTCCAGAACTTCGACCTCCAACCCAAACTCAAGCAGGTGTTTGGCAAGGGCTTGATCAAAGCTGCAGTCACCACCGGAGCTTGGATCTTCACTGGTGGAGTCAACACAGGTATGACAGTTCAGGATAACGCTTTTGATTTTCACTTAACAAATAACAGTTGGTGACATTAAAAGATTACCTTTACTCTAAATTGTTGTTATGTAACACCCATTTCCTGGGGGGGGATTTGACCAACCCATTGTCACAGGTTTAAGCACTGTAATTAGAGCTTTTGTAGGAGAATCCATCACAAATGACAATCTGTGTGGATTTTGTGTGCACTGTAACCACAGTGTGTCCCATGATGCAGCTCCATTAGGCAGCTGAAAGAGTCTCGATTCATGCCGCTGTAATTTGGTCTTTAAACCCTAGGGGTGATCCGCCATGTTGGAGATGCCTTAAAGGACCATTCCTCCAAGTCACGAGGGAAGGTGTGCGCAATAGGAATTGCTCCATGGGGGATCCTGGAAAACAAAGAGGACCTCATTGGAAAAGATGTGAGGGCATTTGCAGCAGCATTTGGTTTCCTGTAAAGATACCCCTTCTTACAAATATTTCTTCTTGAAACATCCAAAACTAATTTCCTCTTCTTCCTTCAGGTGTGCAAACCCTATCAGACGATGGCAAACCCACTGAGCAAGCTGGCTGTGCTCAACAACAGTCACTCGCACTTCATCCTGACCTACAACGGCACCTGTGGGAAGTACGGCTCAGAGGTCAAGCTCCGCCGGCTGCTGGAGAAGCACATCTCCCTGCAGAAGATCAACACCCGTAAGTCCAATAGCGCTCTACGGACGATATATAAACACACTCCATCCTCCATGCTGTGTGAGCGTGAGCCAGTCATGTTGGACATGTGGATGGAGAGCTCCTCTGTGACCTGTGGGCTTCCCTTTGTCATCCTATGCCTGGAGCTCGGATAAGGCAGGGACAGCAAAGGGATGCTCAGCTGTCACCACTGACTTCACTCTCTGCCTCCTCTGGTTTGTCTGTTCACACACCGCATTAACATGTTCTGCTTCAACATTTCATACTTAAAGTTGGTTATTATAAGGTGATACTTATGCGATAATTAAATGGGTCAGAAGTCTGATGATTTTTGGCTGTTTCTTCCAGGTTTGGGTCAGGGGGTTCCTCTTGTGTGTCTGATAGTGGAGGGAGGTCCTAATGTCATCTCCATCGCGCTGGAAAGCCTAAGAGATGAGCCTCCCATCCCCGTGGTGGTGTGTGATGGCAGTGGCCGAGCATCGGACATCATTTCCTTTGCACACAAGTTCTCCGAGGATGGAGGGTGAGATTCTTGATGATTTCAGCTTTTCTGCAATTGGATGTTACTCCTCCGATAAACATGTTGAAATGGCATCTTTAATTTCCCCTTCCAGCCTGGTTAATGATGATGTCAGAGAGCAGCTTTTGGTGACTATTCAGAAGACTTTCAATTATAGCAAGAGCCAATCACAGCAGATCCTGCTCATGGTTATGGAGTGCATGAAGAAAAGGGAACTGGTAAGTAGTTTTAAAAAAGAAAAATGAAGTTTTGTTATCTTCAAGCTCCAGGTGCTTCAACTCATCATGTATTTGAAAGTAACATGTCTGTGTCAATCAATAAACATTTCTGAGTTGTCAAACATCTGGTCTCCATTGTCATTCGTCCATTCCACTCATCCATGTATTTCCATTAACATATTGAACAAACATAATCCCCACAACGTGCTTGTCATTTCTCGTTCTTGCTGTGGTCATGTGTGGCATGTCACATAATCTGGGGCATTCGCAGCTTCACTGTATCTTCACTGACCCTCATATATAAGCGCACAGCTGTAAAGTGGTGGTGGTTGTCTAATTCTGCAGGATTTAAATGGTTTATTTTAATGTAAACAATGCAGCCCATGGCTCTATGATGAAACACACACCCTCGTAAGACTCTTTACAGATAGAGGATTAATCCCTGAGCGGAGAGTGTTTCTCTGAAGTGTTTGCTAGATACCTTGGCGCATAAATATCTGCAGCATTTGTGCATCTCAGCAGATTTCTGTAGATGTAAGTGATGAGATAAGTAGTTTGTAATACCCAACACATATAATCTCCAGACTCCATACATTTGGGTGGGAAAGATCAGTGCACACTACCACCTGCTTAGCTGAGGCTCTTACTTCATCCATTCACTGTAAGCATGCAGCACACAGATGGAGAAGAGGATCCATCTCCCTAATCCTCAGCCAGGTTCCTCTCTCTCTCTCTCTACTCCCCAGGCTTTTTTCAGTCCGTAGAGTGCTATCACTTCACCAGCGACTCTGCATCCTCTATCCCCAATGTATTAGACCGCCTAATGCTCCAACACACTCCGTTAAGCAACTTAAACTGCTTTTTTCAAAGATCATACCGCTGCAGGCTTTTTTACACAACATTTAGTTTTTCTCTGATACCCGACCCAGACATTGTGACAAAACCGCAACTTGTTTGAGCTCTTTATATGCAACTAAGAGGCCACACTATTGCCTGCTCTTAATCTAAAGTGCCAGGACTAACCTACAGGTGAATCAGTGTCACCGCCTAGTTACCACATAATCCTTTCATCCTAAGTGCATCCCATGGGAACAGCTGGGTAAGACAAATAAAAATACTGATTTAGAGGCAGAAATTTGCTGTGATGTAACACCAGAATACAACGTTCATTAGGAGCTCACCATTTTAAAAGTGCAGAGAAGCGCACAATGCGGCGTACTGTTGGTGAACTGTCTGAGAGAGTGGAGCAAGTTTTCAGTCTTCATCGAGTGCAGGCTGCTCATTATCAACGCATCCCGAGACCAGCTCTGGCGCCGTGCCATATATTCATGCCTTACTAATCCCATTTATCATAGCTGCACATGTGACAGGCCCGTCAGCGTAATGTTATTCGATATAGTCGAGTCTTTAACAAGGAAGGCACTATGACACTGTCTGACGAGTAAATTAGCTGTTTGTGCTTGAAGGGTCAGCCGGAGTGCTGCAGTGAGAAATCCAGCCGGAACAACGCCCATAACACTGCATGTTTCCAGAAAACATTCCTGACATGAATTCACTCATTCATTCATCCGTTCATTTGTGCTGTTTGTTATCAACAGATTCAAACACCATAGGAAATGATTTCACATCTGCAAACTTTTCTTTTCCTCATTTTTTCCCCTTCACATGTAGATCACTGTTTTTCGAATGGGTTCTGAGGGACAACAGGACATTGAAATGGCCATTCTTACTGCCTTGTTAAAAGGTACACCATTATTTCAACAGTCTGGGTACTATTTCATCACAGAAAAAGCCCTCTTGCGATGTCCTACATGCAAACTTTTTTCTCCCTCTCTCTTTCTGGCCCTCCGGTTCTTTTGCATCAGGCACGAACGCGTCAGCAGCTGACCAGCTCAGTTTGGCTCTGGCCTGGAACAGAGTGGATATTGCTCGCAATCACATCTTTGTTTACGGACACAATTTACCAGTGAGTTGTGCTCACATCTGATCAGTTTAAAGTAATTACTCCACACAAGGGCTCAACAGTTGCACAGTTGGCAAGGACATATTTAGTCCTTAAAGAAAGAATGAAAAGAATTTTGTTTAAAAAAAAAATTCAAAGTCATTAGAAATAGAGCTGCTGAAAACTTCTACAACTCAAAAATAAGTTTTGTTTAGTGTTATTCTACCTGGATGTTGAACCTTCACAGTGCTGGATATGTACTGAGTTTAACACCTGAAGTTTGTTTTCTCATTCATTTGTTTAAGGGGAGAAGTTCATGTGTAAACTTAAAAGCTCCAGGTCAAATACAATAATAATGGATCTTACAGTGAAGTGGAGGAAATATTAAGTCTAGCAGACAGACTTTGAAATGTAAATATCCTTTAAAGATTCTCAATTAGGGGAAAATGCATTAAATTAAATAGACATAGTGTTGATTGCAGAAAATAGACCAATATGTTGATGTTTGAGCTAAGAGGAGTTGCAGCTTTATTTATGTACTTGTCTAGCCTGCTGGTGCCATCGCCAACACCACAGCCTCGGCAGTTGCTACCCAGGAGAAGCAAAAGAGTCCTGCCAGTGCCCCTCGCAACAAAACCCGGGGAAAGAAGGGGAAGGGGAAGGGAAAAGCAAAGCCTGAACCTCCAGAGGAAACAGACCCCAGGAAACTGGAGTTGATCCGTTGGGTAGGTGTGGGGTTTATAGCAAAGACTCTTGCCTCCGCTTAACAAATGAAAACATAATGAAGGCTTCAATGTGTAAATAATTATTTGTCTGTCTCATGCATTACTTTCTCCAGGTGAACTCTTTGGAGCAGGCTATGATGGATGCTCTGGTGCTGGACAGAGTGGACTTTGTCAAACTTCTCCTTGAGAATGGAGTCAACATTCATCATTTCCTCACCATTCCCAGGCTGGAGGAGTTATACAACACGGTGGGCCTGACATGCTCCAGCAAATGAATATGAGACTAGTTCTGAATCCCAAAAAATAAAAGTCTGACAAGAATAAAAAAGACTGACCCTTATTACTAACCTTCATGTCCTCTCTGCTTTCAGAAACTTGGCCCCTCTAACACACTGAATGCAGTGGTTCGGGACGTCAAAAAGGCAAAGATGATCTTCACTATTAAATGTTTTTCCTGTATAATGGCCAACCTTTTAGATTGTTTCTACTTATGCACTTGCTATATCATTTGCTACTCTGGTGATCCTGCAGGGAAACCTTCCTCCAGATTATCAGATTACTTTAATTGATATTGGTCTGGTGCTGGAGTGCTTCATGGGCGGAGCTTACAGGAGCAATTACACCAGGAAGGCTTTCCGCAACCTCTACAATAATTTGTATGGACTTAAAAGGGTATGCATGGGTTGAGGGAAATAATTTGTTATGGCTTGTTCTTCAAGTTAGTGTAGGTGACATACTAATTGCTGTGTTTTGTTTTCCTCTTGCAGCCAAAGGCTCTGAAGCTTTTAGGAATGGAGGTGGAGTATCCCTTTTAAAACAAATTACCAGAAGTAACAAAACAAAAACAAAATTTAAAACAACGGAATAATTTTTTAATAATTTTCTCATTTTGTTAGGATGATGAACCAAGACCAAAGGGCAAGAAAAAGCCAAAAAAGAAGAAAGAGGAAGAGGTGGAAATTGATGTGGATGACCCTGAGGTCTGTCGGTTCAAGTACCCCTTTCATGAGCTGATGCTGTGGGCAGTACTAATGAAGCGCCAGAAGATGGCACTGTTTCTTTGGCAGCGTGGCGAAGAGGCCATGGCAAAGGCCCTGGTAGCCTGTAAACTGTATAAGGCCATGGCCCATGAGTGCTCAGAGAGTGAACTGGTGGATGACATCTCCCAAGACCTGGAGAACAACTCTAAGTAAGAAAATGTGTTTTGGAAAGGTTTCAGTTCTAATGACACAAGGCATTTTCCCAAAATGAAAGCACAGAGGTGTACATCACACTTACTTTGGCCCTTTTATATTGATTTTCTGTTCACTTCCTGTACACTAAACTGCTTAATATCATGTAATGATCTAAAACAATTGCTCCTTTGCTTTACGTTTTTGTTATATCTTCTTCTTTATTTAAATAAGTGCTTTATTTACTGTTATTGTTCTGTCTCTTTCGCAGAGAATTTGGCCAGCTGGCCTATGAGCTGTTGGATCAGTCCTACAAGCATGATGAACAGATTGCCATGAAACTCTTAACATATGAGCTGGTTAACTGGAGCAACTCCACCTGTCTGAAGCTGGCTGTGGCTGCTAAGCAACGTGACTTCATTGCCCACACCTGCAGCCAGATGTTGCTCACTGACATGTGGATGGGTCGTTTAAGGATCGGCAAAAATCCTGGCCTGAAGGTTGACATCAAAAACATTTGTCTTTTTATGCAACCATAAAAAATATTTCACAATTACACCAAGTATGTCACTGGTTGTAAAACTTGCAGTGTCGGCTTCACAGTATCAGAGAAAAACAATTCACTGGAAACACACAAGTAACTTACTGTATCATTAAAAATTTTCTTTATCATTTTCTCACCAAGGTTATTCTGGGAATCATCTTTCCTCCTCTGATTTTACTGTTGGATTTCCGCCTTGGAGATGATCATGCACCTGCAGGAAATGAAGAGGGAAAAGACAAAGATGACGACACAAAATCCAGCAAGGTTTAGACTAACCATTGTCAGATTAATTAATTTTATTGTGCTTATTTCTATGTCAACAATGAAAAATGGCTTAAACAGAGAGTTTGATGTTATGTTGTAGGACCCTAACGCTGATGCAACTTCCCGAAAAGGGGATGAAGAGGAAGGTGGCACTAATGTCCGCAAAATCCCCATTGGCACAAGGTTCTTTGAGTTTTACGATGCGCCATTCACCAAATTCTGGTTCAACACTGTAAGTTCACTTCATGTAAAGATGAATTTAACACAAATTTTAACTTAGACTGTAGTGACTTAAGTGAGCTGGCATGTTGGTATTTTCTCCTCCTAATAGATTTCCTATCTGGGCTACTTGATGTTGTACAACTACATAATCCTGGTGAAAATGGAGCGATGGCCATCTATACAAGAGTGGACTGTCATTGCATACATCCTCACACTTGGCACTGAAAAAGTCAGACAGGTACAAATTATAAAATAGGATCAATTTGATTTGATTTGAGCCTTTATATGTGTTAAATATATTTCATGGTCTGCATGTTTTTTAAAACTTTGTGTCTAGATATTGATGTCAGAGCCAGGGAAGCTGAAACAGAAGATAAGTGTGTGGCTGGAGGAGTACTGGAACATCACAGACCTGGTTGCTATTTCCACCTTCCTTCTTGGTCTAATGCTGCGGCTGCAGCACGAACCTTACATGGGCTACGGCAGGGTCATCTACTGCATAGACATCATCTTCTGGTACATTCGTGTGTTGGACATCTTCGGAGTGAACAAATATCTGGGACCCTATGTGATGATGATCGGGAAGATGGTAATAAGATTTAGTGTTTCACTCTAAGCTGAACAAGTCATGTGAAACTCACATGTCAGATTCGACACGCATGCCAATAGAGGTCACACAAAGATGGAATTTATATATTTTTTTCTTTTCTTTTAGATGATAGACATGATGTACTTTGTGGTGATCATGCTTGTGGTGCTTATGAGCTTCGGGGTGGCTCGGCAAGCCATCCTTCATCCTGATGAGGAGCCAACATGGCGTCTGGCTAGAAACATATTCTACATGCCCTACTGGATGATTTATGGAGAGGTTTTTGCAGACTCGATAGACCGTAAGACTAGAATTCATAGTAAGATTCTGTTTCCTGATTCTGGGCAGATGATCAGTGTTACATTAATTTCTGTGTTTTCAATTCAATGATGTTTGGTAACAATACTGTAACCCCTTAATACTTTGTCTCCCTCTGCTGGCATATTTATAAAAAAATACTGTCACTTAAATATGTGGTAATAATATTTGCATTGAGGAAAAGTAGGATAGGTATTTTTATCTCCTCAATCATGATCATCTGCCTTCAAGTTTTTCATCTGTCAGCTTTTCTTCTGTCAGGGTGAAGGCAACACACAGCTATTGAAAAAGTCTAAATCAGCAGGGTTAGAGATAATATTAACTGAAGAAGCTGCCAATTTAATATACTGAACAATGGTAATTAAAGCTGTATGTTTGATTCCCACACCTTTAAAATAAATGCTTCACATTATGAATGTTGCTGAATCAAACTATAAACTAACTGCAATGTCAAATTTACCACATAAATAAAGTAAATATGAGGCCGGAGATGATGTTAAGAACAGCAACTATTTTGAGTGTTTGATTTTTGGCAAATTAAAGAGAGACATTATGATGACAAAAGTCCACAGTTTGATGGACATCAGCTTGACCTTGACAGAATTATGATATGAAAATGCTCTGTTTACTGATTTGTAACGCTTTCTTCATGTTTCTGCGTGCCTGCACTTTGCTGGGATTTTTCCAAGTCTATGCAATGGAAATCAATCGTGAGTAGTCTTTAAGTCAAGAATGCAATTCAAATCAATTATCTAAAGGATCTCAGAATAAATTCTATATCCTTAACTTTCCCAACAGCTCCATGTGGTGAACATTTATATGACGAGGATGGGAAAAAACTGCCTCCATGTATCCCTGGCGCCTGGCTCACACCTGCTATTATGGCCTGTTACCTCCTGGTGGCAAACATTCTTCTGGTCAACTTGCTCATTGCAGTGTTCAAGTAAGTACATGGTCAAAAGTCGAGCTGCTCTATTATTTTACACGAAACATCTGCTTTATTTACAGTGCGTGCTCACTTGTCGTGGTTTTCTGTCCCACAGCAACACTTTCTTTGAAGTCAAATCCATTTCAAACCAAGTGTGGAAGTTCCAGCGATATCAGCTGATCATGACGTTCCATGATCGTCCCATGCTGCCGCCACCTCTCATCATCTTCAGCCACCTCTACATCCTCTTCAACAGGCTGTTTCGGCGGTGTGCCAGGAGGAGACAAGAGGGGGAGCTGGATGAGAAGGACCGCGGACTCAGTTAGTTAAACCTTACGATACAAAAACAAATACACACAATTTAATTCAACTGCTGTCTTACTGGGGAAAAGACATACATAAAACACTTTGAAACCTTTAAAATCAGGACCCAGAGTGATTTTATTTAGTCTCAATACGGATCACAAAAGTTGAAATATAATCATAGTATATACACTTACAGAACAACCCCGGTTCTCGTTAAAACACTTTGACTGACATCATGTCATGATTTGTTTGTGCCAGAGCTTAGACTTAATCCAGAAGAGCTGAAAAATCTGTATGAGTTTGAAGAACAGTGTGTGGAGGAGTATTTCCGGGAGAAAGAGGATGAGCAGCAGTCTTCCAGTGATGAGCGCATCAAAGTCACATCAGAGAGGTGAACTCCTTTTCAAGTGTAGCTTAATCACTTCTAAGCATGTTGACTACAGTTTGAACTCAGATACACTTTTGTATCTCTGGTTTTCTTGGCAGAGTTGAGAATATGTCCATGCGTCTGGAGGAGGTTAATGAGAGGGAGAACACTATGAAGGCCTCCCTGCAGACCGTGGATCTGCGCCTGGCCCAACTGGAGGAGATCCACGGACGAATGGCAGTCGCCCTGGAGAAGCTTGCAGGGGTGGACAAACTGGAGCTGACCAGAACCTATTCACGAAACTCCTCTGTGTGTGACCCCTCATCTTTACTTCGCCAGGGAAGTATTAACAGTGCTGATGGTTACAGTCTTTACCGCTTCCACATGGACATGGAGGAGTTTGCAGCGAAGCAGAGGGACTCAGATGAGACAGCTAAAACTGGACTGGAGAGACAGAGGAGTCAAGCCTCCAGTACGTGTGCTCTAAACACAAAGGAAGGTGGGCAGACCTTAGAGGTTGGCGGTTTGGAGAGATCACGGCCAAGTTCATGCGTGGACATTCTCATATCTCCATGTGAACAAAAGCCTGCTTCTGTAGCATCAAGTCAAGAGACCATAAGCAACATAAGACATGGCAGCACAATGATGCTTGATAGACTAATTGATACAAATAGACTCAGGCCTTCTTCCCCACCAAAAAGGACTAAATCCTTGAAATACTTCCCAGTCGAAGATCAACCCACCTCTCCTTTAACAAAGAGGAGGGCTATGAGCACCATTGTTGTCGGACCACCTGATGAACCCGAGGAAGCAGCTGAAGCCACACAGACGGCTGGATTGCCGCAGAGAAACTCCTCGTCCCCTAAAAGGACTAAATCACTGAGATATATTCCTACTGAAAGCCAGAGCCAGACGTCCCCTATCACAAAGAAGAGAGCTATGAGCAGCATCGTTTACAACCCAGCCCAGGCAGGTGATGATGTGCTGCAATCTGCAGACTACAGGTCAGTGATGGAGCAGGTCACTAAAACACCAAATCAGTGGCCGGCAAACTTAGAGTATCAAGTTCAACCTAGTACTTTTGGCCAGATGCCTAAAGTGTCAACAGTCCGAACTCTTGCCCAGCAGTTTCAAACGAGCTCTACTTCTGCCGAACTTAAAAAAGATGAGACTCAGACTGATCATATTCCTTTAGAGAGAAAAGAAGCAGAACTCGTTGAAGACCAAACAAAGATGAAGGCCAAGAGAAACCTCTCAGACAGCACTGAGTATCTGACTGTAGCTGATGGAAGGTGCATGCCATCTCACAGGTCGCAGAGCTGGAACGAAAGCGAGAGGAAAGCGATGCACTTGACGGTTAGCAAGGAACGAAGAGCCTCTAGCAGTGAGAGATACCTTAGTGAAGCCTGCAGAGTGGCAAGGGAGGATGTGGGAAAGAAGATGGAGGCAGAGAAGAGAGAAGATGAAGCACAGGATCACAAATGACAGCAACAAAGAAAGGGGATTGATCAAAGCAGCAACAGAGGACAAAAAAAGGAGGTGTAACTGAATGCTACCAATAAGGCAAAAAAAATTAAATTAACTGGAGATCATTACTTGATCAAATCTATGAAATGTTTTCCACGATGAATAAAACAGACTGACAGTAATGAAAACCTTGAACTGCAATGTTTGTTGTGAACAGAAGCAACAAAGAGGCGCTCTCTTTTAAATATCAACTTTCTTTACTGTCTTTACTTTTCATTGGTGTAACATACAGTAGCTAACAATTGTTAATGTCACAGCTTTCCCCACTTGTTGTGTTTTAATGTTGGAGATGTCAAGGGAACCTGTTTGAAGTCTACAGTCTAAGTCAAGATAAAGTATATACACAACAGGTAGTTGTGCTGACATGTACACAATATGACCAGCAAAAACATGAACATCCTATATACGATTGACACCTTCAAATACCATCTGTAAAACATTCTCTTTTCAAATACTGTAAAATGTGCTTGATTATGAACCACTAGAGGTATCCCAGCAGCATCCATGCAAATACTGACAGTCGCATAACAATATGTAGTAAGTACAGCTCCCAAGAAACAAACAACCTTTCTTTTTTTTTCATTTTGACACAGATACCTGTATCAATAAAGGTTTCATTAAAAATAATAAAAAATGGTTATATTTATACGTATTTTTGTCTTTCTAACACAATTCTGTGACTCCTCCCAGGCACATGAACAAATAGAAGTGATGCCGGTGCAACAAGCGACAATAGGCATAATAAATACATGGATTTAGACAAATACAATCAACAGTGAGACTTGGTATGTCTATCAACAGCATCCCAGTAGTAAATGTCACAATAGGTAGTGTGTACAAAACAATGCTACGGTTTATGAAAGAATCTGAATGTTTTTTCATTCATAAGACAACTTTGTGTAACTTAGATGAGATCATGAGATCCAACAGAGGTATTATATATGCCAGCAGAATCACTGCCTCCAGTGAGCAGACTCTACAAACCAATGCTGGCGATCACACACAAGTCTTTTGCATGAGCGGATAAACAGTATCAGGCCTCATTCCTCATTGATCCTCCTGTGGTCAGCGGATCAAGATGGCATCTCAACCACTCATGAACCTGTGAGCTCCAGCTGGCGGTGAGGCCTTCTAAAAAATGACCGCTGCTGCTGCTGCTGCTGCAAGGTCGTCTGGGAGGGAGAAATCCTCCAAAACAGCAAAGTCAAGCTACAGCCATCAACACAAGAGATGAGCGGCCTAGAGGAGCGAACATTTTAAGAATTTTATTCTCTTTGACTTTTTCTCTGTGATCTTGACTGGTTTGCCCGATCCTCCGGCATTGTTGTCAGTCTGAAAAGGGGAGATCACATAGTGGAGAAATGTAGTCAGTACAGTTTTAAACAAGAAGGTTGTACGTTAAGTTTCAAGAGTAGGGGGGCACTTTAAGTCAGTGGACAAAAATTCTGAATGCATATGTTCACAGGACAGCATGCATCAATTTCAATTTAGCAAATACACGTGAGTTAAACTTGTAATCAAGCTTTAAAAATATAATGATATGCTTATTGCATCAATATCAATACACTATGTGTCACTTAAACCATTAGCTTTTCAGTAAAATTGTGTTCATTCTATACGATAAATACTGTATATTCAACTTTACAACAAAACGCACTGTCTCTTACTGGCTTATGTTTGCAGGATGTTCAATTCTTGCACCCTCTTTTAAGGAGAATAAAGGCTATAAACAATCTATATGTCTATTTTTTTCAAGTAAAGAATAGTTTGGATTGTTTTTAACACCCATGACATTTGCTTTTCAGGGAGATTTTAGTGTTTTTATTAAAATAAAACAGAAAAAAAAGAAAAGTAAGAGTAACATGTACCCCCTTCTTTTCTTAGCTACTTACTGTCTTTGAACCCAGATTATGTAATATGTCTCTTCCCATGGTGTAAAAAGCCTAGAAAGACAGAAAAAAACCCAAGATATTTATAATGTGCATATTTACAATGATGCATCATACTTGTGGTCGAAAATCATTCACTTACCTCTTCGACGTTTAAGCTGGACTTTGCACTGGTTTCCAAGAACTTAACTCCATAATCAATAGCCAGCTAAGTGAGATTAAAAAAACAAAGTTAGAGCCACTCAATGCAAATGGAAAAATCAACAGCATTTAAATTTGTTTGAGACTGCTTTTTAGTAATGACTGAGCTGCAGAGACTCACTTTTTCACCTCTGTCTTTGGACACCTGTCTCTTGTCAGTCATGTCACATTTGTTACCCAAGATCATCTTCTCCACATCAGACGAGGCATGCTGAGGGAAGTTAAAAGTCTTATTATAAGTCTTATTATATTAAGTAGCAAGTATGCAACTGTCAATGAGCAATGACAACATCAAACAGCAATCAAACAAGAGAAAATAGAAATTTATTTTAAGCAAATATGCGCGCTGTGAGTGTCAATCCAGAGCTCACCTCCTCAATATTTCTTATCCAGTTTTTTATGTTTTCAAAGGACTTCTCATTGCAGATGTCATACACCAACATAATGCCCTGCGAAGCAAAACAGTCATGCTCACAAACACGATCTCAGACCTTGTGATATGTGAGATACACCCATAGGAAGAACAGGATGAAACGCAGACATACCATTGCTCCTCTGTAGTAAGCTGTAGTGATGGTGCGAAACCTTTCCTGTCCTGCAGTGTCCCTAAAACATTAAATCAACTTTAAAGTTAAAGGGCAGATCTGTGTCACACTCGGAAAATAAAATCATTTCATTATAAAAAAAAGGGCCTCAATATTGTTCTTACCAGATTTGAAGTTTGACTCTCTTTCCATCCAGCTCTATTGTTCTGATTTTGAAATCTATTCCTGCATTTAGATAAAAAAAAATCTCAGACACAGACTGATGCTTGCCGCACTTACAAGTTACATATTATAAAATAGTTTTCACGTTGCTTAAGATGCATTACTAACAAGGTACTTCTGCAGCAATCTGGTCCCTATGTAAACTAAAAGAACTCTTTTATTCATTGTTTCAGAAAAGCCAACATCTGTAATGCAATGTTCTATGGAGATTATAACATTACTGTAGCAATTCCGAATAAAACACAAAAGATTCATATTTTTAATAAGGTTTCCAGAGGTCCAACATCAAGACTACAGTTTTGATCTTGCTCTATATTTAACCTTACTGGTGGTAATGAACCATCAAGGACATGAGATTATTATAATTTGTCTTTCAGTCCTATTGTCTTGCTCTTAAGCAGTGACTACCCATTTAAAAACTATTGTTCTGAATAATATGATGAAAAAAATATTACTCCATCGCTTTTACTACGACTGTATATTGGCAACCGCTGGTGCAATGCAATAAATAATTCTGTTCTGTTTATATGAGCATGCACAATGTCAGATATATCCTTATAGGGGCGGCTACAGGGTACTCACCTATTGTGGATATGAAGGTGGTGTTGAAGGAGTCCTCGCTGAATCTGAACAGCAGACATGTCTTGCCGACTCCGCTGTCTCCGATGAGCAACAGCTTGAAGAGATAATCGTACGTTTTCGCCATTGCAACACACCGTAGACTCCGACGTTTCAACAATAAAAGGCCGTATAGAGCGGGGATCCCCCGTCTGGAAGCCCTCAGCTGTCTGTGGCAGACTGGCAGCAGACCGGTGCCGTGCCGAGATGAGTGACGTCACTTTTTGCTTAGCATTGTGGTCCATGTAGTTTACAGGGATAAATTTCCTCGAAGTTCTGCTTTCGGATTAATTTAATATTGAGAAGTTTTAAAATGTAACTTCACTCGCCTTGACATATATATATATATATATATATATATATATATATATATATATATATATATATATA
>JAPZDY010000023.1:14943514-14995518 GCA_029783645.1 Ctenochaetus hawaiiensis
TCACTCGCATTGACATATATATATATATATATATATATATATATATATATATATTCCGATTATTAATATTCATAAATACAATATCCAATATCCAATATCCAATATAGCGTCCATCAATTCTAATTTGAAAACATTAATGTAATAAGATTCTAAAAATCTGTGTTTTCCATTTATTATATTATCCAATTTTCATACATGCCCTAATGTAGCCTACACACGAGGAGGTACAAATGCTTTTAGGAGTCAAACAAATCTCTGCCTAAGCCTGATACTTAAAACCACACTTATACTATTAATATTGTCGAAAATATAGTGGAAATGAATTATCATCCAGTTGTCTATCTTCAGCAAACTTCGTGATAAACATTATGCAGGCAATGAAAATGGTCCCCCCCCCAAAAAAATCATTTTAAAATATATTTAGCAACTACGTCCTCCTCATCGAAACTGTATCTGTTTTTTCACCAAAGTACTTTTTTTTTTAAATAAACTTTCCCCAAAAGCACTTGTTGGGGTTTTAAAATAGCTTGTTTACAGTATTCAGTCTTATCTCTGTCAGTTCCTGGAGCTGCACAGCTTCTGTTTCTCTTCACACAGCCCACGTATGCACAGGAAAAAGCGAGCCTAGCACGGTGAAAATGCCCGTAAGTAGCGATGTTTTAGCGGATATTTGTTTTGTATGAGTTATTATGCAGTGTTGATAGCTGTCAGCAGTTTTTATTGTCGACTCTCCACTGTCACAATTGTGATGGCAGTCTAAAACCTCGAAGGCGCTTTGTTGATATGTAGCAGCTGCACTTGGAGTAAAAGTAAGGCACGGGTGGCGACTACTTGCTGAAACGCAATTGTATCATATGCGTTTTAACCTGTAGCGCAGTAATTATGAGGCCAGAAACAGTCTGTACCTGTTTTGTTTTGCTTTCGCTTAAGGTTTCTTCAACTAGACGAAAATTACAATCATGAATCCAGTTCAAGTAACAATAACGGTACTTTCCTAGAAAAACTACAGATGTGTAGCCTACTCATGGTGTAGTGTGTTTTCATCCCTCATGGTTATGCTAAAACGTTAGCTTATATTTAAGTAAAAACCAAACAAACCACTATTTACCTTGTTTTTCACAGAGTTAGTTGTAGTACTTCTACAAGTAATTGTTTTTTTACTTGAATAAAGATGCTATAGCGTTAAGTACGTTAATGTTACGTCAAAAAAGTTATGTCCCTTTATTAGCTTTATATAGTCCAAATCTTTTAACATCACTACTGCACTGACATCAACTATTTGTAAAATGTCATCTCTAACTTATTATTTGTTGTTCTTGATTATTTCTAGCTGGCTAAAGACCTTCTCCACCCAACTATTGAGCACGAGAGAAGACAACATAAAAAGAAAAGACTTGTTCAGACTCCTAACTCATACTTCATGGATGTTAAGTGCCCAGGTATATCAACAGAGCAGATTTATGTCACCTGGGCATGTATGCAGAAAATGTTTCGGCCCCCATTTTCACTATAATCATATGTAATTTATAAAAACTTTAGTTGAATGCATTTATAATAACATATGATGAGCATTCTGCTTATAAACATTTCATTACTGTCTTCGTAGGCTGTTACAAGATCACCACTGTGTTCAGCCATGCACAGACAGTGGTACTCTGTGTGGGATGCTCTACTGTGTTATGCCAGCCCAAAGGAGGAAAGGCCAGACTAACAGAGGGTAAAAGCATCCATAAAACTTTGTTATTGCTTGTGCTTTATACTCCATTAAAGTCCAGTGTGTAGTGCAAAGTACTTATACCCTTGAAAGCTAACTAATTTTCATTTTTGATTCACAGGCTGTTCTTTCAGGAGGAAGCTGTATTAAGAAGAGTTGAACTTAATCATGACTATAAACCATGCTGCTGAAACATCCCTTACTTCTCCAATGATTTCAGTGTAGCCGTGTGTTCATTAAAGACAGGTTCTGTCATTGTATAGATGTTCATTTTTTGTGATACATTTATAACTTACAATTAATAAAATACTAAAATAGAGACATTAAAGACAGCTGTAATAAAATTTGAGGCATTCTGGGTGATTTAATGGGAAATTACATTAATGTTTGTCATGTTGAAAATTACCTTCATAGAAAGCATACAAGTCTGACTGAAATAAACCCATTTGTGCCATTGGTTTCTTAGGAAACACGTACACTTGAAGGACACAGATTTTAAATAGAGAACAGATAAAACAGAAACAACAAAATTCAGTTTTGAAAGACTGGGGAGTGCAAGGTAAAAAGAGTACTCCACTTGGCAAAAATCTGTCCCAGTGGAGTCAGAAATCCAAGTCAAACAAAAAGACCCACATGCTCTACAACATTTATAAATCACAGACTTTGATCACTGCGTCTGACATTGCACTCCACCTCTAGGACTCTCATCGTCTTCCTCATAGGCTTCTCTTCCATAGTTTTTCTGTTGCGTCCGCACATCTGCTTCACAGAGGTCCACCTCTTCCATGTCATCAGTGATCATCACATCATCCCTGGGAGGAAGCAGTCTTTCCAGCTGGTACATAAGATGTTCTGGGAGCCAGTGTTTGTCTGGGAATTCCACCTGTGGAATAAATTACAATTCATTAACATTTCCAACTACTACGAGGAGTCTGATGAACGAGTGTTAATCTCATGTTGTTTCACACTGGTGGGATGTTTTGTGTTCAGAGTCTGACCTGGAACTGAATGATAAGCAGCCCCTTTTCATAAGGATCCCTGTATATTGGCATGCCCTCGTTCTGTACACATTTGACGTCACCAGGCTTTATTACTTCACCTGTTGATAAAAGACAGATGTTTTTAAAAACTGAACTACAAATGTCTATAAAAAAAAAATAAAAATAAGGTAGCACTTCCAAGCAGGACCATTTGATCACAGTGAGCTACCTGGCTGTGTGCTGATGATGAGAGTTCTGCCGTCCAATGTCGGAACTGTCTTTCTGAAACCACAAAGCGCTTCAACAAGTTTGATGTTCATCTTCATTATCAAATTATCGTCTTGTCTCTGGAAAACAGGGTGCTCCTTCTGATCCAAAACAATGATAACATCTCCAGGCTCCAGTCCAGGTTCCTGGTCACCTTCTCCACGGAATGTGATTCTCTGATCATCTTTCATACCTGCTCAACAAATATACTTTTAGTTTGCGTTACAAAACACATTTGCACGACAAACTTTTTTTTTTTTTTTTTAAAACATCTCTAATGGTGGAATAAAAAACAATACCTTTGTCAATGTTAACTTCAAGAATTTTCTTCTTGCGTTCTACTTTGTGTCCATTGCAGCTCTTGCAGCGATCCTTTGAGTTAAATTTCTCCCCCTGTCCCTGGCAGTCCGAACACATGCTTTGGATCTGCTGAATCATGCCTGGTCCAATCTGTTGTACCCTGATTTGTACTCCTTTGCCTTTGCAATTTGAGCATTTCTCCAAGGCACCTTTCTTACCACCATAACCTATAATAAAGAGGACATTGTCATTTTCATCATTTACCTCATGTCTTCTTTTTATTGTATATCTAATTTAAAAAAAAAAACAACACAAAACTACTTACCATCACATTTTTCACAAATGACATTCTTCTGAAGTCCAAGCTTCCTGGTGGAGCCATTGTAAATCTCCTCTAATGTAACACTGAGCTGGTGGACAACATTCTTTCCTGTAGGAAAAGCAAGAAAATTAAAGTAAAATGCTATATATGTTTCAAAACATAAACTTAGCCTGCAGCTAAATTACTTAAAAAACTGTAATAAAATAAACCTTACCTTTCCTTTCTCTCTGCATCCTTCCTCCACCTCCAAAGAACATGTTGAAAATGTCCATCGGTGAAGATCCTCCACCATTGCCTCCCTCTTTGATGGCTTGTTCTCCTCCTTGGTCATACAAGTCTCTCTTTGCCGGATCTGACAGCACCTCATATGCTTGAGATATATGCTTGAACTGTTGAAGTGTAAAAATAAATAAATAAATTAACTGACAATACAGTCCTGTAGAAATGTATAAGATCCATGACAGAAAGAAATTGCTTAAAGTATCAAAACTAAACACACTCATGGTCCCTGTCATTGTTTTACTTTTATACATATATGATGTTTGGATTTATTACTAATGCATTAAAATGTGCGTTGCATTTACAGCTGTAGTTTTTTAAGCTTTAGCTCATGCCAAACTACTTTACATGCTGTTGGATCATATTCGATAACACCTTTGTGCTGAGCCTGTCCTGTAAAAACCACAAATCTCTAAAAGGTCTAATCTTCATCTTAACTAACAAGAGTCTTTTTTACAATGCATATCTTGGCTTATCCAAGGTTTATAATTTTTTTAAAGTTTATTTGGCTTAAGCATGAGATTTTCACCAAGCATATTTCTTCAGTTTATCTAAAACATTTAAAATCAGAAACATGAAGTAGCACAAAATGAAAGTAATTAAATATAACTCAAATATTCAATTAAATTTACAAAATCACTTTCCACTTCTGCTACTAAGTGGCCATGAGTTATATTACAGTCACATCTTCCTAATTATAGTTTACATTATAATTTATCTGTGTTTATTTTCAGGGTATTTAATGATAAAATGAATGTGCAGGTGGCTGACATCAACCAAAGGAGCCCTACAAGGACAGTGACCACCACTAGATTAATGTTATTAATTATCATCATTATTACAATTTAAAGTCTGGAGGTTTTAATCACAAACTCCTGACACTGTACCAGTCTTAAGCATTTCCACACAGGAAGGGCTAATCTCCCCACACAGCACATACAGTAGCAGCGACTGGACCTTTCCAGAAAGTTCCCGCTGTCAATTGAACAAGGCGTGCGGTTTAAAATTAGAAAGGGCATTTCCAACAGACCATACACGGCTACAGGGACACCTTAAAGGTCTCTAACACTATATGTAGCTAACTCACCCTCTCTCCTTCACTGGGGTTCTTGTCGGGGTGATATTTCAATGCGAGTTTTCTGTAGGCTTTTTTTATTTCGTCCGCTGAGGCTTTGGGGCTGACACCCAGGAGATCGTAGTAGCCGGTTTCGTGAACCATGTTGACAACCTAACGTTTGCTGAAAAAAACATACATAAAAACACATTATTGTATCATTTAAATCCAAGCTATGTGCTTTAAATGTTGTTCAAGAGGTTGACGTTAAGGATTCAGTGCTGCTGTTAGCTTAGCAACAAGAAATCAAACACCTAATGTTAGCTAAAAATGACCCCATAAATAAAGTTTACATTAGGCTAAGCTGGATCTTAAAGACGTTTAAATTTGAGTTAAATCATGTCTATAATACAAAGGCTTAACTAAATTATGCCTCAAAATCTATGGTAAGATAACATTTCAACACGTGAGGCTAACCGGCAATACAATCACATATGTTTGAGGCTTATTTTGGTTAAGTTTGAATGAAACCGCTAGCATTTATGTATCATATACCTAAATATTCCGTTCAATTAAAGTAACGTTACAGTGTACTTACTTGGCGATGTTATAGCTTAACTATCCTTGATCTCGCTGGAGTTACTCTGACCGGCGAGGGAAGATGGCTGGTTCTTATAGCCGGGCAATAGTGGAGAACTTTCTGGAGAGCTCGTCTAAGAGGGGCTGGATGTTTCATGGGCAGGAACTGAGTGAAAAAAAAGGCAAGAGGCATGAAGTGGGAGGCGGAGCTGAAGGTAGAGATCGATGATGCAAATCAGCTAGTTATGTTCGACTTAAGCAAGTCTGCAATAACTTGATTTGGCAATGTGTTGATAAAAGTGCATTGGATCAAGTGGTGTTGGAAGATATTTTAGTACAAGTGCATCAGTAAAGGAATACTATGATGCGAGTTCTGCAAAATGCATGCAGAAAAATGTACATAATGTATCAAAAGGACTGGATAAATTAATAGAGGCATTACCATATAATTATCATAATTAATGCATTTATGTGTAATCACCACTTTGATGTTGCTACTGGTAAAGCTTACAGTTTACACCCTATGCCGATGGGTAACTTACTGTATAATACATCAGAATTTCTTTGTTGACAAGGTCAATAAATGAGTTAATATGTAAACTAGCAACTTAAGTAGAAACTGAAGCAATCAAATAAATATAACTGTCTAAAATGTACATTTTTTCACCTCTGATGTGTTGTGAAGTTGAAGTATAAAGTAGGCCTACTTTGATATGGAAATCCTAAAGTTAAGTACAAGTACTGTAAAATTGTACTTACTACAAATATCTAACATCTGTCAGAAAAGAACCAACAAACAATGTGTTATATGTTTATATAAGTATGTCTTTAGGATTCAATATAGGTACTGTACAGGAAATAAAAGTGGAGGAAAGTACTGAAAAACACACCAATAAATGTTATAATGTCTGTCTGAGGACCACAGGGGTGTAAGTATGTAAAGCAACAAAATTGTTAAGAAAAGTTTTAAAGCCTTTTGCAACTTTATGAATGACCTGGGATTTTCTGTGGTTAGGAACTACATTTAAACACAATTGATAAATCTTTGAAATACTTCTACATTAGAATTTTTATAAATTTTATCAGATAAATAATCCGGTTAAAGGTTAAAAGTGTAGTGTTATGTTCTGGTTTAACCTGTCTGTGTAAGATTCAAGGGAAGATTATAATCACACTGTTTTACATTTGAAAAGGTTAAGCTAATTGAAATTCTGGACATGGTCTTAAGCAATTGCTCCAATGCTGCAAACACGTGGACTTTCTGACTTTTTTTCTGGTTAACAACAAACTCTGTGAAGCTTAACACTGCATGTTCTGTTAGATCTCTAGTTTCTGACGAACACATGTGGTGCTTTTAAAGGATGCTCTTTTTCAGCAAGAAAGATTTTGAAAAGTGTTCAGTTTGAGCAAACCAAGAGGCTTAGTCAAACCTGTAGCTACACTAGCAGGACATCCAATTTACCAACAGTATGGAATTTCCTGATGAAGAAAAGGGAGATGACCAACTTGAGAGAAGGTAAGCAATCTGAAGCTGATATTTTTGTGAAGAGATGCTGTGGTCTTAGTGGACTATACAAAAAATCCTAAGCAGAGGTTAACATTTCTTCTGTGAGTCTTCAGTTTAGCTGGAGGGTTGGTTGTAATAAGAGTCTAATTGAACCAGTTTTACTAGTTGGCATGCAAATTCACCAGAATGCAAATGCAGTGCAATTGCTGTCTTACCTCATTTTCTGCCTCATCAGCCCTTTCTTGAGTTTGTATTTTTGATAACTCTTTTGTCCAAGTTCTTGAATGAGTGTTCCTGTTGACTTTTTAGTAAAACTCCCTTCTGCTCCATGAATACAGAAAAGGAAAGGAAGCTAAAAGTCAATTAATTTAGCTCTTAGTATTTTGTGATGTAGGACTTCAACCTTTACAGAATTCTTAAGTTAAATAAAACAAAATATACAGCAAAAGAATTGTTTTAATTGGTGGAAGCGAACCATCTTTTCAGCCTTTACTAAATATATTCTGTCAACCATAGCAGGGGGGTTTATCTGTGGCAAAAGCCTGACATTGTGTTGGATAAACAATGGCACTGAAAATTAGACCCATGTGATGAAAACAGTTGCCTAAACCGTTGTCACAATGTGAGGGTGGGGTGTATATGTGAGCTGTTTGAAGCCCATGTTTCCTCTGTGTGTTTCAGTGTTCAGGAGTCTATGGAACACAAACAGACAGATGGTGAAGAACATGCCTCCTTAGGTGAGTTTTGAACACACTGGTCAGCTGAAAAAGAGGAAATCAAGAGGTGGTGGGATGGTGACGGAAGCTCCTCATAATCAGTAGATCCCTACTAGCTATGAATAATACTAGCATGGTTGTTATTAGTTGATTTATCTATTAGGTTTTGCTCTCTCTCTCATCTCAGGAAAGACAAACGAAGAAGAGGAGTTTGCTGGCGCACTTCTTGCTCCGGCTCATTCCCTTTGGACCACTGATGTTAGAGGCTCTGTTAGACTGAGAATTGAAGAGGGATGTCCAGAGGAACCTGTCACAGTTCACCAAATGTTCCAAGCCTCAGTTGAAAAATATGGAAACATGTACGCGCTTGCCAGCAAGAAGAACAACAAATGGGAAAAAATAACCTTCTTCGAGTACTATCAACTCTGCCGGAGAGCAGCAAAGAGCTTTATGAAGGTATTTTATACAAAACAGCATGCACTGTCTATAAAGCAAACTGATTTACTACTACAGAGTACTAAGAATGATCAGATTTGCAAAGACAAAAAACTGTGTTAATGTGTGCAGCTTGGCTTAGAGCGATTCCATGGAGTGGCAATACTAGGATTCAATTCAGCAGAATGGTTCCTCTCTGCAGTCGGTGCCATCATGGCCGGGTGAGAAAGACACATCTTACAGCAAGCAAGAACAACCAGACTTACATTACAATACTGACCCGAATCATCTCAGATCTGTACTCAGATATACTGTGGAGCTGCTACTCTACTGCTATCAAAAGTATGTCTGACACACATTCCTGTTCTTGTTTTATAATGACCCTGTATTCTTCTTACAGAGGCATAATGACAGGAATTTATGCCACAAACTCACCAGAAGCTTGTCAGTATGTGGCCAGTGACTCCAAAGCCAACATTATTGTAGTGGAAAACCAAAAGCAATTGGAAAAGATATTGCAGGTAATGGTACTTAAACTTATGGTCTTTACTAATATTCAAAATATGCTGTGACAAAATTTTCACTCCTGATACCATAGATTCGTGACCAACTGCCCTGTTTGAAAGCCATAGTGCAGTACAGTGGACAACCCCAGCAGAAAATCTCCAATCTTTACTCTGTAAGTCCTCAATACTCTAAAATAACATGGATCAAAGTGAGTGCAGAGCTCAGGCTCTGATGCTGCATGTTGCTGTTTTGGAATAGTGGGAGGAGTTCATGGAGAAGGGTCTGGATGTTTCTGAGAAAGAGTTGGATGACATAATCAGCAGCCAGAGAGCCAACCAATGCTGCATTCTTATCTACACCTCTGGGACTACAGGCGCACTAAAGGGAGTTATGCTCAGTCATGACAATGTAAGCTTTTCTATAAATATATAAATTAAAGCAATTGCAAACATAGAACAACAATGAGCAAATCTTCTGTTCCAATCTATGATGAATATTCAGATCACGTGGACCGCCAATCATGCCAGCAGGGCCGGGGACATGCAGCCGGCCAACACAAAACAGGAGTCACTCGTGAGCTACCTGCCTCTTAGCCACATTGCTGCTCAGATCTATGATCTCTGGGCAGGCATCCAGTGGGGTGAGCTGGTATACTTTGCACAACCAGATGCTTTAAAGGTAAATAAAAATGCAAAGATAACATGATTTTTAATAACATACCTTTATGGTCTGACATTAGGCATTTGCAGAGTAGATTCTTTAAAATAAGGAATTTTTCATCCAACATACTGGTACTTGTCCTCGCTTAGAGGTAAATCAGATATGGCTCTGATGTGGTAATAACTCATTTATCTTGTGATGTTCTTTTAACATTATTTAATTATAATACCAGCTATGCAAAAAAATGAGCTATAACTATAACTAGAAAAAAAAACTGACTTAATGTATGTGTTTTAAGCTCTTTGTGTACTTAATTTGTTGTAGGGAAGCCTGATAACAACACTGCGAGAAGTTTGTCCCACATCCCACATGGGAGTGCCGCGGGTATGGGAGAAGATGATGGAGAAGATAAAACAGGGAATTAGTGAGTGTGGATATGTGAAAAAGAAACTGGTGACATGGGCAATGTCAGTCAGTCTGAAAGCCAATCAAAAGTGTATGCAAAAGTAAGAGCTGATTAAAGACTAAACCACGTAAATTGTTGCATTTTTACAGAGAGATGACTTAATTATATAAATGTTTCACTTTATTTTATAATTGCAGGGATGATGAGAAACCATTCCTCTTTTCCCTTGCGGACAGCCTTATTCTGCAGAAACTTCGGGCTGAGCTTGGTCTGTCTTGCTGTCAGAAGTTCTTCTCTGGAGCTGCACCAATTAGCAGTGAAACAGTGCAGTTTTTCCTGGGCCTCAATATATGGTTGTATGAGGCATATGGCATGAGTGAGAGCACAGGGCCTCACTTCATGTCAGGTCCTAAAGCTTACAAACTGCACAGGTAACAATTAAAGGATTATCATAATTGTATTAAAAAAAGTCAAGTTATGCCTAAGTTTTTTTCATTTCAAATGCTTAATAATAAAATCAGTTCTTTTCTCTCATAAAGCTGTGGTAAGGTGGTGCCTGGCTGCCGATACAAAATGGCCAACAGAGATTCCGAGGGCACAGGTGAAATTTGCTTTTGGGGACGTAACATTTTCATGGGTTTCCTCAATATGGAAGACAAAACGAGAGACGCTTTGGATGAAGATGGATGGCTGCATTCTGGAGACCTGGGAAAGATAGACGAGGAGGGTTTCTTGTACATCACAGGGAGAATAAAAGGTAGAGCTATCTGAGCAAATGAGGCTTTTGTAAGAAAACTACTAGTGTAAGGTCATCAGAGACCCACACCTGAGCATGTGCACAGAAGATCCATTTTGAGTCACAAACAGTCATAATGTCAGGATGCCCTCTCTTTCTATTCAGAGTTGATCATCACAGCTGGAGGGGAGAATGTTCCTCCTGTTCCCATAGAGGAAGCGGTGAAGAAGGAGCTACCTATCATCAGCAATGCTATGCTCATAGGGGATAAGAGGAAATTCTTGTCAATGCTTCTGACCCTAAAGGTAATCTGCAGCTAGTTTTCTATCTGGATACAAGACATATTATGTAACTGTATCATATATTAACATTTACGAACATAAATGAACATTAACACAGCAGCAGTTTGTGAATACAGGTCCTTTACATTTAATTTTAATATTGTTTTAAAATGCAAATTCCACAATTAGTATATATTTATGTGAAAGTATTTAAGAATCAAGGAAAGTTTATGCTGTGTTCCAGTGTTGTAGTGATACAGAGACCATGGAGCCAACAGAGGAACTGAGTCCAGAAGCTGTGGAGTTTTGCCGGCAGCTCGGCAGCCAAGCGACCAATGTGTCTGACATCGCTGGTGGGGAAGACAAAGAGGTGTACAGGGCCATTCAAGAAGGAATCGACAGAGTTAACTCTGCAGCCATCTCCAATGCCCAACGCATACAAAAGTGGACCATTCTCAGAAAGGACTTTTCTGTTTCTGGAGGAGAACTGGGTAAATTTAGCCGAACATCATTTATACACAATGTTATGCTATTTCTAAAACAAATGGATTATGCTTTTATATTCAAAGCCATGCAATTGTGATACTGCTGTAAACTGCTGCTCATTTTATTGTCTCTTGTTTCAGGTCCTACACTGAAGCTTCGTCGCCCTGTCGTGTTGGAGATGTACCACAAGGTCATAGAGACCCTCTACGGAGACTAGTGTTGTGTTATTAGAAAAATGACTGTAACTGTATAGGATTTATATGGTACTTGAATATCTTGTCATTTTATGGATACGCATTAAATTTAATTATCCTTCTTTAACTGTCTTATGTATAGAATGTATAACAGATGAAACACTTAATTCTGTAATAGAATTTAGGAAAAACCAAGATAAAGTTTTAATGGTGAATCATACTTGCAATGACAATACTGAGAATTTTTTTGTCCATTTTAATGCATCTTGTCAGGAGTGAAATATTTGTTTCTAATTTATATCTGTTTCTAGTCAACAATTTATTTTCACTGCTTAAAATTCACAACAATTACGTGCATGACTGGATCTGACCCCATATTTTGTGTAAATACATGGTTTTCAGTGTGATATACAGCAGTTAATATTATCACCAATCTCAGTCATCTGCATATCAAAACAATAATAAATAAATAATGAATAAAAACTCTGGAAATCCTGATGTCATTGTGTTATCCACTTTTCTTTTGACATTCATGATAGTTCAAGCAAGAAAACAGAATAACATGAAAAAAGATTTGCAAAGCTCAGAACATTGTGTTTACCTTAGCATCTTTGTATAATTTCTATTTAAGACTCAATCTGTAATTTTTTTCTAGTCACATCAATGTGAAATATTTTCACTAACATGCAGTAATTGAAGAACTGGTCTCATTGATAAATATATTGATTGTTTAAGATGTGATAATTTGGGTTAAAAGATTTGACCTTTAATGTCTAAATAACTGTGACAAAACATTAAACAAGAGGCCATATTCAGCCAATAAATATACAACATTCACTATAAAACAAGCAGTATACAGTAAATCTTGGTCAAGAGTTTTAAGACAGTGCCTTGAAGAGTGCAGTGAGAAAAAAATTAAACATTCAGGATCTCAAACTCCTGAGTCTTTTTTTTAAATACATATTTTGGTTTAAAATGTGCAGATACAGCATGACATGATGAAATAAGGAGATCGATGTCCTAACAATTAACTCACAGCCTAAAATGCATCCTCTTAGTTCAGATCACGCACTCTTTGACATATTGCTTCAGTGAACTCTGAGCACTTTGAGTTTCCTCCCAGGTCTTTCGTTAGAACCTTAAACACAGAAAACAAAAGCATTATAAACTAGAATGGAAACGTGAACCTAAAACGGCAGGTCTTAGCTTCTTGAGAAGGTGATTACCTTTTTGTCCCGAATGGTGTCAAAGCAGGCAGTTTCAATCTTCTGGGCATGGCCATGCAGCCCCATGTGCCGCAGCATCATGACCGCACTAAGCAGCAATGCAGTGGGGTTAGCCATATCTTTTCCTGCTATATCTGGGGCAGTTCCATGAACCTGACAGGGAAAATAATCGTTAATCTTGTTCTCATTTATCTAAAAACCTAATTTCTGAGAAAAACACAAACAAGAAAAACTTTCATATCCACTCATTAACTTGTTTCATGTTTTACATTGCCACTGCACAATTTGCACTATGATTTTAAAAACTATTGTGAAGCCTTTGACAAAGAACTTATCTAATTAAAAAAAGAGAACATACCGACTCAAATATTGCAACACCATTGGTACCAATGTTTCCACTGGGGGTCACTCCAAGACCTCCAATTAGTCCAGCGCAAAGATCACTGTAATGTTAAAAACATACACCTTTCTTTACATTTATTCACAAGTACACTTTGACCTTGCTGATGAGGTTTGATGTACAAAGGCAAAGCACTTCTCTCTTCACCATAACATAATTCTATAAGTACATTTAAACTCATCCCAGATTTAACTGCACATGCATGTACAAATATGGAGGATATTTTGTATGAAGGACTCTATTTTCCGTCAGAGTAAGTATGTTATTTGGTACAACTGAAAGGTGCACAAAATAAACAATAATGAAATTCAGAAGTCTATCTTACCTCAAGATGTCTCCATACAAATTTGGCATCACTAATACATCAAACTGTGTGGGATCCTGCACCATCTGTGAAAACAAGTGGTATGAGTCCAAATAATGACACTATTATGCCAAAAAATATTGGACAAAATGCCTTTTGTCCACCTAAAACATTATACAAATTAAACAATATTTATTAACAAAACTTTTGGGACTTACATTTAGGCACACCGTGTCCAGATACATCTCAGTGAATTTGATATCTTTGTGCTTTTCAGCAGCTTCTCTGCATTTTCTTAGGAAAAGCCCATCTGACATGCGCCTAGGAAAGATAAGGACAACCATTTAATTGTAGTAATTACTATATCTTCAAAATGATAAATTGCACATTTGTAGTAAATATACTATATACAACTAACATACTCACATAATATTGGCCTTATGAACAGCAGTAACACTGGCCCTTTGATTGTTTCTGGCATATTCAAAAGCATATTCTGCTATGCGTTGGCTAGCTTGCTCTGTAATGAGCTTAATACTCTGTACAACTCCATCAACAATCTGAAAACATACAAATACAGGAGAGATTAAGGTAAAATCTGTCAAATAGTGTTTGAATGATTTTAAAAACAGAATGCTAAATGCTTCAAGATATCAAAAGGTGTACGTCCTGGGGAGAAAAAAACCTGATGTAATATGATGTGTTGATCTGAGGAAAATCAAACAGGCCTATGCATTGAATCGATGACGAGATAATCAAAAGTTCCAAGGAACAAAAATGTAATCAATAAAATGCACAACTAAACAGGTGATGTGTTGTGAAAAAGGGTCTTACCACATGTTCAATCCCGCTGTATTCTCCTTCAGTGTTCTCCCTAATGGTGACCAGGTTTACATCAGTGTAGGGGGTCTGGTAGCCCTCAATGGACACACAAGGGCGCACATTAGCATAGAGGTCAAAGGTTTTCCTCAGCAGCAGGTTCATGGATGGATGGCCAGCCGCTATTGGCGTTTTCAAAGGACCTGTAAAATGTTAAATAATAAAACATTATGCACTAGTTCACCTGCTGACACAAAAAGACAGCACCTTTTTGGAATGTTTAATTAACAGCGATGTTAGCAATGAACATTGATGTAACATCCTTTTAAGACCATTTTGAAGGCAATTTAAGACGGATCATACTGGCAAAAAAGTAAGAACAATATGATGGGCAATATGATTAAACTGTAGGATATATAACTGTTTACAATTTGTAACATGGTAACAGGTAACTTAAGTTCAAGCATTACCTTTCTTTGTTATAGTGTTACTTTACTGAATTTGGATTATTTTGTAAAAAAGACTGCTGCAGATAGATTATCTGTTAAGGGATTATATATGTAAATATTTTTCAGACTGATGATCAATAGTTTTTTTTCCCCAAAAACACTTGAAAGCTAGAATAAAGTTACTGAACTTTATCAAAGCAACCTAAACTTCATAATCTTATCAATTTTTAAGACATGTCAAAATCAAGTTTACAGACTTGTGCAATCCCAGTCTTAAGAAGACCTTGTGTTTTAGTTCAATAAACAAGTTAACCTTTTAGGCCAATTTTGTTACGGTCCATAGATTCTTTGGCATCAGGAGGGATCATCCACTTTCCGCCTGGTCCTTGGATGGCTGTAACATTTCTCTCTTCCCATTGAATGGGGGCCTAGATCAAAAATTTATGCACAACAAAATCAGTGGATAACTTGGAATCATAAAGTTTTTAAAGACTCTGTGTTGCTGATCCAACTGAATATTGTTTTGTTTTGTTTGTTTTATTTTTTTTAACTTACATTTGCTGCTTCAAATATCTTCATAACAGCACTGGAGATCTCTGGACCAATTCCATCCCCAGGGATTAAAGTGACAGTTTGAATCTGTGAGGCAGAGCAAAGACACAACATTCAAAAAAGTAAATAAAAACTTGTGTGCTTATGGGGTAGAGTCACAATTTAATGCAAACAATAAGTTACATCAAATATTTTCAAGAAAACTGTAATGTAGCTCTAAAGAAAAGATTTATACCCCACGGGTGAATATCCTAGGTTGCGAAGCCTCTTTCTTCAAAGATCCAACCACCCATGACACCTGGCAATCAGGAGTAAATATAATTTCACAGGTAAGAATCAAACATTTTTCACCTTACTAGAAGCCATCTCACTTCAGCATCGTTCATAATGTCCAAAACACTGTTTTAATATTTTTGGTGGTAGAAAAAAATAATCATCAAAGAGCAAGGATATAATATGGTTTGATAGAGCTTACTTTAGTAATGAATATAATAAATCAAGAATTGTGCACTTTCATGTTTTAGAGTAGGCTTACTTGATCTGGATAACTGTAACTGTTGCCCTGTAATGTTCTCTTTTTGACCAATAAAATACACAATTACTGTTGTACCAATATTTGGTCAGAATAGAATCTATATCTGAGTAGAAAAAGCAGCACAATTAAATTAAATACATCACACAAGGGATTAGTATCTGGATGAACACAGAACAAAAGATAGAATGACAGTAGACAGATAGATACAAATAACTTTAGAAGCAATCTGCAAAGGACATTCTGGAAAAGATTCCTGTTCACAGCAGGAGTTATCAGTCCCTAAATTGCATATTAGCTGCATTAAAAATAGCAATCTTCGGTTGTCTTTTTCTGCATAAATGATTATCGACAGCTTAATTGGCTTTAGCTTAATGTATGGGGTCATGGGCCCATACACTGAAAGAGATGCAACAGGAGAAAGGGCAACTACGATGGCAAGCTGAATGTTAATATACAGATGACAAGTAGAAAAAGCCAGAGTTGACAACTTAGAGCACATAAGTTGTCCAAGCACAAATGAACTGAAGAAATTGCATACGTGCAAGAGCAATGTCGCATTGCTTAGAAAATATGGAAACACAAAATGCCCATTCCAGATTGAAATAACATTGCTACTGAGGGAGAGTGCTAGCAAGTTCTTCTCCTAAGGCAGCAAGGACAGTCCACGTTGTAATACGTAGCGTAAGCTTAACTTACTTCCTGTGCCTTGATTTTATCCTTGCCACTGAGCGATAAACCCCACTTTCTTAGAAGATTAATTATCTGTAGATAAGGGACATTATGAAGACATTTGTCGCCATACTGTAACTAACTCCAGTAATCAGCCATAAGCTTACTTTTATCACAGTATTTCATTAAATGAGACATCCAGATAGCTAACTACTCTTTTCGGTCAATACTAGCCTACTAGCTGGCTAGCTAATTAGCGGTTAAGAGTCAGGTTGCTATAGTAACTGCGAGCAAGTAGCTTATGTGCTAGCGCCTAGCTAGATAGCTGGGTAGATTCTGTCTCTGGTATGTCTTGGCTTTTGGACGACAATCAATGAGCATAGCATAAACTGATGAAGTAAAACCCACAGCGTTTGGTTCATTACTTGTTAAAATGTACATATTCTTTTCCCGTACATACCGCTGACCTCCACGCCTTCCCTGCCATGCTTAGCCAGCCAAGGTCGATTCAGCAGCAGCAGCAGCAGCAGCAGCAGCGCTGTCAAGCTAACCGTTGTACAAACCGGATTTCCGTTTCAAACACTTTTTTTTTCAAAACTAATCCTTTTTTAAATAAATACGCACATTATAAAGTAATGAGAACTTCGATTACTTTGTAGTGGTAACGTTTGATAACGTTACTTAGATTTCATTTTAATATCCTCTGTAATATTGTCAAATTTCTCATCTATTGTATGACGTTAAAGACAGAATTCCCTATGGTCTTAATATTCCTATCTTCCGGTGCAAGGTTGTTGAATAAATAAAAAATATTTTGCCTTCAGCTGGCTAACAATACATCTATATCCGTTATTGTATAAAATTCATTACATTTCCTATTCAGTCTTTATTTCTTTGAACGATAGATATTATTCGTTGGTCACTGTTGTTTTTAAAACATTTTAGTTCATTCATGCAGTTTGAACCTACTTGTACATATAAACAGATGTTTATTTTTACCCATCTTTGTTGTCCTTTTCTCCGAATGACTATTTCCTATTAGCCTTTAACTGTTCGCAAGTACACTAAAAGTAAACAGGAAATCGTTCTGCACTGTGTTTACCCCTACACAGACTCATACTTGACCAATATTGATTGATTGTGATTCATACCAGCAGATGGCGCCAGTGGACCGCTGATGACAGTCAAAAAACCCTCCATGGGTTACTTCCATGGGTTGTTTCTGTCTTACTTCAAATCCCATCATTAATACCTTTGGCTCTGGATAAGCAAACACCTCATAATGTGTAAGCATCATTTTTTTTCTTGAAGTAGACATTTTAAAAAGGAGTAAAAAATCCAAGATGTGAGGTACACCTTTATAAGCATGGTATTTCCCATGAGTTAATAGCACACATAACAAATTCTGTGGTATAAAACAAGTAGAAACAGCTCAAACAATCATTCAAGCACTTTTTGCAAAAGTTGACCTTACAAAAAGCATACAGCATGGGGCACATTAACTCCCATAATTTCAGCTATGTAAAAATGGAAAAAAAGCTCTCAATTACTTTAAGTTTGTAAGCAGCATTGCTGTCAGCATAAATGCAGGCTACAACATGGTACAATATGCACACTGTGCAAGTAAAGACATCTTTGAACTAAACTGAGGGGTGCCAGCATTGATAAAGGTTTTCAAACCACTTGCATGTATCATCAGCTACCTAATGCATAGGATGTGATACAAATTCAACAAATGCCTCACACTGCGACACAGAGCATGTGTTCGGCAATGATACTTATCAAGCATTTGGATGTAGCTTAGTAATTTGAAAAACCTACATTACATTAGCCATGGTTTATCATACACTTGAGAGTTGCTAAATGTCGCACATAAATGTGTACAAAATAGCCCAACTCAGATGGCATACTGCTTTGGCTGCTTCTTCAGGCTCATAGATCTTTCAGTTTGAGAAATCACATGAGTGGCTCTGTTGTTAAGGAGTCGGCATTCATGAAGAACATCTGTAGAAAAAAAAGTGCAAAGCAAGGATTACACAGGATGCCACCTAGTAAACACAATATAGAGTAGTTCACAACTAGATCACATGCAGAATTTAACTTACCATTAAATTGTTTGTAGGCTTCTTCAATAATGGCATTGTTAGATCTCTTTATCTCCCAGTAACTATCCTCTACCCATGGTTTGCAATCAGGATGTTCAACAAGCTGTCCATTTTTGTATAAACCAGCTAAATGTTTAGAGAAAGACAAACAGTTTGGCAATATTTTACTTGAACAAGGAAAAACATAATCAAGCATGGGTAAACACAACAACTGCATCACAGACATGTCAGTGACACCACAGGAAGATTGTGTATATGGGATTCGACAACTTAATTTTATTTGAAGACTATACGATGAAATATTAAGTAAACAGTCATACATAATACAATGGCATAGTAGTCAACAAACGTACCTTTAATGGTATCATCAATGTCTTTGCATAATTGGTATAAGTCACTCCCACGCCCAACCACTCTTTCACCTGCAATTTAAACATTTTTAATATAAAAACCCTTTAAATCAATTTAAGACTAAGGGTTATAATGTAGAAGACAAAATGAAAGGAAAATATATCTCACCATCCAGCACCTTAATGTTGGGAAACATCTCAAGTATTATAGTTCTATATGATGCGTTCCTGCACACTGACAGATAAAGTTACTGTTAATTCACATACAGAGATTTTTACTTTTTTTCTACATTTTTACATAAAAAAGTCCATAAGAATTAAATGGATTAGTGTAGTTATAAGTGTTGTCTTTAAAACGTATATTTTCTAGCTTTCTCAGAGACTGAAGGCAGTGTAGGTTCTCAATGCTGTTAAGAACAAGACAGATAAGTGAATATTTTACACAAACAATACAGAAAATTGCTCTTAAAATTGCTAAATGCCACATTTTAGCCCCAGTAACAGGGCAGTTTTCACACAAAGGTCAAATTAGTATTGTGTACTGTATGTAAAGGATTGGTAAACTGTTCTATCATACACCATAAGAATGTATGGCAGCATGGTGAATGTTGAGTGAAAGACATTAAATTGTTTGTAATAATTCTAAACCGTTTGGGACCTCTACATATTAAAAGTGAACATAATTTTGTAAAACAATAATTAAGATTGGGGTCAAACTATTGGAGAAAAATATAACCACATTTCTTCTCACATTTACAGAAATTCATAGCGTTAAAAGTAAAACATTTTACTGTAATTGGTGCTAACTTACTTACTTTACAAATGTATTACCTAGCAGCAAAATATGTTAATGTTTAACATCAATGACATATTTATTAGTTTATGTGTAATTAATTTTGTAAGAAGCGGCCTATCTGCATTCCTATTTATCTAGGGTGAGAATCTGTAGTAATTACCTGGATATCACATTACCAGCCAGGTTTAAGTTCTGTATATTCTCACAACTGCGTAAGGGCTCTGAAATTACAAAGCAAAAACATTACATTAAAAAGTCTAATTCTATTGATGATACATAATAAGTAAATACAGAACATGGAAACAAAGAACATATTACTTAAATCTAAAATCTTACCTAAATTGGAAATCCGGTTGGCAGACAAATTTAGCACAGTAAGATGTCGAAGAGTTGCTAAAGGAGCTAAATTTGAGATGTTATTTCCGGAGAGATCCAGTCTTTCCAAATTCACACATTCCCCAATACATCCAAGATCATGTATCCCTGTAAGACATAGAAAAAACAATTCTGAAATATTACAAACCTTTTTTGATTGCTTAAATAGTAGAATATTAATTACAACTTACCAAGACCTCTTAATTTAAGAAACAGTATTGACTCCAAATCAAATTCTCCTGTATGGGACTTGAGCAGCATGGGAGTTATCTTGTCAAAGTCTGCATCTGAAAGAATCAAAGAAATGAGACCGCAGCATAAAAAGGCAAGTTCAGTGTTCTATTCTTAAGTATACAACACCATCACTTCTTATTTGTGAGTCACGGCTGCAAAAACAGAATGCTGGAAGCACTGTCTGCTCTGTTTACGGTGGAACAACCAAATAACCCATGAAGTCAGTTCTAAATAGGAACTACCTATTCAAGCAGACTATGAATTTCATATCTGGCAGCATACTGAGCTGTTCCTCAGCCTGCTCAAGAGAAAGGGGTCATGAACATGCAGATGAGCTGTGCTGTGTTGCCTCTGATGGTCTGAGCTTGAAAGCCGCATGCATGAATAACAACTGAGGAAGTTATATTTGGTTTAATTTCCTGAGGCAGAATCAGTCCCCATCTCCAACTATACATGAATATTGTTGCACGAGCCCAGACAAATGCATCAGTGATTCACTGAGGACAGCGTTACTGAAAGAACAGACTCACCAGGTTACTCAGGAATAATTATGTCTCATCATGTTACATTTTTGGATTTACATCAATGCATATTTATTCATATTTTAAATCTAAATCATGTTAGAGCTAGCAACGCCGCTAAAAAAAGGAAAAACAGTCGTGGGTGGGATAAGTAGTGCCACCATACACACACCTTGTCTGTGCTAACACCTGCAGAAATAAAGGTGATTTTTTTAGCTTAGCTTGACAGTAAGCCACCAGTTAATATTTTAGCTAATGTGTGTAGCATCATGAATCTTAACTATAAACGTCAGGCATCTGCGTGATTTCACGGGGATGATTCAGTCGGATGAAAGTGGGTGGGTGGGTTGTTTAAATGAAATGGTGATTGTCCCTTTTTTCTTCCTCTAATGATGACACACGTAAAATGTTGTGCAGCAAATGAATATGTGAGCTACGCCGTAGCCCCGGCTAGCTAGCTAGCTAGCACAAGCCGCTAGTGGCTAGCATAGCGACGTAGCAACAAGCTATCCATCGCAACTTACCTTGGTCCTTATCTCGCTTAGTGTCCATCGTGGGCAACTTTGCAACTTTAAAAGCTACCTATCGCAATAAAAGCGATGATTTAAGCAAGTTTAGCTTAAAGGCAAGGCAGTGATTTTTTGGGGGAAATGTGAAATTAGCATCTGTCCTGGGGTGCAGTTAGGACACGATCACTGTAACGTTACTGTTGTGTAGCAACAGCACGCAGGTGAATGAGACGGACTTCAGTCTCTGCGGTCCAGCGTAGCACGAGCTAACGTTCAAGAGTAGGCAACGCACTGCTGGAGGGCGCTGGGGAATGAGGATTAGACTGAAAAAATATGTTACAATATTTGTTAACCACTTTGCTTTCTTGCAACAGGTTTTGTATCAATTAAAAGTTTTGTTCTTGTTACAGCACTGACCTGGAAAAAAAATTTCCCCCATGCCTTTTTGTAAATGGATCCTGCTTAGTCGACTGAAAAAGATGTAGGGAAGGGTAATAAATTAATAAAATGCAAAGTCTTCTCCAGTCAAGGCGTGAAATGGCCTACAAAAATATGCCATTGAAATAGAAGTTAATCGCTTAGAAGAAGAGGGAGAAGAGAAATATGAAAAATGGATTTAAAGCAAGTGCAAGGCATTAGTAGCTACTTTACCAACGATGACAAGTAAATATTTTTATTTATTCAAATATTGTAAACCATAAAATTTCTCATTATATCTATTAAATGTTACTTTATACACCCATTACAGTATGTTATTATTGTTATTATTATTATTGTTGTTGTTGTTGTTGTTGTTGTTGTTATTGTTGTTGTTGTCGTGTAAACACAGCATCGTCATGACATACATGTTGTGGTTCACATTTATTTTTTATTTTTAATCAGCGGTCCTATTGGTTTGTCCTGAAACCGCAGCTGAGTGCGTGAAGAGAAGGAGATCAGTGTTCAGGTCCGACACGTCCTGACTCCGAAGACAACGTCCTCTAGCTCCTATCTTACTGGACGCTGGTTTTCCACTTCTTATTTTTCATGTTTTTATTTTTCATCCTCTGCGTTTTGCAGTCATGGCGGACATCTCCTTTAAGGACAACAGCAAGCATTTATAAGAGTTTGCAACGTCGACTCATCCTGTGCGGTGACTTCTGTCTCCGCGGAACCCATAAATGCCTTCCAATGAGAAAAGGCTTCGGACGTTCAATGTTGTGAATGTTTACAAGAAACAGTTGATCTGATCAAGATGGGTAATAAGCAAACAATATTTACCGATGAGCAACTTGATGCCTACCAGGTAAGCTTTGCCTGCCTGTGTCTACCTTCAGCATGTTAGAGAAAATACAAGGGTCCTATGAGTCCACCTTCAGTCATTTTCTTTGTATGTGAATTGTGAACTACAGCATGGACCTAAGTTGTAATCAGATAGTAGAAAAGACTGAGATAATGTTTGTGAAGGGAAGGACAAGTGGACTAAATTATGCCATATTATGCTTATATGGCATTGTGCCATCATTTTTCATTACTTTTTGATTTTTATTTAATGACTATCACTGAATAATGATTATTATTTACATTCCTGTAATACTGTCATTCTCATGTGTCTTGGATTTAACAGTCAAAGCAAAAAACGCGGAAGATTCTGTGAGATAGAGAGAACATATTCAATACTGATTATACCACTTCATTCCATTCAATGCAAGCATGGTCTGATCCCTATCAATAATCAACTGGTAATTGTTAATTTTCATCCAGAGTCTAGTCAGTTATAGCTTGACTGCTTGATTTTTTTAATTTACAAAGTCTTTAAGGTTTTTATTTCAATGCACACTGGAGGATCTGGTGCTCATCATACCACTGTCAGAGAAGATCTGATGTTCCCTGTAACAATAAACCAGGTTTGTCTGTGAAGGAACACATCTTCATGTGCACAGGTTTATCATGTGATTAGGTGTGGGCTTAATAATTGATGCCACGTTAGTGTGATATGCTGTGAAACTCTACTCTTAGCAGACAGTTTCGTTCTCAAGAGCCTCTCTTGTTACTCCTGCGGCTCTTAAAAAGCCCCTAACTAAAGCTATATAAGTCTGTAATACACTGTGAATTTCAGTTTGCCTCTGTGCTTGTTTCTCCTTTGGGCATCAATACTTTTCTTTTTAGTTCTATATATTTTGGACACAGAAATGTTACACCTGATTTAAGATCAGCTAACTGACTCCTTTGTTAACCAAAACTACTACATTTTTCTGTGAGTGGGCTTTATTAATAGTGTAATTTACTGTGATTTAAATCTTCAGATGTCACTTTTCATACAGCATGCTCACACACAACTATCAGTAACCCAAATATCTGCATTAGGCCTGTTTTGACATGAGCAGATGTGACAGCTGAGAGAGTTTCCAGGAAAGCTTTTTTTATGATCCACATTGTCTCTAGAGCTCAGCTGGCTGCGCTCTGCTTCTCACACTCAGGAGCGCAGCTCAGACAGAAAGGATACAAGGGACAATGTAAATTGCGGTGCCTCCAGTAGGGCTGGTGGATAATGTGTGTGCCAACACATGCATGTCAGACAACAGCAGATCATGTTCCCCATCGTCCCTTATGCAAGTGGCAGGTGACAACACTCTCACACACATCATCATTTAGAGAGAGAGAGACACCAGACACGCCAACAAGGGCTCAAAGCAAGGCAAGGGTTGTTCATATGACTTCAGACAAACCATAATGTACGTTTGTTTGATCCACAAATGTGTCATTGAGAGTGATTCAGGCTTTTATAGCACATGAAAAATATACCTCAAATAATTCATCATGCACTATGGTCCTTTATCAAACTAGAGTATTTGTTATATTTGATTTCTGACATTCTGTTTTTCTCTTGTTGCAGGACTGTACGTTTTTTACCCGCAAAGAAATTCTGAGGTAAGAGTTTTATCAACCATACCTCCTAATTTTTGATGCATTGGTCATTGATGTAGATAGGTTGTAAACCACCTGCTCTATCTGTAAGATCTTATATATAATAAGATTATACACAAAAGACTGCTTCTAATGTCTCAGTATTCCTAACTTGTTCTATGCACTGTTTTTAAGATGTGCTAATAATTTATGAGTGTACCTTGCTTTCATTAGAGGAGGATGTACATCATGTTTTGTATTCAGCTTCTGTTGGAGGACTAAAATGTCTCCTACATGTGTGAGCCATTAAAAGTCCCCTGAACAGACAGCGTCTCACTCAGAAAACTTAATGCAGACCTCGATCTAATTGCAGCTGAAACATGTAATGTTTTTGGAACTGTTCAAAAAATTTTAAAAAATGTGTCATTGATAATGATGTTATTATCCAACTTACAGGTTTCAAGGTCCTTAGTGTTGATGTGCGGGGGGCTCTATCTGTAGAATTTCACTCAAAGCGAATATAATATTCATAAGTGTTTTTTTCACTGATGAATAATCATCTAAGAATAAGAATAATTGTGTTTTCATTAACTGAGAATGAGCCTTTAATATCTACAAAGGGAGCAGGTCCTTTTCCACGGAGTAAGCACATTCAGTGGCATGCAATTTGCAACTTCATCACTAGATGCCACTAAATCCTACACATTGAACCTTTGAGATAATAGCAGAATTTTAAAATTAGTAAATATATTTTCATTTAATATACAGTACATGATAAATTAGTTAGATATAACAATATAAAAAATATATTTTAAGTTTTTTATATTTTGTGATAAAACAACCCATTCCTGAGATCTAAAGTTTCTGGCCTGTTGCAGCATTGGTATGTTACCCAAACCTTCCAAAGCCAGGCTGACCTTCTTCTTTGGTGTTGTTTTCAGTGCCACCCAATGAAGTGTCACATTTCCACCTCCTTCAACATGCACAACCTCAACACGTAAAAATTGAATAAATATAAATCTACTTGCATGAGGTATCATGACTCATTGGGTTGCTTCATTTCTCTCTTCCCGTCACTTACAGGCATCACATGCTTTTCTTTTTAATGGAATTCACCAATGATGCTCATGTTTCAGTTTCTTTTATCAGTGGTTTGAGATGATGGAGAAAAAATACCTCTGACTTAAGAAATTTAATGCTGATGCTTGAGAATGTTGCGGTGTAGCATCAGATAAGCACGAAAGTTGTTTGATACCAATCTGATTTGCCTGTAGATGCAGTAAAGATTGGCACGATAGTTTCAGTGTGTGTATTTGACAGTCAATAGTTAAATATTAAAAGAAAACAACATGCTTGTTTGAACGAGAATTTTTGTTGTTCGTTAAGCAAAGGTCTTGAATCCAGTTGAGGTGTAAGATACATTTTTCTCAATTTTATGCCTGTTTCTTTTTCCTGTAATTAAACAAAATATTTTTACCTTTTTATTCCCTTGCTTTTCAATAAATCGTGCACATGTGCACAATTTACTGATATCCAGTTTACTTTGATCCTGAGGCCATCAGTGAGCTGGAGACTCAACACTGACTATCAGCAGAGGGCGTAATTGGGTCTTACTCTTTATGAGCTTCATAAAACACTCCTGACTGTCCTCAGCTGCCACACAGTTATGTAACATCAAAGAAACAGGTCGTCCCTGATGGTCATAAGGTTGTTGATTTGAACCCTTCAGAACCCCTTTGTCATATCATAGCATTGATACTACATTATAACATCTCAGTGTTTTGATATCTTCTAGTGTGCAGTAGTTTTAGAATGTAACCTAATGATAATAACCCTGTCGAACATCATCAGATTTGCAGAAACTGTGTGGTCCAAACACTTTCAAGGGTCATGGAACATTAAAACTGCAGGTTTACTATTTGCTTCAGGATACCAATGAAACTCCATCACTTTGACAGGTTTATTTAGTTTAATTGTAGTGAGTTTGTCCTCTAAGACCAGCGTCCCTGCTGATAAATGGTTCTGCCTCGGCAAAGATTGTATTCCATGACAGGATCAGTCAAAGGACACAGTGAAAGGGCAGCTTCAGATAAGCATGTTATGTGTTCATCATTCATGCAGCCTCCTTGCAGTCTGTTGACATCATTCTCAATAACAAACGACGTCAAAATAAAGGTTATCATAAGAGAGAGAGAAGGAAAGGTTATAAAGGGGAATAATAGTGTTTAAAAAAGACTGGATTGTTCTGGTCCAGTATGTTGGCATACACTGAGTTAGTCACCTGACCTTTCTTCAACTTCATGTTTTGCTTTGGAGGAAGTATTTAGTGGTTTACATTAGTTCCCCAATAAAACCATCACAGCTAGTTTCAAAACTTAAACACTCAACTCCATATTTTTGTCCACTGTCTGATCTAGTTATTATCTCTATGTGTGGCCATTTTGCCACAAAGTTCTTTGTGCCAGGTGTTTTTGTTGATTCAAATTTAAAGTTCTCTTTCTTTATTCAAACAGCGGTGCACCATAATGAATAGAGATTGCTTATAGGGTGTTTTAATTTTTATTCTAGGTTACATGGAAGATACCATGAGCTGGCTCCACATCTCGTACCGATGGACTACACCAATGATCCTGACTGTAAACTGCCTTTAGCTTTAATAGTCAACATGCCAGAGTTAAAGGTAAAAACAGTTCTTTACATAACAATGATTATGACCTTTTTAATTGTGTCTTTCCTCTTGGATCAACCCTTTTTTTTACCTTTTTTACCTGCAGTGTGTGCCAGTTTTGTGTTTTATTATTTTCATTGTGCAAAATAAGAGAACACAACACTCACTGGTTATGCGGGCAGACACCTAATCAATACACATTCTCTACCAGAGGACGGCATTGATTTTTAACCATCATCAACAGCACTGATCTGATTGTGTGACACCACACTCTGTGAAAGTTAATGTGCCATGAAACGCTCAGCCTCTCTAATCTGACTGATGCATCCTCTTCTATTTTTAAGCATCTGCCATTTGAAAAGAACATCCAGGAATTTAAAAGAAAATATGCCATGTTACATAACATTACAGCCAACCAGCACCACACAGTTTCATATGGAGTCCTTATCCACAGAGGGTTTAGCACAGAGACTCATAATGTGCAGCCATAATTGGCCCCTTGCCTGTAAAGCTGCCATATGACTGCAGGAGGTGTAAAAATGGCAGGAGAATGTTGGAGACCACCAAAGGCAGAAATGCTGAGGCCTAGATAATAAACAGTCACACAAATCTTCATAAGTGCATTTTGTTTGGAGTTGACTGCACTGATTCAGGCAACACTGACGTGTATTAGGGTGTGCAGTCAAAAATGGCTGTTTGTATGTACAAATGAATTCCTTTGCTGAGCTTGTATATCTTAGCTTGGATATACAAATCATCCTCTTGGACACGCAGCTGTACTTATATTGCAAACAGGGAGAGAATTAGTGACAGTCCAAGTGTGAATTTATTAGAAGCTGTGTCAAATCAGCTAATTACCTGGGATATAAAATCTCTAGTAGGAACCTGGTTGAGCGATGGAGGAGAAAATATTGGCTTCACCATATCAGCAAAGAGAGGGCGTCAGCATTTTTCATTTGAACCCTGTGATCAGCAGAAGACACCTTTACCAGATTGTTCCTCTGCAGCTCAAATGTGAGAATGACAACAGGATGTAAGAACAAAAGGTCATGAAGCTCTCATCATACGGTATAAATAGCAGTGAACTGACATTCCTCTAAATGTTTAACTGTAGGAAAACCCATTCCGCAACCGGATCGTAGAGTCTTTCTCAGAAGACGGGATGGGGAACCTCAGCTTCAATGAATTTGTGGACATGTTCTCAGTCCTCAGTGAAATGGCTCCCAGAGAGCTCAAGGCCATATACGCCTTCAAAATATATGGTAATGACAAATTTCTAAAACATCCAATTTAATTTTTCAAAATTTCCAGAACTCAATAACATGAATTTTTTAACTATTTGCGCTAAATTCATGTTGTCCACAGATTTTAATGTGGATAATTACCTTTGCAAAGAAGACCTGGAAAAGACTCTGAACAAGCTGACGAAGGAGGAGTTGACTCCTGAGGAGGTGGAGCTGGTGTGTGAGAAAACCATCGAGGAGGCAGATTTAGACGGAGACAACAAACTCTCCTTTGCTGACTTTGAAAATATGATATCTAGGGCTCCTGACTTTTTAAGGTGACTAAATGCACTTCAGTTAAGTGAAACCATGTTAATATGATGTTTTTAATGCATTGTATAAACCTCATTTAATATAAAATGCAGTGGCGCTTTAAAATAAGCAATGCATGCATAAACCCTCAGGCTGCAGCACTGTCCCTGGTTGCTTACAGTTTTCATTCCCCAGATGGCTTTTAATCATTTTCGTCATTTAACTGTCAGCCTTACAACATCACTTTAATCCTGCACCACCATTCATTTATATGCAAACAGCCTCTCTGCTATCTGCCCCAACTGAAGTGTAGGACACATTAATTCTTGATTTTTGTGTGCTTACACTCACATACGTAGTAAGTCATTATGTTTGCATCCACAATGACTGTCTCTCTCCTGTCACTCCAGTACTTTCCATATACGAATCTGAGAGGGCTTCATGGAGAGTTTCCAAGGTGGGCAGTGTGATGAACCTCAGGACTCTCCCTGCACCTGACCCTGGCCACAGCACAGTGCCTGTCTTCCACCCCCATCGTCAAAAAAAATCACACATCATTCCACTCCCGCCTCAGCAGACTCTGCTTAGTTCGAGGACAAAATACTGGATGGAGCTAAATTCTAAGGACCTTGATTTTTGCTCTTGTTTTTTTAAACTTTTTATTAAATATCCTTTGATTTTACCACCTACTAAAGGGCTTGACCTGAATTAGACTCTTGTGACTAAAGGCTTACCTTACTACATTTAAAGGTTAAAAAAGGTCAATGAAACCGGTGCAAAATGAGCCACACTCTGTATTGCTGCTTATTAGACACGTTCAAGAATATTTATTTCCTTGTACCTGCACATGAAGTAGCTCCAGCGATGTCTTCCTACAATGACAGACTAGATATGTTGTTTTAATAAGACTGATGACAAAGCTTTAAGTGAAAGAAAGCACAGGTATAGCATTAAGGGCACTGAGATATTTTATATAAGCTATGCAATATTTGTACATGCAATGCTTTGATTTCTAGGTTGTCTTTGCTTGTGGAACTGGAACATAGCGACAATCATATCTTACTGTTCTCCAGTTAATTAAAGGGCTCTGTTGTCTCAATGTGGTGGCTTTCATCCTCTGCTTCAGCCATTATTGTAAGATGCTACATGAAGCCGTCTTTTGGATACACATTACAGTATTTTATGTGACTTCAGGTATTTGTCTTACTTCGAATAAATGTTCTTTTTCTGTGTGTTCTGAGTGGGTTGTGTTTTTTATTGTCACTAAAAAAGCACGAGGTAATTGTCAATTGTCAAGTGTGAGCCAAATACCAATAATTTCGAGTGACTTGCAATATCAGTAAGATCCTCTTCAGCCACTTCACCTCAGCCCATCCACCCATGATGGCTGAGGAGAGTGCACAGTAAAGATCAGGAAATGACTGTGCCTCTGCATGGTCCATCATATGAGCTGTAATAACTTGACAAGCAGGATGTGATCATTAGGAGGGAGCTGTCTCAGCACTCAGAAGTGTAATTACATCCTACACACAGGGGGAGCTGCTGGAAATGGGCTTTGTCATGTTGGCTGGTAATTAAAAGGTTCTGGTTTCTGGGCTGCAAGGTACAGATTTGCATCAGGTACATATAGAGTACAGTGTTACATGTTGTTTTTGTGCTGTTCATGTTTTCAGCCCAGGCTTCAGTTGTGAGTCATGATGTGAAGGTGGATGATGGGTAGCCGTACGTACAGAACATTTTGTAATTAGTGGCTAAGATGTTTCGGCAGGTGAGTCACGTACGAGTCATCTTTACGCCTTCACTGCCAAGTGCAGTGGCTGCAAAATTAATAAAACCACAATAGTTGGTGCTGAGCTGAATAAAACCACATTAGTTGGGGCTGAGCTGGGCAAATACAGAAAAGCTGCATAAGTAGAAACTGGGACTTGCTATAAGCCAAAGAAACATAACGTAGCAAGCAACCCATGAAAAGACAACTTCATCTTCAGAATTTTTGAGGAAGTGACTTCAGGTCTCTTTCCTGTCAGTTATTTGGAACAAACATTGCCAGTTTAATTGTGTTACCATAATAGTCTATTGCTTATAGTGATTTTGCGTGGTTCAGCAGACCAAAAAATGTATAATATTGCATGTGAGTCATCACCAAAATATAAGTGTGCAAAAGCCACACTGGTGGATGGTGTAATTTTTCTCACAGACACCGCCTGCTCTGAAAAACGAGGTAAAGTTGAAACTAAACAGCATATTTTTGCCTGAGAGAGAACGAGGTTGAAGTCAGTCAGTGTGCAGTCATCAGAGCAGCCAGTTAATTCTTCACTCCATTATCTCGAGTTCCCTTTATGAGGCCAGTATCAAATAGTCAGGGGCAACGCAGTGCTGATTGTGTTGCTCCATTAATTACTGGTCTCATTGAGAACATCTGTTATTTATGATTCCAGCTGAGAAGCTTCTGGTGCAATGTGATACTGAGGCTGTAAAGCAGCCGTTTGCTGTAAGCAACTGTTTCTGAGGTTGAGAGGTGCCAAGCAGTGTTTGAAACTCACACTGGTTTCACTCCATGGGAACTTGTCGGTTTGAATTTGATCTAAATTAAGATAATGCCTGAAGCTTTCACACCATGTCAAAAGTCCAGGTACATAAACACAAAGGCACATTAACAGATATCTGTGAAAGCTTTTGCTGGTGTGTACTGGATAAACATATCTGGTGTGTTTACTTTTTCTTTAACCCTTTCATACATAGTGGTTACTGCAGCGGACAGCTATTCAAAAGCCATTTTCTGCTACATGCATGGGTTTTATGGTATGACTGCACATCACTGCCACAAGTGGCCGGCCGTTTTTAAGTGTGCCAGTAATTTTAATAACTTGCTAAAAATTATGAAGATAAAAAACATATATATGTATATCACTTTGTATGTCCTAGAGGTTAAAAAAATATGTTAAAAATATTGCTCTGTTTTTTAGTAATTCATGCATGAAAGTGTTAAATTGATATTACCAAGACTGTACAACTTGATTTAAATACCGTCACAATCAGCAAATTCAGAGAACGTAAACAGTGAATGTGTGTTTATAAAAATAAATTATTTTTAAATTAAGTAAAACTATGACAAACTACAGTGGTGAGTTTCAAACAATGAGAAAGACACTACAATTTTACTCTGTATTAATCTGGAATATAAATATATTTATTTTTCTATTTATTAATTGCTTTTATTTCTTTATTTATTTTAGATACTATGGATTTATTTAACAATAAATACTTCCTCTGTCTTTATGACAACCGGGCAAACTCCTATAGCTAATGGAGGCCATTAAATAAACCCGACAGCTGTTCATACAGTGTAATCAATCGTTCATTAACTTAATTATGGATAATGGTTGATTGATATTTAATTAGGTTATATTACAGTGGTCAGTTTGTCTCTATATATCGTCTTCAATGCCTAATAGAAAGTCAAGGTACAGTGTTACCAATAAGTAAGAGGACTGTGCTATCAGAAAAATAAAATAAAGATTTGTTTTTCACAGTGTTCATGCATTTACTCCACCGCATGTTTGTTTTTCCTAATTGCGTGTTAATCAAAGGCGCATAAGCCCACTGACACACAATCAGGCACTTACGACATCTTCATCCTTATCTGTGACACATACTTCCTTCTGTTTTCCACTGACACTTCATTATCTGTACCTACTGTAAATTGCGTAATAGAAAATGTAAAAATTGTCATGGATTTTCCACTTTGAATTTTTTCACATTTCAGTGAGTTAATATATCCTGATTTGCATCATGTTACTGGAAGTGGAACGCTTCATTTCTGCCAGCCAAGTTTTACATAAAACAGGACTACAGCTGTATTTAATTACTTAAAAAGGTAACTATGACCGTGGGAAGCAATTACATACACAGAGAGACATTAAACATATTACACTTTGGCTTAGTTGCTACCACCAAAACTATGTTTAGAGATTAAAAAAGAAGCGAATGATGAAAGATTAAAAAATGACATTTCAACATCTTTAACCCATTTCCTTGTTGCTGCCATATTCAGATGTTTAAAAACTGTATGCAAATGAAGTTTCCTGTATATGAAGCGCAGAGCTGATGGCAGCAGCTTTTGGCTTGTAAAAATATGTTTTGAAGATCAGTAGTGAACACAGCATGCCTTTTTCTCTGACGTTAAATTAATTTATTTATTGAGAAAGAAAACAGTTACTCATTTTTTTGTGTCTCTCATTTATAGATTTGTGTTTAATGACCTGAATTGTTTAGTAAAACTTCATTGTACAAAAAATTGGAAAATAATATTTAAAATACATAATTATTATTAAATAAATACATTACAAAGCAAAAATACAGCAGATGTCTTTTGAATTGGTAGAAACATGTAGATCTATGTCGGCTATATAACAGAAGCTTTCACAAAGTGTTTATGAGGCAGGACCACTTTAGTGTCAGAGTAACATTAGTGAACTTTTTCTTCAGTGGATGGTAACCTCGTCACCATTTCCTCTTGACCTCAGGGAACAGCCATTTCCATTTATCATTCTGCAGGGGTTAAACAAAGTTCATCAGTAAATAAATAAATAGGATGAACTTAGAATCAACTTCTGGGAAATTAAGTATTCAAATGAAAACATTTTTGACTGCATTACTGACCTTTAACCCCCAGGATGACTGGCTGTGTTTGGGTCTGATGTCCTCCAGAAGTTCGTAAGTGTTGCTGTTGGGTGCAGGTACGGCCGTGTCCTCGTGGCCGGGAATCAGCTCATACGTGTTGACATGGGGGAAGTGGCTGACGGGGGCCTCACAAGAGACCTCAGCATACAGCGAATCCGTCTGCTGCTCTGATCTCGTCTCAGATGGTGTAGTGTGTGGGCTGCTGGGCCTGCCAGCTAGGTGATAGATAGCACTGTTGCTCATGTGTTCCAGGCTGTGGGTGCCACTTTGTCTGCTGCATGAGTCTGTCATCTCCGGTGTTGGGCCATAGCAAGCGACTTGTCTGGCGGGTTTGGGGGAAAGTCTCGGCGGTGTGTTAGGCGGTGCATTCAGCCTGTAAGACTGCTCTCCATCAGAGCTGTTCCCCAGCAGCGGTAGTGACTTGCTCTTGCTGTCCAACAGGCCGAGCACCGAGTAAAGAGACTCCGGTGCAGACGGAGGACTGCTCCTCCTTATGTTCTGAGCCTGGGTTGTGGGTCTCTCAGCTCTCCCTGGGTTATCTCCAGGTAAACTGTCCTGACAGATGTTTTGTGATCTGGGTATCTCCCTGGGTGGTTGCCCTCTGAGCTGAGCATACAAAACCTTGTCCTGGTCATTCAGGGGACCGCTGTCTGGGTTTCTGCTCCTCCGAGGCAGAGGTGGTCCCTCCTATTTTACAAAACAAGCCAGGTTCTTAAAGTCAGCCAGGAGATTCTGATACAGTAACAACAGTGTAAATACTATGTAGAGTAAACTCCTCATAATTCAGGGACTGTACTCGCCTTTCCTGTCCTGTTGTTCTTTGGTGGTCTCGTAGGTGGCAGCTCCGGGCCTGAGTTCATCTGTGCTTTGTGCATGTTCTTCACAGCCCCTGCAGTGGCCAAAGGCTTGTCTTTAGGGCTTATTTGGATGACATCATACAGCTCTTCATTTAGCGCCTGCAAAAAACAAAACAACAGTTCAGACTTTCATTCTTGATCACTGTAACTTTAGGAATGTGATTGGGGAGTTTTGTGTCACCTCAAAACAAGAGGATGTCAGGTACTCTCCAAACGGCTGAATGGGGCTTGTCTTGTAGTATTCTATCAGATCAGAGACTGTGGCATGCTCTTCAGTGTCCCCACAGACGACAAACTGCCCTGATTCGCTTTGGTTTATCACAAAGTGTCGACAGCGATCTCTGCCTCTGCAACAGGAAAAAAAAAAGTTTATTAAAAACCTTTCAACAGCACAATTTGTAGGTGACATGTTATCAGTAGAGCTGTCAGAGAAAAAAAAATCATACAATTGATTAGATAGAAAGAACACAAATAAACACTGGTCCCTTTGGCTGAAAACTGATAAAAGTGAATGTTGGTCACAAAATACTGATGCAAAGTGTGGACTTATTTTTGTGAGATTCATATCCACTTTGCAACAGGTTATTTAGATTAAACCAATACTCACTTATAAGAAAGTATGTATCCGATGGCTTTATCACTGAGACGGATCAGGAAACAACCCAGCTCCTTTTCTCTGAGTATTTCTTCAGCATCCCTGTAAAAAGAAGAAGCAAAATTTTAACACCAAACACTTTTTTTTTTTTTTTTTAGTGCATTTTGAGTGGAGCCAGGCGGATCACGCATGTCACCCTGGAAATTACATTTACATTAAAGGAAAATCCGTTCGGTTACATGTCTTTTCCATAAACCTGACGTTTAGTTATACTCAGCTTTCAACGAAACTGTGTGTAAAACTGATAGTGTAGGTGTTAGAGTCAGTCAGAGGGAAGGACAGTGGGTGACAGTGGGCGACAGTGGACAGTTTTGAGAAACAACAAGCTGAATCTGCAATCCTCCAGACGTAACATTTTTTTTTCTTTGTGCTTGATAATTTTTAAAATTAAAATAATAGAGTTTACACAATAAACTATGCACAATTATTTTTATTCTCAATTAAATAAAATCTTTTCTATTTCAAGAATGTAGCTGGTCATATGTTATTATTCTCTTTAAAGAATTTTTAAATCAAAAATAAGATACAGCCGCACTTCAGAGAGTTGGATCTTAATTGTCAAAATGAATTGAGCCTTCTGATTTTCAAAATAGTAATTTGATAGAAAAAAAAATCTTTGTTCACAGTCCACTCAGATTTTTTTGTTCATATACTGAGATGTTTAATTCACAAAATACTTACTTTCTTGTGATGAAACCCAGAAACCAAGTGGGAAAGAAGCCGTTGTGGACGATGTGCGGCACTTGAGTGTCTATGAACCACTTTGAAGCCAGTTCCCTGAGTTTTCCTTCAGTCCCTTCGGCATGAGAATCGACCGGAGGATCCATCCTCGCTGGATCCTAATCAAAGTCACACAGACAAACGATGAAGACAACCAGCAGCCTTTTCCGGATGTGTGCAGCTTGGCTGTGTTTTAACAGTCTAATTTGCTTATTTTCCAGGAGGCGTCAACCAGAGGCTAAAAGTAGCTCAGTGTACTCATTGTTTTAGATTAATACTGGTGCTGCAAGAAAAACTGGGCCATTTATGTACACAGGCCTTTTTAAACTCACCTTTTTACATATACTATGCAACATTTACTGACTGTTGAAACACAATAATTATTTATTTTTAACTTGATCCACAATGGCCAAAGTCAGTTTCCGCACTGAAAATATTTTCTGTCAACCAGAATTGTATTTACGTTGACAACCTCTGTTGTAATGTCACACAGCTTTCAGGTGACCGCTTACTTTGCATACAGACATGTGGTTAATAAGTTAGCCATTACAGCAGTAAGGAACCACTTCTGACGAGCATGGTGATGATTTAGCAACAGTACAAACCTTAAAGCAAAACGTCAGGCAGTTCTTGAAGCAGGGGGATTTTGTACGTTTCTGGTCCTTTGTCTTTGACCCCGAGAAGCGGCAGATCCTCTCAGGTCTGGTTCTCTGTTGCCTGTACAGCGCACAGCAATTCCTTTCAATCCCTAGAAAAAGAATAAAAACACAAACCTTATTCCCAGTTCCATGTAAAGCTCAGATACTGTTACTGTTAGTTGAGTGTGGATGGGGTACATACCTTTCCTTGAGATTGCCAGTGTTAGGTGTGAACCTGGTGTCATCTCAGCAAACGTTAAAATGCTTCTCTCAACTTCTGATCAGTCACTAACTGAGGGAGTGTAACACTGCATGGGAGATATAGACACATGACATTTACAATTACACACTTTTTTCCACCAGCTTGGAAAGCAACAGTGTTGAGGCAACGGCACACATGCGGTTCATACAGCTCATTTGCATGAAAGAGATGGCTCAGGGCTGCCGAACAAAGCAAGAGCTTCCTGAAGAGAAACGGAAAGTAAGCTCTACAGAAACTGTGGTTTGTGTGCATACAGAGCGATGGTATTGCAGGGGGAGCTTTACCCACAGACTGTCTGATTACTGTAGCAATGGGAGGCAAGTTGCGTCAGCAGTTGATCCTCTGTGTTTTCTGACCTGGGTTTGCTGTAAATCCAGAATGCAGCTGATGAAGTAAAAGGATGGAAATGTTTGGGAAGATTCACTACGTATACAGAGATTTTTGAGGGCGTAAACAAATCTCTAATGAGACGAGATGTTTCCCGGCCTTGTACTTCAGGTTGTCATAAATAATGGTTAACTCATTCCCCCCATGGCTGAAGCAGTCACTGTGAATCACCTCCTTTGGTTTCTGCTCGGTGGTAAGCAGTTGGAACTCCCTGTGGGGGGAAAAACAATAACGAGAAACAGCCTTTGTCATACTGAGCAGGATGAGACTGCATTTCAGTATTCCCCACTGTAACAAGGCTCCCACTTTGATCTCAAATGATACACTGCTACCTTTCCCTGTGCAGCTGATCAATATTCTCCCTTGGTGTGAGTTCAGTGCAGTTGTGGCTGTCAAACAAAGTTTGTTTTCCTCCCACTTTTTTTCATATAGTTTATGTTCCATGTATGAGTGTCGCCACAGGACCACGACTAGAATTTCAACATCATCTCAACAGTCCTGTGTGTCAGTTTTAAATGTCTTTGTGAGTCATTTTTTGCTCCTCTGGGGGTGTGCAAAGGTTTGGTGTCAAATCTTATCAGTCATTTTGTGTTTGTAACATTCAATATTATATGCGTAGTATCTTATTTGACCTGCTAAAAGTGCATGAAAAACATAGAAACGCATTTAATCCACAGCATCTGAGGCAAACTGACATACAAAAGGAAGCAAAGTTATCAGACGGTTACCAGACAAAAGGCTCTTTTAGATCTTTTTTCAGTCTTATGGCAACAAAACCCATGAGGGGGATGTAGGTGTTAAAAAGGTCAAAAGTCGGCTGATGTTTATAAATGTCATTGCAACAACTCAGTCATATATGATCAAATCTAAATGATCAGGTCAATTTTAATAAAGCCCAGGTACAGTTATCACTGGTGGTTCGGGGGTTTTACTGCATTACAATTATTAAAAAAAAAAAGAGAGGAGCAGCCATCTACTGTTTACTTAATGGGCCTTGCATGCCTCATGTCGTAACATGTTCAGGTCTATAAACATCAGTCAAACATCCTGAACAACTTGTTCATATCTGCAGTAGGAAATATTCCAACAGACTCATTTCTGTTCTGTCATAGCACTGTATTTTGTATATTATTACTGTACTATGTAATCATTTTCACATTTATTTAATATATTGCAGGTATAAAAACAGGGACTGTGGAGAGAACGATGGTTATGACATGCAGCAAAGGTCAGCCAGCCAAAACAAATCAGGAATATTGCTATTTTGCATTTTAACCACTAGGTCTCCTGAATACTCAGTATTATACATTTTATTTTACTGCATTTATCCATGGTTGTACAGTAACTTGACAGATATTTGGATATTTTACATTTCAGATCATCTTTGTTGACGGGTAAAAATTTTGCATGTCCCACATTGCAGCTTTTCGAGAACACCTCATAACAGCTCTGTTTCAGCTCAGTTAGACAAAAAAATATGCAAAAGCTCTGGGGAATTTTCTCAACTTGTATTGGAGAATTATTCCTTTAACTGTTCAGAAAGTATTAAAATCCCCAGAGTACCAAATTAAACTACAAATTTGTTGGTTTTTGTTAATTGTTTAACGGCAATTTGCATCCCCAGAGTACGAAATCTAAAGCAAACCCTGCATCATTTTCATATCCTGTGGCCTTGTGCTTTAGATGAGCTCTGGTTTTGAGCCAAGTTTTAAAATTTTCATTATCTAATTTCATGTTGTTGTCAAAAGGAGCTTGTACTTAATTATTACTATTTTCAAATGACTTACCTAAAACAAACTAAAAAAAACTAAAAATAGAACAAAGAATACGGGGTCATGTTGTATTATTCTAACAGAGAATTATACTACTCACAGGCAATGATGGAATGAAACTAAATAAATTCACTTAATGAATACAATTAAGTACAACTTTGAGGTGTAGCTATAGTTACTTTTCAGATTAAATTGATATCCAAAACCTATGATCAGTTCATAAAACATGAAGTTTTCTAATAGATTACAAAAATTTAATTAAAATAAGATTCACTTCAACCAGCTAGCCAGCCAGATATAATATAATATTCAATTATAGTAATATTATATTAACAGAAATTTTCTGCTAAATTAATAATAGCCATGTTTTACTGGTAATTATTCAGTGCTTTTTAGACCTACTTTTATTTTGAATTCAGAACTTTTATTTCTGTATTTTTTATTTGGATATTGATAATTTTACCTAAGTTGATGATAGGAACACCTTCCTCTTCTTCTGAGTTTTCAAACAGATTTCGACGCTTTCATGTAGATTTGCTGTTGACAGTTTTGCACTTAATAGGAGGCAATATGTGGCACATAAGCTCTGCAAGACCCACCAGCACATTTTTGCTTTGAGGCCCCCTAATCCAGGCATGTCTGGGCAATTTCAGGTATTTGTATTTTGTTTTAAATCTTTAATTTTGGAGTTCTTCTTCTCCAATTATGAGGATTAAATTAAGTTGTTTCTAAACATATAAAAAGTCTTTAATTTAACAAAAAAACAGGAGTTATTCTTTTCTCTGACTCTTAGCTTCTGCAAGGGTGGTTGTTTTCACAGTCTGAAGCAGGTGGAGCGTCTCAAACTGCACATTTGGTCAAACACCACCACCCAGCGGCGCTGCGGCCTCACACACCCACGCGGTCCAACCAACACGTCACCGTTCAAAATAAACTACATTCCCCATGCTTCCCCTGCGCAGGAGGCAGGCAGTCATGCGGATGGAAACAGGAGTGGGCATCCGCTGCGCTGCGCGAAGAAGAAACTTCTAGGAAAGATGCACGAAGAGGAGGATGGCAGCGAGGCGAGCTCCTGCACGGCCGCGCGGATCGTGGCCTCCAAGTCCGTGGATGTTGGCGAGGTCGAGGGAGCGAAGGAGCAGTCCTCCAAGCTGTGCGGATACTTGAACAAACTGTCAGGGAAGGGGCCTCTGAGAGGGTACAAGCCGAGGTGGTTCGTGTATGATCCCAGGAAGTGTTATTTGTATTACTTCAAGACTCCCCAGGATGCCTTGCCGCTCGGGCACATTGAAATAGGCGATGCGTGCTTCAGCTACGATGTCGAGGGGGAAGAGGGTCAGTTCGAGATCCGCACGGCCGGGAAGGAGTTCCTCCTCAAGGTAGAAACTTTTTCAGCTGTGTACAGCACAGCACTGATTGTGTCTGACGGTCATTTGTCACTTCCTTTCTCATTGTGGAAAAAGCGGACACACCCATTCTAACTTGACAGATGTGTTCTCAGCTTTGATTTTTTTTAGACGCACATGCACGTATTTCTGCTGACAGGGATGAGATTTTGCAACTTTTGAGTCAATGTGAAACAAAATCAATTCTACATGTGGCTCGTGGTCGCCTGATCGATAACATTATCCAGCTGATTGCATCAAACGCACTGCCAGCCCGCTGTTTACATGTAGCGATAATTTTACATAACTTTGCTTTACATGCACATGAGCTCATCAGCCCTCATGACATCTCTGCTTTTGTGAAGTCACAGCGTCTCATGTGATGGTTTTTCTTTTTGCTGTCATGTGACTGTGACGATGTCAGTGCCAAGACAGGTGCCTCTGGTTTCCCCCTTCAGCCTGGCTGCATCATTTAATCAGCAGATGGTGGGAATTGTTAATAACAGACAGCTTGCAGGGCCCCGAGGCTGGAACTGAGACTGAAACTAGCGTCTGCGCTCATTCACATGACAGATCTGAAGAGTAACATGCTATTTAAAGTGCTCATGTAACTCTTTCATATGTTTTATTTCAACCTACAGCAGTTACAGTCCGCCTCACCGAGGTTCAGTTCCGTTAATAGTGATCTTAGAGGTTTGTTTTAACCTTTGATCAATAAAAAAAATGATTGATTACGTGTGCATTTGTGTTTCCAGGCTCCCAGCAAGCAGGTGATGCATTACTGGCTTCAGCAGTTGCAGCAGAAACGCTGGGAGTACAGCAACACACGAGGCTCCGGTCAGAGAGACAGCTGGAGCTCCCCGACCCTGGCTTACCCTCCCACAGGTCTCGTAGGCAAAGACAATGGTAAGTGAGGAACACACACTCTCTGTACACACATGTGCAGTGTGGACACTTGATTCTGTGCTCCGGTCAATCAAATCCACACACCAGTCAAAAGCAAACAACGTTATCTGATGGATTCCTGTGCACACACGTGGAGCCACTGTGTGGCAAGGTTCCCGAGTTCCTGCAGGAGCAGTATGTGGGCAGGGTTGTGTCAATCATGCATTAAATGTGAAATCAATAAAAGGAACAAAAGAAGGGAGTTGACAACTGTTTTATCAAGGGTGTGTTTTATTTTAATGCACTCAAACAGGCAAAAATCTTGTTGTGTGTGTGTTACTTGCTTGCTGTTTTTAAGCTTGAAGTGCACTCAATGGTATCTGCTATAGTCTGAAAAATATTAATGTGATGTAATATATTTTAAATGCGGTACTCTTAAGCATCATGAGGTCATAGAAGTTGTCACGTGATTTGACTTGGAAGAAAGTACACTTAGTACACTGAGGACAAAAGTTGAGGCTGTTCTTCACCGAAACCTTCACAGGTTCTACTCATTATTTGGATTATTGTTTATTATTGAGCTTTATTACTTACACCTTCAGAACTGTGATTAAAATGCAGATTTTTAAACTAGTTGTTCTCTGCTGCATGCATTAAATCCATCTTAAATCTTAAATTCAACTATTTATACTAAATATTTCATTATTTTTTCAACAGGCCTGGTCATCCTTAAAAAGAAACATGCAATTCAATAATAACCTTTAGCCATTTTGCTATATTACACAATAAGACAAGATGTTAAGGATTTGCTTATCGTTCTCTTGAGATGTTTTGGTCCTTAAGTCTGCTTATTATTCTTGTTTTGACAGGTGTAGCTGAGAGAAATGAACTGTGAAATCTTCCTTTTCCTGTCAACACAGACACCCAATTAATGTTTCTCTTTTTTATTTGAGTGATCTTGGTGTGTATCTGTTTTCCAAAGGCATGTATACCAATGTTATCATTTTATATCAATTCTAAAAATTGGGGAATTTAATTCAAATTATTGATATATTTTGTTTGGTCAGCATTGTACAAGATAAATTCATCTTAGATATCTGATCCTTTAAAAAGATGTTATTTCTGAAGGTAACCTTTAATGGAATTTTCCCTCTGGCTATGAAGACTACATTAAATGTTTTATTAAATGTTTTATTGTGCTCTTTTTGCTTGACTAGTGAAAGATTAACATGGTTTAACTTTTCAGTCCACCTAGCAAATAGCTAGTTTGTATACCAAGAAACAATGCTTTAACATGTGCAACTGTTCCTCTGCCTTCAAATCATCTGCTGCATTAATTTAAGGTGGAACTGGTTTAGAGTGGGCAGAGGAATTTGTTTCAGTTATTCAAAAAGCTTTTTATCAGAGCAGAAAGAGTTTAATCATTGTCATATTTTCTGTGTGACAACCAGTGTGTGCTGGTGGCCACAGGTTTCCCCTTTGGGTGTGATAGCATAATTGTTGAGCTGCTTGGCCCTAAAAAGAGAGCCATTTGTATTTTTGTCTGCTGGGCTCAGAAATGCTAAATACTATATTTTCTGGTGGTTTGAGAGCTGCTTGTGAACCCACAGACATCCACCCTGCTGTAAATAGTATTCTGGGTAACTCGAAATATTGCCTCACTTTTCTCTGGAACGCATTCAGAGTCATTACAATCTCATTTCCTCAACAAGCAGCTGTCAGAGCCGAGGCCCTGCGGAACAGAAGTTGCGATATGAATCATGGCTTATCATTATTATTATTATTATTATTATTATGTTATTGAAACTGGCTCTGTGTTTTCTCCTCAGATACGTCTGTCCTTGAGAAGCTGAGTGACAGCATGGAGAAGGTCCGCAGTGATTTCGCCATGGAGACAGAGACAGATGGCGGTGGGATGGTGGGGATCCAGTCCGCCAGGGGGCCTTCTGCCGGGTCCACAAACCCCCTCAACTTCTCCCTCAGAAACTTTGGTACAGAACTCAGGTAAACTGATCGAAACCTTTCTACACTGCAGTCTGATTATACCTGCAGTTTTTACAAAGAAAGTGCATTTTCAAGTGTTTGTCGAAGTGCTGCCAAACAGGCACAACTAGTTTGTCTTCTGTTTGCCTTCTGTTTTCCTGCCATGAGGAATGAAAACACCTCTTCAGCTCTTACCGAGGTGGACTGCAGAAGGGGAAATAGTTGCATCCGTAATTTGTCAGTTCCAGCATGCAGCCGTCAACAGTTCCCCCTATGGGCCGTACAACACATCTATTCAAATGATGCGTCACACTGAAATGTGAAAAATGTACCATTGTTTGGACTTTGCTCTCAGTGATTCTCAGTGATGGAAAGAGAGGTCACTTATAAAGGTGCACAGTAAGGTATTTAAACTCCTAAAAGAATGTTTTCAAATGGATGTGCTTTGCCTTTTGTCAAAATTTGTCAATACTTAAAGGGTTTTTCTGGACATAAAATACTCACAGTTTTTGTCTCCAAACAACTGCAAAATAAATTCTTATCATCAGAATCAGGGGCCAGTGGAAGATTTAATCTGATCTAAGCTGTTTTGTGTCTCAATCTGTAAGTTCACTTATTTGTATTATCACTCGTGATCAGAGCAGAAGCAGCTTAAGCTCAAGAATGTCAACACAGATGCTAAGGACCGCAGTTATGCTCCTGATCTGCCATGTTAAGCTGCTGCAGACAGATGCTTTGATTAAAAGTGTAGCGTGTCTCTTCTGTCAGAGTGATGTGAGGTGAAAAACACGGTTGAAACACGTCCGGTTATGAAAAGTGTGATGAAGGCTTGAACTTCATACTAATGCACAAACATCATGGTTTGATCTCACATTTAAAAGTGTAAAAGCCACGAGGCAGCAAAGGCCTCTGTGTGGACACAACCCTGTTATTTTAAGTCGAAGAATGTCCTGATCATTAGAGCTTCATCATCCATTTTTGTTATCTGCTTATTTTACAAAGACACTTTATTTTTAAGTTCTGCTCTATAATCGAATGTAATCTGCACATATCGAGGTCTTAGGTCATTGAACTTTATTCTGTTGCTTTTTTCTTGCACACAGCTGCAGTTCTGTTGCTCAGGGCATGTAAATACCACAAACAAAGACTATTTGTGCAAATGTTATTTTTCAAAAGTAGAGCATCAGGCTTCTGTGCTTTGTGTCCTTGATCCCTGTAGGTGTGCAAAGCTTTCACATAGTAGCAGCCACTTAATGTCCAGCATGACACTGAAGCTCCACAGTTTTGGTCTTACTCATCCTCTTGTCTGGTTTCTGTTCTGTCAGGAACTCCATGTCTTATCTGCGGCCGGGCAGAGGAGGCGAGAACAGGCGCAGTGTGTTTTACACTGGCAACAGTAGCACAGAGGAGTGGGAGCTGGTGGACGCTCCACCCAAGGACTTCCCTGATCAGAAACATCATGCAGACACACACAGACGTACGTCCACTCCCCCGCTGGCCTTTTCACTTGGTGAAATTGGTCCACTCTTTTGCTCAGTACTGTGAATAGGTTATAGGTTGGAATTAAAGGCTTATAAAAATAAAATCTGCAAGGAGTAATGCAAGTTTCTCCTCTCTCAGATTCCTTTGGATCAGCGTTTACTTTCGACTTTGTGCGCAACTCATCGCGGCCTAAGAAGCCTTTGCTTCGAGACATGAGGTTTGGGCGAAGCGCGGAGTCACGCAGCGCTGAAAACTCCCCAGTGGAGTGTAATGGCAGCAAATCTTTGGAGGTGCAGCTTCGACTCCAGAACCAACAGGAAGAACTGAGCCGAATGCATCAGGAACAGGCCAAACTCCGAGAAGAGCTGGCCAGTCAGAAGGTGCTGTTTTCTCACTATGTGTTTCACACAACCACATTTAGAAAAAAGTGTAACACATGTCATATTCTGGGGCAGAGTTTTGTCCAAAAGAGTATGAGGATGTAATTACAATTACTTGGAGTATGTCCAGAATTTAATAACTCAAAAACAGTGGTTGCAGAGCAGAGTATAGTAGCAGAGAAGTAAAGTCGAGCAGTTAACATATTTTTCTCTTCCTCTTGTCTTTCATTATGATGTTTATCATAGCAAGACTCATTTGCACTTTACAGAGAGTAGCTTGCCTTCCTGTTTCGTGACTTAACTATCTCCTGTCCTTTCTGGTTGACACCCTATCAACAGTTTTATCAAAAGCAATTTTAATATCTCAAAATGTCGCATAGACATGATAGATTAACGGTTAGCTGTGAAACATCAGAGTTGACTTCTTCCTTTTTTTGAATTATCCACATCAGGGGACAAATAACAAACTGCCTGGAGTGCTTTCATTATTAGTTTAGTAAACTAAGTGCAAGCCTCTTGTGGTTTTCTTACTGAACAGTTTTTTGTTTTCCTGATGCTCTTAAATACAGGAAGACAGCAAATGATTAGTCATGCTTCAGCAAGAAACAAGGAAACAGCAGCTCTCCCAATGACAATCAGCACTGTTCTTGTTTTAGTGCTTAGAGACAAGTTTATAGGTCACAACGGTTTTAGCACAAGCCAGATGAATATGTAATGTTTTTTAAGTTTGCTTCCCCTGTGGTTTAGTGCTCAAACTTTAACAGGAATCACTGAGTCAGCTGGCGGTCTCTGTGTAGCTGTATTTGGAAATGTTTTGTCACTCCTGACACTGTTTAGGTCAGAGAGGCTGAAGCTGACTTTGTTCTGGGGATCATATTGATTTATGTTTTATTTATGTTGGACCTAGACTGGATTTCTTAGTCACATTATGCCTGTTTTAAAGGATTTGGTCATCAAACTTGAAATTAAGTGTATGTTCATGCCACTTGGTTATGATGCTCACAGTGAATCTATGTCAGATTTCTCGAATTACTCATTTGAACCCGTCAGATCTCTCTGTGGACAGATTTGAGGGTTTTTGCGTGACCATGAGCACGTAGTTGTGTGTGGAGGTGAGAACTCAAGTCACATGACTTGACCCAGAGTCAGACAGGAATCTTTTGTTTTATGACTTTAGTCTTAGGGTTAGCAACTCCACTTTGACTAAACACTAATGACTAGTGACTTCACTTAGACTTGAGCCTTTTAGCTTAAGATTAAATTATTATGCAAGAATAAAACAAATTGCAGTATGAAAAGCGTGTGGGTGAAAATATTACAGACAGATATGCAACAACTACCAGCCTCTGTCGACATTTGAAGTTGGTCGAGGCTTTTTTGTAAAAATTGCACATTTGCTGAACTTGTTTAAAACTTGTTTAGGACTCAAAACTTAAAGTGTAGGACTCAGGCCTTGTCAGTTTTAACTTGGGCCTTGAGAACAAAGACTTTAGACTTACTTGAAACACACAAAATGACGACTCAGTCTCACCTCTGCTTGTGTTTGTGTCACACACACACATCAGAGCAAAAGTGTGAGCTGAGTATTTGCACACTGGCCACATGTTGTCAGCAGTCTTGATGATATACACAGCTATGGTAAACTTTTGCTATTGAATTTCACGCTCTATAATTAAATAAAATTTGTTATCTGGGCAGAGTGGTGGCTGTGTGACATGCTGCTGCTTAGCTCAGCATGACTGCGGCCTCTGTCAGACTTTGTGAACTAACTGGGTTTTTCCTGGGAAGTTATCTGGTTGAAGTGGTAAGCCACCCAGATCCTGACACATCCTGTTGCATGCACTTCTTAGCAAATAGCAGCAAAAACAGTACTAAGTATCATTGCTTTTGCACTGGTAAATGGTGCTCATGTCTTAACATTTCACAGGAGTCTGGGCTCTTCTCTAAAACACTGACGTGTGCACAATCTGAGGTGTTTGTTAGAAGTGCAGAATTTTTTTTCTGATACTTTTTCCCTCACATATAAGTTTTTAGTTGTTTTTTTTTTTTTTTTTTTTTTTTACTGAGCTCTGTTATTTTCTGTGGACCAAACCATGTTAGGTGTAAAAGATGATGAAAATGTAACTAAAATGCAGTCCATAGTAAATATAATCAATAGTTATACAGGGAAAACTAAGCAAGCAAATGTGCAGCAGTACAGACGGAGTGTAGCTTTTTTTACTGTTTGGACAACTATTTTACATTTCTGTGAATTTAGCCGAAAAGGACAAATATTTTGGTTGAATTTAACATTCTGTGGTCCAGGTGACTACATGTAAAGGCTTGATCCTGGAGTTGCAAGACAGTGCATTGACCAAATAAAATCCTCTTTGCTCAATCAGGAGCTGGTGAGACTCCTGCAGCAGACTCTGAGAACCTCCCAGTGCGATCGGCAGCCAGTGCACCGTCCAGCTCCGGCTCCAGATTCATCAGCAGAGCAAACTCAAGGATCAGCAGCGACTCAGGAGGAGGTCGCCCATTTGGATACCCTGCTTCAGGAAAAAGATGGACAGATCCAGTCCCTGTGTGGCCACATGGAGCGTCTTGCCTTGGAGAAGGAGAGTCTGCAACAAGAGCTGAAGGGCCTGAAAATAAAGGTTGGGGAGATAAACGACCAGCTGGGGATGCTGATGGAGACCATCCAGGCAAAGGATGAAGTCATCATAAAGCTGTCACAGCAGAACTCTGAGCAGAGCGGAAATGACTCTGGTTCACCATCTCCCACCAAGGACCAGCAGGAACTGGACATCCTCAAGGTGCAGAAGGAAACACTTAACCCAGTTATGCTGTATTGTTGACAGAGATTATAAATCTTGAGATTATGAGAACTAGAAGTACTTATTCTGGTTGAATTTGTCTCATTCACTGAACATGTGTTTCTTCAATTCCAGGACAGCCTTCAGGGCTACAAGTCCCAGAATAAGTTCCTGAACAAGGAGATCCTGGAGCTGACAGTATTACGCAGAAATGCAGAGAGTAGAGAAAAAGCCATGGAAGCAAAGGTACAGTCTTATGTTACGTTGGTTGGCTCAATGGTGCTTTACTTTAATAGAAACAGGAAGTCTGAGTAGCTTTTAGGGGAAGTCCAGGATCAACCGCAGCTGGTGGCCCCAAACATAAAATGCCAAGCAGGAACAATGAAAAAAGAACTTTAATCAATCATGTTGTCAGTTATAAGAACAAAGATAACGGCAATGTCTCTTTGTTATCTTCCTCAGTATACGGCCCTGGAGGCCAAGATGTGTCAGGTGGAGAGCAAGTACCTGGTGCTGCTTCAAGAAGTGAAGACTCCGGTGTGTTCGTCTTCAGAGCAGAGCCCAGCACGCGAGGTCATTTCCAGATTACTGGAGGACGCACTGCAGGCAGAGAGCCCCGACCAGCAAGACCACCCCATCTTTAAACCAAATACTGTCAGGTATGGACTCTGTCGGAGAGACTGTTTGCTCCTCTTGAAAAGTATGTTACATATTCCTATTATGTTTTTATTTAAGCTAACTTATTACAATATTGTTAATTTGTAACAGCAGTTTTTAAATGTGAACACACACAACATGTTAAAATGGCTAAACATAAGATAATAACATCATGCTAAAACTAGAAACTTGAAGCACAGAACCACACCGTACACATGTTTATTAGAAAAAATTACACAAAGTAGCTCTCAATTTTAAGCTAGAATTATACAACAGATCAAGGAAAAATCTATTGCAGAGGACAAACAGACATTGCTGCTTCCTCTATAGCCCTAAAAGACCTAAATGTAATGCAGCCACCAGACCTATTTTACTTTGATTAACAGCTGTGCTCAATTTTTCTCGAGTGGATAAACTGGCTCTACTGATTGTAATTCAATCACTGCTGCCATTACGTTGACTTCTGTGCGAGCTCAGGCTTGTCCTCTGTGACCTTGTCAAAATGTGTCGTTACTAATTCAGGAAATCCCTGAACGATTTGGCCGAACAAATGTGGTGACTCCTAAATAAGTCAATAACTTTTGGAATGAATTGAACACCGCTGATTGATGATCATTTTTCTCCATTTATTCCCTGCCTTGGTTTAATGTCAGCGAGTACGATGTGTACGGCTTCAAGACGGTCCCTGAGGAGGAAGAAGAGGAGGAGAAGCTGGTGGCGAAGGTGAGAGCTCTGGAGCTGAAGTCCCTATCCATGACAGACCAGGAGGTGTCTGTTGGGGTGAAGTGGGAGAACTATCTGGCCAGCACCATGAACAGAGACCTGGTGCGCTCCCCTGAGCTCAAAGCCCTGATTCGCTGTGGCGTTCCCCATGACCACCGCTCCCAGGTGTGGCGCTGGTGTGTCTCCTTCCACGTGAAGAAGTTTCGGGACCAATTGGCGCCCGACTATTATGAGACCTTACTAAACGTGGCCAACGACAAGCCCAACCCGGCTTCGAAGCAGATCGAGTTGGACTTGCTGCGTACTTTGCCCAACAACAAGCACTATGCCTCCCCGAGTGCAGGAGGCATCCAGAAACTCAGGAACGTTCTGATGGCTTTCTCCTGGAGGAATCCAGATATCGGCTACTGCCAGGGACTAAACAGGTACACGAGGGGCTCCGATCTCTCTTCTTCTCCTTCTTTTATTTCTTACCTGCTAACCATTTGTGTTTATTGCATATAATTCCCTCAGGCTGGCAGCTATCGCCCTGCTGTATCTGGACCAAGAAGATGCCTTCTGGAGCCTCATAGCAATAGTGGAGGTCTTCATGCCGAGAGACTATTACACCAAGACTCTGCTTGGTTCACAGGTAAACAAGCTCAAATGATATTTTCTAGTAGCGTGAGACGCAGGGACAAGTTGCCGTCTCCTCAGTAGGTTTATCTAGAATCAGTGATGCCATATTCATGTGACTGAGGCTGTTGCTCATGACTAATTGCAGGTGAATGCAGCACAGAAAACAGCATTGTTTGCCTTTTTTTCTGTCTGCTGAATTTGAGCCCATCTTCTCCTCTGCTGGTATAAATAAAAAAAAATACGATTTGTTTATAAATGCTGATCTTGTGTGTGTGCAGGTCGACCAGCGAGTGTTTAAGGATCTGATGAGTGAGAAGCTTCCTCGGCTTCATGCCCACTTTGAGCATTACAAGGTGGATTTCTCCCTCATCACCTTCAACTGGTTCCTGGTGGTGTTTGTGGACAGCGTGGTGAGCGATATCCTCTTCAAGATCTGGGATGCATTTCTGTATGAGGGTCCAAAGGTAAGAAGCAGAAGAAAAAAGCCCAACTGTTGTCCTCTTATCTCAAATAGCCTGATTTTTGTCTGGACATGCTCGCAGAGTTCGGAAAAAAAAACAAAAAAAAAATCAGATTAGGAGAACTTTGAGCACTCAGTTGGATGAGTTTAAATTTTAGATGGCATGTTAGTTAGCTTTCTGAAAACAAGTTCCCACAAGCATCAGTCTATTGGTTCAGCATATCAACCTGCTGTCTTGGTCTCCAATCTTATCTCCAGTCTTGAATTTTTCCAGTCATGTTTTTACAAAGATGAAGTTTGTCTTGAGCTTGTTGTTTTGTTTTTACAGCACAAGTATCTTTATCTCACCAAACCTTTAGCTTGTTTTGGAGCTGCCATAAAAATCAGTTACTACAGAATTAAACCTGCAATAACTGATTTTTGGCCACTTGGGGGCAGTGGACACAACACTGACATAGTTTTATAGAGACCTTTCTAAACTATCATAGAAAACTTGTTAAAACAGTTTGTTATGTCGGTATCCAACAGATTTAAGCAGCTTTTTGGGGATGCATTTGTCTCCACTGGATGACTTGAGTCCAGTATTCACTCTCGTTTTTAGTTTTGTCTTTGGTTTCAACTGTCTCCTGAGGGAAACATCTGGCTTTTTAGCTTCTAAATGCTCCACTATGTTCACCAGCTGGTCGCCTGTTTTGTCCATCTGCCCTTTTGCTGACGGGCAGGCGGTGCACAGTGAATTTTTTTGAGATTTTTCATGAAAAGCATCAGCCTGCTGAGGCTGAAAATAAGGCAATCAGAGCTGTGAGCATGGACCAACACTGGAGTTAAGAGTTTAAAAATCACAATTATGAGTTAAAAGAAGCTAAAAAGCTTGTAGAGCTGTGAGGACCTGCAGAGTTCATGATGACCTTCTGCAAGCAACCACTTTTACATTCAGTTAATCATGCATTCCAGTGTTATGTATCATTTAGGGCCCTGTGGTTGGGAATCACAGTTTTATTCAGCTGCTGTTTACTTCATAAACAGCTCAACATCCTCTGAACATACTGTGCTGTGGAAATATTGTTGTGTTCTTATATTCCTCTGAAAGTAATCAACATGTCTTTACTCTCTAAATGTGGCTCTGCATGTCAGATTGATGATGTGTGCTATGCAGTATGGATGCTAAACGGTCACAGAAGAAAAGTCATCAAGCAGATTCCAGCGCTTTGATCATTTTTTTTTCCACAGATCATATTTCGCTTCGCCCTCGCTCTCTTCAAGTACAAAGAGGAGGAGTTTCTGAAGCTGCAGGAATCCACAGCCATCTTCAAATATCTCAGATGCTTCACACGCACAATCCTGGATTCAAGGTACAGGAACTGCAGTGTGTTTCAGTCCGTGCGATCTGGCAAGCACATCGTATTCATGCGTCTCTGAGGAGAGTGTGTCTGAAGTAATGAGGAGCATGTCATTAACCTTGGAGTAGCTGATCATATCTCCTCACTGCACAGCAGGTTTACAAACAAACTAACAGGACATTTGGGTCATATAAGTTGAGTGTCTGAGTGTTGCAAAAAAGCATTTAAGTTGATTGGTCAGGATGAGTCTCACATCAGAACAGTAGGTCAGATCGGTTCCTTCGAGGTCCTTGTGGTCAAGATACAAAGGCCAAGACTCTTACACATACAGAAAACAGGGAAAAAAGGATGACAAAGTCAGATCTCCACATCTTTATGGACATGCAGAAGAGAAAAAAACCTTACTAAATTGTCTTTTTTTTTCTTCCAGGAAGCTGATGAATATCGCTTTTGTGGACATGAACCCATTTCCAATGCGTCAAATCCAGAACCGCCGCTCTTTCCACCTGGAGAAAGTCCGTCTGGAGCTGACCGAGCTGGAGGCGATCAGACAGACCTTCATCAGGGACAGAGAGACGAGTCAGGATGGACGGAGCTTCGTCAGCGACGATGAGGAGGACAACTGACCTCAAGTCCGTCGTCACTCTCCTTGTGACTGAAGTACACAGACAAACAGATCATCACCTCCACAGCAGTGATGATGTGCTGTAAAGGGATTTTACGTGAGGAAATGCTGGATTTGGTCTCCAAATCAAAGCTGGAACAATCAACAATTCATACGTTTTGAGTGAAATCACGTCAGAAGACCAAAACATCACTGGCTGAATGGGCTCTTTATCAGTATTCCTGCCATTTTTCTTTGTGTACACCTTATTTGTAAGCTTGTGTGTGTGTGTGTGTGTGTGTGAATGGACACACTGTCCATTGCTCTTCATCCCTTTGTTTCAAGTTACACTCTCGCAGTCC
>JAPZDY010000023.1:14995618-15006041 GCA_029783645.1 Ctenochaetus hawaiiensis
ATTTTTAAAAACATCGCTGTGATCATTTAATAGTTAAAAGTTTTATGCCTGTTGAAGGAATGATTGTAATTTTTATTTACTCGTTTTCATAAGGATTGAATTTTTTTTTCTCTTGCTTCTCCAACCGTCAGTTCCTTTTTATAATGTCTTTAAAAATCTTTAAAAATCTTTTTTATGCACCCCACAATGCCACTGAACAGCACATCTTATGTGTTTGATCCCTGTGTGTCTTGATGCACTTAAATCACTTATGCTGAAATTCTGTCTTAAAGCCTTCGGATCACTAGTTTGTTCCTAAATTGTTCATATCATTCCAGCCTATAAGGGGTATTATTGGTTTAAAAGAAAATACACAAAGATTTTAGCGTCAAAAGTTTAGTTTTATCATATTTTTTTTAAATCTCAGGATTTAGGCCAAATAAGTAGAGACAAACCAAACCATTATGCTGACATTATCAACCAGTGCTGTCCTTAAAGGAATGTTGATCATTCCTATTTTTTGGCCATTTTGTTTTCTACAAGAGCGTCTTTCAGTATAATTACATTATTTTACTCATAAATTTTCTTAATGTCTTACAATTTCCCGAGGACATGATGCTGAAAAGTTCAAACTGTTTTGTGCCTACATTTTTCTTTAAAAAAAACAGAAAAATATTCAGTTTTTAAAATTGGCGCTGACTGACATGGATCCCTACAAATTACCTCATGATGTGACTGTTTAATTATAGCCATGATAAACTCTGTGTTTCAAAATGTCTAAAATTTGCCTTTAAAAAAACTCCTGCTTAGTAGTGCTCTCAAGCGTTTTGTTTTAGTGATGGTTTTAATTTTACCAAACATAAGATGGGATTGTTATGTGTTTAAAAGATCAAGTTTCTTCAGGCCTCAAACAGTTTTGCCATAGATACAGTACATACGTAATGCTGGGATGAGCCTAATGAGTGTGACTGAAAATGCTGGTGTATTTGCATTCATCGTCCTCTGTGTGGCAGTATAACATTTGTCTACCAAGTGTTTACAACAGGACACAGGTACCTTCCCTCCACAATATGATTATAAGGTTTATTGTGGATGAAATGGCTGTGAAATCAGTCTTTCAACAGGATTTTTGTGCCAAAATGGGAAAATGTTTGTAATAAGTGCACAAAGTATTTCAGGAAATTTCTTTAATTTATACTTGTATCAACATCTGTGTGTCTTCCAAGTCCAGGTACTTAATATTCCTCCTGTTTCACCCAACAGTATAAAAAAGTTGATATTTCACACATCAAAACGTATCAGAAAAATACCTTGTTAAATTTTAGTAATCAATTGTATAAATTTGTTGTTTAAGTGGGAATTTAAAGAGGGGAACAAAGTTTTTCTCTTTGCTCCTTCACCTGTGTACTGAATGACATATTGTTTACATTTTAAATCTTTATATCCTTTTTGGAACTTTGTTTTGAGCTGCTTACAGGATTGTCCACCTTTTTCTCTGCTGCCGTCTTGTCAGCCGTAGTATCAAGCCTGAACTTTTTTGCTGCCCTGAATCGTGTGAACAAATGGAAGAATTGTGGTTGTTTTGATGGAAATGTGAATGAAAAAAAAAGACAAGTGGAAGTAGGAAGTTTCTCCTTACGAGAGCAGGTCTCTCTAATGATCAAAATGTCCAACCTCGATTGTTTAAAGATTAAAAAAAAGGTGTTTTTAGGTCCTCTCATTTTGTCATTTTCATATTTCAATAACTCTTGGTCTAAAGGCTAGTGTTCTGTCAGTTTAATTTGAAAATGGAATTGAATAAGCTACATTTAATGTTATCACCTTTTCTCCTTCTTTTGCTTTTCCCAGAAATATATTGCACAAGTGCAGCCACAAGGTGACTTCAGTTTATTATAGGGCACTTCACTTTTTTGTATGTAAATCTCTATGCTATCTTGTTCAATGTTAATCGGTCTCATTTAATGATGGAAAGTGCAAAGCTCTTATGTTACAGCATTAAGTACACGCCACTGTATGTTTTTGTTAAACCAGTTACAGGACAAATTCAATAAAAAAATGTGCAACTGAGAGTGTTTAGTCTCGTCTTCAGGTGCTCAGAAGAGGCTGAATTCTCATTTCCCTAAATGCCTGTTCAGAATAAACACAGGACGTGCCGGTCATCTTTATTGATAGCTTGCCTCTCTCATGCTGCAGTATCATAATAGAGCCATCAGGGGGAGGGACTTGTGCAGACACAAAAGCCTGATGGTGCTGCCATAAGTGACAGAAAACAACAGAGACGCTGAGGGAGCAGTTTTGTGTCTGAGGTGAAGCCATGAGGAGACCAGAGCAGCAGTAGGAGAAGTTTATACTCACCTCTACATCTGAGAGAAGGTAAGACTGAAGGTTTTGTTGCATTTCTCATGTGGAGCCACTGAAAACGTGTGACATGGAACTTAGCAGATAGGAAGTTTGTGGTATCTCAGTTTGTGATCAGTTTCACACAAGTGTTCTCTCTTGTCATGTACATTTAAATACAATCACTAATTTCAACTTCATGGCAGTAAAACCTGAATGGTTACAAAGCTAATGTTTCTGCCAGCATCAGCCTTTTCACCAGACAAAATGTTTCACAACAGGGGCAAATTTCACATATCCTGCCCTAATTACCCCAAAAGCTCTTTCCTTCTCATTTATAATCCTGTTATAATCACACAAACTAGACACTGTTATACTGCAGCTTGGCACAGTGTTGTGCTATGTACTTCTTAAACTTATTAGATTTTAAAGCCAGTAATCAGCATTTTGGACACGTGAAAGATGTACTTGGTGTACTATTATTATTTTCATCACCTTAGCTGGTCAATTCATAGTGTTTTGGCTTACTTAGCAGTGAAAGTAGGTACAACTCGGAGATGGAATGTTATTCAGCAGGCTGGAACACGCAGTAAAGATTCAACACTTGCAGTCAGAGCTGAGCAGCAACACCTCTTTGTATCAGCAGGTTTTGGACTCGTGGAGAAAAGTCTGAAGTGGTGCATATCAAAGAGAGCTCCATCAATGAAGACACCTGGCATGGCGGTGTTCAAGCAACAGAATGTGGATGATTTCTATGAAATTGGAGAAGTGCTGGGGAGGTGAGAACTTTTTTTTAACTTTTTAAAAATTTTTTTAAATGCTGTCTGATGAAGTGTGCTGCAGCAGCAGATGTTAAATCGCAGCTCACTGAAATGAACCTCTTCACTTTGTGTGAGTCAGAGTGTGATTCAGCTCTGCCCTGCATGCCTCCTGACGCAGTGGTCCTCAATATGTGCGCAGGTATACAAACAGCTGGCCTGTTTAAGCTTGAAATGGGGAGTGTCACTGTGTTTAAGTAGGCTAAAGTTTGCAGCAAGAGATTGCGTATCATAAGCTAACGCACGCTCAGGAGAAGAAACTAATGTTTAACCCAGAACTGAATTTTATTTACAGCTTTTGGAAGAGCTGACTCTGGGTGGTGGATCAGTGTGTTAAAGTTGAAAGTTAGGAGTTTTAATCGGACCAGACATCAAGGAAACACTATCTCATGGGGAAATATATTAAGGGAAGTTGGCAGGGTGCAATATGGATTTGAGGAAGCCACAAATCCATTTGGCACGACAGGACAGCTCGGGCAAGTGCACTACTTGTTGAAAGATAGAAAGGGTGTGGGTGGAAAGTGTGTGACCTTTAACCTTTCACCACCTGTCGAAATAGACACGACCTATGTCTCGGTATTTGTGGGTCATTTACTGTACAAGTTCTTTCACACCCTGACAGGACAAACCCACATCTGCTGGTGAAACATAGGTGCTCTAGCTGCGTTTATTCACCTTTAGAGGAAGGGTGTCACCACAGTTTCAGTGGATTTAATGCTGAAATTCCTGACATTTTCCTCATGAAATATTGCTTCATGTAGTTGGTGTCTGGCAAAATCTTGGCTCTAAGAAACAAAACTGTTTTTAAAATATAAAGTTGGTGTTGTGTCTTTACATATAGTTAGAAACTCACATGTATGTAAGACCAGAGACAGATATAAAAGGTGGCCATTTACATTGATATATGCCACAAAAGAGGAAATATAGAAAGGTGACATTTACGCCCAACAGCAATGATGTAAAACTTAATTTTAACTATGTGGTATTGTTGTCAGTGACAGGGGACAAAATGAAACACAGTTACCTTTAATAAAATTACAGATTGTGGGAAACATTTAAGGTAATGTAAATACACAACTTAGCAAGATCTATAATAAAGATAAAGTCATTTTTAATGCAGAAGATAACATATCATGTCATTTAAATGATTATCGGTGCCAACTCTGAATGTGTCACCCATTATAAGTTGCAGCTAATATTTTATTAATGATCAATTAATCCTCTTTTGGAAGAATTGAAGAACACCTATAAAGGTATTATTTTAATAATCCTTAATGAATGACTTGTCATGATGACAATAATGGCAGGTGATTTTTCAGCATTGTAGATGCCGCTCTGATTAATTTAAGGTATAAAAAACCAAGCAAGCATCATACTGAGAATAAGCTCCCAAATCAAAAATGGTTTATTAATAGCTTATGAGTCATCGATAAAGGATTAATGATTGGTTTATGAAGACTAAGAAATCAGTTAGTCACAACTTTTAAAAACTTTTTGTAAGAGAATTATTGAAAATACTTCTAGAGCATTTTAATCTCCTCACCAGCATTTTATAAAGAATCCCTTATAGCAAACCAATATCAGTGAATCAAAAGTATGCAAACAAATTGTTTCGAGACTGAGTATATCTTAGAGTTGTGGTTGGAAACATGCTGGTTGAAAAGATGTCTCAGCTGTGAGGTGAGCTTTGTATGTGTTGCGCAACACCCTCATGACAAATTCAAGCTAATGTGGTTAAAAGCCGCAAGATGCCTAAGACTGAAAACAAGACAGTTGTTTTCAGTCACACAGCGGGTCTGAGAGCTTTGTTAGCGATCTGGCAGCTGGATTTTTTTTGCCTGGAGTTCCTCTCTCTTGTTGTGACACCTTTGGAGTGAGTTTTGGAGGATGCAGCTCCCACCCCACCCACGATTTGAGAGAGAGAGAGAGAGCCTCATGGGTTCAGGCCTCTCCACCAAACGTCACAGTGGAACTGTTACTCAACCCACCCAATCCTTGAGTCAGTCCTTCTCTTCAGAGGGTGGGGAGATTTGACGTGGTGGGGCTCAAAATCTGATCTGTGTGGAGTAGATGTTTGTGCTCTGTGGAACTGTTGAGCTGTTTACTACAACAAAGTCAACTCATCATGTCGTCCCCAAATAGATTTTAATGTCACAGAGCCCCACACAGTCAGTCGTACTCAATGTTTCTTTCCACCAGTGACGGGGAGTTTTCGTCAAACCCCTCTGCATAACAACCCCTTTGCTTGAGATGTGAGGCATTTCTTGACAGCTGGACCTGTCTTACCGTTCTGAGTGATGATACTGATGATGACATACAGTAGGATGTGTCACAGCGTGAGCCCACAGCTGCCACCAGCCCTCCCATGAGGCCGGCGAGGCTGCTGTGAGGTGTTAACACGAGCAACCGTCAAGGCGAAGCAGAGAAAGGAAGGACGTCTGAGCGGACGCTGGCCGCTGTGAACTCGACCTGTCAACAGCAGAGTCATTCGTGTCTAAGTTTGGTCATAAAACCCCCAACCTCTTACTGTACACTTTAGCTAGATGCTAACACTGTGGTGATTATGACACTAATCTTTGTTAATCTTCATCATCAGCATTGGAAACTTGTGGCTTATGACGTTGGAGGGGAAGTGCCATTGTCTTTGCAAGCCTGTGTGAAAATAAAAAGCTTGTAAACGTCCTCCTGATTTTAAAAACCTATAAATACTAAGCTTAAACTAAAGTGAATTTGAATCTTTCACATCCTTTTCAGATGTCACATTGGTTGGTGTGTAAAGTCGTGGGTCTGTGGTGTTTAGTGGCTCTAGGAAATGTCAGTCTTCCACTGTTTCGGTTCAGATCTAAATGTCTTTTGGATGGATTGCAGTTTAATCTTGTGGAGACATTGATGGTCCACAGAGAACAAATTCTACCAATTTTAGTTATCCTTTGACTTTTTATCTAGTCCCACAATCTGGCTAGTTTGTGATTTATGACCAAATATCTACAAAAGTGACATTTCCATCTGCTGGTACTCTTAGCATACTAGCACACTTAACTCAGGTGATAAAAAGGTAAGCAGGCTTATAAACATTGCGTGTTAGCATTAGCCTTGTCATAAACATGACAGCATGCTAATGTTAACATTTAGCCAAAGCACCATTGTCCGTATTGTCAGTAAGACCTCAATAAGCTGCCAGCAAGGTTAAATTACTCAAATGTTTAGAAACACTACAACACACCACACTTTAGATGCAAAGAGTCTCTTAATTTGTCTGGTCATTGTGATATCTGTAATTTCTTCACAAATACTCTGCAGATTGTTGCAGAAGGAAATGGATTGGAGAAATGTTTTTAGTTTGCAGAAGTTTGTTGCCTTTGGGGAGGTTGCAGGAAGAGCTAAAAGGTATACTCTTAAGGCCACAGCCTTCACACACACGATGTGTTGAAGTGAAAAGAGCTTTCGGTGGTGAGACAGACAGGTGCTGCAGATGAGCTGCGTAAGGAGCTAGAATTTCTCCACAGGGATTTACTGTACATTGTGTATCTATAGCATGGACAGTCTGCACGCATGTACAAGGAGCAAGACGAGACTGCGTGCAGTCGGCTCTGAGGAACAGACAGTCCTGCTGTTGAACGAGTGAAAAATGTGTTTGTTCAGTGGAGCCTGACGGAGGGAATTCCATGCCGACCTCTTGGACATTCCTGGAGTTCCCGTTTGACAGAGGTTGTCATTACACAACTCAAAAACAAGTGGAAATCTAAAGGATCCTAAACACTTTTTAGATATAAATGTCAATATCTCATAATAATAGCCGATTAAGTGGCTGACAACTTGTGTATCTGGGTTTTTAAGGCATTTGTTGAACTTGGTAAAGCTGCAATAAGCTGCTTCTCCTTCTTATTGGGTGGAAAGGGACAGAGGTTGATCAATTATGAGTCTGGCTTTGTCACGTCACCCCAGAGGTTGTTTTAATTGAGAAATGTGTTTAGCTATTGGGCCGGCGCCACTTGTCGGAGCGTTCCTCCAACCTTGGCTGTGGATAATGACCTTCAGCTGTTGGGAGTGGAAACTCTGCAGGGAGATGGTACTTTCAGCCCCACTGGCCGGCTTAGAGCTAAGACAGCCGGCACGCCTGGCCCGCTGTGGAATACCACTCCCAGCATCACTGCTCTCTCCACATTTCACATTACACCGAAGTGAAGACTGCAGACATTTGTGTTGTGCACTTTCTTGCATTTGAGCAGTTCTGTTCGGTCTTGCTACACAGGCAAATCAAGAACACCATTGTTGATTTCCTGCCATGTTACAGTTCTCCCCCTCAGGGTTCTTTATGCCTGTTTTTGCAAGTGGAATTCATTGAGTGACTTACACTCCTCTTCAGTTTACACATTATCGAAGGCATCTGTAACAGGGTCAGCCTTTCAGGGATGTCTCAGGGGTGGAAATGTCCTGTGAATAGAGCAGATAGAAGGAGCTTTTAAGAGTCCATACTGCTGCACCCCACCCACCATGTTTTTATTATCGTTTTTTCATTGTATTGTGTGTGTGTGTGTGTGTGTGTGACTCTTCGCAGGCCATTGTTACAATGTATATCCTCTTCACACGCAGACACAAACACACAGACAAGTACACACTCACCTCTACTTCTGCATTCTTTGTTAGGACACGTTTGCACCAGAATCAGATGCTGTCAGGGTTTTTGTTGCCCTGAGATGAGTTAAGAGAACTTCATCAAAGCTTTCTGGGGATTTGTGGTTGAGCAGCTCTTGGAGGCATAAAATAAATTGCTCAGAAACATTTCTCTTTATTAGAAACACTGGTAAAATACAATTATATCAAACTCAGATGCTCTGCAACTAATATCACCTTATACTTGTGAAACTTATACCTGTATCTTTTAAGACTGCGTCATAGAAATGTTGTTGATTCAAATATTCAAGGCCTTAGTTTGCAGTGTGACTGTTCTCGACTGCGCGTTACTAGAAGTTTTATCAGCTGATTGATGCTTTCGGTGTAATATTCATTGATGATGCTGGCTTGTGTAGTAAAAGCACACCTCAGTAATTGCTGTTTGTTGTTTTTGGATTATTAAAAGGTCTTTGCTGAATGTTTTTAGTGGAGCTGTTCCAAGATGTCTTACAGAGCTGTGTAAACGCAAGACAGGGTGTGCCTCACGACAGACCTACAACGGCTCAGATAAGAAGTCTGTATGGTATCTTTAAACCAGAGGATGATCAATTTTACTTGTTTTGTGTATATGCATTTCTAAAGTACAAGTGTGACGCTTCAGAGTGAAATGAATGTGGCAGGAGCTCAGTGAGTAGGCTAATCATATTCCTTTGGAAAGCTTTTATCCAGCAGCTCCTCCCAGCTCTCCTCAGCAGGACTCAGCAGGCTTTTTCTTTCTCCCCAGCTGCGGTGAAGAGGTGGCAGGTGCAGAATGAGCCTGGGGGCTCAAGGTTATTCTTAGCCCACTAGACGTTGTGATGATAGTGGACACGGACCGGACAGCCTCTCACAGCCACCCTGGAATCTCTGTGTGGACAGTTATGTCCAAAGCATTTTAAACTTCCACCAGTTATCATCTGCTTCCTCTATCTATCTCTGTGCTCTTCGGCTTTGTCCCAAAATAAAAGCCCCAATAATTGCAACTGTAAATCTGTGCGTCTGTGCAGGCCTTTACATGTTTAATTCAATCATCCCTGTCAGTATTCTGTATGCATACTTGACTGAATGTTCCTTTTCTTTCTTGTCAAAGTGGGCTTTCATCTTCCCCACTCAGAAACCGTTTGCCAGCTCTGCCACCACACTCGCCCTAATGTATTTCTGTGGCTTGTTACAGAGGGAACAGTGACAGAGAGGCTTGCTTTCAGAGACTAAAATGTACAGGGTGGGCAGGTCAGCCCACGGCAGCAGGAAGTGTGTGTACAGCTGCAGGAGTGGCAGCAGGCTCAGTCAAGTCTGAGATTACAAGTGTCAGTGCGATAATACAGCCATGGAGACTCACAACATACTTAACCAGGTGACAGTGGCGGTAATTGATCTTACACTTCTTCAGTCCATCAGTGGCTCAATTATGAGTGGAATGACTCTGTAGTTATGTTAGAGGAAAGTGACCAGCATACTGGTGGAGTTGCCCCCCAGCTTCAAATATGAAATGCCAGTATTGAGTAAGTAAAGCTACATATTATCAGGCCTGGATAGAAGAGCACAGTGCAAAAGTGAAACAATAATCCACTCATAGACGGTCTCCCAGCCACACCTCTGTTGTGAAATATTCTGAGTTTTTGGGATTTTTTTCAGCGAACTGATCTCTCGAGGATGGCTAGAAATTTGGCAGGAAGGTGGCTGGAGTGGGAGGACGGCAGCTCTGTCCTCACTGCCGGTCGTCTAATTGTTCTCTGTCTGGATGGGAAACAGGAAGTGATGGACTATACCTCAATATTTCAGCTGGTTTTTGACACATAGCTTCCTCCCTTACATCTGTCTTCACCAGTAGCTACATCCTGTTGTTAATTGTTAAACAACATGATGCCTTTAGCACACTAGACATAACAAAACAAAACAGACAAACAGCGGATTTAAACAATTTGTCACATTAAAAACACACTATGAGGTACTTACGATAAATTAATGTTGGTTTCTTTTTTTTCCTCTTGTTTTTGTCCTCAGTGGGCAGTTTGCAATCGTCAAACGCTGTAGAGAGAAGAGTACAGGTACCGAGTACGCAGCCAAGTTCATCAAGAAGCGCCAGAGTCGGGCCAGCAGACGTGGTGTGAGAAGAGAGGAGATTGAGAGGGAAGTGAACATCCTGCAGCAGATCCAGCATCCCAACATCGTAGAGCTACATGATGTGTTCGAGAACCGCACGGATGTGGTGCTCATCCTTGAACTGTGAGTCACTGCATGAGTTAACAATACATCACAACATCCGTACAGACTGAAGAACATAGCTCGCACATTCTTGCCAGATTACATCAGTGTTACACCTTAAAGCGTCCAAACATCCTTATGAAAGTTTTTTTGCATTTCCACTGAGGATACTTAACATTAGTTTATGCCATTTTGCTTTAATACAAAGCTGTAATTCCAGTGCAATCCTGTTGGTGTGAGAGATCAGTTCTGGTTGTGTCCATGTGCTGATCTGTGAGCTCATTTCTGTGTACATAGGTTGTTTGTTGAACGTGTGTGTTTGCTGAAAACCTTTTGGCCAGCATCACGTTTGCCAGGAAGAACTGAGCAGTGTCAACAAGGCTTGTGTTGAAAAGGGGCCTCAGAGGGCCCCGTCTGGGTCCAGCGTCTGC
>JAPZDY010000023.1:15015057-15039665 GCA_029783645.1 Ctenochaetus hawaiiensis
AATTAATGAACATGATTGTTTTCTTTGCGAGTCTTTATAAAGCAAATATTAAATGACTCCAACACCATGTGGAAAAATGAGAACAGCCTTTCATTTTCTTTTAAGGCAATAAGTGAACAAAATTGTGTCTTTAAATGTGATCTCAATGCGAAGGAGAGCAATGACCTCATGTTGCTTTGAGAGTGTGAAAAGTGTATCAGCATCCAGATAACCACCAAAACATTATCTTGCACATCCTGCAACACTGTGACTGAGCTGTGCAAATGGATGTTTAACAGTGTGAAGCCACAAGCTGCCAAACTGAAATAAGACTAAAAAAGCCCTTTCAATAAGTGCATCATAAATTCTCTGAGCATCAACGAGCACTTATTGTGATGGTGCACTTCTACGGATTTTTCCGACCGTCAGTCATTTTATTTGGCCTCACAACAGTGATGTTGTTCAGGCCCAGTTGGGCTGAAAGAGACTGAAGGACTAATTTGACCTGAACTAAATAACATTTTTGGCAGTGACACAGTGTAGGCCAGTTCCACCCAGATGGTAAGAAAGGATCATAATCAACAAGTGGGTCAGTGTGAAGTCTGTAAGCCTGTTTGTGCCTCAGTATCCCATTACTGAATTACTGAATGTGCAGTACAAGGACTCGAACATTTTTATGTCCAGCTTCGAGTATTAAAGTATGAGCGGTTTGATGAGACACTTTAATGTTTGATGGTCAAAATAAAGCAAAAGGCTGAGATATCCTGACTTTTACTTTCTAGTGTCAGCAGAGCTCCAAAAGTAGTGGATCTTAAATTTCCTATCATGGCACCAATAACATCATTTCCAGCCTCGTAAACACTCGTCCTTCAAACCTCATGCTGTTTGATCTGCAAGCCTGAGCAGAGACAAGCCTGACATTATTGGAACAATCCAGACATAAAACTTAGAAAATTGACAAAACTTAACCTCTGTTGATCAGAAAACATACAATGTACAACATTTTAATAATGTCATGTCAAAAAACAGCTACATCTTTACATCAGAAAAATCTAAAATTTTATTCAGTTTTATTCATTTTGTCACCTGTTGCTAATTTCCAGTCTGAGACCAAGAAAAGAAGATGGCAAACAAGACTTAACACAACATGAATAAAACTCAAATACATTACCTCGTCTGTTACATTTAAGAGTCAATCAGAAAGGTGACTATTTTACAGTTGCAATAAACAAATCCATCAGATGTTCCTCATTTTCTTTTTTTAGTTATTCATTGTTTCTTTGTGATTTCAACTTTGCATTTTGAGTAAGTTGTTTTAATACACACTAACCACTGTATTGATACAGTGCTAGACTGCAAAAAAAGTCTGTTGAGCCAATTTTCTCCCCTTATATAAAATTAAATTGTAAAAATATGTCTTCTCTTAAGTTACTTTTAGTTACTTAGGCAAGTATATCTAATGTGATAAGGCTCCATATATAACTGTCAGGGTGTGATGGACCTCTCGCTGCTTCATGCAGCTCAAGACCTTGTAAGAACATTTACATACAGCGATCCTACAGTGGTACATTAAATGACAAACTGCAAGTTACTGGCAATAGATGAGATACGAGTAAACATTCAAAGCACGCTCGAGTTCTGTAGATCCAGGCTGGTGACTGTAAATATTTCTGCCATGTCTCACTGAAACATGAGCCGCGAGTCCTTTGTAACTTTGTCACTGGTAGAGAGTGAGGCGACATGCCTTCCAGTCAGCCATTACAGTCAGGTCTTAAGCATCTCATCTGACAGAGTCACAGCTGGTATGTTGGGATCAATTCTGTGGTGAACCAGCGACAGGGTTATGGGATCATGGGATTCCAGCAGACTTACAGTGGGATGATCTGATGGATGGGCCTCTCACACAGACAAATAAGGAGCGCTGTCAGAGATCGAATGCTGCAAGTTTGTAACACAAAACCACGTCCTTTTTTGAAAGAGATAAAGATGTCTTTTGAAGTAGTGTTTGAGTCAGCAATGTGTCAGGAGCCAAATGCAGTATGTGAGGTAATTTGCATTAAGCACACTTAATCCCACAAATCTCCTTAGTAAGACTGTTGCTGTAAATTACCTGCAGGTGAGTCTGAAGTTTGAGGTGACATGTTGATAATGCAGGCACACTCATAATTCATCTGTTGACTTCTTTAAAGGTTGAAACATTACTGATTACATAGCAATGTTGGGCCTCTGCTAAAATTCGTTGTGATACATAAATTCCCACCCTGTTAGCACATTGAGATCATTGCATTGTCTTGTTATATGTGACCTTATTACTAAAGAATTAAACTCAGGGGAGCAGCTTTCCAGTGACATTTTGGTTTTGTTTCACAATGTCGCCATCTAGTGGGCACAAAAAGGGCATCTGCAGCAAGAGTAACAGATCATGTAAGAGGCATGAAATGTACTTTATAAAATGCAGTAAAAGAGACAAATATGAGAAAACTATGCAGAAATAGAGGTATGCAAAAACACTTATGACTATTAGCATTGAGCTAATTATTGTTTGCAAATTATAGCTTAAAAAAATAAAAAAACAACATCAGTACAAAGCATGAATACAAGGGAACAATTAAAAAATGATGAATAATATTCTCCCATCATGCATTTTCTGTAAAAATATTTTGTGTCTGTCTTACATGTGAAAAAAAAACTTGTGCACATAAGCTAGATGAGGTTAAGTCTCTAATTATAGATTTAGTTGTGAATGGACTTGTATTACATTTACAACATATAACCATATGTAACATTAATATTGCATGGATTATCTGTTAGTCCCGCTATTGCATTCATAATTATACATGTATGTCGTTTGCACGCTGACAAATGTCAAAAACACACTTCTACCTCGAGTGACTCAGAGCGCATCTTATTTTCTGCGAGCATACGATCCTTTGTGCTTGGTGAATAAAGTTCCAGCAGCACTATGTAACTCTGGAGACAAACCTGGGGGGGCATTAATCATGAATGCCAGCCTCTCACTTTATCTGTGTGATCATTAGGCCATACTTGAGCATGATGATCACTCCCTGGAAATGAGATCCAAGGGGGCTGCTTCCATTATTCATGCATACAAGAGTACAGTCTGCCCCCTATTCTTGGAAATGGGACTTAATGAGGGGTGGCCATATTTAGTCTCTGTGCTCTTGATATGTCACTGAGTGGCATGTCTTTGTTAGTGGTTTCAAGGCTCTTAATGCTTCATCCTAAGCAACCTGCCTCCCCGGTACATGCGTGATTGCACCCACGGGAGGTGACAGGTGTTGCTCATTAGGATACTGAGGATGACTCGCTCGCCCTGTTAATGCAAGACCTGTCATTTGATTGGCTGACCTTTCCATCAAAGTTGTGTTTCGCAGCTATGAGAGCAACTGATCTGACAAAAAGCTTCAAAATTGGCCACTGATTTATGAGGCAGACAGTTTTTGCCTCAGGCCTCTATTGTGAAAGCAATATTATTAGGTCTATTTTTATTTAATATGGATAGTCTGAGCCGAATGATCCATTTACATACACAGCTCATAATAATTATCATATCCTAAATTCTCACCAGTTTGACAGGCTCATTTAAGAGGTTGCTGACTGTTGGATGTTGTTGGTTGAAGATGTTGTTGATGCAAAATGTATAATAATAATATAGTGCAATAAAATAACATCCCCTTTACCTTTTGGTGCAAATGCAGGTCTGAGAATATGTTTTGCAAAATGTTCAGGTCCTGTCGAGTACATACACCTTAAGGGAGGTGGGAATTCCCACATGTGCTTGTCTAAAACGCTTCTTGTTTTTTCTTTTACAGCCTAGTTTGTGTCTTCCAGGAAGATCAAAAGCCCTTAAGAATCGGTTCTGCTCCTCTGCTACGGGAGTAAGTGCAATCATTAGCAGGCAATATGTGGACGGTTGTGGTGTGAGGGCTTGATGATGCCTCGCTCACATAATTGGTCTCTGAGGCCCTGAGAGTCCACATCTTGAAACACTGCATAAAATTTAACCTGTGAAAACGGAGCTTGTGGAAAGTAGTCGGTGGAGATGTTAAATCAGTGACAAGTGATCACATTATGAGAAAATACTGAGCTAGTGAATGGTGTGATTCAAATTTCAGGTCCATGTCAACATATTGTTGAATGTCTTTCATGTATAAATTCATTAATTCACTTGGATTAAAGGCTTAATTATCTCATTAATGATTCCCACATCATTTCTGCTATTAACATGCTCTTTGAAGCGTTTGTCAGCCCTTTAAAATGTCTCCTCAATAACTGATGTATGCATGTATGTATGATTCAGCTCTTACATCATAATCAAACCTTTCATGTCCTTTATGTTACAATCCTGTGCAATTTCTATTTACATATTCATTGTTGTGTGAAATATCACCTACCGAGGATCAATGCTGCTGGTAGAACCTCAGCAGAATGGCAGCATTGCTCTTTGGACATTGTTCTTCTCATTAAAAGGGCTGAGGATAACCTATTGGAGATGGCAAAATCAATCAATGTACTGAATTGCCATTGGGCCGTTGCTGGTGGTCATTTTGCTCTGGAGACCAAAATATTCCCACTGCAATATCAGGAAGCAACCGCAGCCTCCTGTATACACTATTGATTTCTCCACATCAAAGTACTAAGGAATTAAATTATAAATAATAAATTTCGAGCAATATCTTTTCTAATTTTGTCTCATAATATAAACTAACCTTCGTTTTAATTTGAACACAGAGAAAGTCCCTTGTGAAAAGCTGCAACGGCTGTGTTATCATTTGTGTAACCTGCTCCTACTAATAATTGAGCAGGGGATATTTTAGGTTCACAGGTCTCTTAATTAAAGGTGCTCAGTCCTCTGACAGATGAGACCATTATCTCTGTAGGGTGCGAATGAGTCTGCTGTACAGTTCATGATAACATAATGAGTCCATTCCTTGCTTTGCAGGGATCAGATCAAAATGTGTGGCAGTCTCATGCGCCGTTGCTGAACACTCTGAAACATGCTGTTCCTCTTCCTCCCAACTCCTGCTGCTCTAACAGCCTGTAAATTTTGTAGCAGCCGGCATTTTTCTTTTTTTCTTTTTCCCTCTTTTTCCTCCCCCTTTGTTTTGATGCACTTTTCAGCAAAAGAGCAGATGTAATGGATTTGATTTTCCAAGTAAATCAATCGGCCTTGATTTAACATCCAAAAAGCTTAAGTGACCATTGAGGTTTTAGACCTTAATGCTGTAAGTATCTGACATTTGAGACTTGGGAGTTAATAACAGAGTAGTTCATCTCTGTCTGGCTGTGAGATGCTAGCAGGTTTACAATTTGCTCCAAGCAAATCAGTTCTGGTCGCAGCATATAATTATGTAATATTTGTGATGACTGTAGTCGTGACTGCCTTTTTTTTTACAGCAGGATGTAGTTGGTGATTTGACTGTAAGACTTGAGGATGATTTGCAGAAGAATCACTGCAATTACCTGCCTTTTATTTACTACCTGTGCTAACATGACGAGACCTTTTTATTGGTGGTCTCACTTCATGCAATTTCTGCAACATTCCTGTTTTGTCTTGTTTTTTAACTGTTTTTCGAGGAGACTATTCATCTGCCTTGTTCTGTCTTGAAAAATGAATTACATAGATACAGTACATATAAATAACTGCAGCGGAGTGAAGCATCGCCACCTTGGCTCTAATTCAACACCACACCGCCTTGTCATTTCACACTCAGCTGGAGCTCAAATGAAGGCCAATTTACAATGAAAGGGTAGCTGGAGAGAATAAAGCTCTATTTATTATTCCTTCCGTTTTTTTTTTGTTTTTTTTTGCAACTGGAACCATGGACCTGTCCTCCTCCCTCCTCCCTTTGTCTCTCTCCCACTCGCCTTTGAATGCCTGCAACAAAAGGCTCCCATCTCAGCTCCTTCAGTAATGATTAGTCTTTGTAGTTTTGCCCACACATAGCCTGGATGAAAAACTCGGACATCAATCAGTTTTGTAAAGCATAACCTCCTTGAACCTTTAAAATGGAAAGCAATATGATACCTTGTCCTTGGTGATATTGGGCTGTAATGTTACAATGTAATACTGGTACAGCAATTCAAGGCACAATGAGCAAATTAACATGTAATTTATTATCACTTATGGGGTATACTGATACTTGCTGGCTTTACTGAGCATTTGTGAGTCGCCTATTTTAGGTTTATAAACTGTCAGTAACGAATAACATTCCCTGATTGGATACTTCCACTTAAAATACGGTAAGTATCCTTCAAAAAGCAGATTATTTTTAAAACATGTCCTTGTTGCCGTTCATGGCCTCACATTTCTGTTTAGCAATGCACCCAAATAAAGTATCACAATCTCTATTTTTGATAAAATTTTTTTGTTGTTCTGTGCATTTTCCCAGCACATCACATGTTCCCCGTTGGCAGCCTTATCACCGCATAATGAAATTTGGTTCAACTCTCTCAGAGGGCTTGACGAGAAAGGTGCCTTTCTGTTGATGCAGCTCTTCCTTACATTCATAGCAACTTCCCTTTTCAGGGTTAGTGCGAGGCAGATCTGTGCCAGCTGTCTTTGGCCGCGGATGCTGTCAGTTCGTCTGTGCACGTGAGACCAGACCATTAGCCTTGCCACGGGGAGATGGAATCTGGGGCGGCAACTCTTAAAACAATGCAGTCTGGGTAATCAAGCCCTCCAACTCTTGCCAATCATTCCTTTTAATTTTTAAAATTAGACTGTGACCTGTGTAATTCGGAGAAAGACAAAATCCAAAAAAAGGCAGGCCTCTACCATTTTTAATCTCTTTAATTTCCTGACAGATTGTTTTCCAGGCCACAGCGCTCCTGTTTGCACCCTCTGTGAATACACCATGTCCTTACAGAAACAGAATAAAACGGATCTGGCATGAGCTGACTGAAAGCGAGTCCAAAGTTGGGGTATCATAGCGGTTTCACAAAAATGCTCAAGCTCACCGAGGTTGGCTTGAGCAAATACAGAGTACTCCAAAGCAGTATTATATTGCAGCTTTGTAGCTTCCAAAGGAGAGTAATGAAAACTGCTCTCATGATATACTGTGTTAACCACAGTGTTAATCTGTAATGTTAATCTGTCCGTGAAGGATAAACCTATAGAGATTACTGTTTGCAGAGCAACAAAGGATAATCCCAGGATGTTTGGCTTTTCACCTATAGATGGCAGTATTCAGTTTTAGATTTGGTGACACAAGTCCATTATTTTAGAAATCTTGCTGGCAGAAAAACTAAATGTCTGCTGCCAGTGTAGGTACAATTTCTTAGAAGCCAAGCTCAGAGTGCAGCTCCAGGCAGTAGGAGTAGAAAATGGTATATTTAAAACGTTCGTTTAACTGCCAGTAAAAAGTAATGAGGCAAATTCAACTTCTTCTCGTTTTCTGAACCAGCCTGCTCATTTTCCCTTTTTGAGTGATATGCAGAATTTTCAAATCTTCTCACTACTTTGCACTTAAAAAGGCATTACAACTTATTTTAGTCCTTTATTTTTTGAAGGGAAATGATCATTGTAAATCTGTCTGTTAATATCAGGCTAAAAATTGTCATTTGTTTTTGTACAGGAAGGTCACATGGTTTGAATCTGCTGTCTGGTTGGTTTTCAGGCATGTGAAAGCAGATCAGCAGTTTCATGTAAAAAAAGAAAGAAGTAAACCCTCTTCTCTGTAAATGCAACTCTTTCTGAGAAGTGTGAAGTGATACTGAGCTGGTACATTTCACTGCTATTCTGTGAAAGCAGAAACTTCTCTTTGTCTGTACAGCAGAAGTGAGGTACCCAAAATTACATCCTGCCTTTCAGACAATAAATCTTATTATTCCATCAGGAAGTGAGTTCCTTTTGAGTGGTCCCAGTTGACTCACCCTGTAATTGGTGTAACTGTGATATAAATCAGATAAGGACCTTTGTTTGCGATTCTTTGATGCTTAATTGAGCTTGGTTGAGACCTAAAAAGGGTTATTTCATAGATTCCTTGTGCTGACGCAGTTGGTTTCCCCCCTTGTGTCTTACCCTTTAAAATAAGCCTGTTTGAGATAATAAAAAGTGGTTTTGAATATTTCACCTGACATAACGGTGAAAAAGCTGAGTGGTGCAATAGAACAAAGAGCATTAATGCTTCTTTAAGGGGGATTTGAGAGCAAACCCCCCCCCTTTTTATACGATCAACCCTTTGAGACACTGCTGATTCCCCACATTTAGGCTAGTTTCCACCAGCCTGTGTTGAAAAAAAATCACAATCAAACAATCTGTAGCCATTTTGCATCAACAAAGATAACCACATTTATTTTGAAAGTATAAAATTTCACACTATAAAGGCCACTTTTCAGGGTAAATCCACAACATTTCTGTAAGATTTACACAGAGAAATATCTTGTCCCTCTCTGCTGGTCTAACATACTGTCCAGTTCTGTGGCAAAATAAAAGAATTGTTCTACTCCACCACAGAAAGTAGTTGGCAACATATGAATAATTTACTGGATACAGGAAAATGGCAGGAGAGTGAGAATTCCTGATTTGTACATCCCACAGAGGAGCAGGTAATCTGAACAGTTCTCTCTCATTTTTCAAACCGCCTTACAGGCACAGCTTGACGTTACAGGCACTGTTTGCCTTCCACTGGGAGACTCAAAAAGAGAAATATGCAGTTGACATTCTTTACAATGGCACCAGTCAGGCCACAAGAGCATCCCCATAGAGAGAGCATCCTCTGTTTGTCCAAGCAGAACGACTCGTACTGCAGACCTCGCTGTCAAGAGGCCGTTTGGCTCAATGCAGATCTGCTGAGGTGTCCGGACTTTGAGCGTAGCGTTCACATTCCTACTCATTAACTGTGACGTGGTGCCCACTGAGGTAGAACAGTTGTACCAAAAGACTTATTTATAGCATACAAATGAGTAACAGTCACATCAATAAACTTAAGAGTGGAGTCATGAGAAGGTTGGAGGGTTGGGGTGGTTGGGAGAAAAATAACGTCACATTTCACCCACATTTTCAGCACAACAATATTTAGACTACTGTCATGTCTGGATATTTGAAATACTCCTTTCCAGCACAAACTACTCCTGTAATGCTTTCCCTTTCAGGCATAATGGCGGTTTCACAGATACTCAAACTGTATTATTGCATCTACAAGCCAGTGGGAACAACTCAGTTGTGAAATCATTAGCTCCGGTATGTGAAATCTATCCTTCCCACTCTCTCTCTCACACACACACACACACACTATTCAAGAGTGCAAACAAAAAAACAAAACAAAGATAAGTCAACAGAAGGGAACTAAAGCAGACACTTGTCATGTCAGAGAGGGCACATTCCCATACAGAGAGTACAACGTGTTCGTCAACACTCCGTCCACAGAGGGATCCCTTATGAAGGCTCCCGGCTCCCTCGAAGGCTGGAATGGGCTAAGTGAGCTGACTGGCTCCCGGTGGGGTGGGCAAGGCTAAGCTGGACTGTGCGGTGCTTACAGCTGGACACCCAGCCCTCTGTAAGGACTAGGACCAGCTGCTGCCCATCAAACCGCCTGTCCCCTTGCGGGAAATGATGCTTTCAGTCGACTTAAGGAGCCTCTCTAGACAGGGCGCGTTGATTTTACCAGGCGGAGGACCTCTGGGCACTGAATCTGTCTTAATGTGGCTGTCTGTGCTGGAGGACACAGCGTTGTCCTGCGTTAGGTCTCTGTCTCTAGGGGGCAGCAGGTGCCTGGGGCCAGCCTGGGCCTGCTCTGCTGTAGGGGAGCAGATGGGTGAAGTGTGGAGCCACTTCAGGTTACTGGCAGAGTACGCTCCAGGAGGGGTGAGGTCAGTGACCCTCAGGGCCTTGACACCAGCTGGAGGATCACTGATGGTGATGGGGCTCACTGCTGCAGTGGTGGTCACTGGAGATAGCTGTTGGAAGAGAAGGAAACACATTTAAATTACACTTATTTATTATTAATTAAGAACAAAGCCCACTGCTATACAAAAATGCCTCATATTAAAGAAAAATAATATAAATATATTTAAAACTGTTTATGTATACAGTACAATAAATAAAAAGCGTCCTCCAGTGGTATTAACTCACCCACGCTACCATAACTGGAATGCTACCATAAAAACACTTAAAGCCAAACATAAACAAAAACACCAATTTCTATAAAAATTTCTAAAAAAAATCTACAGAGTACATTTTTTTAATAAAATAAAATTATGTTAAAAACAATGGCACAGTGTGTAATATTAGCCTCTAGAGGTCTCTGCGTTAAAACACTGAAAGCAAAACATGCACTGATGAAGCTGCATTGGATCATGGGATTTGTTTATGTCACTGTTAAACAGCCCCCATTGCTGATAAAAATGATTTGACTGTTCAGGCAGAAATGTTCACAGACCAGGAAATGTATTGAGCTTTTATTTACGTTTTTTTTTTTTGTCAAGTTTGCTGACTTCCTTCCTCACTCTGACTGCTTTGCCCGCAAATGACAGGAGACAAAATGAAATGCACAGTTACCTTTAATAAAATTATGCATTTCTCTGAGTTCGACATTGTTGGAAGCCTTTGGGATGATGTAAATATACTAACTAAACAAATTATACAAAACAGACGATGTAACATTTTTAGTTAGTTTTAAGTAAAAATATTACATATTACACTTTTTTGGCAAATTGGAAGAAGCACAACAAGTAACAAACACAAAACTGCTCTACTGACGCCTTATAAAATGGCTAATTTGTTAATAAAGAGCTGCCTTATTACACAAGCAGCAGATGCAGAGCAACATCATTATCGAGGGAAGATGAGTTTCTGACCGCCCTTCATGTTTAGATCTAATACTCACACTCCTTCTAGCTCTGTTCTGGTCTCTAATGCATAAGACTCTTTAGTAGCTAAACTTCCACTATGTTCATTAGCTAGTTGCTACCTAAATCTGCTGTTTAGTATACGCAGGGCGCTGAGTTTATCAAAACTTTATCACCAAAAACAGCTGCCTGCTAGGCTAAAAAGCAACACTGATGAAAGCTAAAGCAGTAAAGCAAGGGGCCGAGACACCAAAACAATAAGCTGAAAGGAACTAAAAAACATGTTGAGCTAAAAACTGCAGAATTAGTGATAATTTTCTGTGAATTTGTTACAATGAGGGGCCCTTTTCATATTCTAAATAGTAATTTTATCAATTGTTTACATAATAATATTAAAGATAGTGGCTTCAAAGGTGCTGCATGGCTTTAAATGAGGGTATGACCAGTTCAAAACAGCTTCATTATGGTGACTGAAGAAATGGTGCATTTAAATTCCAGTTAATGGGAAGGTGTGTCAGAATTAGCCACAGAAATAAATCTGCACCAATTAAATGCAAAAGGAATGTACCATAGTATTCTAACCTTTCTTATTCCCTTAGGGACACCACTCCAAAATTACCTTTTCTCCTCTGTCATTGTTCTTAGCGAACCTGAGACTGCAGTAATACTTCAGTAAAAATAGCTTTTAATCCTCCCCTTCTCATCCCAAACCTGTGATTAAATAATAACAGATATTTTTGTCTCTCTTTCACTGCGTCGTCACCATATGTTCCTGGCAGCTCGCCTTGTCTAACCCTTACACAACAGTTCTGCTTTTTTTTTTTCTTACAACTTTACCTTCGGTTTCTTAGCAGGAACAGCTTCCTCTGTCTGAGTGACAGCAAGTTGGTCTTGGAGTTTTACATTGGGGAACCAGCTATTCAACATTTCCTCCATTTTAAGAATGATATTAATGTATTTCTCCCTGAAGAAGGAAAAGATTGAGAGAAAGAAACACAGAGAGAGAAGGAGAGAGAGAAATATTTAATCAAGCAATCAGGCATGAATCTGAATAAATGAAGAAAAATCATGGCAATCTGTTCTTTGAAATTGTATCTCTCCATCGAGCTCACACAGGAAATGCGCAATCTTGCGCGTGTGAACACTTATAGTCTCTCTGCAAAGCCTGTGCTCTGTGTGTGTTGGGAGGGACTGCTTAAGTGCATTTCTCACATGTTTTAAGCTCACACGTGGCCTGATGTATAATAGCTCTGCTCGCCTCTAAATATAAACACCAAAGCCACAGCGGTCTCCGACAGCGTCATAGTGAAAATAAACTCGTCGTCGTGACGCAGTTCTAGTTGGAGGTGGGCAGCAGAGAACAGCATCCCGGTAACTCCCACCCGCCAAAACCAGATGGTGGGTAGGGATTAGCTCGTGTCATATGATCAGCACCTTCCTGCTATACTCCATTCAGAGCATGTTAAATTCATGTGAAAGATTATCTGCAACAGTGACTGCTAAAAAAGTCACTTTGATCCTATCTACCATTGTGTTGCTGCAGGGACTGCCAGCTGGCAACGCAGAGCAGGCACAGTGTGGGGAGGGATGGAGGAGCAGGAGTGGGGGGGGGGTTGGTCCACCTTCCAGCCTCTGCCCCGGCTGTCTGCAGGGAGGCTGCCACACCCACTCTTTGTCTCCCACATGAAGGCAGCAGCTGGTGGCTGAGGGCTTCAATTAGTCTGCGCCAAACTCAGCAGCACTTTATCTTATATCAGTGCACCTTGATGCAAAGCTTCACAGTAACGGGCTGTTCACTTCCTATGCAGGTACTGGCAGCGCTGCTTTAAATTCAGATGAAAACGGTACGTTAGGTGACTATTTCATCTGTAGACTTTTAGTGTTATCATGTCATGGACATCTAAATGTTTCATAAGTCTATAAAATGTTTTCATCCACTTGATTTTTATTGTTTGGCTAGACTCTTACAAATGATGAATTTACAGGGTTTTTTTAAATTTTATAGTCTAAATTTATTATTTCCAAGATATTAGTCAGTTAAGGGTGATAGTATCACTCCAAATTAATGATATAGAGATAATTTAATTTAAAAAGTAGCTCAATTAGTTTGAGATTTTGCTTCTCAAAGTGCGTTGAAAAAATCAAGCAACATTAGTTTTAATGTTGTAAATGCATTCTGATATACATTTTAATCAGAAAATGTTGTTATTGGTTTAAGAGTATTCAGTGTTCATTTCAACTACATAGCCTTTGGCTAAGACGTACAAAATGAGATTCTAAGAAAAGATAAAGAATTCCAGCAAATTTTATGAAATTTTAAGCTATTTTTGTTAATAAAACAAATATAAAACATCAAAATATTTAAAAAAATTATCATACTACACGGACTACGACTTTCTCCTCTAAAGGGTGATATCATGCTCCATTATACCGTCTGGCCAGTGGAGAGCTAATCAAGCAGACACAAGTGTGCTGCTCCCACAGTGGAGCCTGATACATTTTTAACAAGATGCCCAGCTATAGTGAGAGCCAGCCATCTCTGCGGTAAATTTATCCTGAATGTGTGGGGGTAGCAGCAGCTCCTCGCAGGGCGACCTGCTGTGAGCCATGTGTCACAGACATGTTGGAGACCACTTTGACTCACAGAGTGGAAATACCATCTCTAGCTATTTTAATTGTATATCGAAGTTAAAATGTTCTGTAGTTGTGATTCTGTTCAAATGAGAGGAAGCTCTTAAGCCACAGAGGCAGTTAAATATTTACACAAACACAACACAGGCTGGACAGAGCAAACATATATCTCAGTGTTTGTAGCTACAGAAACATACACAGGAGATGAACTGAATTGTTTAAGATGCTTGAGCTCATAGTTTCATGTGTAACAGTATGCGGGTCCTTGCTGAGGACACTCACCCCATGCAGGGGTTTTGCAGGACACCCATGATCCTCTGGATCCTGTCCATGGCCACACTCTCCTGGAAACTGCTGAGTCCTGGAAAAGCACAAAGTTGTACAATGAGCCACGTGAACTGTGTTGACTGCAGGCCTGAGTCTGTGAAGCATATGGGTTGTGTGAAATGTGACCAGACTCCCTTTGTCTGTGGCCAGGAAGTGTAGGGTCACACGAGGTCTGAGTTTGACAAAGATCCTAAATGAAGGAGTTTTCAGGACCTGTCTGAACATGGTGTTGCCTTCCGGAGACCTGTATAATGCCTATCAGACAACTCACAAACAGCAGCTGCTTTACTGGAAGCTGTGGTACACTATGTTCTTACTTACTCACCTCTGCCGACCTAACTTACAAGGAAGTCTGAAGTGTGACATAACTTGTTCTCGACGGGGTAAAAAAAAAAAATTTTACTTTTACATGTGTTTTTTCGACTCTTAAAATAGTGTCACTGCTAAGTGAGCCTTTACCTAAGATGAACTCCATAAGAAAGGAAAGAAACGCGCACACGCAGGAAATACTTGTGGTTACTCGATAGGCCAACAACAATACATGTTTCAGACATCTTGCTCTAAAATCTCAGGGACACATATTCCATTAAGAGTGGCACGTTGTCTATACAGTGTATTGTTTTCCTCTGAGAAAGACAGAAACAGACAGAGAGAGGCAGATAAGCACTGAAACCCTGAACTCATGAGGACATCACCCAGAGGAGTTGTATGTGGAGATGCAAACGTCTGAATCAATTTGACTGGAAATTAAGCCAACTTTGCCCTTCCAGCTCACTTGTATTTAAGTCTGTGTGCACAAAGAGGTGTAAACTCAACTAAGAAATGGTTCTGTTAAACCCCAGATATGCTGTGATATTTATCAAATATATTAAATCATCAACTTACGTTCTCTGTATCTCCCTGAACGAAGGCCATTCAAGATAGATGACAGTGGATGAATGTAGCATTGTAGCTCCATGCACTGAAAATAGAAGAAAATAGATTTAGTTGGATTAGTTGTTCAAAAACCCTTTGAAAAGCTTTAATCAGAGTGGCTGTTCATTTTTCACTATTGTTCATTTTAATATAAAAGTCCCTCACCATGAATTAGATAGCCTTCAAACTCCTCATACACTCTTATAAATCAACTGAGTTTGACTTCTAATGGACTGATTTTACTTCTTCAGGAAAACATGACTAATTCTGTTGACAGAGTTAAAGGGGAGGGTCGTCTTAACTGGAAATGCCAAGCATGAGTCGCACTGCAAAACCAGCAGGGGAGTAGATCTAGGTGATAGGGCACGCTCTGGTTTTGCTGACACTGTGCAACCACCTCCTGTGCGAAACACACGTAAGTCACAGAGGAGCTCACCTTGCGGCTGAAGATTTGGTTTTTCTCGGACATGTTGGAAATAAGCTGCCGTTCTTTGCGTTCCTCCTCCGTGGAGCTGCGAGGTCTCTTCAGTGCTTGCTGAGTGTTTTTGCCATCCGTTTTTCCTCCTTGTTGTGTTTTATACAGTCCATTGGTGCTGTCCCATGTCTCCGTGCAGCCGGGGGGAGATCCCCGACCGGAGACCTCCCTGACCTCGCTCCAGTTACTGTCGCCCTCCTTCACCTCGCTGCTCTGGCGGCAGCTACTGTCAGACGGGCCCAGGTGTGGGATGGAGCTTGGGGATGGGGGAGCCTCTGTCTGGCTGTGCTTTCTGGTACAGTCAATCTCCTGTTCACTCTCATTGTCCTCATAGTCACTAGCCAGCCAGTCAATGGAGTTGTCCGAATCTGTAGCAGACATCCTCGGCTGCAGGCTCTAACTAGCATTGACCATCACTGACCTAACAGACAGAAAGTCATGATTACTATAATTCAACAATGCAAAATGGCAGAAAACAGCAGAGTGAAGATGAGAAACTGTGGCTAGAAAGTAACATATTCAGGCTGAAACATATGCAGCAGCAGCAGACAAAATACCCCATTGAAGTGTCCTTGGGCAAATACTGCAGGCTAGTCTGAATAAAAAATCTCCCAAAATCTCTGCACCTCTAACCAAGCAGGCATGAACACATTCAGAAGCACAGCCAAGCACTTTAAGCAGATGGTGGCAGTGAGACCACAGTTGTTGAGACCACAATGACCTGTTTGTTTTGCAGATGCAACACCTGAACCAGTAAACACAGTCTAACCACCATCAAAAGCAAACACCAAACAGGCTTGTGTCCACAATGATCCTGCAGAGCCCTCAAGCACACTAATCCCTGTCCCACACAATTATTGTCATAAATCTTCTCATCTTGACGTCACACATGCACACATTTCTTACATTTTACAATCGCCAGCCTGAGTAATTTTCCCCATTCAGCCTCTATCTACCGGCCTGCCAGCTGCTACCACCACCATCATTCATAAACATTGTTAGCCTGTTTATTCAAAGGGGGAAGGGGTCTGCCACCATGACGACCAGTGGCTCACTGCAGACCTCCCGTCAACACAAGTGACACTTATAGTTGGGGAAAAAAAGAAGGGATTTTACAAAATGAGAGACTGGCACTGTTTGTTCACAACATGGAGAAAGCCTCGTGAATAAAAGTCCTCTGACCAAATGCTCCTCATGGATGCTTAATGGCTTTTAGGATCTTTATATCTACACCAGCATGTTTCCTCCGTGATTAGTAGATAAAAGGAAGTGAGAGCAGCGTTTTCCGGAGCAAGGATTATTTTTGGTGTTTTAAGTGGTTAACGCCTGGCATGTCTTGTCTCCTGTGAAATTTGAGGCTAGGAGAGTTAATAGCTCCCTAGTTCTTTGTCTCATGATGACCACTTTCAGATCATAATGCCACAGAGGCGGGTGGAGCAGAGATTTACTGATTTTCACAAGATCTAACATCACACACATTCGCATAAATACAAAAAAAAAGAAAAAAACGGATATTTCCGATTGCAGGATTGTTATATAGCTCCTGGGAGACGGAGACCACAGTTGACTAGTCTTGGTGAAAACAAAACCATGTAGGAGGAAGATGTTTGTGTTCAGACAATTACACAACAATGGGAACATTTGTTATAAAATCCATTTTATATCCAAATGTTGGGAGCTTGAAATTTTACAGGATCAAGATTCAAGATGTCCAGCGTTAAAGACTTGATGAAACTAGTATGTAACTTTTAATATTCAATCCAGGATGAACCTTTAAACACATAAAGGTAAAATATGTATCACTAAATGTGTAACTCCCTATGATGTTTGAACATCGAATCAAAACTTATTTACCACTATTAACTCACGTACTAAATGTATGACTAAACCTGAATGGGACTTCTATTCAAAGAATTCATTATGAAACTTTTCTGCAATAAAACATTGTATTATATCCAAAAGGAAAAAAGAAAAAACATCCCACAGTGATTCTTTGTAACATGTTATTTTATATAAGAAGATTTACTGCAGCTACGTTACTTACAATACTTAATGCTGCTAAAAAATACTGCAGTATGAAGTATAAAGTGAGTGCCATGACTTCCTTTAAGCATTAGTTTGACCCAATTCTGTCATAAAACAACATACACATACCACACTTGTTCAAATAATCACTTGTCCTGGGCCTTTGAATACAGCACATGCAGCAGGCCTGCAGTCATTCAGTGATTAGACAGAAATTCAAATTACTGCTGTAGCCTGTTACAGATAACAGCTTCTAGCTTTTTACATGACACACATTTCTTTGATAAAATAACAACCAAAACCGGATCGCTGTGTCTCTACCTTTATATGGGTGGCACAGGAATAGAGATGCCCTCCACTTCACACAGTCTAATTTAAAAAACCGGCGATAAATCTGAATTAAAGGCCTATAAGGATAATTTCCTCGCGTTAGGATCAAACATCACAATCTTTTTCCTTTTTTTTCCCCAGGGAAAAATCCAAAAATGACAAAGTGAATGATCCGATCTATCCGCCTTAAAGCAGGTTTCACATCAGTTGGTAACAGACACAATAGACTTCCTTATCAGTCATAGTAAATTTGGTAGCATGCACTATTAGATTACATTGTATAAAGCCCAGAAACGGCAGACAGGAATAATTATCACTGTCTCACCTTTATCTGTTGTGTCCTATCAGTCCATCCCTCATTACTTAGAACAGTTTTTTCTTATTTGCGATCATCACGTCTGCGTCAAATTCCTCTGGATGATTTTCTTTATTTCTTTTAAAGCAACAAAAAAAAAAACACCTCGCGCACTAACAAATCCACTGATATTTATTTACTAGTAGCGAGCATTCGGATGTGAATCGGCGGCGGCGGTACGTACCTTCCCAGGATGGAGCGGCTGGTTTAAACTCTTCCGTTGTTCAGCGGTAAATCCAGCAGGACCGTCGGACAGAGAGCAGCTGATGTGTTGGACGTGTGGCGTGTGAGCGGTGTGACGGCAGAGCCAGCGATCGGCCCGTGTTGCTTCTCCCAAGGCAACGTGTCTGAGTGGGCGGGGCTTGAGGGCACCGACTCTCCCATTTGCTCATCAAACGCCCCCGACTGACAAATCGGCTGCCTCCGTCCGTGCAGCTGCTGAGCGATAGGCGAGGTCGGTTTACATATGCAAATGACATGGAAATGACACAAACACGTGGACACGCGGATCGGTTGCATTTAAGCAGCTGGGCGAAAAGTCAATCCGGGGCTAGTTTTGGTCATTCTGCAGGCATTCTTGCTCATTATATCATCCGTACGGTGATGCATGACTTGTGGCATGCCAGTTAGCTGAGCAGCTTGGCAAAGGCGCAGTCAGCATTTTTTTTTCAGCAGCAACTGCGATAATTCATGTTGAGAATTTTTGCTCAAGGACACTTCGGAAGGCTGTGTTTGCACACTTATTGTTTGCAGGGCTGGTCTAGACAGTCCTTTTCCTAAGTAAACAATACGTTTAACAGAGGTAGAGGAATAATTTAAATCACTTTTAAAATAATAATAATAAAACTATTAAAACATACATTTAAAAAACAACCAACAACTTAAAAAACATGACTACACAAAGAAAAAAAAGACAGAATTTGCTAAAATGTCAGTCATATTCTCATAGTATTGTTGACACTTTAATGTGAGTAGAAATGTGATTAATGCTTTACGACAACTCTTCAGTGTTTTAGTTTATATTAGTACTTCATAATTTGTTGGCTAATTGTATGCTTTGTACTTGTTTTTGTTATGTAAAATATAAGTCTGAAAAGTGGACTAGGTTACATAAGTAAGTACAGCAGTAGTCAAGAACTAGATGAATAAATATTAAAGGACTATATTTTGCCCAAAAATTGAGTAAAGATGAATAATTAAGAGACATAAAAATGAATATACCCAAATTAAGTATCTCAAAATTGCATTTGACCAACTTTAGCCTATTTCCTTTTTTTTAAATTTTGCTCTCAATTTGCATTTATATGAGTCATAAGAAGGTCTTTCAGTTGTGAGTAAGTGAATAATTAAGATGAATTACAGTGAAATCAAACTAATTAGTCATTATTTCATGTTACTCATATTTTTTTCTCATCTTTAAAATATCCAGCCTTTAAATCCTGATAACCAATGGCTTTAATTGAAGATGCAGTTGGCGCTCAGAGTATGTTCAGTCTGCATCTTCCTTTTTTTTTTCTTTGGCCATACTAACGGTAAAAGCATGACTCACAGGACCTCTGTTTGACTCCCTGAGAGGGTGGGATTAGGGAGTGCTCTGTCAGAGACCAGACGAGGATCCTGAGCCTGGAGCCAGTAAGTCACGACCCCTCTCACAGCAAACATGATCACGTGCGACTGGGAGACACCCACTCTAAAAAAAAAAAAAAAGCATTGCCGGCCCCCCTCTCCTCTTCTTTCCTAATTTACAATGAGGAAAGACAGAGTGTAAAACATCACATTTCTATTCCCTCTATCTGCAGTGTGAACAGGTCACATGTTAAAGAAGCTACTGTGAGATGTTTTATAGAGCCAAAGACATTGCACAGACTGTTTTAATAACTGGGTGCTGGTAATCTGTCTGACACAAACTGCAGAAGGACTCATTGGACTGTCTCATTGCCTGTGATTCGATTCTAGGAGCATTTTGTGGTCAAGCGATTATAGAGGAGCATTTCTGGCCACTTTTTATTTTATGTGCTACTGTGAAAGTGACCATGGGCAGGACGAGGGCACTGGCAGCCCAGTGTCCTATCGGCAGGTTTACTCTTCTCTGCTGTGCCTTTAATCACATCCTGCTGTGAGGACTGCACACTGCAGACACCAGAGCACCCATAAAGCCAGTCGAGGTGACACGCCTGCTGGCACAGTGAAGCACTCATGTTGAATTTTAATTGTCTTGTAAGAATTGCTGCAATCTTTTAAACATCCCATAAACACTGTGTGGCTCTGCTCTCCAGGCCCGGAGCCTTCGGTGACCCCCAGACTTTGTGACGACCGAGAGCTTCCTACAGATTCCCAGCAAACTCTCATTTCCCTTTTTTGTCCTCATGGCTTCCCAGCAATTGTGGAGTACATCACATTCCCTTCAAAGCACATGAAACAGACATATACATTTTGAAGGGGGAGATCAAAGCTCATACATGCAGCACTTCAAACTGTACTGACATGGTGTAAAATGTGGAGAAAACAGCATCTATATTTATGTAAGTAACAGATTAGCACGGCTGCTTAAATGCCTTTATGGTGGAAGTGTTTTTCGGTGTTAAACCGCACATTGTTCTGTTTGTTTCAGTAAGTCTTCTGTGTGATCTCCGGGAACGTTTATGTATTAACAATAATCCAGCTCCATTCAGTTGCACCGCAATTTGTCAGCCGCATAAAAAAACAACAGCAGCAATTTGCAATCTCCTCACAAAAGGGAAACTCTTTTATCTGTGCATTCTCCTGTCAGGATCCAAGATGAGTCACACAACACAAACTGGCACTGTGATTTTCAATTTGTCAGAGAGGCTGGCTGATTCTGTATCCCACAGAGACTGGATGTCTCCCGCTCTCATTCATAAAAAATAAAAGACAAATCAGAGCCTCACGCCTACTTTATTATAGGGCATACACTGAACATCTGCCCTAACCATCCCCTTTGGGAGAACGCAGCACGTGTGCGTGGGCGAGAATCAGTGCCACTGCTCACCCTATGGACCGAGAAGATTTGGAAGCCCGATGGCCTGATGAGGGTTTCATGTGTGCAGTTTACAGATATCGCAGAATCTGTTCCTCATTTTCAGTAAGGGTGACGTGTCTAATGCATAAACCAGCCATTGAAATCTTTCAGTGGAGCGTGGAGCTGATAGCCTCAACTGACCCTCGTTTTACATGCGTGCTGCTTAGTGAGAGACCATGTCCTTACCTGCAAGCATGTTGCAATCGGACATGCGTGTGTATATGAGAGTGTTTGGTTGCTTCAAGCAGGGGAATGTACACAGTATGTTTTCTTGTCTTGTCTTACCAGCAGCTGTCCCCTGCGATGAGTTGTGTCTATGACTCAGCTCAGCGTGCCATGGCTTGGGCCCTGTGCTGTCCTGCACCCAAATCTGGACCTATAGTGACGTCTGTGTGGGCGTGCTTGTATGTGTGTGTGTGTGTGTGTGTGTGTGTGTGTGTGTCCATGTGTGTGTGCAGGCTGTACACCATCCAGCATGTCTCTAAACTGGGGCACCAATCAGCAGGCTTTTCCACAGCATTGTTCACATTATAACTGCTCAACACTAATAACCAGGGTGTTACCCCGGGACAGGTTTTGGTTTGAGCTCGGAGGGAGGAGAAGACAGACTGGAATGTTCATAACCGTGTTAACGACACGTAAAGTTGCTGTAGGGAACACAAACATAAACGCCTACATGTGAGTCACGGCAGTGTGCAGCAGACCTTATAGGTCCGGTATGTGGGGTTTAGTGGCATCTCATAGTGAGGTTGCAAATGGCAGCTAACTAAATAGCCCCAGCCTTACAAAAACCTATGGTTCCCGCTAAAAAAACTTAAGATTTGAAAGGTTCTTTTAGAGTCTGTGTTGTTTTTGTCTGTCCTGGGCCACAGTAGAAAATGGCTGTGCAACATGGCAGACTCTGTGGAAAAGGACCTGGTCCCTTGGTGGACATAAAGAGCTAATAATAAGATAACAAAATCACAACAATTCTTATTTTTTAGAGGATTATACACTAATAAAAGCATTCCCCTAAACCCTACAAACAGGATCTTCATTTACACTGGCTGGATACAGTTGAAGCTGGTGTACATTATTCTGTTCTTGCAGTGAGTCATTGCTTTCTAAAAACAAGATTATGTAATTTTTCCTGTAAAGTTTAAAGCCTTGGAAATGGAGGCCCATTCCTTTCAATGTGTTGAATAAAAAAAATCAAGTTGGTCATTTTAATGAAAAAATTTCTCAAAACAATGAGTCACAAGAAAGAGTTACTTTCATGAAATTAACATAAAGATTTTCAAAATGAAGACTAAGTCTGTAAATAATTTGAAGCTTTTCAAAATAGTGACACAGTATGTCAAAATGTTGACTGAATTCCTTAAAAAAAGTAAAATGTCTCTTAGTTTGAAGTTTTTCGAGAGGGTTTCTCATAATTTGCAGATACAAAGTCATTACTTTGTAAAGGTTTCCCACTATTGAAAGATAGTACATGACATTTTTAGAAAAATAAGTCATTATTTTGATAAAGTTTCTCATTATTTTATAATACTACCCAATTATTTTGAGATACCCAGTCATTATTTCATGAAAGTGTCTCTTTGTAATGACTAACAGGTTTGTTTTTTTTTATCACAATGGCGGAAATGGGCTCCCATACTCAGACCAGCTGCTCATCTTTTGAAATAAATTGAGCATGTCTGCGTCTGCAAAGCATTTAAACCTTACTGAACTCATCAATCTAGTCGAAAAAGACCTTTGTAGCTCAAATGCAAGTTTTCAGCAAACATCCCAAATGCCCTTGTTTCATAATGATCCCCACATATTTCCACATGATTGACATTAGACCTGAAATCATCCTGGAGGGAAACAATCTGATGGAGTGTGTTTCTTGCATAATTCTGGCAGAGACTCACTGAGTCTGGACTCTGTAACTCTTGTTAATCTTGGTTAGAAAACGTGTCCTCTACTTCTCACCAGTGCAGCTTACTCCTCCAGATATGTCTTCCTGTTACAGTAAATGCTAGTTTCACTGTGTAAACCCCACCCACACACCAAAAATGTGACTGCACGTAATGTGGGCACGCTGCAGCTGTGTGTGTGTGGGGTAGTGCCAGTTGTGTGTGGCAAGGCTCAGCCAATAGCATTTAGAGTTGGTGTTAGAGGTTATGTAGTCGGAGGAGAAGTGATACTGGGTGCATTTTTGTGACTTTAAAGGGTTGGACTTCCGGCACCCTGTCATGTAGGCCTACCCTCCCTCTCCGTTTGTGGCTTCTTCCCGGTCCAACTCCACTCAGTCACATGCGCTCAGAGAAAGCTCTCTGACGGTTTTCTACACACAATTCACATGCAGGCATTTGAGAATGTCTGGCAGTGAATCACTGTCAGATCTTTTGTGACTGCGTGTGTGTTTGTGTGTGTGTGTGCATGTGTTTATACTCTCTCTAATGTCTGAACGGCTGCCAGAGCAGCTCAAGCGACAGTGGGATATCTATCTGCAGGGCTGAACGTTACATGTGACTGGGGTATATTTTAACTGGGTTATGTAAGTGCTCCAGCCTGCGCTCTCCACACACAGATGAGGAGGGTTACGCATGATGCAGAGGACTGTGAGCTCAACACAAGCATTACCTTCGCAGCGGATTAAATAATTCCTTTACTTGCCTGGAACTTGGGCCAATACGCATTTCACGGACTCTGGCTTTTCAGTGTTGGTTTCCACTTCAAAAGGGTCTTTCAAGATAGACCGAACTCCCTTGTGATTCATAGTTTTTGCAGCTTATCTTTGCCGTCAGCAAATGTGTTAATATTGATTTCAGATGATGTAACATTTGAGCAAGTATGTAGGCCTAAAATATAATCTTAATGTGAAGGTGAGAGTTACATAAGGTTCTTTCTGAGATAAAAAAAAAAAGAAAAGAAACACAGAGTCAAAAGAGTGAACCTCACACAGGCACTGATGGCTCTGCTCACACTTTTCCACCAGTGGAGACTCATTTGAGGGCTGTGATCATGTGGTGCAAAATAAGCAGATAATTGGATAGTCATTACATGCAGACTTGATGCAGACACTTCTTGAGAGGTTGATCAAGTCTTTACTTGCGGCTTCCTGCGGAGAGCTTCAGAGATTGCTGACAACAGGCGAGCCGCCAAATCTATGTCCAATGTAGAACTGCCCACGCTCCCTCTGCTAGCACTTTTATGGGATCATTATGTGGGTGTTTTAGTGTGAGATCCTATCTAGAAGTGATGCAATATGGGCTGATAATTTCTTAGTAGGCAACCGTCCAACCTCACTTGGAGAGGAGCTGATGAGCATCGCGCTTTCATAGCAGAGTTTTGACCCGAGACTTTATCGCAGGTCTGCTATGACAGCGTCCGAGTCATGTCCATTCAGAGGTTTCAGGAGATTTTTTGAAAAATAAAATGCGGGTTTTTGTCTCGGGACTGTTGTAAACCCGAGCTGCAGTGGGTAACCGAAGATATCATAAAAGTTCATGCTTATTCTTTCATCCTCTCTACACATCATCACTTTTATGAACAAGGTCAATTTGCTTCATGAATCACAAATCATGTGATGTCTGCTTTTGCTTCGTTGTAGAAATTGACACATTTTTTTCCCCTGTTGAGGCAGTTTAAGTGTATGAGTTTTGGAAAGGAGTGTATTAAATGAAAATTATCACATGATCATTTTTGACTTTTTGTTTTTTTATAGTAAGGGATAATGATAAACTACTTGCTCT
>JAPZDY010000023.1:15059969-15080913 GCA_029783645.1 Ctenochaetus hawaiiensis
TCTATCTATCTATCTATCTATCTATCTATCTATCTATCTATCTATCTATCTATCTATCTATCTATCTATCTATGCTGCATAAATATCTCTGCGCTCTTTCTCTCCTTTCAGATCTGAGACGTGATGGAGTTCACATATAAACAAACAGCATGGTGGGCAGTCTGGTCTGAGCTGAGCACAAGCAGAACACCACACCACTAACCTGTAATCGTCTCTCTAATGATCAGTTGGGTTTTCTAATGGTTATTTTGTCTGGTTAAATTATCCGGTGAACTCTAGAAGAAACCGAGACGTACATTTAGCTTTCAGCTGCTTTGGTTTCTTAAGTGGAAGGGTTTTGTTTCAAACACACTGGCTTTTTTCTTTCTTTTACCATCTAAATTTGGTAGTGAACATTTCCAAGAGCAGCTGTAAGCCGAAGCTGTATCGTCTTTAAAAGTCTTATGAGATGGTAACTCAAACCACGCTTCTGCTCTTTAAAGAGAAAGCATCAGTTTGTTCACATGATGTACATTAAATATTGGAATTAAACTATTTAACTATAAAAGCCTCATTTCAAAGCTTTCTGTGCCACCCACTGTGCAACCCGCATATGGCATGTTGAGCGTTTTTATTCATGTTGTATAATCCTAATACTGTGACCTCAGTATAATCAAAATAAATAACCATGTTCTTAATAATTGGATCAGTGTATTTATGTGGTATTAGAGGAACACTGGAAACACTGGAATCCACACTACAAAGTTGCCCGATAGTGTTTTTCCACGAAAATTAAAAAAGGGGGAAAAAAAAAAGACAGACAGACATGAGCTGGGCGTCAGAGTTTGCGTGGAGTCTTATTCAGGAAGAGGCAGGCAGAGACAGACGCACATGTTCATTCCTCTGACAGCAACAAAGAGCCAATTGTAGGCTCCACCTGCCTGCGTAAATCTCTAGTCTGCAGCTGACTGGGAGGGTCTGCAGCCAAATCACTCTATCACCCCCACAGCTCCTCTGCGTCCCCTCCCTCTCTGTCACGTGCACTCGCTTTCTTCTCCCTGAGACAATTTGGGAGGGTTTATCAGTATGCAATGAGTGTGCCTAAAGGGCGTTGAGATACAGGACGCAGACAAAGTAGGTGGTTCTAGTTTTGACTGGATCCTAACAGCTCTCATGTCTTGCGTCTCAAATTTCACAATACAGGAAATCCTCACAGGGTCACACGCTGAGCCGATGAGCCGGCCCCCTCTCCCCTCCTCTTGTCCCGGCCAGCTGCGGTGGCCAGGCTCCCTCACATCAATGATTATTACTGGCCGCCTTGAAGAAATCATCCAGAGACCTCATTACGAATTTGTAGCCTGATTCCTGCATGCAGCCAGCCACGCACAAAAGACTGAGAGCCAAAAGAGCCACATTTCAGTGACCTATCAAATCCAACTGTCACATCGTTTAAAAATTATAATTTGATATCTGACCACAGTTATGTTAGTTAATGGAATCAGTCTTATGTCACATAGATCGGTCATTTTTCTGTCTCTACAGCCAGCTCCAGATTCACCATCTGTTTCTAATGATTTTCTTCTCTGCTGCAGAAATGGCAGTTTCAGTGAGCCATGTGGCTCTAAATGAAAACAATTTTGTTCCCTGTGAAGAGTGTGAGTGACCCTGAAAAACCCAGAAAAATTAAGTGATCATCTTTAAGAACCATCTAACCAGAAGTACCACTTTTTGAGATAAAAGTTTGGATGGTCATGTGTTGCGAAAAATGTGAAACCACAGGCTCACGTAAAATATTTTAGCATCATCTCGTGATGAGCAGCAATAGGGTTAGACAAGATGATGAGAACACTTTCAACTGTGTTAGAGCTGTTAACTCAGTTTTATCTTCAAATTTGAGATTATTGTCAGCCTGAACAAGGACTCATGATCTTACCAAAGGGTCACAAGTTATTCTGAGAGGTCATAAGAGAACTAATAAGAGAGTAAAACAGGTTAAAAAATATTATGTTATTCCAAAAGCTTTGCCTTTTTTACAAGCTTTTTGTGGATTACAAGACCCATTTACTTTGTGAGACTTATAAAAGTCATTTAAACACAGAAAGTTTAATAAAGGAAGGTATGTTTTGTTTTCTTTAAGGGGCTGCTGCTTTAGATTATCTCACAGTACGCTGTAAAGTGCTAAAGCCGCTTTGTCCACACTCTGTTGGTCTGTTTCATCACTGTCTATTAGAAAACTTGTCATTTATCATTAGAAAAGCATCTGATTAAGCAGGGGGAGAACCACACACTAACACTCACATGTGGCAGACATGGGCCAAGAAAGTGCTGACCAGGCTCTCATGTTTACTGCAGATGTCCCTCTGAAACGAGCTCTTCAGCCAGTCCTCAATGTTGCACACTTGAAGGACCCTGCTGGAGTACCAGCAAATAGTCAAATAGCGCAATGAGGGTCCCAGCACAAAGTTGTCCCTCTTCAGCTGACAAGGGGAGCTGAAGCGAAGTAGATTCCAGAGACGGGGGTCCAGGAAGACCTCGCGCAGCTGATGACAGGTAAGGGACAAACTCCTCCGGCTGTCCTTGTCCAAGAAGGAGAAAAGGTGGAGGAGACATTCGCGGTTGAGTTGAGTGAGCTGCATGGTGAGCCGTACCAAAGCAGAAAGAGAGGCCTCGTCTCCGGGGCGATGATAGGCCTACTGGTAAGCAGCAACAATGAGCCTGCAGCCTGTATTGTGTGGCCTAGATACATGATGCCTCCTCAGGCACACGCTGGAGGCCTGCACATATAAGGCCGGGGAATGCATGCTATTTTGGGAGGACAACTGCCGGTACGGTCAAAGATGGAAGTGTTTGAGCCATACGCTCCCTTTCCATCTGTCATGGCTCTCAACAGGCGGCAAGCACTGGACTGAGCCAGATGTTTACACTGCCCTGGCCTAGTTCTCAGCTACAGATACACACTGAGTGACACAGAAAGAGAAACACCTCCACACATCATACTGCAACACTGCAGCCCCAGAATATAAACTATAAACTTAACTGGTATTAACTAGTCAAAATGTTTAGATTCTGAGGATTAACTCAAAAGTGTTGCCCTTCACTTTAAAATCTGTTTTGAATGGTTGAATGGTCACTTTGCATAAAGTGCAGTTTGACATCAACAGGCTGTTTTGACATTCATTATAAATGAAGGTCCAACCCAACAACTTATATTACACATTAAAAGGACCGTGAGAAGTACTATTATATTTAAGATCATTACCAACTCCAATTATATTATTAACCTGACCTGGCAAACCCTTTGTGAGGAAAAGTCATCAAAACAATGAGTGTGACGTCAGACTTTGCCTAAAAGAACATAGTGAACTATGACTCAGTGTTTTGAAACACCGAGAACATACTGAGATTGCAAAAAGGAAAAATCCTATTATATCTATGTCATCACATCACAGTTACTAGTTCTGTCCTGTTCCACTTGTTATCACCAACCTCTAAAAAGAATGCAGGACATTGGGAAATGCCACCGTTGGGAAGCTGATTACCATCTGTACCGTGACTCACAGTGTGTCATGATGTCCTTAACCAAAGCCTCTGATCTAACAAACACAATGCGATGTAGCTTATTATTGGCAGCTGCGATCTAGCCTTCAAGAGAAGAAGAAAAAAGGAAGGCGGGGGGGTAAAAAAGGGGCCACTTGTGTCATTAATGGAGGGAGAGTAGTGAGCCCACAGCCACCTGTGAGCAGGCGAGGAAGAGCAGCTGTTCCTCATCATACAGGAGTGCTTGTTCCTGCCTGAGCGAGAAGGCTGACTGGCTGGCACGTGTCCCGAGGGGGGCTCTTATGTGTTAGTGTGGGTGGGTGGATGGAAGGATGGGTGGGGGTTGGGGGGGTTAAGCCAGAGGGAAGCGAAAAACAAAATAAACCAAAAAAAAAAAAAGGCGTGCCGAATCTCTCTTTGATTTTACTTGTACATACCAGTGGCTGTCTATAATCACAAACTGTAATCTAGGTGAAATGAGGTCAGCATAGAAACACAATGTACCTTCTGTTCAGCCCACAAAAAACTCAAACGACATGTCAATCAATCATTACGTGTACACTGAGTTGTACACATGTGGTGTAAACTTAACAATAAAAGATCCTTAAGGGCCATGAATCATAGAAAAAAGTACAATCTGAGAGAATTACAGGTAAGCATGGAAAGATATGCCAATAATTTATATTAATGATTGTTTTTATTCAGCATAAATGAATGGGCTATAACATCATAAAGCGGAGAGGAATGCTTTGCACAATTTTCTAGCACATGATAAAGAGTCTAGGGACTTTTTTTGTCTTAAGAACTCTTTCAGAATTATATTTTTCAAGCTGTTTTTCTAAAAAAAAGTCTTGCACGCTAATTATCTTTTAAGATAGCTTAGATAGTTTGTCAAAATGCAGACATCATACATTTCTCGAGTTTAAAATTTTTAATTATTTAGTGAAATTATTATTTTCCATTTTTTTAATAGAGATTGTTCTTTACAAGAAAATGTGGCAACATGGCTCTCAGCTTTATTACTCTGAACGTAAGTGGTTTCTGTCATTCATTTTAAAAAGTAATGGTAGAAAAACAACAAACCTGGCTTCCTGTTTAGTTTTAACTGCTTAAATGTTGTCTGACTGTGGTAATGGGTTCACTTAGTCACTTTAAAAAGAAGGATGAAATTTTAATTTGTTTCCTCAAAGACACAAAAAAACAAAGCATCAAGAATTCAAAAAAAGAGATTCTTCATTGTATTTTATCACTTTGCCTGGTACATGTTTTAAAAGAGCATTTCATCAGAGCCTGTTTCAAGGCCCGTTTTAGATCAACATCCAAAGTTAAATTATACTCCAGCTTCAATACAAACAAAACAACATGAAAATAAACATTTCTTTCACATTGGTTCTGGTCAAGAATTTGTTTTCTGAAACAAAAATCTTTCTAAAGCCCTGACGAGGACTTGTCAGTCAAAAAAAGCGTTTCAGACTATAAGCTAAAATCAGTACGAGGTTTTCATGAGGTGGAAATTAAAAAATTAGACACTTACAAAACAATAGAAACTTTGTATGGTTACACTGAAACAGTGTCTTGACGTGACAATCAATCTCATCAGTCTAGACTAAACATTGGACCAACTGAGGTTTTCCAAGGCTACAGCTTTACTTCACTATTTTAAACAATCACCTTTGGAATCTATTACATATGCAGAGGTCTACCTCCGGTGAGGAATACAACATCAAGGAAATAAATGTAAAAAGTCATACTAAACAAAACTCAAGCAGTTATGCAATTATACATGATGCCGTCATGCAGGTCTGTAAAAACATAATAGTTGCACATACATTAAAAGGTGAAAATTAACTATTTAAATAAAGCACGGTGAGAAAAATTGATTGAGGTGAAGCCAAAATGGAGTGATGAGCTGGTCTGAGGCAGTCTGATGGAATCACTGTGCAACAGCTTGTATTGCTTGGCTGGCTTCCTCTGTTGCAGTCTTTTCTGAGGTATCCCTATCTGTTGCAGCATCCAGTGAAGCCATGTCTTCACCCTCGTTTTCCAATGCAGTATTATCTGGGGCTGCAGCATCCAGGGTGCTCATGAGTGGGTCATCCATGTCCCTCAAAATCACATCTGTGGCGACCGTGTCTGCTGCAACTCTGTCCTGAGCATCTACTTGTGAAGAAACACTGTCCACGGCTGCCGTGTCCACATCAGGCTTGCCGGTGACTGTGCTGTTTGTGGCAGGCTTGTCTGAGGCCACCTGTCCAGTCCTCTCCACATAAAAGAGGATGTAGGCCTTGGCCTTCCTCACTGTGTCCTCATTGGTCAGAGTCACTGTGCTGTCATTGAAGTGGTACCAGCGGCCCTCGTGGCTGCCATATGCTGTATAATGCCCTGATCCAACCCTGTGAACACAGACACATATATCACGTTCTGCTGTCTGGCTTCTAACAAGATTTCATTAACTGCTGCTGAAGTCAGAGGGACACACTCAGCTCAGAGGCAGTGCAACATCGCCACCTAGAGGCCAAAGATTAAACACCAGCACTTTGATGACTGGTTCTTTTGGCACATCTAAACACATTTTCAAGGACTTTCAGCCTAATGCCTTTTAGTTTTTTAGTGGCTTCATGAATTTTTAAACTGCAGCTGCCCACAAGGCTTTTCAACTAAATTGGATCTGAGCTGTTTATACAGCAGGTGGGTGACTGACTGTGGCAGGCAGGGCTTGTTGGCAGGCAATAATGTACAGATCTATGGTTGTGTGTTTTATTTTTCTTTGTTTCTAGGTAGGGAACCAGCTGTTTATTTTACCACCGTGGTAACAAAAGCACATTTTGCATTCATCTGAAAACATAATCATATGTCACTTGGGGGGGGGCATATTGACCCCAAACAAGTCTGATAAATGAAGGATGCAGCAGCAGTCTGCTAGGCTTGTGTCAATCGGCAATTAGATTATATATTGACTGTTGAAGGATAATCATCAATTGCCTCTCATAAGTCAATACTAACTGAACCTTACTTAACCCTAAACCCTGAGATAATAATGCTGAACAAAACAAGACGCTTCTTTAATTCTCACACCAAAGTCACACTGACTGTTACATAGCTTGTGAGATATACTTGGTAACATATTTATTGAGATCTGGGTTAACACATAATGTTCCAAATACAAGGTGATGTGTTTTTGTGACACTGGGCTATCAGAAGTGTTTATGCACACGTTTCATTTAACAGACACACTCTCATTTTAATCTATGCAGTAGTCGGCAAATGCTCAGTCCAGGCCTGCATCTCAGCTGTCTCAACCGGTGACTATAAACGATCCAGCTGGTGCAAAGTAGTGCTCAGCGCAGTGATAGTGTCATTGCTGGTTTCTGACTAATGCAGTTGTCATTTTTACACCCTGTGTCTACAATGTGTGAGGCTATTTATGTAATGTAAGAAAGGTCTGAAAAGTTTTAGATTAATGCCTGAATCTTTCAATGACATTTAAAAGTCACTGCATGTCGACCTGGCATTTTAAGGGAATGAAAGACGACATCCCGATTGGTTTTATTCTTGTAACACCCCGAACAATACAACTTGTTTGCACCTTGTAACTCACTTTGTGCCAAGATTACAAAGTGTTTAACTGGCAAAAGTGAAGTAAGCGCTCAAAATGTGGAGTGCGGCATGCTGCATGTTCTGCTCAAAATAGGCGCTATTGTTAAATTGAATTTTTTAAGTCAGATGAGATGCTTCTATTCCTTTTTTTCTTCCAGATGCCAAATCTGATACCTGAACTTTGTGTACCTGCTGATACAGGTTATTAATCTGATACCAGTGTGTTTAAAAAAAAACTAACATCATGTTTTAAAAGCTGTATAGATGTTGTGTTATGGGTGCACCTGAAATTACACAAGTTGCTAGCTACTTATGGGCATTTGTAGCAAAACAAGAGCATGAGAATCTGCTATGGAAGTAGCAGGGTCCCTTTCCTAATAAATACACTGTGTGGCATCAGATTGGTACATGGACTTGAGTACTCACTGATACCCAATCCAGTAACAACAACCCTTGTTAAGTCTGCTGTTTTATGTCTGAAAATACAAATGTCAGTTTTCATTTGTGTTTGTAATAAGTCTGTAAAGTGTGATATCTCAGAACATGGTCGTCTAAATTGGAAACTGTCATTTTTGTGCTGGTTATTGGTTAAATAACTAACTCTCCAATCTCATTACTCCCACTGCCACCTCTTGAGCAAAATGTGTACTGACGTCTAAGGTTGCTATTATTGGACAGTATGAAAGCAGAAGCCATCACTGAAACCTAGTATTTGCTTGTTTAACAGCAAAACAGATAAACCTTGAACAAATTTCAATTTCAACCCCACTGTTTATGTGCCATATTTATCTACTCACCCAGATCCATGATGCACTACGACAGCAACAAGGTCATACAGGCAACTTTCTGGTAATGAATTCTCTGGCTGCAAACACATGAGAAACAAAATAAGGCTTTCCTTTCAGGGCCCTCAGTTCCACCCACAACATCACACCTCGAAAATTTACAACTTAAAGGAGACAGACCAGTTATCATTTGGACATGACTGAACAAAAAAATATGGTACCTTCAAATGCAAAATGCAATTTTATGACCTAAGATTTCTGTTATTTTCCAGATGTAGTGATTCCCTGATCAGCCAGCAGGGGTCAACAATGCTCCTCTGGTTACCAGCTAACAAAACATGTTTTTTTTGACTGAGAATATAAATCCATCATTAGATGACTATTTAAGAGAAAAATTCAGTAAGACTAAATCAGTGGTTTGGCAAAGGAACTATTGCAGTTTTTGAAAATAAAGTGACCTCCTGTATGCATGTTTCAAATAGTCTACTTTCATGCTGTCTGCGGCTGTTCAGTTTGTGCCCAATTTACAATGCAGCCATTACAGCTCACCGTTATATATCACATGCTTTACCAAGTCAGATGTTTAGTCACATCATGAGGGAGATCTTAAGCAAAATTCTAGTGTTTTTGACTCATTTTTAAAGTGACCAAACTGTAACCCTTCATTACATAGGTTTAAATTTGGCACAAGTACACAAAGTCATTGTGGTATTGTGATGTTTCATAGAAGTATGTCTAAAGTAATACCAATAGAATGTCCACAATGACGACTTAAGCAGTCTTGTTTTTCTCTTGGAGACTTTTATAATAGTGACGGACAAGGTGTGGATGGACACACACACAATTTTTAAGATTTATTTTGATAGACAATATTTTGAAAACTCCCTGACTTACCAAACATTTCCATTAAAATTATAAACCTCAAAACTATAGTGTAAAATGTAATGAGCATTTTTTTCAGTTTTGAGCTCACCTCAAGTAAGTAGCCTCTCATGTCCAGGCCTTTCAGAGGAAATTCCACATAGGTATCCACCTTGTTTCTTAAAAAAGCTGTCCAGTGGAATCTTTTTAGGTGCAGACACAAAACCTGCAATCAGAAATTTAGAAAAAAAAAATAATCATACTATACCTAAACATATTTCTTTTTCCTTTACTTTGTTTTCGTAGAATAAACAGTCAAAGCAGCAAACAGTAATTAAAGGTTTTAAGAATTCTGTATTCCTACCTTTGGCAGTTTCTGGATCCAGAACTTCTTGGTGGATTTCTGTCGCTTTTTGCACTTGTGGCAATAGTACAGCTCTGTTTCATCAAGTTCTTCCAGGTCAGTGAAGCTACGCAAGCAGTCTGAAACAATACCAAACAAATATAAATTGCAGTCTTAGTTTCAGCAGTAAACAAATAGAAACTAGTGTTGCAATTCAAAAAAAAAAAAAAAGTTAATTGGGTATGACAGTGGGAAACTAACCGCGTAAGGTGCATGTCGGCCCCGGCTCCTGGTCCTTACTTCTCTTTTGTCTGAACTGGCTGGGAATGTCCAAAGATAGATCTGTGTGAAAAAGGCAGGAAAAAACACCTTATCATGCTTTAATCATATACCCCTACATGAATATATTTACATTCTGTCAGAATTTACAGGGGAAATGGCTTTGGGAAATTAAAAAAAAAACAAAACTAAAAAGCAAAGAATATTCAGCCTCTCTTTTACTTGCTTACCAAGAAATGGATCAAACTTTCGAGATTCTGTCCCACATATCAGGCAATTGACTTCATTTTGAAGTATTCCACCAAAATTTGATGTGACAACACTGGCACTGCCATTTCTATAATTAATCAAAAGGTAAAAAAGCAGATTTATTCAATGATGCACAGTTAAATCTTCTGGCATTCAATCAGCGCAAGCATGCATGTATTTATTTAAAAAACAAAACAAAACAAAAGAAAACACAAAGTATAGTAAAATTAGATTAAAACATAAACCTGCAAAAATAAAACCAAAGTAAAGTTAGATGGGCTCACATGCAGCATCTGCCCTCTGCGGTGGAGAGCCTGATTCCATCCTGAGGTGAGACTGGATGAGCCGCTCCATTGCGACTGCACTGGAGCTCTCTGTGCAGGTGGTCCAGCAGGTAACGCATGAACTCATGAGCATCCTGCTGCTGATAGCCCCTAAACAAACAAACAGAGCTTTAAATGAAATAAAACTGACAACAACCCACAACAGATTGTTTCAGACTGTAATGCATATTGCCTCTTTGACTAAAATATACTACACCTAAGTACACTGGCAAAACAGAACTTTTTACTGCTAAGTAGTAGGAACTTAATTCTGGCAAATTCTTCGTATGATGTACTACCTGAAACTTGGCATGATTTTCCATATAGCATAAAACAAGGAGTCTGGACTGAAGGCAGTCTGGCTGCCCTGCCACAGAGAACAAAGAGTTTTCCTGAACTCCTCCACCAAAGACCTACACAATATAAAGAAACCCTATTACAAAGCAGCACAACCTGGAACATTAAATTAAAAAATCATTAGTGAATGTTTGACCCCCAAACATGTACCAAAACTTGTGTATAACTGTGTTGTGCAATGTTTTTTCTTATTTTTCTACACTGTTCATGCAGTGTTTTTCTGGTCACTCTTTTTATTAGACTATTTCTGTTCTAAGGTGTGCATTTCTGGACTTGCTCTGAAGCAGAATGGTTAGAGAAGAAGAATTTTTGGAGGGTTGTCATTCATTATCACTCACAATGAACAATTTTACACTTGCATAAATTTAATTCCTATACATGCACTCAGCCCACAAATCCCCCCTCCTCCAGAAGAGGACCTTACACACTGTTGTCCCCTTGGCTGCGGGTGTGGTACATCCTTCTTCCTGCCGTCTTACCACTGCGAAGAGCCACTGCAGGCAACTCCTTGAAATAACAGCTGAACTGCTCGATGTTGCTGTCAAGGAAACAGGTTTTGTAAAAACATGTTTCACATGTGATGTGAACAAAACTTGTGGAAAACAGAACAGGCAGGAACAACTCTAATTCAACCATGTCTAAGGTTTACACAGCTAAAGTTAGAATGTAATTAATAAGAAACTGCAATAAAAACACTATAAGTCTGCCTCAGTTCTTCTGAATGATCACATAAATGTTTTTAAATTACACCACTGCCAACCTCTGTCTTTGGTTTTGGGCTGCTTTGGTTTTCTTACAACAAAGCAATACTCTTCAGATGACTGTTTAAATTTCATAGCTTTTCAACAACAAAAAACATTGTGTCTCAGAGCCTTTCCAAGTAACTCCACTTAAAACTGAGGGTTTCAGAAACCAAGATTGAATCTCATTCAGCTTAACTATTTCCATTCATCTATGCCTTATTTGTGTTCTGCTAGCTCCTGCAGTATTTATACATGTTGCATAAGTGGTTTTTAATTTGATGCACTATTATTTGTTCATTGTACACTTTGTACAATGTATTACTTGAAATATTAGATTTAGTAATAAACTGGCTGCCCCATACTGTGTATCTGACAAGCTCTTTCATCTAACCTTCTCTCTAGATGTCTGTTGGGTTATACATTCTGGATTTCTTTCTATTAAAGCCTATATAAAAGTATATCATGTTTTTGTTTAAAAACTTGAACAGAAAGCAGAATTGGATAATAGAAAAAAATTTGAAGTTGTTTCATGCTGAATTGATAGTGACCTAAAGGTTGCCCAGAAATTGGAAAAGAGTTTACATTTCTGTTAAAAAATCTGTGGCAGACTTAGGTAAATGATCAGCAATAATAAAAAGTTTACTTGATATAAATTAACTGTGAAAAAAACATAGTAAAATCATTTAGGAACCGGGTAAAATATGTGTTAGCTAGGAAATCTGGTTTTGACTGGGCCTTGTTGAAAGTAGCCTGTGTAATTCCCCTGACTGTGCCCCAGACTGTATTAATAAAGGATGACTGGTTGTGGGGCCCCGGGTCTACAGGGGTAGAGCCACCAAACCATGCTGCAGAACCAGTTTACCAGCCACATACCTCATTCTCAGTGCAGATCCTTACCTGAGAGACTGCAGAATGGCATTCATGAAGCAAGTGTTGCCCAAGTTCCGCAGGCCTGTAGCACCTAGCGCCACCCCGTCCTGAAACAGACAAGTTGGACACACATTTTCTTTGATTAGAGTCCCGTCCAACAGTGTGAATATGGGAAAGAGGACTTTGAGCAAAGTTTAAGTGGTAGTATAAGCCTGTTTTGCGAAGATACCATTGCAGAGTGGCTGCAACTTTGTTTCTCTTAGGAACGGAAACAATCAGAACATCTTGCACCACTTACATTATCTTTAACTAATTTGCTGTCAGGAGCTGGGCTTTCCTGAAGTTTTCTTTTCCTCTGTCTGTCACTCATCAGTGCTGAGCTGTGAGAGAGACACACAAGTAATCAGGACACCAATCTTGTATTTATCATATTGTAAAAACATCTTTTAGTGTGTCTTCATGATAAGGCTGATTTTTGGGGGGCTAAATGTTGACTTGACTGTTTATGTTAAACATGGTAAGACTATTAAAGCCAATGCTTCATCATAATTGTTCTTACATGATTTTGCAAGTGCATTTACAAATTTATTCTTAGTTTCTTTAGACAAGTACTTACTTTTCTAAACTCTGAAGATGTTCCCTTACCCTCTGCACCTGCCCAAGTTTGGTGTCATTGACAACAAAGTCATCACATCTGTAACTGCAAAATCCACATTAGTCAAGTAACATACATATTTGAGATTTAGAGCGATTAAAACTTTACATAAGAAACACAGTTTTTATAATGATAATTAAGAAACACTTGATTCCTGTTGTCAATCCTTTCACTGTTTGAACACTTTCATTTTCAATACTTTTACTTTCATCTTTCTGCGTAGTTTTGCAGTGCCCCACAGTGAGTCTAGATTACACTCATGAATAGTTTGGTAATGAAAGAAACTCACCAGAATACACTGTAGTTGCTGCTGTCCATGCACACAGAGTGATGAGTTTTTTCTTTCTCCTGTTTCTCACCCTTCTTTTGACTGACAACTTGGGTCTCCTCAAAGTGTTTCTTAGCATGTCCATTGACATATCTGTATAGGAAAGGATCGCTTTATAAACACACAACATCTGAAACTACCTGAAAACAAACTACAAGATACTGTAACAGGTACTAATAAAAAAAAACTTTTTTGTGTGAAGTGTGCAGAGTATGTTTTCAAACACAATAAGATAAGTCTTAAAGCATTCTGAAAAAGTTTTCATAACAGTGATTAACTGTTCTCACATGACCAATGTTATTCATAATCTGTCCAGAAAAAAATAGATGCTTTGCTCTGTGACTTGAATGGAGGTAAAATACACAAGAATAACCTGTGGCAAGCCAGACTCATCCTAATATAATGGCAGCTTAGGAAGAGTGGCTTAGGCAAATACTTAACCTGTATTTCGTAATGTCAGGTTTTAAGGATCTTATTCACACATAGCAATCTCAATGGCCAACAACTGAGTTCTGAAGACTAAAAATAATCTTAATCAACATCTATTTCATGGCTCTAAATGGCTGACTTGTCAGTCCCAAAGTCAAAACCCTGTAACCCTAGTAACTGCAAGTCTAAGAAACAATTAAAAAACTTGAGTATTACTTATGTTTCTCATGTAGTGTGTCTTCTAGTGTGATCACACAAAATAACATACACCAACTTACCTTCCACAATGGACCATCAGACAGGTAAGACAAATCCATGGGCTTTTATTGGACCTACAAACTGGAGATAAAAGATAGAGGCTGACTTAACTGGGAAATATCCAGTTATTGAAACAATGTATCACTGTCATATGATTTTGGATGGATACTTTTTTCACTGTGTGTCTTGTGAATTGAGATCTACTTTTGTGTTTGCTGTTGCATTGACTTTTAGCTACAATATCTATCTGGCTGACATAAACATGGCATCGTCGGTACCGCAGAGGCAAGCATATAAACTACAGCACAAATACCTGAAACATATTTTTCCGTTACCATCAGTTTTGGTAACGTTACATGGCTGACAAACTCTTTTCTTACCGTTGCAACACCAGGAGGACGGAGCGCCGTTGGGGAACCTGGAGGAGTCGACAGAAGAGCTCACGTTGGAGCTCAGATGAGGGCACTCCATTATTGTAAATTGTGAATAATACAGCTAATGTTAGCCAACACTGGACATCTATACGTTACCAGGAAACAGGCAGCTAACAATAGTTAGCCAATTAACCTAAACTAGCTTGCTAACGTTAGCTGGCCAACTACTTCTGTTCGCGAACGCACGTTTTCCTGTTTTTGCTAACACTCACACGTCAGTTATCAAAGATATTTCTTTAATTATCTCAGGGTACAGCTGTTAACAGAAAATAAAGTTAGTGCCGTTTCCACCCTGACATACTGTGAATTAAATAGTTACGTTATCTTTGGTGTATAGGGTAGTAGACAACTGCTGGCGTTTGCCACAAACAAATGGAAATAACTTGAGGAAGTGACGTTGTGTCTGCCGGCTAGGCAGTTGGCCAAAACAAAGATGAAAAATCTTGTTGGAGAAAGAAGGACCACTTCCTTCTTCGCCTAAATTCCTCGGAGGGCTTTGAAATGATATAGTTGCTTAAATATATTAAGAGTGCAGTCTTTTCTTTTGTAATTAAACATACTGCCGTTTTTGGCTGACATCTGAAAGCTTTATTCTTTAACCTAATTAAGCCAAATAGCAAGACTGAACTTATGTCACCATGGTACGCATGCGCAGTAGAGTGCCACTGCTCTGCTTCCGACAACGTAGCACCGTACAGGCGGTGAATTGTTTCTTATAATACAGGCAATACATATGGGTTTCCCTTCACATTTGTCTGTTTGATTTTTGTTTAGTTTAGTTTTGTTTGGTTTTTGTTTTGTCTGTTTGTTTGTTTACTATAAATATCACTTACATAATAATCAGACCAGTGTTTCAGAACTATTTTTGGAACGCTGAAACTGGAAACCTATTTTGATTGTTAAGGACAGTATACATTTCACTGGCAAAACGTCATGTTTTACTGTTTTTGCAATGGTTTATATAATACTTGGCTTATCATCACAAGAGTGTCAATATCATTTCAACACCGAATCTAACATCTTTAAACTGTATGTTTCTGGGAGAGGCAAGCTATGGCTTGTACAAGTGATAGATTGCTCATATAGGAAACTCACTGCACTGCACTCACTGCAAGACACACCTGTTATTACCTCTTTTTGCACTTTTGCAACATAAAACTCTTGGCATCAATTTAGTATTCATGTAGGCCAACATAATTTGATGGTTGGTTTAATTTTTTTAATGTACAGACTTATTTTGAAAGCAGAGTAATCCATTTTGATGAGAAAAACACAAATTTTGTTAGAACTGAATAAATCAATGCTTGTTCATTGTTTCATAATTAACTTTGTATGTGTATATGCCCATCAAATGTTGTTATATTTAACTCTAACTTCAACATAGGACATGGAACTTGAGTGTAAGAAAAAAACATTTTATTTACTGAAAGATGAACCCATTACAGAGCATCCAGTCATTTGAATCACAAAGCAACATGTGCCAGTTGAATATCATTTTCCATCCAAATACTTGTTTTAGGTAAACAAATTTACTTACTATTCAGGTTTACACTAATGCTTTAAAATGGAAACATATTTAAAATTCTCTCTTAGTTCCATTTCATTAATAGTCTTCACACATGGTTTTTTTGCTTTACAAAATAAAATTTGCATTTCATCAATAATGGTAGGACACTTAATAATTGGATGAATGCCAGCAGCATATTCTATTAAACTAATCAAAAAGCTTAAATCTAAAATAATCATGCTGAAAACCCGGTGCAACAGCACAAAAGCACCTCCAAAGAGCGTATCTGCAATGTATTTTGTTAAAAAAAAAAACACTGTTCAAGAATCTCTTCAGTACAAAAACATATAAGTCTAGATGACAATTAAAAATGTTTTATAAATGTTAACACCATCTAAAGTGAATAAAAAAAACAATAGCGCTCTTTCATAAGATTTCACCTAAAATAATGCATTCTAATAATTCTGCAAAGCTGCTTTGTCATTAATTATTTTATACCCCAAACACAGAGCATGAACATTCAGTGATATACATCTATACATTTTAAAATAAGTGAGAGAAAACATGAAAGGTTGTCCTTAACAATTTTACGTTAATTTTATGTCTTTACAACCTGAAAGATTTACAAAGGCTGTGCAGGAAAACATAATAACAGAGAGTGTGCAATTGGTATCATTGTCCAAAAACTTGCAGTAAATATGTGTTGGGTTGGCACATGTCTTTAGAAGACTTCAGACATTTTTCAGCATATTTTTGAGCCTGGTGGTGACGCAATTATATTTTGGAAACTGTGAAATGATTATTAGTATTTAAGGTAATTCTGTGCAAGCACATGAGTATCCGAACTTGGAATGATGCAGGTGTGTTCCTGTTGATGCCTGATAACTGTCTTAAAAACTACACTGCTTTAAACAGAAACTTTTCAAAAAAGATGTTTTTAGTGATTAGTGTTTTCTCATAGGGCTGCAATTAACAATCAACACCATCTATGTGAAAGCTATTTTTTAGATCAATTGTATGTTTTTGTCCAGAGCCCAAATATATCCAGTTAACAAAAAAAAAAGGAAATCTTTGCATTTTTTCTGGAAAAATGATGTCAGTGATTAATCAGTTATCAAAATAATTCATCATGAATGTTGCATAAGTCAACTAATCAATTAATTAACCAATGTTCCATACTCTTTAACTATTCAGATTCATATTGGATTGCTGAATGAAAGTGAAGGATAATGATAGCAAGAAAAAACTACAACCTCAGAAACATCACCTTGCACATATTGTAGAGGTGAAACAACACGGAAAATTGAACCAAATTGTAATGGCCATAACATGTCAGTAAAACAACAAAGTTGGACTTGAATGTTGTAAATCATTGAAATGTTTTGTATCATGATTAGTAGATTTATGATACAAAACCAAACAGGTAAACATTCCACAATTTGGTCTTGTGGATTTTTCTACGCCATTTCAATCCCTTGCTCCCCCCCCTGAAGAGGTGCGTCAGCTTTGGGCTCTTTACTCTTCCCCTTTGCCTTCTTCTTCGTGGGGCCCTTTTTCCTAAAGTATAAAACAGGACAATCAAAAAGGAGCATTCTTTAACTGTAAGTAATGCTATTGCTTTTTAAATGCAGTCCATCGTAAATATCTGTTATACTTCAAAGGGAAAAAGAAAGGTCTTACTTTGATTTAACAGTCAGGACAGCCACAGTTATGATGACAGCAGCGATAATGACACCAAGCAAAACCCCGAAGATGATTGCTGTTGAAAAGGACAGTGAACAATGTTACAGATGAGTAAATTTCATGCAGACTAATTTAATACAAAAAATACAAACAAAGGATTTCTCAATGTTTTTTTACAGTTGATGCAACCAGTTAGAATGTGGATTGTAATGTTAAAAAAAATGTTTTGGCTTTAATAAACTGTTACAGGGAAAACAGAGATCTGTTCTTCTTAAATTGTCGCTTTTCAAATTGAAAATAATTTAAAGTGTTTTGTAGATTAAGCCTGTCTTCGGTTTGTCAAGGATCATTGTGTGTCTACTGACCGAAAGGGGTGTCTGGCTCGTCATCCTCATCTCCATGACCGTCATCTTAGAACCGAAACAATATATATCAGCATGTTAAAATCATATCACTGTACCCTATTTTTAAATGTCGTGACCGACTTATTAGCTGCAAAACATACAAGAACATAATAATGTATTAAAATTTTAATTATCACCAAATGTTCAATACAGAGAAGTCTGTGCTCACCGTGGACCCCATCACAAGTGGCATTGCAGCTTTCAATGGTTCGAAATCTGTTTCCATTTCCGTTGCATCCAGACCATTGGAATTTTTTGCATTTGTCATTATAAGAATCGTAGTAATACCTCACAAGCTGACTAGTACATTTGCTACCTATGGCCTTTTTTAGGTGACAAGCCTCAACCTCTGCAAAGAGAAAACATCATCCTTATTATTCACGTCATCATCAGTCGCAGTCATAGCAGTGGTCACTGTTTATTTTTAAAAAGCCCAAATATGATTATGTATACACATTGCTCAGCTACACAAGCAGTTTGTAAAAGCATCAGGCGTATTCAATCACACTATCCTCTGGTATCTGTTATGAGTAGTTTTGCTATTTCACCACTTGGTGGCGTATTACTAATACACAATGCTGAAAGGCCTTTCTGCAGGCTCTGAAGAAATAAAGTAATTACTTGGAAAAAAATGATGTGTGTATCTACATTCAAATAAAATGGAATATAGCTGGGCTCATTCAGTTGACACACAAAACAGCATTGGCATTGATAACACATAGATTTTGTGGTCATATAATGAGCTCACACCTAAATAAATATATTGCAGGCATCTCTGCTAAAAATTTGGGTTGGGGCAAATATCAAAGAGACCCGCTTTTCCCTTTTCTTAGTTATGTTCAAGGAGACTTTGTCATGATGCATTGTTTCCTTTCATGGTCTTACAGGCCATAAAAGTCTACCTCATTAGCCAGATCATGCTCCAAAGTCCTCAGAAAACAGCCATGAAGAAGGACAACTGTTTTTTTTTTCTTTTTTAAAAATAGACTGGGTTAATCAACTTTTAGGCAGTCTTTGTAGTTCCATTTACCATTTTAAATGATTGAAACAAAGGTAGTGGTACAACCAAATGTTTTAATCCTATGATATCATTAAATCTTCTCACCGTCCATAGGGTAGATCTGCTCTGCATTGGTGGAACAATTTCTTATGCACTCTTTTTCAATCAGAAAACGGTTGCCATTCCCTCCTTGGCCTTTGTACACAAAAGGATAGCACAGATCCTCTTTGGCTTCGTAATATAAGAGAATTTGAAATCCCGTGCCTTCACCTTCATCAGGTTGCATTGAACAGAAGTCTGTTGGATCAAAAAGAAACTGTTAGTTTTGTTTGTAAGGGATGATGGTCTGGTTTTCAAGAAAAAATACAGTATTTTGGTGGGAAATAGAACAACTTTTGGCTATCGAGTAAGACAGTAAGGTTGCCATTGCACAGCTCCTTTATGGTAGGTGTTTCAGTTAATATCATCAACTTGTGATCATACAACTAATGTTTAACTAACCTCATCCCCAGGGACCCACTCCCTCTTTTTATGACAGCAATAAAGAGTATCAGTTCTGGTACAATTTCACTCCTCCCACACTTCATAGCTCTCACAAAAGGAAAGCTGTTATTTGACCGTTCTTTTAAGATCAAACTTTTTACCCACAGTGCGCCAAATTTCAGAGGGAAACTATCTAGCTTACCAACTTGCTATTCCTTAAAACTCAGTGTGGGCCTCCCCAATCATTTCCACACTTGTAGAGGAGACATGGAGTTGCAGGCTGACATAGTTTTGGTTCATCATGATCATGATCAGGATTATACAGCAATGATCTCAGTGTTTTAAATGTTTGGAATTATAGTGGAAGGAAATGTCCAGTCAGCTTAGCACAATCTTTAGCACTGTGTAAATTACATTTCCAGGAGGGTAAATGAGCACTAAATACCATCTTTTCTGTTTCAGTCATGGCTTAAGACAATCATTGCTGGCTCATTGCAGGTTACAACATTAACATAAAATCAGTGGAAGGAAAAAAAAGGAAAATACACTTTTATCCTGCTACGAGTTGCAGTCTAGGCTTGCATAATAAACTGAACCTTTTTTCTTCCTTTAAGTGTTTGAATTTCTGATGGAACCAAATATTTTTTTTCCCAATGCCACAAGAAAATATGCAGGAGTCACTCTTGTACTGTAGGCTAAATGATTCAGTCCACGGTGTATGAAGTCCCGCCATAACCGCCATTTTGCTCTAGATGGACTAAGGGTGAAGCTTTATTGCCTTCATTGAGTTTCACCGAAACTGATACGTTAAAGGGTAAAATATTGCTAATCATTTAGGCAACAACACATGTACACAGCATATGTATGAAATTTTGCTAAAAACCAATACAATGCAATATGTAGAGTTAGCGCTTACTTAAATTTTACTAAAGCTGAACCCACGTGCTAATAGCCTGGCCTCCTCTGAAAAGTACGCCAGGTCTATAAACTGGCACTCTCTTATTACAATTAAGCTAATTTAAGAATAAACTTTTAACATACCTGGCACTGAAAAGCTGGTTTTGATTGCAGCTAATGCAATCCCCAAAAACAGCAGGTGCTTCATCTTGCTGTTAGTCTTTGTGCTGTCTTTCCTGGACTGAATGAGGGTTGTAAACTACAGTAGGAATGGGTTGTCTTTGCTGACCTTTGGACCCGACGTCCCTCTAATAGCAACACCTTTAGTCAAAACAAAGGTTGTTAGCAAGGGACATCTTCCTCTTTCAATAGAAAAAAAACTATTATCAAGGAACAGATATCTTCCTCTTTTTACTGCATTTACTACCTTCCACAGAGAACTTGATTAGAGAGCATTTTTAGGAAATGTAAATCCCCTGTAACAGAGATAACTGTAAGAAGTTACTAAGTCTTCTTATTTTGTCATTTTGGCTGAAATGCTCATGTCAGCTTTTCATCCTCACAGTGTGAGCATTTTATTTTAGCTGTGTGATAATTCTTGTCAAGAACCCAGGTGAAAGAAAAACAGATTTCATAAATCTTGGAAAGGATGTGTCCGCAGGGTTTTGTTTTTGGTGCTGAACCAGAGTCAGATTTCCTATGTTGAATACCAAAAGGTAAAAAGGAAGCAGACACACATCTTCAAAGCTGACTAATCTCAAAGTAAACTGGTGAAATTAAGACAAGTAATTTTTTGTCCTAAAGATCTGTGTGTGAACAAACTGTCAGATATTAGATTTCATATATTTAATGTCACAAAGAAAATGAACACAGATAGATAGATAGATAGATAGATAGATAGATAGATAGATAGATAGATAGATAGATAGATAGATAGATAGAT
>JAPZDY010000023.1:15081013-15095855 GCA_029783645.1 Ctenochaetus hawaiiensis
GATAGATAGATAGATAGATAGATAGATAGATAGATAGATAGATAGATAGATAGATAGATAGATAGATAGATATTTAATCAGTGTTATTAAGAATAAGTTAACATCTTTACATGGGTCTATCTGATTTTGAACCGTTCTGTTTTGTTCAAAGCACAACACATGGTCAATTTTTCCTCAACAGATGTACTTATGATGTGCTTATGTAATCCCAGCTAACCTTCTTAAGTAGACCCACACAACAAAAATTGACGTTTTATTTACTCTGTTTAAATATAATTACAAACTGGGAGGGGCAGCACGTTTCTGAATATTTTCCCCATTGTTTGTCCCCACTTGGAATTTAACTTTTTTAACAACAACCACATTACTGAATACAGAATCACGAAAGTCTCCTGTATAAATACAAAATACCACAGGGTTATGTTATACCAGGTGCTCCAACATCAGCTTTGTTCCTGAGAAATCCTGTTTTTCACCAATTCCCAAAATATCAGCCTTGCACACAAGTTATCACAAAATATGATCACTGGATTACCAGTTATACTGGGAGTGCATTCAACTTGTATTCCCTCCATGCTTTCAATAAAGAAGAACTTCATAGCTAACAAGAATATATGTATACATGTAACTTTTAAAAGACATAACAAAACTGGACTTAGAGTTAGTAATAATACAATAAATATTAAGTAAGATTTGATTAAAAATATTCATTTTAAAGTAGAAAAGTAAAGTAGATCACACACTTAGAATAATTGGCAGAGGAATGGTTAAAGTAAGTTGGCTGCAAATGAATTGTTTACATGCAGTAGAATATTAAACAGCAATTAGATAGTTGATTCTAGTTTTGATGATACAAAAATTATTAGTAGTACTTTAAGTGGATCTAGCAAGAATTTAGAGCAGAAAATTATGTCTATATGAGAAATAAATTTGAGTGTGTTATGTCGTTGATTGGTAGTTACCCTTCTTTTCGCTTAGCTTCTTTTCTTGTTAAAAAATCCTGATTCTCTTAACATTTTATGTTTCTAAATTGTAATTTTTCATTCTCAGAGCACCTACACAATGTGCACTGAGGGTTTCAAGTCTTAACTTTGTTTTTGTGTAGCTTATGTAAGACCACATTTGGCTTCCATCTGTTATTGAAATGTCAGAACATCATTCTTATAGCATACGCATCTTAAATCAAAACTTTTCCCAATCAGCTGAATAAGAAAACAGTTTTCTAGAGTCAAACTCTGCACAGTGAGCTCAAACATGAGTTGAGGTGTGCTTCAAAATAAACTCCATATAGTTCTGTCAATGAGAGTATAGGGTGTTCGTTGCTGTTAGGGTAGGCATCCTTTTATAAGGTTTTTCCTCATAATCTTCACTTTGCTTTATGACTCCTGGCCAGTGGAGACCGGAGCACTTTGCAGACAGGTGGGGCCATTTTACAGTGTTGCCTCCAGAGTTTGTGTGTGGAGTATTCACACGTCTCCTGTCTACATTTGGCCAACCCGTCCATCTCCTGAATCTTCAGCGTCACGGAATCTGAAGGGTCGCAGATTTCAGCGGTACACCGGCGCACAAACATGCCGCTCTGCTTTTCGCGCATCTTTCGCTCCTTGAAAAGTGCGCCTTCGCTTGGATGCGGTCCCCGCTGTTGAGCTGTCACTCTCCGGTGACCAGATGACTCGGGAGGCTGGTTTTGTTGTTGCTCTGACGTCATGGGTGCTACAACGAAGCTGACAACATGGGTATAAAAAGCCGGTTTGAAGACTGGCGCACCAAGCTCCAGGCTCTTTCTCTGTACCGGGTTAACATCAGGCTCACCACACCAAGGGAGGGCTGAGGGGATCAAGATGCACTTTCTGAGTTTCACACCTTGTGTGCTACTACAGCTGACTTTCCTCGCTGGGCTGCATGGTAAGATCTTTGATGAGTGCCAAAAGTAGCCTGCTAGGATGGAGTGTTAGATTTGTACTGAGTTCAAGGAAGAAGAAGAAAATGTTTGCTCTGTAGAAGGATATGTGGGCTATTTAGTACTTTCATGTTATAAAGAAGTGATGCTTAATGACAGGTGTCTCCATTTACATGCACATGCTTTTTCTGAGGAATCAATACTTAGGATGTCTGTTACAAATAATTTGTTTTCTTATTGCTATCTTTCTTTCTTTGTTTTTATTTAAGCATGTTAAAAATTTAGTTAGCAGATTATTACAATATCTTTTAATACACAATGGGACATCATTATGTTTTTCTGTTTTTTTTCAGGTGCCAAATGGACCTACAATGGTGAGTTTGAAAATATTTTCCTCACAATTTTTGAATGATAGATTGTAAAAAAAAAAAAAAAAGTGTGTATACAACACATATAGACAATACACATCTTATTTTTACCTTTGGTGCGATCTGAGTCTGATTGCACTGATGCGTTGATCACAGCGATGTTCTGCCTTAAACAAGCATCAACCAGTCATCAACAATCAGTATACGGTGTGATGCAACTCTCTGACAGAATTACTGAGTCAAACATGTTTTTGTTGTTTCTCCCAGAGCAGCGCCTTTAATAACACAGGATTGTTTAAGAGGAAAAAACCCTCTGTGACTATTCTTTGACCTCCAAGGACACCCAGTAGCCAGTGACATACCCCTGTCACCTCATGTAATGTAATTGCAGAGTTCACTCCAGACTGCAATTATAACATCTCATAAGTGGCTGACGGCCTCTGTGTTATGCCTCAAGGACCATGAGCAGCAACTTCTTGAAGCATGACTATCCCTTACATAAACAGTGCTCACAACATGACCTTGTCATTGTGCCACTTCTTCTCAAAGGTCTGCTCTGTTCAGGTGTAACATGTTAGAGGTAATAAGTAGGCAGGTGAATTAACCCATTGTAATATCATTGTTCTGTTTTGGACAAATAAAAAATATTAAATATTATATACAAATATTAAACAATAAGCTTTTCATTGTTATTGGTAATATTAAATTATATTAAATATTAAATTAATAAACTAAACTACAGGAATCATTGGCCAAAACTGCTGTCCCTTTTTTAAGATAACTTTAGGGTTTGCAAATTGTTTTACACTGATAAATAGTCAATTTATAGTTAATTTGTCATCAACTTATTAGTTAGAGGATATTATTCGTGCTGAATTTGGACCTCAGGATTATGTTGATTATAGCACTGACTTGTCATTAATGAAAGCAAATGTCTGTGTTTGCACAGCTGTTTGACTCTTCTGTGTAGGGCTATGAAAAGCTTTAAAAACACAGACACAAACAACGGAACATTAAATTTGGAAAATTTTTAAGTTTTGTGTTATTAAAGGGAATACCTTAACAATGCAGCAAACTAAAGATTTGGTCAACCTGTGCTTTCTTGTCCAAATTCATATAAACACTTTAAAAACGCTTGCAGTGCATTCAGCAATTGCTAAAAAAATACAATTACCATGCCATGAGAAAGGTGTGCTATTTTAATGATGGCATAATTAACAAGGACTCAAAGTGGAAAGGTTTGTGATGACTACTGAGGAAAGATATAGTAATAAAAGAGCCTCTGGTCTTGTAAGTGCAGCGTGGTGGATTTCATCCTCAGTTACAGTCAAACCCTCAAGAAGCCTTGTCATAGTAGTTAGTAGTCTGGAGGGCTGGTAGAGCTTTCTGTTGACGGGGGCACAGCTGAGTCATACAACTTATCTCCACCTCAACACTCCACCCTCTGGCAGAGGACAAAACAGTGAACCTTAACATGCAAGTAAGCTAAATAATGTTGATGAATTTTGCCATTTTCTCACCCTACTGCTTCTTTTTTACTTTTACTATTGATGTTTATTGAACAGTTTCCTATTTTGAAGGTTTTTTATAACATTATTAAGCACTCCTTTTACAAAAGAAATGCCCCATAAGAAATACACACATGTATGCTCCACCAAAGACTGCCAAGAGGCCTCCAAAGGCCACTGAAGGCCCTTATTAAAGGGCAGGCTGGGTCTAATTAAAACAGCAAATGAAGTGGACACGAGTAATTATAGCCATAAGAGTAACTTTCTTTTTTATGACAGGGAGGGTTTGCCTAGATTGAACTTTGAGTTTTGCTTCAAACAAGTCTTCAGTGATTTCACAGCTTCACTGGATGCCTTTTGGCGTGTCTTGTACAATCAATCCACATTTGTCTGGGAAGTGACAGTCGGGGTGGGGGCAGAATTCACGCTGCATCATTCATATTTAATCATCTGGCATATGGTGAATGGTGGATTTTTGGATAATTTTTGGATAGATAATGAATTAGTGGCAGACACACAGAAGTGACCAAAGCTCGGGGCCTGTCATAGCGTTTTCCTTTTTCCACAGTTTTGTTACTTCAGATTTGATGGGATCCATTCACTAACTACTGAGCTTAATGTCTGAAAAGCTCAGCATGGATCCACACTGTCAGTCAACACACTGAATGAAAATGTCAAAATTCAGTCACTCTTTTCATTAACATTTCATTATGTTTTGTATTTTTTCCCAGGCCAGTGTGCCTCGTTGCCTCTGCAGACATGCTATTGAAAGACACCCTAATGCATGCAGCTGAGGTCACTCTGCAAACTGCATGACTTGATCTGTAAATGTGGCCATTTTCGGTGTCCTGTGCTTTACAGAAACCTCTCATTTGGAGGGAGACAGCGTTCTCACTGGCTCTTCCCGCAAACAAAAGCATGGTTCTCACTCTTGCAGCTTTAGAAAGGGCCAAGAATTGAGGCCATGGGCCTCTCCCATGCCGCCTTATGCATAGATAATACTTAACTTTGATTACAGTTAAAAGGACAAATCCTGGCCCTCTGTGAACCCATCCCTTACTGAGCTTCACATTGGGACCGGCTTTGCCCTTTAAAATCATCATTTGAAGAGACATGCATTGTATCTGTGGCATTCTGAGGTGAAGTACACTTTTTCTATGGAGTTCTACTGTGCAGCATGTTAAAATAGTGAAAACTATGTTAACTACCTAAAGCCTCTACAGGTCCCAAAGGTGATTTATTGGTAATCATTTAAATTGATGCTTTTGCAGGGCCAGACGGACAGCACCACTGGTCCAAGAATTATCCATATTGTGGTGGAGCTTACCAGTCTCCAATAAACATCAAGTCAGACCTGCTGAGGTTTGACCCGACTTTACGCCCAATTGAGGTTCAAAACTACAACCTGTTGCCCACCGAGCAGCTCACTCTTGGAAATAACGGACATTCTGGTGAGTAAAACATTAACATTATCCTCCAAACACATAGTTAGGTACAGTGCGTGGAATTAAATGTCTATTTTAAGTTCATTTCATCACAGGTGACACAACCTAAGTATTTAAGAGCAGACAAAGTAGACACGGTGTTTGATTTTTCTTTCAATCTGCAAAAAAAATTTTAAAAATCAATGTGTAGTTTATAAATTCAAAATGGTCACATATAAACATGGAGGAGTCTGTTCTGTTCTGTTTGTAGAGACCTAATTTCTGGGTCAACCTAAAGAAAATAATACTTGGATCTTCAACTACAGCAATTTTCTATAATCACTCTCTTATTATCTGAGCTGTCCTTTCACTGAAAGAAGGAGCTCCACATTTAGTCTGGGAAAATATGAGCTGAGATTAGTCATCTTCTCTGCCTCTACTGGGTGTGATGCATCTAAGCAGAAGTAACCAGCTTTAATGTCCAATATTGATTTACAACAAAGTCTTAAATTTAATCGCTAAATATAACAACTGGAGGATAAACAACCGTGCCCGAGTGCCACAGATTGAAATGTTTTGATGACTAAGAAAGAAGAATGTAAATAGTCCACAAAATTATAGTCTGTTGAATGATTCTGCTTTGTTTGAAGATAAGAAAACTGTTTCAGTCTGAGAAATGTGAGGTTGTCTGTGGCTCTAAACAAAATGATTTGTACAAAGTTACTGACAAACTTTACAGAGCGAAACGTGCACGTAACTTCTGCCCCGTGTTGGCCACGATTCAGTAGCTGTAATATCTATTCAAGTAAAATGTTAGTTACTGACAGAGTGCAAGGACCAGACAAATGCTTATGCGTGCATGCCTGATGGGCCTCAATGCCACAAGCTGAGTGGCATCATCAGCGTGACGTGTGTCTTAAATAAGCTGACAAAGGCTTTCACTTGTAAACATTCATCATACACTGGTAGTCTTGAGGAAAGCGCCACTGCGTCACTCCATCATAAAGGACTCAAGACAGCGCAGAGGCCATGCTGACTCTCTCAGTTTGACGTGTCTTGATCCCCATTTCATATTTCTTGATCCACAGTGCAAATATCACTGCCCCCAAAGATGTACATCACCGGCTTGCCTAATCGTTACACCGCAGCTCAGCTCCACCTCCACTGGGGCTCCACTGGCAGACCAACGGGCTCCGAACACACAGTGAACAATAGGCAGTATGCAGCAGAGGTAAACAAAGCAGGCAATTCTTACTACACGTCGTTAAAGTAGAGGAAAGTGCTAGAAATGAAGTCTAGTGATGTGCATAAGTACAATTTTGAGGTGCTTCCAATTTATTATCTGGTCCACTAAATTTCGGAGACAAACACTGTTTCTTTATTTCACTAAAATGATTATTTATAGTTACAAGAATATTAAGATTTTACATGTTAAATACTTTTTACAATATGAATAATTGTTTCACACACTACCTGATAGTGTATGAAATTGTTAAAATGAGCTCTATCTTAACATTAAAACTTAATTAATGCAAAGGAAATATTTAATAATGTAGTAATAATGTAATATATGCATTCCTATAACATATAATGTATATGGTATTCTACATATAACGATTTGCACAAGGGCCTTTTGCTATGATTACATTTACTTTTGAAACTTTATGTACATCGCACATTTGTTATGTTCCTTTGTCAAATGTGCATTTTGCAGTGAATTCCTAATAATAAAATATTTTCATACAGTAGTATTGTCACTTCTGCTCAAGCAAAACATCTCAGTATGCCAGTTAAAGGTCAATAAATATTTATTTATCAGATCAGCTTGGCCCATTCATTTACATAGGTCTTCCACTTATCTTTAACCTCAAGCGACAGCATCTCCAGCACCAGATGAATGATTTAATATTTTCTGACTCAAACGTGTGACATTTGACCGTCAGAGGAATCAGAGCCACTGTCGCCCTTCAAGGCTTACAGGCACCACTCAGGCTGAAGAAACACTGCATCTGCATATTACTGTTTCAGTGTCTTGACGCTGTGGCAAACATTCAGTTGACATCTACTCACCAGACAGATATTTCCAGAGGAAGCCTATTGTGCATCCTCTGCTTTCATTGTGTAACTCACTGTAAATTTTAATTGAATGCTTGTAAAAAAAACAAATCTAATTAAAGAGTCTCCGAAGTTTTTAACAATAAACAAGTTGTGAGTCTTAAATCTTGACTACTAAGCTTATGAAAAGAGGACAGTTGAGGTCATAGTGGTTTTTTCAAAATAAATCACCCCTTTGCCAATCAAACAAGAATATTTATTTCTTTTTTTTGCATATACCTAAATCGAAAGGGATCATTTTATGTAACATGGAACATACAGTATGACAGAATGTCTTATGTCTGCTGGGTTTTCAGGGATTAGAGTACCAGACTATTATATGCTTTGGTTTTTAACCACCTCAGAGAAGGAGTGGCTGTCTGTGCTATTTAATATGTCAAGTCAAGTAAGCAGTTTTAAGACACTAGTTTGCTCCATTTACTTTGGTACTTGACACTGAGCAGACAGTTCAGTTTAAAAGTACGAGTCTCTTCATGATATAAACAAAAATAGGAGACTTTTTTTCTATAGTTAGGTTTTATTTGAATTATAGTCGGTAAAAGCTGAAACGCTTACAACCTGTGTGCTTTTATGTGTCCAAGTCCCAGCTGCAGCACAGCCACATATAAGGTGCTGCGGTTTGACCTGGGTTTCAGAGTGGACACGTTCAGCAAACGCATCTTTTCAAGTCTCTCCAGACTGCAGAACCACAGTTCCTTGATGACATGTTGTTTGGGAGGGATGGAATGATGGGGGAATTGAACATTTCCCAGAAATAGTGCAAACGTCCACCTAGATTCCCAACAAAGAACAACGCCCGTGAATACAATTTCATCACCAAAACAACTGACAGTCTGGTATTTATTTATCTTCAGCAACAGACCGCCTAGTGTGATACATCTCCAGTGTTTTTCTTCTTTGCCACCAATATTGCATCCGCTGAACAACATCAGCTATTTCCGGTCCAATTAACACCCATCATACATATGACCTGTTAAGTAAGGTGACAACAGTTAGTGTTGAATTCGTTTTTGTGCAAAGAAAATCTAAAACAATTCTAAAGAGGTTTAATTGTATCTGGCTGTAAAGCTGCAAGGTGCATGATGTTCACACAAAGAAAATGAAATCTATATGATGATTTTGTTTTGTTTGCTCCTTAAGATCTTGACTAATTTCTCTTTTCTCTCACAGATGCATGTTGTACACTTTAATTCAGACAAGTATCAAAGTATGTCCATGGCTGTGGACAAGTCTGATGGCCTGGCCGTGCTGGGTGTCCTGATTGAGGTGAGACGTTGTGGATGGTGAAGACAGTGATGTGTGTGTTTCTGTGGAGCTGCTGAACCCTCTAGTTGTGTTTGTCATACAGATCGGGGAGTTCAATCCGGCCTTTGAACAGTTCCTGAGGTTCATCAATGGTGTCAGATACAAGGGTAACTCTAAAGTCATGATTTTCTTCAGCAGTTTTTTCTGGAATTTTGACACAGAATAGAAGCAGTGTGGATTTTAAGTGTGACACATTCATATAAAACATAAATGCTGTGGCTAATTTGGGGATCAGAAACTTGTCCTCAGTTAAAAATAACATCTGTTTTCATGTCAACTGGCAGATCAGAAAGTTAAGATGCCAGGTTTCAACATGAGAGCACTGCTGCCTGCACGTTTGGACGAGTATTATCGATATGACGGGTCCTTGACGACTCCTCCGTGCTATCCCAGCGTCCTGTGGACAGTTTTCAGGAACCATGTCACAATATCTCGCAAACAGGTGCTCAGCATTCACATATTCAGCAGATTTGATGTTAGAATATAATATTGATATTTAACTTATGTTACACTGATTTTTTAGACATTTTATTAAGACATGCCCCTTACATTTAAACTTAATTGTTGTGGGAAAAATACCTCCGCATCACATGCTTTTTTTTTTGTTTGTTTCTTCCAGTTTCTGACCCTGTCGTCAGCCCTCTTCTCCTCCAGTGCACAGGAGTCAGCCCCTGTGCCTCTGAATGGCAACTTCCGGATACCGCAGCTCATTGACAGCCGAATTGTGCTGGTATCTTTTAAGGAGGGTATGTACGATATTCAAAATGATCTTGCTCGCATAAATGACCTCTCATCTGCACTGCTTTAAAGATGGTGAATGAGCAGCATTGAATGATGTCTGTGCTTTTTTTTTCCTTCTGCAAAGCACAGAGCTGTTACACAACATGGTATCACCTGCTTGGGGGGTTGAGCTTTCATGCTGATGTCTTTTTTAATCGTCTTTAAAGTTGATTGACTTTAATTAGCCAGTTGGAAAGTAGGCCATCCTTCAAGACACAACAAATTCAGCATCCCTCTGACATACTGAGAAAATTTGCAGCCTTGAAATTTGTCTTTAAAGGCTTACTTTTATGTGGTTGACTGTACCACACTATATGGTATTTAGAGCTATATAGTGTGGTGTGAATGTGCATGTTTTCCTCATTTTCAAAGCTTCCTCCTCTGAGCTATGCTTCTCTAATGGCACATGTGTTTTGACATGGCAGTGTTGAATCTTCTGCTGTTGGCTTTTATGAGCTGCATTTAGCAGGCAATGGCTTGCGCTTTTAGTTTATCACTACAGGCAACTACTGCTGCATGTTGGCTGTGAAGGCCCATTGTCGTTCCAAAAAATATCCCACAGGCTTGGACGTTTAACAAGCTGTGATTGGCTGTGTGTCTGATGCAGGCAGAGGACTGCAAGGTATTCCAACAGTCTCAACTCAACTCGAGAGGAAGCGAATCGTTCAGCAGCTGCTGGTTGGCGACCTAGCAGACCTGGCTGATGAAGGGCTCTATCAGCTGCTACCAAGTGGCTATGAGAAGGTCAATACTAAGAAGAAGAAAGAACTCAAGAAAGAGCAGAGTGAGACTCTGGCCAAATCCAAAAAACAAATGCTAAATCCATCAATGTGGAAGAAGAAGAGCCAGACATATCCTCCCGTGGGAATGTCTGCTCTGGCTGAAAAAGCACTCTGCTATGTCTCACTGGAGCAGAAAGTTTACGATCAGCTCAAGCAGTCCCACACTGAGACCCAAATGGTTCAGGCTCTCAGAGACGTAGTTTTCCCAGATCTCAACCTCAAGAGCTACCTGGACTGTAAGTCAGACTTAGCTCTCCCCGCCATCAGACATATCCTTCGTGGACGGCCGCCAACAGATGAAGCGCTGGAGTTGGACCGCTCTCTGACAAAAGCCTTGAAGAATCAGAGGAAGACGGCCACAGCAAACAAGCAAAGTGTGCCAGTAACAAACTATGGCGGTATCGCCCCAGCTCCTATTCCCGGGAGCCCGCTTGGGCAGGGTTATCCACATCCTTGGCTTTTGCCAATGGAATGGGAAGACTAAGGAGATTCCTGAAATGGTTGGGACTCACATTATGTCACTTTCTGTACCAGGCATCAGTTGTGTGTCCCACAATGAAAGACTAATTTATAAACCACATCTTGCCTTCCTTTGACCAATTTTTCTTTAAAATGTACTGTATGATAAATTATTATTCTAGCATGTGCATATGATTAGAATATGGTTTCTATTAGAAAATGACTGTAGTATGAGTTAATTTACTGAAGTTATTGTTTTTACAGATATACACCTATGCATAATCACTTATCACAAATGAATGCACACAATACTCTAAACAATTTTCTTATGATAAACTTCAAAAGTGGTCTGTTTGCATAATTTTACCTACCCATACATTGCTTTAAAGTGCACTACTAAGCACATATTTCATGCTTGGAAATATATACATTAAGCTACATGTTTTTTATAGTTATACTGCACACCAAGTTCAGTTCTATAGTATGGTAATTGTGAGCTATACTGGTAATTACTGGCTTGCACAATATAGAGATGCAGCTTCTGTAAACCAAAAGAATTTGCAAGAGCTTAACGCTTTACGTCATTTTCCTGTCTTCATTCACAACTTGTTCTTCTGTTCAAAATGGCATTTACAATTAGAAAGGAAAGAGCTAGGGAATTTGTCTTCAATAAAGCATTTTTGCATAAATCATATGCCAGATTTCTTCCCTACTGCATTAGCACCGTTAATGTGAACTCACATAACATTCGGTCTTTTTCAGGAACACGTGGCCCTGCCAGCACCCACTGGCCAAAAGTGCCTCTAAATAGACTCACTGTCTCATTTGGACATCGTAACAGTATCATCATAGTGCATACATGTTTAGTAATATTTGTGAAGACATAAAATTCCAAGCTGTGTGACAGACAGGAGTCAGAGAAGGGAGCTGAGCATTGTAACTCACTTTCAAGGTTGTACATTATGTTCTGCATAGCCAGAAGGAGGATAGGTACTGTTTTTTTCCTTGTATTTAAGCTGTATAAAAAGTGATGGCACTTGAATGGTTTTAATGACAGACTGCAATCTGAGAAGTAAAACAAGCCACGTGAATCCGAATGTTTGGATTGCAATGACTTGTGGATGAAAATCTGTCTGATATTGAAGCTTTAAACTTTTTTGTTAACCTTTATTTGTGTAAAACCTTCATTATTACATGCATTAACTTACATTAGTTTGACAAATAACATATATACTATTAAGTCAGTGAGGTTGCTTCATACTTCAACTTAAAAGATCGGGCTTTAACTTGTTGAGAGACAAGAGCAGCAGGGCAGCTGGTAGCTGAGATGGTTTCACTGATGTCACGTTAAAGCAGACAGCAGAAGTTGGTCAAAAGCAAAACACTGATACAAATGAGGTAAAACTTCTCTGTAAACCAGCAGCATCGTGTATGTGAGTGTATACTGTCATTTTGTGTCATGAAAAGACTTGTTTCTTATAATAAAGACGTTAAAATTACAAATTCTGAGTAATTTATTGAACATGAAACCTCTTAACACTCAAACTCCTTTTTTGGTTGGTGCCATATCGGAGGTGTGAATTCTGCTGTGAATTTCAATTTTCACCTTCTTTCTTCTTTTCTCTCTTTTTCTCTGTTGCTCAGCTGACGTTTCTTGGATAAACAGCGGTATGTCACTTTTCTGTATTTCTCCTTCCTGTTGTTTGTCATCTTCAGTGTCAAACACCCCATATAGTGCGAACCTGTCCTTGTAGGCCACTAACAACTCATGTCAAGTTTTAACAAATAATCATCATAAGATACATTAATGATGACATTTTAAATTTAATTAGGTTTAACTCAAATTATGGATTCAAAAATAAAGCCAATAGTTGAGAAAATTGAACCCTTGAAGTTGCTACATGTAACATTTGAGCATTTTAACAATACAATCCCTATGTGGAGTTTAAATAAGTACTATGTACTGTATGTACAGCACTGATATCTAGTTCACGTCATGTTATAAAAGCACAAGAGTGAGCAGCAGTGTAATGAATGTTGACTTAAACAAATTAAACTGTTCCCATAAGAGAGTTGAACTCAGGCTGCCAGAATCCCGACTGCCAGACCAAATGAGACCTGTGCAAACGTGAACATGGTACTTAATTTTATGTCCCATAAATTAAAGTTAGGTCAAATGTTTTGAAACTAATTAACCACATTTTTGGCCACATTCAAGAAAGTCATGTTTGAAAAATAACTGCTGCTGAAATGTTACATAGAAGAGCAACAAAACAAAAAACAACACGAATGATTCCTTTTCCACCAAAAACACACAGTAACTATGCTTAAGCAAGGAATGATTTAATTGTTTTTAAATTTCTTTAATTCACAATCATTCACTTCCACTTTAAAACGTTTAAATAAAACACAAATGCACACATCCTAGCCCACATACTAAATGTGAGGACATGGGTGAGGAAAGTGCAGGTTAATTATCATGTATACTGTAACAGCCATTTATTCATGTGTTTGTTTATTTATTTATTATGTTGCAATACATGTTTGTACTGTGGGTGGCGCTGGCAGCTTCCGGTTGAAGTGTATTTATACTGCCAGGTTAATGAGGCCAGGTGTGCATGATTGGAGGCAAACAGTTTTTTGACTGTTCTGCTGAGGCGAGGCTAAGTTGACTGCTAAAGGGAGCAATATATAAAAATAAGTTACCTAATTGTTATACTTGTTTGCTTATTCGAGGAAGAAATAAATGGAGTAAAAGAAACACTGAAAATGTGTGGACAATGTTGGTGCGAGCCAAGCCTGGTGCTTGTCAAAAACTGCAAAGGCATGCACCGGCGGTAAGTGACAGTGGAAAGCCACTTACATATACCTTTCTGCCTCTTTTGCTCCATGCTCCTCAGGTTTACTGGTTCCAATACTGGTGAGCTGTGCGTTGGGACTGGTTCTCATTGTCTCTTTAATATGCTGTCTATTGAAGCAAAAAAGGTAAGCAAAAGGGGAAAAAAAGACTCTAAATGTGTTTTTTCCTGAAATCTCGCTCTGCACGTAACATTGAATAAAAAGCTCTGAGATAAAAGCTCGAGAATTGTTGGTCAAAAGGATCAAACAGTGTTTGAAGACATCTGAAACTCACCAAAACGCCTGTGTGGTAGTCAACAAATTCAGAGCCCTCCATGGATTTATTATATTTATAAAGTGGACAATTTGTGGTGTGTATTTCAAGAAAATGGTCAACCTTCACTGAAGCTAACATCTGGGGTCAGAGAACTTTTTTTTTTTTTTAGGAATCAAACACTTTATAGAGGTTGTGTCCTCATTAGTTGGGATTTTCGGAAATGTACACTTGCTTTTGCAGCTCTTAGTCATCCTCAACCGTGTGACAGCACATACATTATAAACCCATATCTGTAAAATTGTGGTATTCTATAAAAAAAAACCTAGGAGAACCCTTGAGAAGATTTTCTAGGGTTTTCATTACTGTGTGACTTGCAGAATTTTGTGGTATGTAGTGTAGCGTGCATTTGAGAATTAACATTTCAATTTGAGAAAACTGGCTTTGGAAAAAAAGTGTAATAGTTACAGTAACCCAAAGGGACTTTGAGCTATAAAGGTCTTTTTGAGGGTAAACATGATGAATGACTATGTTTACTTGCTCCAGAATGTTTAACAATTTAATATACAAGATGATACACCTGCCAATCACTTCAGGTTGGCTTCTGCTGAAAAATCTGAACATAATATCATATTTTCAGATGACTCAGATGTCTCATTGGAAAATGCCCTTTAACATTTTTTCACATTAACCAGCATCTACATCAAAAAGGTAGATTTCAAACAGGTAGATTTTTTCATTTAGATTGTATGATTAAATGACCAAATCACATACTATGATGAATACATTCACTATTGGAGTATAAAGAAATATAGCTCACTAATTTTAATAAGCTCTTCTGCTTTCAAAAGTTAATCTGAGGAAAATTATCTTCGAGAGAAAATATGTAAATAAGAAGCACGAGGTAAAAATGTGCTTTGCAGCTCTCTCCTCATCAGAGGATATCACTTCTCCTCTTTCATTTCTTTATGCTAATGATGCACAATCAGCTTTTGGAGGTGCAAGGCTAAGTGACAGTTTGGGTTGGTGGCAGGTTTTCTGCATTAAACAGTGTCAAGTGTTCCTGATTTCTTCGCATTTTCCTTCCTG
>JAPZDY010000023.1:15095955-15110229 GCA_029783645.1 Ctenochaetus hawaiiensis
CTGCTTCCTAATTACTGAATGCTTCTTGCTGCAAAAAAAAATGCTTCTTACTGCAAAAAAAACAAAAAAATCAGCCGCAGCACTTCTCTAGAAAAACATTTAAGACTTGAGGAAAAAGGGCACCTTTTGTGTAAATATGTACAATTTAAGAGTGTTGGTGGGTATATGACCCTCAACTTTAATTGTTTACAACACTTAAACATGAAAATAAAACATTATTTGATAGCAGGACAACCTCAATGAACTAAATCAGCCTAATGGGAGAAAACTTAATTTAAGACTTCAAATTGATTCAACTTAGTGATTTAATCAAAGTCTGACTGCAATATGCTTCTTTTATTCCTTAGAGCTGGTGCTCAACAGGACAAAAACAAAGGTAGTGGATACAACATTGGGGAGAGCGACGAGTACGGCTCGAGAGTGTAGCTCATCTTTGTGCAAAGGAACTCTGTGAAACTTCATCCAGACCATGAAACCTTTGACCTTCTGCATCACTAATTCTGTATTTGTCACACTGTCCATTGGGTCAGTTTGGACTGTTGTTGAGGCATGAGAGGTTTAAGTAGATCACACGATAATGTTTGCATGCAGTGCTGGGCTTTTGGGAAGCACAGGTTTTTTTCCTCAAGCCACAGTCTGGACCTTTGCTGTGTTGTGGCAGACAGAACGTGGTAGACCTCCGTGCTGGACATTTAAAAGGGTGTTTTATGCTGTATGACTACTTCCTTTGAGCAAAAGGACCAGCTGTCCTCTCTAATTCCTCTTTATTTATCCGACGGGATGTGGTTTCATAAGAGGTACCCCCACACAGATGTATCCAGGCAAACACACTGAAGTCAGAGCTGAACTGTTGAGAATCTCAGGTCAAGTACGACCATGGCACACGTTCCCTTGTGGCATGGAGGAAAACCCAACCACAGTACAAACAATAGGGGGTTAGGAGTCGACAGACATCCCTGACGGTAGCGTGGCCTGAGAGGGATGGGCTATACCACATTTCCACCAAGCCTGTACTTAGAGCTGCTCTATGGATTTTATAATCAAAGGGTGCTTAGCTTTGTGCAAACACAGAAACACACAGTTCCTTCCCTGTGAATAATGCTGAGAAAATAAAAAAAGGGCTTCTGTGTTGTCCAGCTGCACGTGGGCTGACCCCTAACCCCTGTCCGCCAGTCTGATCACAAGACTAACTCCCCAGCCCTCCTGAGAGCCTCTCAGTTAGACTGTAGCCTGCACAGTTAACCACCGGACTGCTGGAGAGTTATGACTTCTTCATGTTATCCTTACAGGGTTTCCCTCAGCGTATGCTTCATCATATACATACATCGTTTTGGATGCATTTAGATGCTCCTGACCTTATGTTCAGTGTATTGTACTTGCATGTTTATAGCATAGAACGTGACATTTTAACTGTAAGAACAAACTTTAGCTACTTTAGATTATATAAGCTGTCTGAGGAATCCATTATGAGGAAATGACATGTTATAGAGAAGCACAGAGAGGCTGTTTTACCACAATGCACAAGTGTTATGCAGTGCACAGCGTCTTTCATTAATATCAGTCCTCTGGCAAATTATTTTGCCTATTCATTTCTGCTTATGGCCTCATTATTACACTGTTGATTTCCTGTTGCCATATTTTAAAACAATGTGCCACTTCATGGGTGAAACTGTGCTTGTTAAAATTTATTAGCTGGTTAAATTTTGCTTGTGCCACAGTGTTTTTGGTTGTTACTGTGTGTATAGTAAGTGTTTGTGATTGCTGTGTCAGAATGAAAAATAAACACTATTCCTGGTTTTTTCATTAGGAATTACATTTTTATTGCATGTTATATTTCCCAATAGGAAATCTCAAGTATAGTAGATCATATTTGGACATATAAGATCAATTTGACAGTCTTATAACGTTTGTTTAACATAATTTTTATGGTTCTGTCTGTAAAATGAACAAATATGACCAGTGGTGATATCACAGTTTTTCCTTCCACACCCAAAAGTGTAAACATTTGTTACATTGTTGCCAGTTAGTGAAGACTGCCATCTAGTGGCTATTTTCTTTAACTACAATTAATTTTACTTCTGGGTGGACCAGCTCCGTTGCTGGATGTCCTGAACTCATGGATGTATGTGAGCTAGATACAGTGTCAGGGGAAGGTGCCCTGTGTATTCCTATGAAAGTTGCTCAGTGGCCCATGAATATAATTGATGCTTGTTAATATTTGTTAATTCATTCGACAGAGAGAATATAGAAAAAAAAACTGTTACAAGAGCAAGTAATCTATAAAGGCACCTTGCTGAGGCTAATCGCTAGCCTCTCCCTAGCAAAAGTTACATGTGTTATATGCCTTTTTTAGTACGAAAAGGCTTATGTAAATCAGAAATGGCATGGTTAATATCAGCTGCTTTGAGACGTAATGCACCGTAGCATTAGACAATTTTAGATTTTAGTCCATTTCAGCTTAGTTAAGTTGCTCCCGTAACATAATGATTGCATATATTGTGACAGAAATGAAATAAAACAAACAACTTTATGATAAAGCATATCTGACAATCAGGATTGGAATAAATAAACTAAATCAAAACAGCTGATAATCATAATCGCTACACAGCATCAAAACGTTAGTTGACACGCTGACGTATCGTGCATACGTCAGTGTATTATTATATCAGATGAAAGAGATAAGATACATCAATGGTGGATAACAGTTAGCCTTCACATCCGCGACTAATCATCACATGGACGCGCAGGGAGGCGCGGCCCTATGGCTCTTATGCGCGTTCACAATGCCGAGTAAAAACACCCCCTGGCTCTTATATTAGGACAAAACTGCAGAAACTGAATAAAAAAATGAAGTAAACATCATAATTTTATAAAGGGGCTGTTTAGGAGTTCGTGCTGGTGAGTTCATGTACCTACAAAAACATTTCCGCTGAATTTTTACACGTCATTAGAAGAGAGACGGTCAATGGGAAAGAGTCCCTTTACGGTCCAATGGCATCACATGACCGACGCCATGCTTGCAATACCAGGGTTTGACCAGCATGTCCTGGTTTTGTGCTTCAAAGTCCGGCTCGCTTCATGGTGGCTCGTGCTGGACCCGAGCACCCGGACTTGCTGAGTTTGAATTTATCTTCCGTTATTTGACGCGCCCGCTGATGCACCGGATTGGTGTCTTAGCGGAGGAGGGCAGCAACGCGCCGTAGCTGCATGTAGACTATCAAAGCAAGAAGAAGAAGAAGGAGATTTGTGTTTAACCAGGTTGATTGATTCCGTGATGTCTCAGCAGCTTGTCCTGAAGAACAGGCGCACTCTCCTCGAGAGAGCAGAGAAGTTTATCTCTCATATTTATTTCACTGACTGCAATCTGAGAGGACGGTAAGGCTTCTTTCGCACACCTGCACTGACTGTCAAACACGTGAACCTGGAAAATACAGCAAAGCAAACATGTTCCTGTTGGACACCAATAGTCCTAATGTCAGAAAGCAAACACAGAGCAAAAACATCAGCCAAACAAACCTGTTAGTCACTGTAGGATCTGCAGTTAGGTTGTCTTTATGATTTCCAAAAGGAGGTCAAAACTGACCTTATCAACCTTTTGCATGCGGTTTGTGGGGATTTCTGTCAGGGGAAAGTTGCACAGAGGTCTATGTTCAGCCTTAAATGAGCCTTGTGTCGGCCCTTTGCTTTTAAAAAGTCCACGTGATGCACACATTAACTCACATGCACAAATCATCTATAGAAGCACTTAGTATGTCATTAATAATTACATATTGATCAGATATGGTCGGAGTATCACGGAAAGTGTGAATGGTTTTAATGGGGCATTTAAGGGTCAAAAGTTAGAGGTACTTTAAAGCCTTTTAAGATAAGTTGACTTTTTGAATGTTTATTCTCTGCAGACTCTATGGAGACTCTTGCCCTCTGGAGTCCCTTTCCTCCTTCTTGTCCTCTAAACGAATCACATTCACAGAAGCCTCCAAGCAGAACTTCACACCTTATAAAGTGGGTGATACCTTTGGACCGACGTAAGTAATACTGACAGATACAATTTATCTGTTTGACCTGTTTTTCCCTCAGATCTTGGCAATGTTTAAGCTTCATCTTTGAATTTGCATTTTATTTGTCATATACTGAACATATCTTAACATTGTTTAGTGAAATGCTTTGTGCTCTTTTACTAATTACTACAGTTGACAAAATAAACTGAAAATAAGTAGGCCTGCAAGGAAAGATTGGATGATTTGCAGTAAAAACTTTGAAATAGAAAATACTGTACAGTCATCAAAGTGCAAATATTGTTAAGGTGGTGGACCTGCTGGTTTAAAGTGACCCTGAAAATTCCTGAGTCCTGGAGAGGGAAAGAAGTTCATCTTCTGTGGGAAAGTGATGGAGAGGCAATGGTTTGGAGGGATGAACAGCCAGTTCAGGTAATGTAGCAGCTATCAGACTAGACTAAAGGGCAAGATTTTATGCTAAAACAGTGGTAATGTATCATTGGGTCATGTGTGGATTTGTAGGGCCTGACTAAAGAGGGTGAAAAGACGAGTTACATCTTATCTGACTGTCTGAAAGATGAGGAGCCACACAGGTCAGTTCACTAAAACACAAGTTCATTGTTGCTTCTGTTGCCCTTGTAGTTTATTGAACCTTTGGGCACCTTTAGACTGATATGTTAATGTTTGCTCTTGTTCTGTAGTGTCACCCTTTATGTAGAAGTTGCCTGTAATGGGCTTTTTGGAGCTGGTCAAGGGTCCATGATTGCAGCCCCAGACCCAAACAGGAAGTTCTCCGTACAGAAGGCAGAGCTGGTGGTATTTAACCGGGATGTTCAGGAGCTGCTGACTGATTTTGAGATGCTGATTGACATTGTGAAGGTACAGTCACATAAAACATTGCTTTGCTTGAATTCTGTTGAAATCAAACATGAAGGTGGGCTGTTTCTTTTCTCTTCCTCCGCAGGAACTTGGAGAGGGAGAGCAGCGAGGCTACCAGGCTCTTTTCACTGCCAATGAGATGGTGAACCTGTGTGAGCCCTTTGATCCCAGCTCTTTCTCCAAAGCTCACAGTGTGGCCCACAAGTTCTTCAGCCAGAGGAACGGAGATAGCCAGCACACTGCTCATGCGATGGGTCACTGCCACATAGACACAGGTCTATATTTCATTTCTCTTGTTGAAAGAAGAGTTAAACACTCTTTTGCTGTCTGACCACAATTTCTCTTTTTGCATCAAGAAAACTGAAAAACAGCTAGCTTGTATTATTATTAGTAGTCATGACTTTCCCCAATTGTTGAGTATTTTGCAGGTTTTACTAAAAAAAATTTAAAAAAAAATTTTTTAGTTGTCCTATTATCCAAAATTGGATTTTCTCCCCTCTGTTCTAAGTTAAAATCAAGTCAAAGGAGGTGTAAATTCTTGCAATGTTATCATTTTTAGCAAATAAGTTGATGTGAATGACTTTACAACTTTATTTTGGCAGCCTGGCTTTGGCCCTATGAAGAGACCATTCGTAAATGTGGGCGAAGCTGGGTGACAGTGATCCGTTTAATGGAGAAGAACCCAGACTTTGTTTTTACCTGCTCTCAGGTAATTATCAACTTATTCAGTTTGGATAAGCCACAAAGGTCCCACAAATCTCAGCAGTCTTCTTGAGTTTAGATCTTATCTGCCTTTCGTCCAGGCCCAGCAGTTCCAGTGGGTAAAGAGCTGGTACCCAGGTCTCTTCTCCCAGATTCATCATTTCGTCAAGAAAGGCCAGTTCATCCCAGTTGGAGGGACGTGGGTGGAAATGGTAAACCTGGTGCTGCTGTCACTCGACAAGTTTTATGAACAAGATATCCTAAATTAAAATGTACTAATTAGTTGCTTGCCTGTCAGGATGCCAATCTGCCTTCAGGTGAGTCAATGGTCCGACAGTTTCTGGAAGGTCAGCGCTTCTTTCAACATGAGTTTGGGATCCTTTGCAAAGAGGTAACAACACTGTAATGAATGTCTGCACAACCTCAGTTAAAGACTGTTTTTAATTTGTTGCCACTTTTTTGTCCCAAATACATAAAATCAGACATTTTTTTTCCTGGCCAACTCTAGTTTTGGCTTCCAGATACGTTCGGCTACTCAGCCCAGCTTCCTCAAATAATGCAGCTCTGTGGCATCTCCAATTTCTTGACACAGAAGCTCAGCTGGAACCTGGTCAACACCTTCCCTGTAAGTAAGGTACCCAAGGTACAAGGCTGGGAAAAGTCTTTGTTTAGATAAGTGTTCTTAGTTTTGGTTCCTCTTTCCCAAAGCACAACACATTTTTCTGGGAAGGTCTGGATGGCTCCAAGGTTTTGACTCACTTTCCACCTGGAAATTCCTACGAAATGAAAGGCAAGGTTGAAGATGTGAGTTTGATTTAAAATTGACACAACACGGTCAATATTGAGTCAGTGTAGAGAATATTTACAAAACTTACATTCTTTATGGTGTTTTCGGCTTGCAGCTGCTGAAAACAGTGAAGAATAACAAAGACAAAGGAAGAGCCAATCACAGCGCAGTGTTGTTTGGTTTCGGTGATGGCGGCGGTGGACCTACACAGCTGATGCTGGACAGACTGCGACGGGTTCAGGACACAGACGGACTTCCCAGGTCACTTCCTGTCCCACAGTTTAGCTCAACACTCGTCAGTAAAAACGACCGAGCCCAAACTGAGGCGGAGACACTCCACATAAAACAAATTAGTCATGACTTTTATTCACTCTTCCTGCATTGGGATGCATGTGTGACCCTCAGAGGGGTGTGTCAGCATGTAGGCAGTAGATGACTGTCAGCTTATTTAAGTAAAGGATATGAGTGAGGTCCTCTGATGTCATTGTGGTGTTGTTTTACAGCAATAGTTAACGTTTTAGTCAAAATGAATCACAGAAATGATGTCAACCAGAGATGTCATTGGTGATTTCCTTCTCTAACTCTGGTGTGTTTCTCAGAGTCCAGAGCTCCAGGCCTGAGAAGTTCTTCTCTCAGCTTTGGGCTGATTCAGCTCTGCTTTGTACTTGGACCGGAGAACTCTTCCTTGAGCTGCACAACGGCACCTACACCACAGAGGCAAAGGTAGAATAAACTTCTCCTCAGAGTCCTCACTGTGAGAGGACACAAAACACAAAATAGGAAAACAAGTAATAGATATGAATGAATAAATAGGCATACTTAAAGGGAGTCATACAAGGATTCAGCAAATTACCACTAACACCTTTCAAAATAAAAAATAAGCATAAATCAGTGGAAAGTGATCATGGTTGAATGATGGACAAAAATGCAATGTGCACTTATTTCCACGCTTGCTTCGTTTTGTCCAGATCAAACGTGGCAACCGTCAGTGTGAGACGCTTCTTCATGACGTTGAGATAGCCAGCAGCTTGGCCTTATGTCAGGATGGGACTTTTCAGTATCCTGTGGACAAACTGAGGGAGCTCTGGAGGTCCAGACTGACCTGATATAACCTGATGATAAGGATGAATTAACATGTGCTGTCTGATGTCACAATATGAAGATGTTTAATTCTCTTCATCACAGGCTGCTTCTTCTAAACCAGTTCCATGATGTGATTCCTGGCACCTCAATAGAGATGGTGGTGGAAGACGCACTTCGGTATTATGAAGGTATTAGTTTAAGAAGCTGTCCATTATAATCAAATTTATTTTGTTGTGTTGATTAAAAAAATAAAAGCATATGACATGTTTTTAGAAATCGGCAGTGATGGTGCTGCACTGCTGTGTAAAGCTCTTGGAGCCTTGGTGTCAAAGGGCAACTCTGCTGGAGTGTTTAACTCTCTGCCATGGGAGCGCCACGAGGTCATCCAGGCTCAAGATGGCTCTGGAAAACCTGGTTTGGGTATGTTAGACACTCAAATATTATCAACACTTATGTTGTTGCATCTCAGTCAACATCTCTAATGTTCTGGTTCATCTTGTTCTTCAGCTCTAGTGAAAGTTCCCAGCGTCGGTTTGTCTCCTGTTAAAGACACGCAGCCTGTGACTCCCGTCTCTGTCACTGTTCAGGTGTGTGATTTAGAACTCATTCCCTCCTTCTTCTAGTTATTGTTTAGTTTCACCAAATGGTGATGATAGAGCACCTCTGGCTTAGCTGTGGCTCCTGTGAGAGAGTGCAGGGCAGGGCAAAGGCTGCGTCCAGTTGTTTTAAAACGTACTTGCCTCTTGAGTTGGCCTGAAGCAGATTAGTTTAGAATAATAAGTGACTTGCAGGTTCAACCCAGTTGATCTCTGTTAGAGTGCACAACAGCGTCAACTTTAATGTTGTCTCTCTCACTCTACTATTTGTTCTTACTTTATGACTTGAAAATACACATACTAATGCACATACACACCTTTACCAGCATATAAAAAATAAACAGCATATAAAACTACCGGCAATTTTTAAAATACATTTCTTTCCCTTTGTTTTCTTTTGTCTTGTTTTCTCATGTCTTCCTCTGATTAATTGTAGAGATTATGGTATACATGGCTTGTTAAGCTTTTTACAGTCTATTTGTATGTATTTTATGTCTCTACCGCTGTTTGTGTAACATTACAGGCTGATGGCACTGTCCTCATGGAGAATGGGATTTTACAGACTGTCATAAACAAAGATGGCACATTGGCATCACTGCATTTGATCAATGCAAACAGGTACCACATATGACATGTGACCACCTGTGTATTTTCTACTACAGCATCAACATGAATGAATGTCTCAGCACTCATTTTGTTTCAGAGAGGCCATCGCAGATGGCTGTCATGGCAACCAGTTTGTAATGTTTGATGATGTCCCTCTGTACTGGGATGCCTGGGATGTCATGGACTACCATCTGCAGACAAGGTGCCAGTCTTTACTGCTTCATCCATTTTTGACACCTTGATACACATCACAGTACTTACAGGTGTTGTAAGTGCAGATCAGAAACCCAACTGCAGATCTGACTTAATAGGAAGCCGGTGGTGGAGGTGGTGCAGCCCCCTCATGTGGTGTCCTCAGATGGGCTCCGAGGCAGTGTCAGCTTCACCCTCAGGATCAGTGACAGGAGCACAATCACACAGGAGGTTATCATGGACGCCATGTGTCCGTACATCAAGTTCAACACAGAGGTACAAGAAATACTTGCAATAATAAGAGAGATCTACAGAATTACTGATCTCATAATCACACCCTAGAAATACACAATATAGCTGCTCCCTTGTTTCAGGTAAAATGGGGGGAGTCTCACAAGTTCCTTAAGGTGGAATTTCCTGTGCGAGTCCGCAGCCCGAACGCTACATATGAGATCCAGTTTGGCCATCTGCAGAGACCCACACACAGGAACACTTCATGGGACTGGGCCAGATTTGAGGTACAATGGAATCAGCTGTCGTGTTTCAGCTTTATGTATACCAATCTTCACAAAGTACTTGGACACGACAGTGTTAATTTTATGGTGCTGAGGCTTAATTTGTAGGACAACTGTCAGTGATGATGTCATAACAAAGAAATGCTGTTGAAATGCTCACATTTTCATCATGGTTTCCCTCTCAGGTTTGGGGTCACAAATGGGCCGATTTGTCTGAGCACAACTTTGGAGTTGCACTGCTGAATGACTGCAAATACGGCTATTCAGTCCACAGGAACACTATGACACTGTCCCTGTAAGGTCTTTTACTGTTCATATACAGTAAAACAAGCAGTACCTTTAATGCTGAATATAAGAAATCCATCTAACAGCAGTTTGTCTTTGTCTTAGACTCAGAGCTCCGAAGTCCCCAAATGCCAATGCTGACATGGGGATTCATCATTTCACCTATGCAATCATGCCACACACAGGCAGGATTCAAATGTTTTCAGAAAGAATGTATACTCATGAAATCTGAAACCCTGCATGTGGAACTTGTTCATTAGTCCATCAGCATGTTGTCTTGGTTTGTGATACAGGATCCTTCCAAGATGCCTCTGTCATCCAGTGTGCATACAACCTCAACTTCCCTTTGAGATCGATCCAGTGCTCTCCCGACGCCGTGCCCTGGAGTGCCTTTTCTGTCAGCAGTGCAGCAGTCATCCTCCAGACCATTAAACAGGTATCCCATTAAACACCAGGCTTGACCTAGCTTGACCTAATCCTCTCAGCCCGCTAATGGCTATTTACTCTATTTACCGTAACAGGCCGAGGACAGGAGGGGCGCACTTGTAGTTCGGCTCTACGAGTCCCATGGGTGCAGCGTGACCGCAACGCTCTGTACGACACTCCCACTTAAGGAAGTCTGGCAGTGAGTGTTTCTGTTTTTGTAGTTTTTATTGCCTTGTATTTTGTGTTTTATTGTTGTCTAAGATTTTTTTTCTCTCTCTTTCAGCTGTGATCTCTTGGAGAGACGAGACCAGCCAGCAAACATTACGTCAGGGGGAATCACTTTGAACTTTAACCCTTTTCAAATTGTGTCACTTCTCCTCATCTTCTAATGTCAGTACTGTAAGTGACAGAGGAGTCTTGAATGAATATTATTTCAAAATTTTGGAGGTGAATACTGTTAAATGTACCCTGACCTATTTTATTGAGTTAATAGGGGACTTTAAGTGAGGGGCACTGTCTTAAAAAGGTACTCATTGATGATGACTTTGATTCATGTTTGTTAAAAAAACAATACACATTTGCACAGAATTCTAAAAAATGTGTCTTTTTATTAAAAAAACATTTAATAGTATGAAAAAAAAATTAAAAGCCGTCTCCTTGTGACTCCTCATTTTGTGTATTTATTTGCCGTTTTGACGGGTCACTCTCCTGCTCTGCCTCTGTGGACCTAAGACAAGGATGACACAGAAATTAAAATTTTTCCATTTTCCCCCGTAGGAAAAAAAAAAAAAACATTTTGAAAGGATATCATGTGCTGACCTGCAGCAGTTGGTTCTCCACTGCTGCTCTTCCTTTTACGTGCACTAGATCTTTTCTCATGCTGAGCTGTGTTTACATCCATCTTTCTTTTGGATCTTGCTTCCTTCGGATGTGCTTCCTTCTTTTTCTTTGGTGTTTTGGTCACAGTTTCCTGTTTGACCGCCTTTTTCATTGTTGTGCTTGTGGAGCGACTCCTTGCCACCTAATGAAACCAAACTGGTTTTAATTTTTTTGTCTGTAAATTTCATTATCTGTTCAGCAAAATAAATCACAGTTTGTACCTTTTTCTTGTCTGTGTAATCGTGGTCATCATCTTTCTTTGCCCTCTTTTTTGCCTTGGGTGACTTTGAGTCTATTGTGTGGGAAAGATCAGTATATCATGTATCAGCTACAAAAGATGCAGTTCAGCTGATGTTCTCAGTTTCATGTATTCTCAGTATAACGTACCTTTAGGTGCCATAGGGCCTGGATCTCCCTGTAATGAGAACAGTGGGTATTGGTATCAGTGATATATGAAGTCCTTGCAAACTGACTAAAAATACAAGAATGTCCTTGAACTCACTTTGAACCACATAGTTCTGCCATTGTGGTCCCGAATAGTTTTCATTCCGTCCACGTAGTAACACTGCAGCCATGCCTCAAAGCCAGAATAATCTGCTTTCTCTGGATCATAGCCCTTTCCACCTGAGTCACAACATCCACATCAGAAAAGGGGGATACTTCACAGAATAATGAAATTACATTATTCCCTCAAACTGGGAGTACAGTTTTTATGACCCACCGAGGTTCACCACTTCCAGAGGTACTGTATGACACAGTCTTAGCAGGTCTGCGGTTTCCTCCTTCACCCTCTTCTGTTTAGCTTTGTCTGAAGTCTTAATAAAGAAAGGCATTGTTAGAAAACGCTACATGGCAGTGACTGAGCGTCTGATCTGCATCTTTGCATCTTTTCTTTCACCTTTGTGTCTTTCACTTTCAAAGGCTTCTCCTTTTCACATATATCTTCTGACTCAAGGCCTTCCAGCACACTCCTAGCAGACACGAAGGGTGGGATGTTCAGCCTACAAAAAAAGAGAGACAGAGGTCTTAAGAATCATTCTTTTATAAAACAAGAAGACCTTTTGTTTTGGTTTCTGAATCATTACACCTTCCTGTGGGTAGTAAGTGAAAGAAAGCCATTCATTTCATATCTGAAGGAAACAGACCTTGAAACCCACAAGGGCTGGAATTGTTATTCCATAGTAATTTTCAACAATGCTATAAAGAGCTTTGTGGGGGTATCAGAAAATCTTCTATGCTTCTAGTGTGCTTAGTGCTTCTAGTGTGACCATGATTCATGAATTCTCCTAAAGAATAAGCACGGAAGCCAGCACTTCTAGTCAGACTTTACAGTTTTGTTTCTTCTGAAACTGTATTTAGCCTTGCTGATAATCAGGTCTGTCAGTACCAGGCTTTCTCTCCTGTTTAGTGTGCGCCTATGTTCTTTTACTTTTTGTTCCTTGCAGCCACATCTAACGTGGTGCTATTGATGCAAACAGGCTATATGAGAACAATAAGATGAGAGAATACTATAAAAATGATTTGGAATGCACAGACACAACTTTCTATCAGTGCTGAGGCTAATACCAGGTACCACTTTGGATAACTGTGTAATGTGTCATGTGAATAGTTCTGTGAGTTTGTGCATGCTTGTCACCTGAAAAGGATTTCAGCTCTCAGGTAGTTCCCGATACCGTTAAAATACTTCTGGTTGAGCAAAGCTTCACAGATGGGCCTGTCGAAGGCACGGTCGGACAGGCTCGACAATACTTTCTCCCTGAAAAATGATAAACTGGTGAGAGTGGCTGCGATGATGTGGTTGAGCAGGTGACAGAAGTGACAGTCTTGCTTGCTTTATTACCCACCTGAAGCTTTGGTACTCAAACATGATGCAGGGCCCTCTGTCAGGTTGCCAGCTCCCACTGGGATGCCAGCTGCCAAACCTGCGTGCATCCACAAAGCTCAGCACTCTGCAGGGCTTCTCGTTGGAATAAAAACGCAGGTGGGCATGTTTTGGTAGCTCATCCTCTGTGGTGAAGCGGAAATAACCCGACATACCGAAGCGGAAAACTATGTCCATTGGCTGATCGGCATGTCCTTTCTTCACCCTCTGTTTTCCATCATCACTTTTTATGGGTGTCAGGGTGAGCTTCACTTCCTTTCCTCTGGAAGTGGCTGTGATGCGATAGGCCTCACAGGTGAAGGGCACATCAGGACTCTTGCTGACTTCAGACTTTCTGACCGCTCCAGTGAAAATCACTCCATTACACATGTTATTGACGTACAGGCTTGCCAGGTGGAGCTCTGGTCCCTCGGGCATTTTGTTGGAACAAATGAGTCTGTGCTTAAACTGCAGAAAACAAAGTGGCTTAACATACATAACATCTCAAAAAAAAAAACACAACATCTGGATTGTGGCCACCTTTGAAGACTCTGAGGAGTAGACTTGTTGCAAACTTGGGAGAATGTAAATGTCTACATTGAAAATTTACATGTTGCGTAATTTAGAATATTATTCCTGTATTTGCAGACTTTATGTGTTTATGCATTTACAATATACTTTAGGGCCAATAGAATAACATGAATGCAATTATTTATTCCCAGAATTATATTTCTAACAGTGTGTAGGTAGCTTTCACAGCATCTAGGCCTTCACAATAGGAAATAAAATCAGCTGTAATTTCAGAACATTTCAAAGAACTTGAACTATGTTCATGTTGTTCAAAGAGTGTTGGTGTTCTGTGTCATCTGAGTTTCTAAAATCGACATTTTTTTCCTGAACATATCATGTAGCTAGGCACGACCACAAACCCACAACAAATACAGGCACATTCCACCAAACGACCCACACAAACTGACAATAACAATGCATCACAGTCATTCATAGACCACACAGCATGCAAATCAGTGTTAAGACTTTGCAGCGAGGCCCAAATCCTGCCACAAACGACATTGTGTCTGCATTGAAATGACCATGCGATGATATACGTACTGGTGTATAAACAATTGAAAACACACTAAAAAACGGGTAAAAGCCACCGTTTTCACTGAGTTGCAGAGGGGGATCAATAAGCAAACTTACCTAAACAAGGAAGTAGACCTCACTGGCGATTAACTAACTTTGTGGACCGTAATTACGTAACCCGAACAGATTGCGGGGTCTTCTCCTCTTTGTAGAGCTGCAGCAATGGGCAGATACGGTGCCAATTCCACATGCTTTTACAACATGCATGTTATTAAACATGTTGTGTAACATACTTTTATTCAATGCGAAAATGTCGCGAGATTTCCGTGCTTCCCGTGTTATGTGTGGTCGGGTATTTTTCCTGTTTTCCTAAATCCTGCGTTTT
>JAPZDY010000023.1:15110333-15145658 GCA_029783645.1 Ctenochaetus hawaiiensis
GGGATATGTAGTCGTTGCAAAAAACAAGCTAGGAAACAAATAACCTTGTGTTTCACGTTTCTTTGTTGTTGTTGTTTCAGCATATGAAAGTAAAAGACACATTATCAACACAACAAATGCGAATTTATATACAATATTTCACAAAAATGGTCAATTCAGTAACTTTTCCACGTTTCAGTTATGAATTAACCATTAAAAAAATACTTCTGTCAATGAAAATAAGAACTTAAGTATTCACATGACCTTTGTGATGACTAAATACATTTTTTAAAAATTAACTGTACAAGATGTTGTAATGGCACTTTGAAAGCCTATCAGCATCATTTTGTCCAGCTCTTTTTAAGACATTCAGGTCCAACTTCATTGGTCACTCTTCACTGCAGTGCATTCATCATAGCCTGGGCCTGTTTGAGCTCTATAGAAACACACAAGGGAAAAGAATAATTACAGCATAATTCAGGCTAATAAAATATTTCAACAAGGAGGAACTGTGTAAAAAGACTTGCAAATGAACAAGATGCAAAACTAACCTGTAAGCAAGACTCTGAACTTATCAGCAGAAACAGAAACAACAGTGGTCTCTGCAGTGTCTGGCACTGGTCCTTGTGTCTGCAGTTTAAGTTTAATCAATGGTTCATTTACCTCCCTCAGCTCACTGGAGCTCAGAGTGTAATCGACGCGCCAGGACACAGAGTTGAGACGTCCCACTGAAAGTCATTGTAGGGCAGAATTGATGGCACCATTCAGTCAGCACTCAGTCAGCAACATCACACAAAATAGCTCTCATCATCAGTTACATTTACCCTCCACTTTCATGGGAAATATTAGACAGAAATACTTACATCTTAGGCTTGTCTCTCTTAGTTTGTCTTGTAGTGCAGAGTGCTTGTCTTCATAGGATTTGCAGAGGCCCGTTGTATGTTCTAAAAGAACGGATGTGTTAGTGTGTAATTAACAGTCAAGCCTAGATTTCCCTCAAGTGCATCATCACATAAAAGTGTCTCAGCACACTGTCAGAAGAAACAACACTTTAATGCAGCATTAAGCAATCAGTAAGAGTAAAAACGTAATGGTCACAAAGTAACCAAAAATTTAACATCTATCAAATAAAGAGGTCTCATCACAACACTGAAAAAAAGAAGAAAGTCTGGCTACAAGTTACTGCAGCTGTTTCATACTAATAATGGAAATAGAAATGGAAATTGTCCACCGTCTTACAAACTGCATGCTGAAGTGTCTTTAAGGAGCAAACTGAACCCCAAATGGCTGTGTTATTGGTGTGTGTGTGTGTGTGTGTGTGTGTGTGTGTGTGGTGGTGGGGCACATACAATGTTCCTTTCAACCGCCTGAAGACTACAGTCTAACGCCACACTTTAGACAATAGACAATGATACAATGCAGTAATGCAATGCTAGAATAAAAACACAATAGACTGTAATAAAGGACATGCAAGTTTCAAGAAATGATGCAATTCTTTGTGTCGCTGCCTGTTATAGAATTTAATTTTATCTACTTGTTTTCACATTCTGGGCATAGTTTAATATATAAATTTGAACTTTTTTTCAATTATAAAATGTAAAATGTGCAAATATTGTTTTTGACTCTCAAACTCACAAGTTGAAATGATTACAGACACTGCTCTGAAATATGAGCAGTTAAAAAAATATTCACAAGGTTTTTATAACTTTCTTTAACAACAATGACACCAAGGCACAAGTATTGACAGAATGTGAATGTGAGCCAAAAGATTTTGTCATATTAATGATTTTAGAAAAAATGCCACTCACCTTTAGGCAGACCAAGCTGCTGCAGCTCACTTGATAGAGATTCACTGTCAACGTCATGCTTTGCTGCACTAGACAAAATAAAGCTGAGCACCGCCACACTAGCTTTGATGTCTCCGCTCTCTGCAAAGTGGTTTTAAGTAATCAATTAATGTTATATAACAAAAAATGCAATGAAAATATGACACTGTTATAGTCCTGTATGTTAAAGTTATACCTGAATGGAGTGTCTGTAGTAGGGGAATATAACAATATATAAGTGCCATAGTACTCTACTTGAAAATAATTTTCAGGTATGAGTACTTTCTGTCTTCAGTCTTCATTTTCAATCTTTTTATGTGTCACTACATTTCTAAGACAAGTATTTTTCATTACTGTTACATTTGTTAGACAGTTGCAATTAATGTGCTACAATTAAATACCCTATTTTTGTGTGCTGCTACTTTAACTTAAGTGAATAGATGAATATTTTTTAATACCAATCACTAGTATCAGAGAGACTTACCAAACTTTGCATCTGCAGTGAGCTTTGCAACTTTGTCATACTAAAAAAGAAAGAATGAACAACACTGATCAGTGTTCGTGAATGTGTACATGACCATCGATTTGCTTATGTGACATGTATCAAACTACTTACATCAATGCCGTCCCCAAGCAAATCCTTCAGCACTTGAGCACACAGAAGTTTCATTTTGACACTTGACTGTTACATTAGGGAAGCAAAATGCACAAGCATTGGTATAAAAACGTAAACTGACATTAAAAGAAAAACATTATGTTGCTTTATTGCATTAGTGTTGGACCTCTATATTTACTCACAATCTTCGCTAACGTGCTAATTTCGGCAAGCACCCAATCTGGGCAGTCCAAGTCTCCACAGAAACGGAACCGCTACAACAGAAAAGACAGCATTTAAGTGCTATTTGCTTTAAAAAAGACAGTATTTAAACTCTCTAGCGCTGGCTTCTGCATTAGTTATCCATCATTAAAGCAACAAACTAGCTTAGCCCGCTATGCTAGTTATCTAAATATCGGATCAAACATTGAAAGTGCTGACTAATAATGCCCTGCGACATTTACAAACCATGCAACTAAATATCCTACGGATGAACTGGATGATGAATAAACAAATTAGTGTTAAATAGTACGTTTATTGAAATGGTTTACCATGTCTGTCTGTCAGCTGAGCAGTAGCACCAGGAAAAGCTGAATAGCAAGAGCTCATATCCGATTGGACAATGGAAAGGAAGGGGCGGGACCCTTCCATAGTTTACTCTTATCGCAAGCAGCAATGCTCCAAAATATATTCACCTAAGTTAACACTCTGGTTTCGAGTCTTTTTTAAAATGTTTTTTCAATGAGACATCCAGGGGAGAGGTTAAATATTTCTTCTGTTTAGACTCTCGTAGATTACAACCTGGTCAAATACAAGAGAATAGACTATACTTTTCTCTGTGTTAGAAACTTAACTTAGGCTAAAGGAGTGTTTAGTTTATGCACCGACATAGTAATTAACCTGAGAGGCCTTTTGAGAGTCCTTCACATTTGGTATGCTATGTTAAGAGGCTCCGGGTTTCCAGAGGTTAAGATAAAATGCAGACCTTGTAAATGTTCCAGACTGCCCTGATAATACTGAGAGAAACGACATTGGCCAAGAGTTTCCCACATTGTTAAGTTTCCTCTCTGGTGATTGTTCACGATTCTGTCGGTCGTGAAGCTGAACAAATGAACAAATGTAACTACATATGCATATATATTTATATATCTTGAATAAAAAAGAGAGAGACAATGTCATCTAACCAACTTTTTTTTTTAAATAGCATGGATCACATGCAGCTCTTTGCTATTAAAGTATAGCCTGTCTATTTAAAAAATGGGGAAGGATTTTTTCGCACAAAGGAATACGTCAGTCTGTTCAGAGATGAATTTAATCAGATGAGTCAGTTGATCCAGGAAACACAGTCTGGTTTTCAAATCAGGAAGCTACATTTGCCCTATAGATTGACTTAGTGTAATGTCTCTGTGTACATCACCGCTAATGCCCTTATTGAGGGCGTTTTGTCAGACAGAGCAGGAAGAACCAGTGCCAATTGCACAGACTGCAGTTGTACCATGTCTCCTCTCCATGCCAAGAAAGCAATCAGATGCAAATTCAACTATCAATGAGTCTTATCAAGATGTTTTAGTTTTTGCTATGTATTATTTTTTATTTCAATAGACATGTGTTTTTCTTTCCAAAAAAAGTCTAATTTATGTTGTTCTTGTAATTTTTCCCGCGTAATCTACGATATTCATTTTTCTTTACAGGCCAATTAAAATAAAACATTCCTCTCCTGTGAAGCACAACCACCAAATAGGGTAGGCTGTTAATCTTTGCAGACAGGCTATTTGCCTTCATTTACATGACATTTCAATATCTTTTTTTTAATTCCTCATTGCTCACGTCATCATTTTTATCGAAAGTCTGTTTTACATTTTTATGGCCTACTCATATATGCTGTAATTATTTATTAAATGACCATCAACGTTGCGCTGCTTGCAGGGAGAGCAAGCAGCGCAATGAGCTCCTATTTGACGCTACTCCCCTGCAGATGAAGCTGCAGATGAAGCTGAACATGTTTTTAGAAGATACTCTATGCGCGAAGGAAAATCTAACGATCCAAAAACGAATAGGGGAAAAACTGGATGGAAGCTGTATGTACCCATGTTTTTTTTGTTCATAGGAAAATATAACCTAGCTTTGACGTCTGCGTCAGTCCTATAGCAGATTTAAATGGGGGCGACTTTTGCGACTTTTTTTCCGGCTCATCACAGACAACGCTCCAGCCTTTCCTGTTTGAGACAGGGATGGTAGATCTTTTTATTTTTCAAGTTTAATATTGTGTTATCTATTAGATGTTTATTGTACGCGACGAGCAGCCAGTGACAGGAGGTGTCATGAATGGGGAGGAGTCGTTATATAAAAAGAGAGAGAATTTGAACTCGGGGTAGAAGGCATCGGAGGACAGCACATAATAAACCAATAGAAATTACAAACATTAACATAAAATAATGAGCAAAATGAGGCGATTTGTTTTCGTGAATATATTTCTCGCTCGGGATTTCCTACTAGTCCTTAGTGTCAGTTTTAAGGACACACCGACTCTTGGACGTGAAGGCAACCCCAGAGTGTTATACAGAGGTAAGTTTGCTTGTTTATTTTTACAGTGTAACTATGTTTAAACGATTTTTGCAGATCTAGATGCAGTCAGTGTGTAAAATCACCGTAGACGCGTGGAAACATTATTTGCAGAGTTAATCCTGTTTCAAATCCTGTCTAAGCCCACTAAAAACTAGTTCAGTTAAAAAAAAAACAAAGTGTCTAAAATGTGTTTATTTATCTTACCTTTACCTTACTTCTTCCCTCAGATATGATAAATGCTGGATTTGAATACCAAGTCTTCCAGAACCACAGTGTATTCTTTTATCATGAGAACTCTGATGATTTGTACGTTGGAGGGACTGATTTTGTGTATAAACTTGATGTGGATCACTGTCATATTATAGAGGTGAGTGTTTTTACTGCTGTTTTTGTTGTTCCACACTCCCCTGTGCATTTTTTTTATTTAGTTGTTTGATTATTAATGGGCTCCCAGCATGGTTCATGGGGGCAACTGTAGATTTTGCACAGCAGTTGCACAGATGGTCAGACACTTTTGCTGTACAAAGAGACTGTCTGTCTGCCAGCTGACAGACATAGCCCCTCAAAGAGCGACTACAAGTCAAGAGATACTGATTAAGTGCTGGTGATGAATGCATGTCACAGACAGACCCCGATGACTTAGGAAAGTTTCTATAAAAGTCTAGAAAATTAATTCAAATGAGTTCTCTTATGAATAAAAGAATAGTGGACCATTGATTGTTTTCTGTTTTCTAAGAAATAGAGCCAATATGGCCTCATGCTGACCATGAGTTAATCTTCATCATCATTCTAATGGATAAGAGCATCTAAAGCCAGTTGAGCTGTTGAAGGAAATAGGCTTTGAGACCAACAGAAAACCTACTTTCAGATTGACAACACTTGGTTAATGTTTACCTGTTATTTTATTTGTCAGCTATTTCAAACACAATACAATCATCCAGAACAACAGGTTTTGGGAAAGAGCTTTAAGTGCAACATCTTTTATTGTTATAAGTGAATGTTTGAACCATTAATTTTGTACTCATGTCATACTTGTGTTAATTTGCATTCATATTGATATCATATTGATGTCCTTTGCAGAAATTTCCTCTAAAAACAACAGGGCAACAACAGTGCAAAGGGGTTAGTAACTGAAAAATAATGATTTTATGTGGTCAAAAATAACTGGTATAAAGTTTAAATAATATCTATTCTCACTTCTATCTGGTAATGACAGCTATTGTGTTGCAGGGCCCCTGTGAAAATGTTATTACTGTTATTGAGCAGTTCCAGGATAGTATATTCGTCTGCGGGACAAATGGGCACAAACCCCAGTGCTGGAAGCTTGTAAGTGTTTGCATATATCACTAAATATGTGTTATATATGTGCACTTAAAGTCACATCTGTGGGACATACTGCAGCTTTTGTGGCTGGGTAATTATTACTGGCAACAGCAGAGCAAAGCTGATTTAAGTATGGGTTTTATGGTGGAGATAAGTGGTAGTGGTTCTAATTAAACTTAAACTAGCAGCCTGTCTGTAATTTCATTTAACTTGATGGTTATAATATTCTCTTGACTTTCTGTTGTTCCACAGTTTTCTTCAGTGAACAATCAGTCTCGTGAAATAATAGAGAGCTATGAGGGAACAGGCATCGCACCATTTGTGCACACACAGAATTCCTTATCACTCACAGTAGGTATGTTAAGTACAGCATCTAAGCACAGTAAGAGACTGTGTTTAAAGGTTTAAAAATGTGGTTCACAGCTGCAGGCTTAGTCAAACCATGTGAAATAGCAGAGTTGGCCAGGCAAAAGTATTTTCAGAAAAACATACCCAGTAAATTAACACTTTGTTTCATTTTTTGTTTGATGTCTCTCTGATATTTTTAGAGGGGGATCTGTATTCAGCAGCACCTTTGGGTACTGATGGAAGTTCGTTACAATTCAGAAGGAAGGCAGGCAGCAGAACTAATGTCTGGATGTATGACAACTGGGTCTCAGGTGGGTAAAATGGGGTAAACAACTGGAGGCAATTAATAATATATGACAAGTACAAATCTGTAAGTCCCAGTGGTATTGTGATGTGACAGCAGGCCAAATTAAACACAAAAAGATCTTACAAAAAGGGAAAATCACCAGAGATTTCTATTATTGTTAGCATGTACCTATTCAATGTGTCCACCTCAAACATGAATTGTTTGTCCACTCCCTAGTCAGATTTTATCTTTTGTTTTGCCTTCATGTGCCGAGCTTTTGCGTCATGTATTATCTGTGAGCATCACATTACATTCTGCTCACTAAAACAACTGGGTAAACACGTCTTTCTCTCACAGAACCCACTTTTATCTCTGCGTCCTGGATGAAGCGGAAAGATGACCCTGATAATGACAAAATCTACATTTTTTTTCGTGAAAAGAACTCGGACAACAACCCGGAGGCCGATCCCTGGATATCAAGGGTTGCCAGAGTTTGTAAGGTATGCTGGACACTGAAGGAGACTCAGCTTACGTCAGAGAGGCTCTCATATTAAAAGGTTGCTACAGGTCATTCCACAAAGCTCTTTAGCCAGGCTTCAGTAATCAAGCTAACAGCCATCCAAATACTGATCAAGAAACATTGATAGAGGATTTTGACTCAAGCAAAATCAATTTCATAAAAAAGCTAGTTTTGAAGGTTATAATTTGAAATAAAAACTGTTTATTTTTTTATGAGAAATGAAAAAGAGGTTGTATTGGTCCATAATGCTAAATTTAGCTAGTGAGGGGGAAATGGGAATGAGTCAGCCAGTGATTCATCTTCCACTCAGATGCAATATGAAGTTGTATCAGGACCAAAACCGCAACAAAAATGAAAAAACATTCATTCTTTATTCAATTTTTTATTATCTAAAACTCACATAAAGAGAGAATGATGTATCATGACTTATCAGGTGAACAAATACAGCTGTACTGAGTAGTTTGAGGCTTCATTATGGGCTCTGAGTGTAGTGTGTGTGTTGCACCGGGCAGTCATTCATCTGATATTGGGAGTTTTTTGAGTAGAGAGCAGGGGGCCCTACTCTTAGTGGGAGGGAGGCGAAAAAAGAGACTGATACTGGTGTGTATTCCAACTTGTGCTATTATTAGTCTCTCTTTTTATCGATCGCTCTCTGAAGGAGAAATACACTTTACATGGGCATACAAAGAGGAAAAGGGAAGAGGAAAAGACCGAAAGGAAATAGTTGAGCAAACCAGACTTTGAAGTTTCTTGCTTGCTAGCTTCTGGCTAATATACACAATTTTGGCTGTTTGGCACGAATAAACATTTGATCTTGTGTGAGTGACGTAAACAAAAGTTATGGGGAAATAGATGCAATATGACAGCCCTGAAAAATAAATCATTAACAGGCTTCCTCTGAATACATTTTCTTATATGGGAGAGATATGTCCGACATTTTGAATTTCTCTTGAACTAACAAGGTGGTTGCTTTGCATGTGCACACAACCACAGCAGGTAGGCAGAGAGAGCCTTTACAAAAGGAGTGTTCAGCCAGAGACAGATGAACTTTTTTATGGTACTTTTATGGCCCTTAATGCCTTTGCTGGTAATTCAAAAAGGACTTCATGTTGATTAGTATTAACATCAGGTATCGATCCACCTCTATAAGAGAACCTTGTTCCGGTAGGGTGTAGGCACAGTATAGCCTGAGGGGGGAGCTAAAATTGATTGTATATCAAGTAGACCAGGAACAAAAAAATTCATCTTGAGCTCCATTCAACAGGCCTTTTGGAGCTTTCAATCATATCTCATGGTCTTCCTCACTAGATGGATTTTGTGCAGTTGTCATGGAAATATAAACATTAGAGTTTCTAGTTTCTGATGAAGGTTATATGATATGAATGATAGCGAAAGAAAAGCTGCTAAATGGACCTTGAGGTGAGTTTATTTCTGTTGGTTGTTACTTGAAACTGGGACTTTTTAAAATGAAAGAAAGTGCACTTACAGAACAAAATCTGTAGACCTACTTAACACTTTCCTTTAGATTACATCATATTCAATAGATTTCACATGATATTTTCTTCTTCAAGTTTATGTTATAATAAACAGAAAATTCACAGTGGGATACTTGGGCGTTTTTTTTTAATCGCTAAAGTCTGTTAGAGTGTGTCTGCAGTGCCTCCTGCAGTAAACCCTTCCTGTATTTGCCAGACAAAAGAGATGAAACGCCACCGTCTGCCAACCAGTTGTGTTTGATGTTGACTTTTATCTTTGCTTGTACCAGGAACAATCATGAAGGTTGGCCTCTATTTATAGTGTTTTCATTTGAGCAGATCCAATTGATCTAGTGTTTGTACTGAGGCTGCCAGCTGTTGTTAAGGACAATAATGATATGATGGAAAATTAAATATTAACCTGCACGGTTTCAATAAGTTAAAGTGTGATTTAAAAAAAAACAGTGGGCAGAGTCATATCCTGCAGTTCTGTGAATGCAACGCCAGGCTTTAACCAAGGTATAATTGAAGTGTTTAACCTGATTAATGTGGTAATGCAACCATCTGCTGCAGGGTGGTCACATTTCCACCACCTGTACCAACAGATCAGGCTTCCTCTTCCTGGAAAATCAACCAGGCATACTGTTATTGTGGTGAAATTCATTTTTTTAAAATACCATTTTCAATATATTTGACATCTGTACAGAACAAAACTTGCCCCAAAAGTGTTGAGGTGTTCTGTTTCAGATGTCAGATCCATTTCAATGCAGTCCTATCAAGTAACACTCAGGCAATGCATGTGAGTTTGCAGAAAAAGTGAAAAAGTGTCTTCTTGATATAATTGGATGGTATCATTTTGCAGGTAGATGAAGGCGGATCAAAACGATTCTTCCAGAACATGTGGACCTCTTTCCTCAAAGCCAGGCTTGTCTGTGGGTTTCCAGAGGAGTCATTGTATTTCAACCGTCTCCAGGACGTTTATGTGATGCACGCGGAGGATTGGCACGACACCAGAGTTTATGCTCTCTTCACAAGCAGCTGGTTAGACACTTTCTCTTCCTTTATTGTCAGCAACTAAGCAACTAGAAGGGTAACACGCAGACAGGGTGACACAGAGTGGCTCTCACTTAAAACTGATGGCTCAGCAGTGTGAAGTGTTTTTTCGTTCATGGAGGCAAAACTTTGACCCACACAGTGCGAAACCAGAATAGGTTTTAACACGAATTTCATTAGCAAAGATCACACTATCAACAAGATGCATTAACACTTTATCAATGACAAGATTAAAGAGACATCAGGCTGCTTGAGGTTTCTGTGATTTGGAAATGTTTTAGCAGGAATCCACCATATGTCCCGAGTCCACTGTTTGCACAGATGGAAGAGAATAAACATGAGATCAAGGGGTTAGGTGTGTTTTCTTGGAATTTGGAAGAGGGTTGGTCCTGCTACTAAAACTATGCAAGATATGCTTTAAAACAAATACCAAGGAGAGTGGGTTGGCCCCATGACAAATCTTGATTGATAAAAAAAGAATGTTTTTCAAAAGACTAAATCCAAATCTGGTCTGAAGTTTACTGAATGTACTGCCTTTACCCCCGTAACCTACAGGAGGGTCAAATTTTCAAGACAAGACTGAATTTTCATTTCCTTCCCCACCACCTTTCTCACAGTAGAAGACACATATTTTCATGATTGTACATTGTTAAGCTGAAGGGATGCTCCGGCAATGTAATTTTACACTTCTACAAAATCAAAGGAGCTGCAAGGGAGTGAAATGTTAAGAATTTTAATTTATTCTGTCAGATAGCCAAACAAACTTTGTTTGGCTGGCTTGAATTAACGCGGTATGTGCCATTTTGTGAGCACCGCACCATATTTGGCCAATATGTTAGAGGTTATTCAGTTATTCAGTTACCTTTACCAAAAAATTAGTAATCAGTCATTACTTTTACGATATTCTGCAAACAGACAAACAGAATGAGACAATGGGACAAAATTATAACCCTAACAACCTTAACAACCATCATGTTTGAGGAAAATACAAACAGAAATACATAGACATAATACATTTTGCTAATTGTGGCTATTTCTCTTGTAGGAACTCCACAGCAGTGTGCATCTATTCAGCAGGAATGATTGAAGACATATTTGAAAACTCAACCTTCAAGGGATATGACAAAGTAATCCCTAAACCAAGGCCAGGAACGGTACGGGTTTGTTTTGTTACTATGTTTCCGTGAGAGACAACATACTTCCCTTAGGAGTTTTCTTTTTGTTTTGAACCTCCTATAAATGTATGAATGTGTCCACATACTTGTGGTTGGTCTACTGTTTAACATGTCTCTAAGTAGTACTGTATGTTTGAAAACACAAGTTACGCAAGTGGGTGGACACGTGGAAAAAGTGCGTCTGCATTATTTATCCCCCTCATGTGCGGTTCAGTGTTTCCATCTGTATTTTTTTTACATGAAGTCACTTTGGGTTCAGCCCTGTTGTTAGGAGGCAGAAGGGGCCCCACAAAAGATGGAGAATCCCCTCTCATTGTAGTAAACAGTTTACAGTCTTAGTGGGTAATGACTGCGTTTCCATGAAGAATGTGGATTTGTTGATATGTCTTGTAAAGAAAACCACACCTGCCTCTCCTCCATTCAGCTCACAGTCCATAGAAAATATTTGTTTCTGAGTTATTTAGATACAGTCTTAGATAACTCCAGTTTTGTATACCTGAAACATCCTCCAAACATCCATTTTCTAGAGTATGCTGACTACTTTGTATCTATGTAAATTACAGTGTGTAAAAAACAGCAGGAGCCTGCCGCTGTCCACTGTCAATGTGGTGAAGGATTACCCAGAAATGACTGACTGGGTTCACTCAGTTCACTATACAGCCCCCTTTTACACGAGCAGCTACAACTACACCAAGATAGCTGTGGATCGAGTCCAGGCGGTGGACCAGCAGATGTATCACATCCTTTTACTTTCCACTGGTAGGTTCTGGTTGGAAAAAAATACACTCTTTAACATACAGATGGTCATCAGTACTTTGTTTTGCAAAGTTACACCTGGTGTGCTTCCATGTTTACCAGGCTTGCAATCACACATTGTCTGTAAACCTGTGAGGAACAATAGACCCAAAATATCTTTCTTACATAATCACTCCAAAAACAACACCGTACCAGATTGCTGTTTGTGTGCTCCTTCCGCAGATTCTGGAAAGATCCATAAAGTGCTAGAGGCTGGGTCTGAACCTTTCATCATATCTGAAACACAACTCTCCAGCCAATCGACCGTCCAATCAATAAAACTTGACTCCAAAAAGGTACCGCTCATCTCCAGTGTTATGTATTATGCATCCCAGTGTGGTCCATAGGTTTTTTTGTTAACCTCAGAAATTTAATTCCTCACACTTGAATATTTTAATGCCGCACCAATCAATATTTTATAAAGGCTGGATCAAATAACTGTGTGCAACTTGATAGCTGCCACCGGTTGAAACAAACCCACAGACAAAAACTACCAGGCTTTCTTAAAAGCTCTAAAAGCATGTTAGCACCTGGCCTGTATTGGTCCAGTGCTCCAGCTAGCTCTCATTAATCACACATCAAGCATTAGCAGATAGCTCTAATATACACGCATCTTGCACAAACATCAGACAAAGTTAGCAATTAGTGGATAATTTAACTGCAGAAAAGCCAGGACTTTCTCTCTTGAGACAGAGCTAAAAGTAGAGCATACATTCTTCAGGTAGCCGGATACTTAGGTCCAAATTCAAATTTTATCTCGTGTCTGCTGGACAGCCAGCCAATTATAGAATTATGTATTAGCTAATTATTTGCTAGTAGACTCCCATAACAATTTAATAAGTTAATATGTCAGTGTTTTGTTCACGGCTTGTTGTGCTGCACAATAGAGTTCAAAATATCTCTTGATGCAGCTTAATATGAAATTATGTTTCTGTCTCCTTTCCTTCAGAAAAAGTTAGTGGTTGGTTTCTCAGAGAAAATTTCTACAGTGGACCTTCAGAGGTGTCAAGACTACAACAACTCCTGTAAGGAATGTGTCCTGGCCAGGGATCCGTACTGTGCCTGGACAAAGTCTGGATGCATGCCGACTGTCCCGTAAGTGTGGACAGCAGAGTCTTGCTCTTTATCCAACTTCTAAAATACAGTTCAACACATTTTTATGTTGCACCATGTTACTGTCAAGGATATTAAAATAGCTGCTCTCTAAATGTTGTTTTTGTTCACAGTGGAGGAATTCAAGATATTAAGGGTCAGAAAATAAGTGTGTGCCATACATCAGATGAGGGTAAGTAATGAAATGACTTTTACTCATAATGCTTATCTGTTAAAGGTTTGAAACATTTAGGTGTTTTATCTTGTTTTTAACCTTTCAGAACAAAACCATGGGCCCCGGACCAAACGGCAGACAGTTTCAGCACAACCAGCAGATCTGAGCACAGTTCACAAGGTCCCCCTGGGTGTCCCTTTTTATCTCTCCTGTCCTATAGACTCTTACCACGCTGAGTACACCTGGGAGCATGGACACCAGAAAAGCCCCTGTCTGCAAATGCAGTCTAACTGCTTGCACCTCATTCCTGCCATGGCACAAGAAAACTATGGCAGCTACAAGTGTGTTTCCAAAGAAAAAGACTACACCAAAGTGGTGAAAATTTATCAGCTTACAGAGCAAAAGATTCCAGATACAAATACCAACAGTCATAATCCCTCTCAAAATATAAATGATGCATCAGCTGTTGTGCCGCAGATATGGATCTACCTTGGACTAGCTATAGTAGTGACGGGGATTTTCAGATAGGGTATGCAGTGATTACTAGGTAATAAGTTCTTTCACCTTGAGAATTTCTGTTGGCTCATGCAGCATCAGTGTTTTCAGGCCCTTTGTCGTCGTCATTGCTAACTAGGCCAGGAACTACACCACCAGTGAAGCCTGCAAATCAGCAGTTCAAGCACGAACTCCCTCACCGAGATCCTAAAACCTTATTTGTGTGAGTGGTCACAAAGCTCGGGCCAAGGTTATTTTTGAAAGGAGAAGCCGGAACAGGAAAAGGATATGTGAAGGCAGCACAGTCTGTCAGCAGGAGAGCACAGCTTGAACGTTCTGAAGAGTCCTGTTGAGTGTTTCATGGATCAATAGTTCAAGCATCCTGCAAGAACATCAGCAATACTTCAACGCATAAAATGCAACATTCCTCTTGCTTTTAAGAGAAGGAGAATAATGGAAAGGTGTTAGGTGATCCAAAAGACTTTGCTTCACAGTAACAGGTGATCAGTCTGTGTATGAATGTAACACTGTTGTGATCATGAATGCAAAGCTCTTGGTCAGAGACAGCAAGAAGAAGAAGACAGTAAGAAGATGTAGTATAGTTGCAGTTGTGTGGTAGCATGTTGTACATGTGTTGAGGACAGCTCAAAGCTCTTTGAACCATTAGAAGTCAGAAAATGTAAAGTTCCTGTTCAAAATTCCACACTGATGAAAGATTATTTGTACCAGACTGTTGGGGAAGGGTGGAGACACCAAGAGTGGTGTTCCTTTGAAATTCCTTTTTTTTTTACCCAGCGACATAAGAGCTATGATAAACTGGCAACTGGGAACATTTTTCTGATGAATGATAGTAGCACATTGCACTTGAGGTAGAGTAGATTTGATGTTATTTGGTGGTTATTCAAGAAGATAGTTTTGACATCCTCATCTACACTGTTTGCTTAGAACTGTGAATGAAGTTTTAATTAAACCACTTCCTCTCTGTTTATATTAAAGCCAGACTATGAAACATCTGTTAAGCAGAAACTACTGTCTCTGCAAGAGACAAATATGGGATGCTGCTAAATGCTAAATGTTAAAGCACAGGGCAAATGTATGACATTAGAGAAAAAACAGAGAACTGGCGAAGTGATATTCATTATCGAGAAATACCCAGCTACAGTCTGCTGTTTTAGCCAGGTATTTCTTATACAAGTTACGTAGTCTAACTTTAAACAAAAAATATTCTTTTAATATGTGTAAGAGCGACTAAAATAAGTGTATTTATTATTTAACAATATTTTGGTACGAACTAAGCTGTTATTTCATAGCAATATCTTTGCTTTGCACTGGATATTTTTGTACACATCTGTCTATTATATGTCTTAAAATTAATAAAAAATGTGTATTTTTATATAAGAAATATATGACAATACTACCTGAAGTTAAGTGAATGTTACTGATTTCGTTATTATTAAAATAAATTGCGAACAGAGCTGAAACTCTGTTGCACTGTTCACAAGGAAAGTACTCTTAATCAAGTAAGAGCTTCAACCACCTCAGTGGTTCATGCTTCATGTAAACCATGTGCAGTCTGAATCGGAGCACAGACATCACTGTAAGGATCTTTAGTTTAATCTGTTTTATTCCTGGCTCTAACGTCTCAGCCCAGCTAATGATTACAAAGTTAGTACATCTTGTTTACACAAGCAAAGGAAATCACAACAAAACTGTACTGTATATCTTTGGAAATGACTCCACAACCACTTGGATGGAGATCCAGGAATCTCATCAGACTTTCTCTCAGATGAATTCATTTCAGTTTGTAAGCTTCACAGGAATTAAGACAACATCTACATTAGAGTCATCTAGGCATGTCTTTGATCATATCCTGCTGTTGCTATGTTTGTCTTGTGGATTGCTCGTCATCCTGAGTTGAGGAAAATATTTCCGCGCAATACAGCAATGACTTAACATGGTGTCTACCACAAATTGTTGGTTATATATCCAAGGTTAAAACAAAGACTTTTGACATCTGAGTTTGAAACTTGATTTGTTTCCCCAACACTAACATCCACCTCCTCCCGTGTCCTGTTGTCTGGACACTGAAGATAATGGCTTTCTCAAACTTAAGCCGGAGCTGACGTGGCACCTGGCCTGATAGCCACAAGTCCGTCTGGCATGTAGACTGTTTGATGCTGTGTTACTCATAGTCTGGGTGGAGATGAGAAGTGCTTTATGGGATCAGTGGTTTACCTAATATGTCTGTAGTGTCTGCATGAGCCATTGCTTGAAACACCCAGTTTAATTAAATCCAGTCAATCTCTGCTGTAGCTGTAGGATAAAAACAAATTGTGTCCAGTGATCTCTGGGCGACCTTTTATTTTGCTTCAAACTGAATAACTGGGGATCACTGATATAGTGTTACGTAAGCCTAATTTAAGCCCTGATAGTTTTCTCTATCTCTTTACTGGCTGCAGCTGTGAGTCTGGGTGGTGCCACACCACGTTCTCAGCTGTGTGATATGGTGACCATGAAGTCTGCTGTTCTCTTGTCTGAGCACAAGTGGACCTTGATTCCTGGAGGACTAGAACCGCCCCTTTCTTCCTGTTGTGCTTATTTAATAGGGAGGTCTACTGGAGTTAAGCCATGGTGAAACAAAAACAAACACAAATCATTTCTTGAAAGTAGTAAAACCAAAGTCATAGTTCTTAGATGAAACCCCACCCTGTTTTTTCAAAACAAAACCCCAACCCTTATCCTGGACTGAACCCAAGCATAAGTGAAACTGTCATCCTGAAACCATCTAAAAAGATAGTTTTACTTTTTTTATAATATTAATAATTTATAATAATTCTCAGATGCGCATTTGAACATCTAATTAGTCGTTGCTTAGTGTAACCATTCCTCCCATTTATAGGGGCCATTAAATGATCCATTCTTGCAACCTCAACCTTCTTATAAAGAAAGGATGCTGCATAACACATAGATAAGAGCACTTGTAAACATTTGCTAATTAACTTATACAAAGTGTTCTGAGGCCCGTGTAGAAATTATGTTTATACATTCGTTTATCGTAGGTGGTGAACCTTGTCCCATCTTTGTTTGACTGAACATTTTCCAGGATGCCCTTTTTCATAACCAATATGATACTATAACCTCTCACCAATTAACCTGTTTTTATTTGTGTTATGTCACAGACAGGTGTTTTTTCAGTAGTTCACAACTTTCCCAGCCTTTGTTGCCCCTATCCTAACTTTTTGAAATGTGAAAATCAATGAAGCTGAGGTAAAATATTTAGTGTGACGTATTTCCAACTGAGAGTTTGTCAAAAAAATAATAGGCAAACTATCACATTCTGTATAATCGTGCTTTTCTCACAGTGTTCCAACTTATTTGGGAATGTGCTTGCATGTGTCTGATATAAGTGATGGGAGCTCCTTTTCTTCAAAAATAAGTCTCACAGTTTATTAGATTAATGTGAGAATTTAACATTCTTAGTCTATTCATTCAATTATTCCCAAAGTTATATTGATGGTAATCTAAAAATATTGGAAAACTCTTCGACGGACTCTTGTGTTCAAAGGCTGTATAGCTTTGACACTTTGTCCACAGGGTGGCAGTATAATATCAGATATACTGGCATAATCCAATAAGAACAAACTGGGCAGCTAAACCATGAATTAAGAAAGCTTATTGTTAAGTATTAACTTCTAACATTCAATCAGTCAATCATTTAACAGAACCACACATTGGGGCTGAAAAATATATATGTTATCTAATGAAAAAATGAATAATTAGCAATTCAATTGACCTGTTGTGAACACTGTGGGCAAAAATCAATTTCACCATCTTGTAAAACAAGTTATATTTAAACACTGAGAACCCACTCAAACAATGAAGGAACACAATAAATAATAGTTTAGTATGTGTTGTGTGGTGCAAAAACCCCTGTTACAGACAAGCATAGCTATTAAAATTGTTGGAGTGAACTGGCACACAAAGTAAACAAGTAATTAACAACTCACGGGAGATTATTGGCTCCTGACAGGCTCATACATGCTGTGCAATGAACTAAATGATATGTGAAGGATGTTGATGGTTTTGGGATTTATCTGCAAATCCTCATAACAAGATACAGTATGCCTATCTATGGTGGGAGGATATTAATAAAGAGGAAAATTACTCAGAATCATAACTTTGGAAGACATTTACTGGATTTGGAATTTATTTTCAGAATGAGGAGTGTAGATTTTGTCCTGCATCACTTTCATAAGAAAGGATGGTTTTATAACTGTCTTGTGTTGACGTGGGCAGCAGACAGATTTGAAACACAATGAACCTACCCTTTTAAAAACCCTATGGAGATCCAAAAAGTGAGGAAAGCCCAAAATGTATTAAGCACACACGCACAAATGTTATGTTAAATATATGAAATTTAAGGACAAAAACCATGTCCAAAGTCAGAGTTTTATTCCTAAGATGTATCAGTCATTCTCACACTATTTTGAGGAGGTGTGTTGCAAATTTATCATGCATTATTATGGCCTAGTAGTCTGCTGCTTTAACTGCAAGAGACAAACAGAGTTTATACTGCAATACACCAGAGGATGGCAGTATTTGAGCAGGAACCAAGTTTCCTCAAATACTAACATTGATGTGACTGGAGCATTTAATCTGAAAATAACATACAAGGTTATTTTATTTATTTATTTTTTTAAAAGTCTTTTGGTCATAAGCGACCACAGACATTTAAAGCTAACAAATGGATTAGAAAAAGCCGGTGTATGTGTGCAATTGACATTTTTTTTAGTTAGGAGGTTAAAGATAACACAAAGGTCAGTGCATTGAGTATATACAGGTATGTGGTTTACCTTAAATCCATTTTTCTCTTTCCATGCATCTTCCCGTCATAACACAATAACTAAAGCCTGCCAATCGATGTAGACATCTTTGAAATGATCTGGATCCAACAGGACTCTCTGAGTGTTTTCTTTTGTTAGACTCCTCTGAATTCAGCATCTTATCAGTCTTTTTGTTTGTTTATTTGTTTGTTTGCTTTTATTAGAAATATTTTTTTCGCACAGCAATACTGGAAATCGGTACCTCATTCAGACAACGGAACTTAAAATCCACCATGCGTTTGGAAACTCTTGGCCTTTAATTAAAGACAACAGGCTGGAGCCAAACAGAATGAGGTCAAAGATTAGACACGGGTCGGGGTAAATAAATTAAACATGAGATCCTAAATTATGAATTTTCTTTGAGGGTGGAGGACCCGGAGCTTCTATATCTTTAATAGTGAAGAGAGAAGGGAGAGGCTGCGCGTTCACGGTTCCTTTTCTCGCTGTGCGTCGCGGGAACGCGCAGTGGCTCTCTCTCTCGCCGGAGAGGAAAAAAGCTCCGTCCGTCTGCAACAGCGACTCACCGGGGAAAATGTTCCCTCCGCCGCCCTTCATCAGCGCTTGTGATGCCCGCAAAAGTCATCTGAGAGGATCCACAACATATGAGGACTCGAGTTTTTCCGAACATTGAACTTATTTCAGAGGATTGTGAACTCCAGAGTGATTAATAAAACCCAGGAATTGAAGTTTGCATTGGACAGGTAAGACGATTTAGTCAGCTGGTTAATTGGGCTCTTACTGCAGGTAAAAGATGAAAAATAGAGACTTTGAGCAGAATCCAGATAAAAACAAAGGTGAAAAAAACACCGTCTTGTAGGTCAGTTCTGTGATAAACAACAAGGGCATCAGTTATCAAAAAAGCTAAACCTCTATGTAAAAAGAAAATGGAAATATTACAATTTTACTAGTATTAAAAGTAAAATATTTGGTCTGAACGGTTCGAATCAAAGGATTGAACGCAATAGAATGCGCCTGTTTGTCTCACGCGCTGTGGAAACGCACTCAGACCAGGAGAGACCGACTGACCCCGAAATTGCTGCAAAAATGATAACACGGGATACATTACGCTTTAATTAAGCGCACAGGTGTCAACAACGCCTAAAAATAAAAACATACAAACAAACCAAAAAACTATGTGACTTATTATGTGCAGTGCATTGGTGGGTGCATGTGAAACAAAAAAAAAAAACAACTTTGCATGTGATGCTCTCGGGTTGTATAAGAGGAGCAGAAGCAGTAACATTCACCTAGTGATGTTTTTGTTTTTCAATTTCTCTGTTTTTACGAGTCTGCTTTGCAATTTTGAGTTGTGTTAATGAGCTCTAATGTGCCTTTAAAAAGCACAATCAGGTCAACAAAACACATTTGAATTGATAAGAGATGTAAAAAGCTTCCACAATACATTTCCGCTGGTGTCATGGAAACAATTACTTAATTTTGTGTGACTGACTAATAGAACTTTCACCCTTGGCTAATTTCTGGATATTGATACTTGCAGGTGCAGAAAATGGCGAGAAGGCTCCTGCAGCTCTTTGCCTTTTGGACTATTGTTGTTGGCATTGTGCAGTGCTGTCCAGAGCGCTGCAGCTGCCAGGATAAACTTTCCCACCAGTTTGCTGACTGTGCTTACAAAGACCTGCTGGTGGTACCTGTGGGTCTCCCCTCCAATGTCACCACAGTGAGCCTTTCTGCCAACAAGATCAAAACACTGAAAAGTAAAAGCTTCATCAATATTACACAAGTCACCTCTCTCTGGCTGGCCCACAATGAAATAGTTGTCATAGAGACGAACACCTTGGCCCCCCTGATCCAGCTCCGCAACCTGGACATCAGCAACAACAAAATTGTGCACTTTCCATGGGAGGATCTGCGCAATCTGACAGCCCTGCAGATGGTGAAAATGAACAACAATGAGATGGTGAACCTTCCAAAGGATGCCTTTTCTACTCTCAAAGACCTGAGGTCACTACGCATCAACAACAACAAGTTTACCACCATTGTGCAGGGTACCTTCGATGCTCTCTTCTCCATGTCCCACCTTCAGATTTATAGCAACCCCTTCAAATGCTCCTGCAGCCTGGAATGGCTGAGGGATTGGATTGCATCAACCAAGATTTCTATACCAGAGCAAACTTCAATTTTGTGTGATGCCCCTACACACCTGAATGGTACAATAGTCACAAAAATGCCCAAACTGGACTGTACAGCCCCTACCGTCACGATAACATACCAGCCCAACATTGAGAACACAGAGATCTATGAGGGATACATGGTCATCCTAAATTGTGAGACAGCAGGGAGTCCAAAACCGCAAGTCAGCTGGGAGGTGAGTGCAGGAAACCAAAATTATATGTTCCCCTTGCCCTCTGCTGGAGCGAGTAATGAGATGCCAATTAATGATAAAACAACCAACAATCGATTCCTCGTCTTTGGAAATGGCACTCTCATCATCCCCCGTATGAGTAAAAAAGAGGATGGAAATTACAGCTGCTCTGCAGTGAACGATGTAGGCAAGGTGGAGAGCAGCGTTAAAGTGGCTATGGCAGGCACCCAAAAACATGCCACAGACTCAAAGACTGATTCTATGGTGGACAAGATCCGTCCGTCTGCTAAAAAGCCTGCAGAGCCCAAGATCTCCAAAAACAATGTGATCAACTGGGCAAAGCCTGAAGAAAAGACAAAAGGCAGACCTGAAGGTTCATCAGACAAACACGACGACGCAGGACAAGCTGGTGGCGTTTTGACAGGCCCCAAATTTGCCAGCAAGTGTGGTGTGAGAGACAGCGTTGAATACATCTCCAACCATGCCTTCAACCTGAGCTTGGACGACCTGAAGCAGTACACATTTGATTTTGGTGTTATTGCCTTAGAGGTGTCAGAGACGGAGGCCAAAGTGCAGCTGAATCCACTGCAGCTTCCCAGCAGCAAATCTAACCTTCATCTCAGTCAACCCGATAACCTGGAAACAGTGAATAAAGAGATTCTGGATGTGGTACAGTCCTCATCCAGTAAAACCAACGTAGACATGATCTATCTTTGTGTTAAAACAGGGAATGGACACTCTGTAGTTGAATGGTCCAACATACAGGAGGGGGTTAATGCCTACCGCTTCCGTGGTTTGCAGCCTGGCACCAATTACACACTTTGTCTCACCTATGGGGGGCAGGACTGCCAAGTGCAAGTAGTCTTCACAACTAGGAAGAAGATCCCCTCCCTGCTTATCATCGTGGTTGTTAGCATTTTCCTGTTGGGTCTGGCCACTGTTCCCTTGCTGGGGGCCACCTGCTGCCATTTGTTATACAAGTACCAAGGGAAGACCTACAAGCTGATCATGAGGGCTCAGAATCCGGATCAAATGGAGAAACAAATGACTGGAGATTTTGATACCAGGGCGTCTTTTGTGGGGTCAGAGAAAACCTTCAACCCCAGCGAGTTAGGCGAGGGGGAGGGAGAGGCCGAGGAAGGAGACGCGGAGGGAGAGGCTGAGGGCAGCGTGGTGACAGAGTCCATCCCCGGATCCTCATCCAAAACCAACCAGGAGGAGTTTGAAGTGGGCTCGGAGTACAGTGACAGATTACCGCTGGGAGCAGAGGCAGTCAACATCTCGGAGGAGATCAACGGCAACTACAAGCAGCCAAGCCGCTGAGATCCGCTGATGTCTGCGACTTTATTGTAAAATATTTTATTTTCAAGTAGCCTACATTCAAGCAGGTAACCCACCCACCCAGTACTACACGTGAAAACCGATGGCTTCTGATTTAAAAAAAAAAAAAGGTGGATCTTTTCATGTTTTACCTCAGAAAGTACTCAAACACTTGAGATTGTGAATTTAATTCATGTGACATTTGTAGTCCACTGTAAGGTTAAAAAAAAGTGACTTAACGTTTACGATGCAAGCACAGCTTTTTAGATTTTTATCAGACCTCAAAACTCAAAGTAAAGCAGAAAAATGGTCTTTCTCAGCAGGACACACTTAGATGGGTATGGGCGTAAATTGTGCAAACGGCGAGGCGCGGGGCTCGCCAAGAGGCAAAAAATCTTGTTCATCTTAGAGAGCACAACAAGAAAAAAAAGCAAAAAGTGCCATAGATCCGTTTTTTAAAAGCCATTTTGAGTAAACTAACATCAGGGACAAATAGCTCTTTTCCAACCTGTGTGCGTCCGTGCAAAGACGTGTAGGCTACGAGCAGCGTTTAAAACCGACCGCTCAACCTCCTCTCAGGTGTCGGTCCTCCGGCTCAGTTATCGCAGATTTGAATGATGATGATATTTGATCAAATGGTGATATTTGGTTTTGTCTGACCTGCCCGCTGTCCTGCGAGTCGAAAAAAGGGGAAATTTCACATTCGGCTGTGTTGTGCGTAACAGGAAATCCCAGGTTATTCACCAACAAAATGTTGTTTGACGTATAGTAAGGCTTTAAAAAAAATGTGCGACTTTAACCTCTTAATCAACGGGTGCTTGCTACCTTCTTGCTTTTTACAATGAACTTGTCCATGGCATGTCACACGTATTTCCTTGTGTGGTTTTTCTTAGTGTAGTCTAGAGGACTTTAGATGTTACTGTCTAACTGTGATGTAAAGCCATGTGAATTAAAATTATTCTTTTTTATTACGACGGTAAGTAATGAAGCCTCAACAAAAGGGCGCATGAGTGTCTGACGGCTTCACTGTCTCGTACTTATAGTGAGTTTTTTGTGAACTGTTGTAAAACGAAGAGACGAACCCGTGATCTTTTAAGATTTTTTTATATAATTTTATGTAAGTGGAATTAATAAAACATATGAAACTATGCAGACGATTTCTGGATTTGTCATTACGGATTGAGATGTTTCAGGTAAAAAAAAAATCATCAAGGCTACATTATTTTCTATATTCATCGGTATTAATAAATAAATATATAGTGAAACTAATAATATTTCATATAAAAAAATGTAAGTCGGAAATCGAGGCTTACAAAAATTCAGCACCCGGTTTTATTCTTTGTATTTTTTCTCATTCTTCTTTTGATGCCTTTTATTGTGAGAGCTTGTTTTGATGTCTTTATCTTACTTTCTATAAAAGAAAAAAGACGTAAAAATAAAGGGTCTCTGGGATTTTTAAGCAGTGTGTTTATGCCTCAGATTTAAAACTGCTTCATTTAAAAACGCTGATCAACACAAAGTCCCTTTGTCTTATTTTTCATTTTGGTCCAGTACGTTTCGCTTTCGACAACACAACAGCATCTCGCTATGCACATCCATAAATTATACATAATAATATATATTTTAAATTAACTAACTCTAGAATAAAATTTTCCATGATTATTATTCAAATGATTAAAAAAGAAAACTTTTGTTTCAGTTTTATTTTCGCAGTAATCAGAAGGGAAATTCTGGTGTTCATATTTTCTCTTAAAAGTCGGCATTTTAAATGGAAATACAAAGAAAAATGATGCAATATTAGTGAACATCAGATACCAGGAAAGAGTTTTGACACAACATTAAGAAAAAGCTGGTAGCAGAAAGAAGATTTAGACTTAAAGATCTACAAATAAAACAGAAAATATAAACAGTTTCATTTGTCTGGTGCTTCATATTCCACAGGTTATTGTTAATTGCACAAAATGTGTACAATTGAAAAAAATTATCCAGTCTGAGAAAATAGCCCATTCTGTAAATTCATAAATAGTGAAATGCTCTACATATTAATATTAACCTCTTTAAAAGGATTCTTCACTGAATTGCACATTCATGTGTTTAGTTTGGGTGACTACAAATTTGCATTTTCTGCACTATGTGATGTTAACAACTCACTGGAAAATATGTGATTAACCTACAGGTCGAAACACAAAGCAAACAAGTGCTATCCCAAAATAGGCACATGAAAATTACACATAATGAGTGTGTTTGGATGGGAGATCAGTGCTGCACACAAGCTTTCCCACCAGTATGGAGACTGTGGCCCTCACTTCAACAAGAGACAGGGAAGGCCTGGTGAATATCTCTCCATGTGGCACTGAACTATAAGTGCACTTATTTCACCAAATGCAGACACATCTACAGCAGGTGTGGAAAAAAAATAGAATATGACTGTAGAATTTTCCCCAAACCAAAAGAGACTTTGTGGCCAATCCTTAATCAGTGTCACGTTTCTGTTCAGTTGCTGGCAGCGGCCTCCGCCTCCTTGGATGCTGCCTCCTTTTTGCTCCCCTCCTTGGTGCTGCGGTTGAGGCTTCCATTCAGAAAGCTCTCTGCGGTCTGACACTGGAAGTGCTTCCTGGTGCCCACCAGGGAGGGGTTGTTGACCAGGGTGTAGAGGAGCTGCCAGTGCCTGCGGGCTCTCTTGGCACTGGACACTTTGTGCTGTTTCTTCTCCTGCTGGACCAGCTGGATCCCTGAGGACATTCAGACATCATGATAGCAATGATGGTATGTAATAAAACACACACAAGTCCTATAGTTACAAGAATAGATAACCTTTTTTCTCGTCTTAAATGGAATTGGGGAAAAACACTCTTGAGGACCACCCAGGACCAACTAGATACTACAAAAAGAGTAATAATAGAAAGCAATCATATTCTAATCCTCTAAGCGTGGTAGGAGCATATTGGGCTTGCCATTATCACAATGAAAGCTTAAGCCCCTTGGGCTACATGAATATCAAACAGGCAATTAGCATAGCTCATGTGTGTAATCAGCTACTCAGGAACTAATCTCTGCATTACAATAGATTATTCCTGATAATGCATTGTTCTCCAGATGCAAACAAGCAACATCTCTGTACATCTCTGCACATCTGTAATTGGACTCAGCTGTGACTAGGTACAAGACAGAACTGGATTCCACAACAAGCAGTAAAGCCTGATACATTTCCCTGCTAATTACTCACTATAATGAATGTCCTCTTGTCACCAGGCATGTAGGCGACCATCACTCACCTCCTGTTTGAGTGAATACCATCAGCCTACCCACCAGCCTCGAAGTAGCCTTATATCTTTTGACCAACTACATAAATTCTACATCATTTTCATTGATAATACTTAAATAAAATGCATAATGGCGACCTATTAGACCACAGTTTCTTGGTGACGGAGGCTGAGTGCTCAGGCGAGCGTGGGCACGCCGATTAGTTTATAAAGGATTAGATCGAGACCAGCAGCAAGACTGTAAATTATTGCACAGTGAGACTCAATTTGCTCTTGACATATTAAATCAGAGCTGCAGAGCTTTTATTTCTTCTGCACGTGAGAGACAATGCTGTGATCTGATTATGTGTCACAGTGACCTGCTACTGAATATCTAAACTCCCTGGAGAAATTAAAGAAGTCACACAGCCTTTAATGTAAATATGAATCAATTGTTTCTACTTATATATGATATTCTGCATTTTCTTACTGTCGTGAAAGACCAAAAGCAACAAAGTGGTAAAAACAACTGAAATGAGCCACATTGTTGCACTGGGTGACGTTTTTTCATTACTAGTATTTTGAATCAACGCCACATACACTTTCCTTTCCTGCAGCGGGAAAATACTCAAAATGTACGTTGATGGAGGATTTAAAATTGTTCCCATCTAATGCACAGTTTTCTCCATTTGAGTAACATTTGATTACATTACAGAAACTACCAGTTTAAGGGTAATTGATGATACCTTTTAAAAAATAAGCTATTTATTTATGACCTGGTTTATTGTTTCTTCAGTAGAAATGGCAGACTTAAGGTTCAGTGCCTCAGAGAAGTCATAATGTATTAGGGTAAGGACTACGATAATGTTGATATTGGTCTTTTCATGATATTTGTTGACCATAAAAACAATAAATACATAATCCTTATCCCTTATCCTTTAAATATACATATATATTATGAATTTACTACACACACAGAACCAAGTCATTGTGAGCTGAATCATTAGCACCTGGGAAATAAACAAGGCGTGTAGATTATGACGTGAGTTTTGTACTACAGACCCTCTTCAGCGTCCCGTGACCTCTGTGCGTTGCTCTCCTGGCTCACAGACTGCAGCAGCATCCCACAGAAGGCCTTCATCACTGGGTGAGACTGGCTCACCTCAATCTTCAGATAATGAGCATAGCAGCGGTAGGCTGCAGACAGACACAGGGAGGGGGCATCACTCTGACTGGGCAAAGGCAATAAACACAGAGGACTACACCCCATGTTGGCTTTGAGGCAATCACGCATAATGGCCACACAATCACACTTTTTTTTTCCTTTTTAAACCACCTGCTTTTCCTGACAACAGATGTCTTGAATCTGCAGCCATTTCAGAGATTGGTGTACAATTACAGTCCTGTGCACTGCACAGAATACAGATATCATACTAGCTGCAGTGAGCTACTAGCATGGTAAAGTGGATAGGATACACATTTCTGGCCTGTAAGTGGGATCAACAAAGGGCATTTGCTCATAGAGAATTGCTTCTCTTTAAGCCTCCCAAATGACAGGAGGGGAAAAAAACACAGCTGAATCCAAAGACTAAATGCATAACAGTAATACCACTAAATATGTTAACATCATATGTCTGAGAATAAAAAAGGGGAAAGAAACTGCAGAAAAATGTTAAGTATTATCAGCAATTAGGTTGAAAGGTACTGAATGCCTTGATATTTTTCCATTTGAGCACATATTCAAGAGACTTAGAACAAATTTTGCAGTTGAAACAGACAAAGTACAAGCTTGTCTTTATATAGAGATATTATTTTAAAATTAGTGACACTGAACTGGACTTTTGGCCTGGTCAGCATTGACAGTGACTTTATGGATGTGTAAAATATAGGGAGTAGGGCTGGGATAAAAACAGACATTGAGTTTCTGATTCAAATTGATCTTCATTTGAATGATCTGATATTGATTAATAAAATCCAGAGATCTGTCTTCTGATATATGCCTTTTCCTGTATGTGCCTAGAAGGATCATTTGTAAACAGTGAAAAATGAGGGTTTATTTTACGTTTGGTGAGTAAATCTCAAAAAGCCAGCACCTTTCTGAAGGTTGAAAGTTGTTCAAAACTGAAAAGGTTAAAATTATTTCTATTTTTCTACAACATTTCTTTCTTTTATTTGCCTTTCCTACAATTTTAATTATTTGATGCTGAAATCACACAATATCTCAATCAGCTCTACACTGATCTCCAGGGTCATTAAATCTGATTGGTAACAAAATATGCTTTTAATAATACACCAGGTTATAGAGTACCTTGATTAATTTACAGCATTAGTTCATTAAAAATCTCTTTCATATCAAAGCAACATTGGTACTGGAACTGAAACATCTCTAATCTGATCATTTTTGAAAATCATTGATGAAAAACTCAGCCTTGACACAAAGTGCAGGTCGTTGGTTCACCTGGGTCAAACGCCTCCACATTGCGGTTAAGAAGACTGATGTCCATGCGTCCCATGTGGACAATGTTAAACAGGGCTGTGATGATCATGCGCCACACTGCCAGCAGCACCCCGATCAGAACATTGACAGGAAACAGCAGGTATGTCAGCAGAAACAGACTACCCCTGCAATGAAAGAAAGAGTGCATAAAACATATAGTTATATTCAGCACTTAACAACAGTAAAACCATAAGTTAACATGAGACAGTATGTAGCAACAAACAGTAAATCACCTGCTGTCTAGGTCTCGTGTGCCTGCTGTTTTTTTAATGAAGCAAAACCTGCCGGTGATATGTTGAATCAACACTGCCAAGAGAATCATCAACCAGAAGGGCCTGAAAGGACAAAATCAACAATCAAACATCCTCTGTGGTTATTTAGGAAAGAAAACAGGAAGACATGAACTATTTGGTAACCAACAGAACAATATATGACATAGATCCGTTACTCATAAAACACATGGAGCATTAATTAAAAACAGCTGCAGATGTCATGTTTACTAAGAAAGCATCAATTCAGCTTTGACAAACATGGATTTTTGTTTGGGAAGTGTTTCCAAGAAAATTTTACAGTCAAACCATTTAAATAATATAAAATAGAAAAATGAAAATTTATAACAGTGACATTGTGCTGCAGTCATGCAGTCTGCGGTCAGCGAGGTTGAATTAAAAAGCCGCGATGATGCTCACCACATGCTCAGCAGGATCTGAAAGAGGATCAGATTCTGTCCGTGCAGGATGGGTATGATAATGAGGAAGACGGCGATGAGAAGGCAGAGGAAGAACACCATGGTCTGAATGATCATGCCTGCGGGGGAGAGATCAGAGCTTCAGCTTACATCATGTCCAGCTTCAAAACAAATCTACAGCACACATCCACACCTCAGTCACATCACACAGTGAAGGGAAGGATGAGCTATAATTTTTCCTTGAGAGACATTAAGGACAGAACTTGAGGAGAATCCATTCATGAACCTTAGGACAAGTCTTTATTCTGGCTAAGTAAACTGGTCACTTATCTGTTTTAAGCATAAACAGAGAACTATTAGCATGACATGGTGTTAAAAAAGGCCAGCTGAAGCTATTTGGCCCAAGTGAGGATTTAGCTCTATATTAAGGGTTGCATTGTTGTATTTCATTGTATTAAACTAACCACTTCTAATGCATAGGAGCATTTCTGTAGTAATGACACAAAAATAAAGACAAAAAAGATAAAAAAAATAAGCATATTTGATAAATGTTTGAATAAAAATCTATAGTCTTTCTAGAGCCTTTGTGTTTATTATGTATCTGTACCGATGCAGATATGAGCTGCTGTGAAGCTGGTGTATCCCATCCAGCAGACCAGTGCTGGCCGCGAAGCCCTGATACTTCTCTGGCAGTTGTAAACATTATAGATATCTCCTCTGTAGAGCCCTTTCAGGTTTGACCTACAGAAGCAGAAAACACAATCAAGTCAATGCCGGCACTGTGCGAAGCATGAACTGACTCATCAGTTAATGTACAAATTACATCGTTAATTACAGAGGTAATTTAGCAAGGGATACAAGCTAAACGCAATTCAGTGCCCGACACAGAAAACCATTTCTTTCAATATGACAGAATTTATGGTAATGGCTCTGTGTTTCATCTCTTATCTTAATAGCCATTTTTAATTCTAGCAGCAGTTAACTCAGGGTAAATGCTTTTCTGTCTGTCCGGATGATTAGTACCCTATTATGTTATAATAACTCCTCCGTGCCCCATCACATTATAATGAATGAACCAGAATGCAAAGCACACTTGCGATTGTTGGAACCTTTGGGGAGAGAACAGAAAAATACGAAAAAGACTGAAAAGCACTTTAACACTGTTCCTTTCTCACAACCTACCGATGCAGAACCATGGACCGCATGAGTAAGGCCAGGTTCACCAAACCAGACAGGGTCATGGCAGAGATGTAGCACACTGCAGGACAGAAGCACAATTAGCTTGTTATTTTACTTTCTGCAGATATAAAGCACTTCATACAGAAATACGGATGTGCAACAAGCATGAGAGGAGGGCCATGTTACTGTTCTGAGGGTCTAATGTGATTAAACTAGATGTAAACACATGTATAATCTCTATTATCACTATGTGGCTGCTTAAGTGCCCTCTGGACTCACTCACCTTCTACACACCACATGTAGTAAACCACAATCCTGACCACCTCATGTTTGTCTGGAGACAGCACAATCCTGAAACCAGCTAAAACGTTGGCGATGTCCTCATCGACCCCAGAGCGGGCAGTCTGGAGAGTCGGTACAACTGCAGAGATCAGTAGAAGTCCCACCTAAAAAACAAACAAACAGACAGGACTTTAATTTTTTGATGGAAAAACTAGCATGAAAATGTAACGATTTTAACAGATGTGGATCTTAAAACTGGAATGCTCTTTTTTTTGGATCTTTCACTGCTGATAAGCAACCTACTTTTTTACAGTTTGTTGCATATTTGGTCTACTATATTCCGGGTGATGCAATGACATAAACTGTAATCTACTGATATTCAGAGTCTGAACGTAAGTTATTAGACCAAAGTCAGTGTTACTGTCAACAAAGACCTGATAGTCGTTTGAGTTTTGACTCTCAACTGTGTGTTTAGTAGATCTGAAGCAGAGGCAGACACATCTCATCTAGTATATCATTATCACTTTGTCCTTATGTGTTGTGTAATGGATTTGTTTGGATTATCAAGTCTAATAGTAGATATGGCAGTTACCTGATACAGGGTTATGAAGGACACTACACCAGATATGGCCAACTTCAATGGAAATCTGAAAGCTGTTTGAAAAAAAAGGAAAGTGTCATAAAAGTTTTACAGGTGATAACACTTGAAGGCATGACCAGGCATAACGCAAGACCCAGATGATTTACCTTCCTCTGGTGTGTAAATGTACGACTTCACAGCATCAATCATTCTTTGAGGGAGCTTGGGCGTCTCTGTGCTTGTTGTGCTGAAGTGAAAAGTAAACAGTTAAAAATTTTAATATGTTGCACTTTACACAACACTTCACAAACATCGATCATAGTCCTCAAATAAAAGTGCATCTTTCATGAAATAAAGAGAGAAATAGGTGCAGAAACAACTTCTAGAGTGGCTGAAACAACTTCAGCCGGATTCCCCACAAATGTGTCTGCTAGGCAATGAATCTCTCATGCTAAAGAGCCTTACTGAAGCCGAGTTATGATTGGAAGTAACAGATATACTTTTAACAGCCAGGTTTATTTTAAATACCCGGAAGAGTCCACATAGATCAGAAAGGCTCAGTCTCTTGTTTGCTGTTGTCTGTCTATAATAACAGCTTTAAAAAAAATCCATCAAAATAAGTTTAAATGTCTTATTTTAAAGCTCCCTTTTCAGTTGCGTTAAACATGAATCAAGTTGTTTGTTGTATTGCAACACTACATTCAAGTGATGTCCAAATCCAGATGACAGGCTTCAAGTCTCACCTGATTTTTGTGGGCTTCTTCTTCAGCATTTTCTTCACGTAGTCTTTATAGTAGCTGCTACTCAGATCCTAAAAAAAAAAATAGACACCATTCACGCCGTGAACCAGATAATAAAAGTAAACAGTAAACAGGCTGTAATGGTGCTGTAAACTGAATGGGTCACGAATGCCTCAGCTGGGCCTACATATGTCCAAACTCCTTTAGAGGAATAAGGCATTAGGCAGTAATTCAGTTTGGACTTTTATTTGTATTTATTATTAGTGGAAAAAAGGGATGCTCCTATATTAAGCCTCTTTATGCCTTTTTAAAATTTTTTTTCATCTGTGCTGAGACATGGTGTCATGTATGTTCCTGTGGGGTGCAGCAGAGAGGACGGCTGAGTCACACCTCGGGCAGTCACCTCTCCACAGCTTCATAACACCAATGCTGAGATTAGCGTCAAATAAACACAGCATTGTGTCTCCTCAGTGAAAAAAACAACGCAACCTTTTCATAATCTGATCAAGAACATAATGTAAACCAATTACGTCAAATCTACTTAAAATGATTAGGCAACTGGCACGCCACGCTGGCCGTCACATTTTCCCTCAGCCTCAACTGTGTGAGCACGATAAGCCCCTCGATTAGCAGGAGGCTTATACAGGTTTCCCACGTGCACAGATTCAGAAGAAATGTGCGTCTTAGTCAGATTTTCCTTTTTGTTAATAGTTCAAGCTTGAACATATGCTACTTATCAACATTTGCATCCATCCTTGTTACGTAAGCAAACCAAGCAATTAGTGCTTGGTGGCCGCAAAACCACCCGGAAATAAACATGGCAGAGGAACCGCGCTTGAATCAAAACTCACCTCTGCGGCGTTGTTCTTTTCAGTGCCCTGCAAGCCCTTAAACAGAAGCAGGGGATACTGGAAACTAAGGAATGCCAAGCAAGCTATCTGAGGCAGGCTGGAGAAAAGGGAGTAGTGTTTGTGTATCTGCAAAGGAATAAAAGAAGACTTTAAATCACCAAGCAACTTGTTTTGGGAGTTTTCAATACACTAGGAATATGTTAAAACTCCATTGAATTGACAGAAAAAAAGCAGACACAAATGGCTCATGTGTTGTGACAGGAGTCTGCTTTTTGGCCAAATGGGATTCCCACCACAACAAAAACCTCTGAGACCTAAATTGACCAACTCTTTATGATTTATTGTCAGCAAAATACAAACATATTTAAACAATTTGTTAGCAACACACCAAATACAAGAATTTTAAACTGAGTTTTCTCTCTCTTTTTAAATGTTAAGAAAAAAGAACTATGTTTAGCAGAACTCATAGTAAAAGTTGTTCTACTGTCTTCATGCAATAAAGCTGAAGTGCTCCCTGCAGTGTTTGGTGTGTGGCAGCTCATGGTGGGATAAAAAAAGAGACAGGCATCACTTCTATTAAACAACAGAGAAACCATCCAAATCCTGGACGTCTCTCTCACATGCTAAACTGATTAACTGCGACAAAGGCTCTTGATTAAGATCAACAGACAGTGGAACTAATTGTTTGGAGTTGTAGCCATTCATCGCACAGAAAAACTCCAACAACAATGTGGATACAGGACAAAATCTCGGATTGGGTACGTTTTTTTTAAAGCTCTAAGCATGTGTCCATAAACCAAGCTGAAAAGCCTGATATTCATCTTTTCAAATCACATCTCTATACACAGAACAGACCACCTTTGTGTGGTAATCAATGGGTTTTCAGAGCGGAGCAAATCAGCTTTGTTTTTAATCCTTAAAACTCAGACAGATGACACATTACAGAGAAAGTGAGAATTATTCTAGTGACAGTTTACAGACACACTGAAACTCATAATGGTACTGAAAGTTCTCTCTTTGCTTACCAGAGGTGTTTTGGGACAGTCGATTTTCTGCCAGACCAGAACACCAAAGTGCGTCCAAGACAAGAGGCTGCCAAGTACATAGCCAACTTTATTATGTAAAGTGCCACAAGCCAGGAGAGGGTAGTATAGGGCGGGGTAGTAGAAGACTCCCAGAATCACCCAGTTCTCTGCAAATACAACAAAAGTGTGTGAAGACACAGAACAAAAAAGAATTAAAGAAATATACTGCATGCTGATTTGTGATTTACTGACCATGCGACACAAGATTGTAACTTTAACATCTTCACTTCTACGCTTAAAGCTACTTTTTTTCTGAAAAAAAATGTGTGGAAACTCTAAGTGATTTAACATATAAGTCAGCTAAATGGCGATATAGTTCCTACTCTGTTCAACCTTTTACAAAATGCTTAGGAATTGTGTAAAGTAACAGGTACCTGACTCCTTACAGTCACTTCTTATGTAATTTAATTCCAAAGAAAAACAGCTTCTTGTAAAGCTTAGAATCAAACTCTTAAGTCCAAAATAACAGAGACATAGAAACAAAATAATCCAATTACATAATACTTATTTAACAAACAATATGAATGGATTTACTTCTATCCATTTGATCCTCAACATAGCTGTTTCAAAGAGGAGCAGTGACACATTTAAACGACAAAAACATAACATAATTAGTTTGCAATCAATGTAAAAAGTGGCTGCAGATAGCCTGATGCTAGTGCAGGAAGAACCGAGATGACCTCCTCACGTTTATTCTCTGTGTCCGTTGTGAAGGGGAGGGGGTTGTGTGATATGATCAGGCCCCACAGTTTGCACAGGAGCACTCCAAACACTGCCACTGCGAGGCCCTTGTGCTGTGTATGGTCCAGGAAGTTGACCGGACTGTGAAATCAAGCAGCAGGTATTTAGAGCCCACATGTTATCAGCCTCACATTCAGGTGAAACGGTTATTGAGCAGAAAGGCCACACTTCAAAGGGACATATAAGTGTTATTAAAGTTTTAGCCCCCACAAACTAATTAATACTGACTTAAAGTATATCAAACATTTTTAGCGTGATTTCCTGCCTTCCAGGCTGCCCTTGGCTTTCATTAATGGCAGTATGTTATAAAAAAAAAAATGAGGCTTGAAAATCCATCAGTTTTCAACCTCTGCTAATCCATGAACAGTTCACTGAGCATGAAATCCCTCACCAGCACCCAAAAACACACAGGCATGCCTTAAAGTTGGCCTGTATGACCACAGTTTTCTCAAGGGCACATCAACCAGTCAAAAGATAAGATTATCAAGGACAACGTTTGTCATTTGATTGCAAGTAGGCACTGCTGTAAAACTTTGTCCACTAGTGCGTTTCACTGCTTTTAGGAAACACTAGATTTGCTCGATTTGAAGGTCCAATGTGAAGGATTTAGTGGCATCCAGTGATGAGGTTGCAGATTACAAGCAAATGAATATCCCTCAGCTCATCCTTCAATCCCACGTGTGAAAGAGAACCTTCAGAAAAGTGCTAAAAATTGCAAAGGGCTTCTGTAAAGCTGGTTTAACGTGTTTATTTTCAGTGACTGTAGACACACAATAGAGCAATATGGAGGACTCTATGGAAGAAGACCTGCTCCCTCTGCAGAAATAAGAGGCTCATTCTAAATTAATGTTTTTTTTTTAAATTAATGATTTTCAGGTTATTAAACACTAATGACAACATAATTTTGATGTAAGTTTCATTTCTGTAAATAAAATTCTTAAGTCCTACAAAAATCCACTACAAGTAGCTCTTTTAAAATGTCAAGTTTCCATACTGGTGCAGGTTTATTTGCAATATTCATCTCTAACTTTCACTTTACTGTGATGGATTTTCAAATCTTTATCAAAGTGTCTGCATGTGCAGCAATCCTTACCAAAATGAATGGAAGTCAATAACTATCAGGAAATCGTCCAAAGATTTTCAATATGCTTTGGAAAATAGCCGTGTGATGTGAACTACAAGCAATTTGTGGATGAAGTGGCTTTGATTTGA
>JAPZDY010000023.1:15150218-15161326 GCA_029783645.1 Ctenochaetus hawaiiensis
TAACAATGGGTGTAGTCAAACTGCCCCGAGGAAATTAAAGCTCATACCAACGGTGTCCTTTGTCAGCTCACCAGGCACAAATAATATCCAACACAAATGTGGACAAATCTCCATTGTATGAGGGAGAATATACCTCAGAATATCACAAATTTGCCTTAAGAGATCAACGTGTGAGTGCAAACTTTAAAAAAGGTTTTAACACCTGTCTATATCAACACCGAAATGTTAAAGCATAATCTCACCAGGGAATCAAAATCTAGTTGTGTTTTTTTTTCATATTAACTAACACTAGTGCCCGTATTATTAGCTGATTTATTCATTAAGTTGAGCAACAGAAAATTAATTACTGACAATATTGATGATTTATTGATCATTTAAGTCATCTAACAAGCAAAATGGGCAAACAGTTTTTGATTCCAGTCTCTCAAATGTGAGATTTTGCATATTTTTTAATACTTTGCACTACTGTTAACAGAATATATATGTATAAAAAATGTTTAAAAATATCAGTGTTCTGACAAACTTACAGCTGACAGTTTACAATCTGCTGTACTGACAACTGATTGATTGTTCAATTGAAACAAAATCTGACTGATAACCAGGTTTTAAAACTATAGATTTTTTTTCTATATGTCCTGCACTTCATATGACAGCGTGACATGGCTCATCTCAGACACCAAGTTGGATCTTGACTCCTGAGTCATGACAAATCTCTGTTACATATTAAATCCAGCAGCACAGGTGATTCACACACAAAACACTACTTTTCTTACCAGCTTTTTTGGGTTGATTTCCACAATTTTGCAGTTTTATTAATCACATTTTTCCCCTTTTTGTATTGTAACAGGAATATGACTTTTCTTCTTAAGAGACATAAAGCTGATTTGGGTAGCAGTTTTTTTTTTTTTTTGCTTCTAGATTTAAGAGTATTAAGAGTAAAAAGAGAGGAAAATGATCACGAAGAGCCTCCAACATAAGAAGAGGACACAAACAGGTTAAGGTCAAGGGGTCATGCCAACACCCGAGCTCCAGTTAATTTGTCTGTAACAAATTTAATAAAGCAGCAAATGCGTCCATATTTCTATGTTTACATGCACCACTATAAACACAAAAGCTTGTGGCTATATCTTGTGCAACATGTCTGCTCTCCTGCATTCGGCTGCATCAGGTTGAGACTAAGTCAGTTTTGCAACACTGCCTCATGTCAGCATACACTCATTATGGCAGGATTACAGTCACACTTCTTTAAAAAAGCAACAAAATTTCCCCTCTAACACTCCTGAGAAAACATGGTTTCTCAAGCGTAGTAAGCCACCAAATCAAATTTGGTCCTAAGACAAAGCAGCCCAGCAAATAAAGGGGTCAGTGAACAAAGAATGCTTTGAACAGTTATAATTACATCACAGAGAGGCGGTTGGATTGGACCAGACAGTTCCAGGTTTAGGAAGTCGGCTTGAAAGCCCTTCGGTAGGATACAAAGGCTGGTAAGCATCGGCCTTGTGAAAACAAACATGATTGAGTTACTGATTTACTAATCCATTTTTAATAATCTAAACAGCCACATCATCAGAGGCCACAAGTCAAGCAACCACAAACTAAACATGAGAGAGACAGAAAGTGACTGAGTTCACAAAAGTCTGCAGAGCTCAAGAAAGTCCTCACCAGGCAAAAGTAATACATGATTACAAAAAATGCTTTTAAAAGCTCTTGGCTCATCCTGAATTTTAAGTAAAGATGCTGCTCATAACTTTTTAAACTGACTCTCATTTCCATAACAGGATATAATCACTCAAGGACTCTAAGGAACCAAAACGTTTCCAAGCATAGGCTGGACTAATAAACTCAATCAACAGTTTATGCGTTAAACATGTGTTCATTTATCTGCTAGATGTTTGAATTAAAAGACACTTGAATTTCGCATTAATTTAAATAACATTAGAGATTATTGTCCTACTTCCCACAGTCGAGCATGCGTGTCTCGCTTTCTGTGGAGGTCAGCTGCAGAAAGGTCCGATGGATTCGCTTTCACACGGACATCACGGACACATTTCGTGCCTTTGAAGTTGAGCTTGATCCTCTGACAACAAAGGGGACTTTCAGCGTGAGCGAAAGCAACAGGTAATTGAGTCACCTGTGCTTCTGGTCCCCATGAACCGGACAATCTGAGAGTCCCACGAGGAGGATTCAGTGCTTTATACTTTATACATTAATCGATCCGGAAACGTTTTTCAGAGATCATTGACTTGCACGTTTCGCAATGCTTTTATTTATCATCAACACGGATCAGTTTTATTAGCTTGGAGTTTCTAAGTTACTTACCGACCGCCTGCAGGTGCGCTGCTGCAGCGCCAGGGAGGCGTGGAAGGTGGATGAAAAAGTCAAAGCATGACTGCTGGCACTAAGCGCCCATTTTTTATAAGAGCAAGAAAAAAGCAAAAATTACAAAAAGGCTGCATTTTGAGCATTACCGGACCAAAGTCCGCACTTGAACACTGCAGCTTCTCTGTTTACGAAATGCCTTTAATCTAAAATTCTTACCTTGTGTTAATCCTGTGATGTCTGTCTCTGGGTTTGGAGGGCTTCAAATGACCTGAGGTTTTCATCACTTTCCACCGCACACCCACCTTGTAGAAGTTCAGCAATTACATAAACAAAACAAGAATTCCAAGAGCAACTTTTCTTCTTTTTTTTCCTGGACACCTCACATGCAGTGTCTTGGCTGGGACTTTGACCTGTCTCTATCTTGTTGTGGTGAGAACACCATAAAAGTGCTGCTGCATGCAAGTTGTAGTTGTGAAACATATAGAGGTGACTAATGCTGTCAAGTTCAAGTCAAGACTCATCATTGAGATTTTGAAATATATTCGTAAAGCAAGCGATGCTTTAGTCTCGGTGTGACCTTTTGAATGAGACTAACATTTTAGGCATCAAATCCCTTTATATGTTTGGATTTTGTTTGTGTTTCAGCTGTGTTTTAATGTTATGTTGGCTGTATGGGCCTACTCAATGGACATTGTGACACCTTGCCAGGATTCCTACTCTGTTGACATTTCAGGCCAAAGAGAGGATTGTTCAGAGGGGATTGTCACAGTTGCATCAACACTTACCGAATATTCAGATACATAAACAACATTTTACATTAATTTTGTCACAATGCAGGAAAATCCCATAAAGGGGGAAGTGAATCCTTTCCTTTCGTTTCTGGTGCTCAATCTGCAGCCTGGTGACTGGGACCTTTTTTTGGAAACCACTTCTGGATCCAGAGAACATCACTGCGAAGGTTTGTATCATCTCAACCTAAACTCTGCCTACAGTGTACAGTAAAGGCAATTGTGGAACATTTGTTGTTTTCAGATTTTTGTCTTTCTCTATTTCTATTGGATTAAGAACCATAATAATCTGCCTGTGAGTGGTTTGAATCAGGAGCCTGATGTCAAAGCTGCCATGATTATCAATTTTTCTTTGTTGGTCGAAGAGAAGAAACCTATCAACACAATCACATTATGGCCTAGCTGAAGACTTTCTATCGGTACATTGAGGGCAGCTGAAATACATTTAAGCTACAAGACTCCCCTTTTTTCTCTGCACTGTCACTGACTCTTTCCTGACAGCAGTGCAGAGACAGAGACTGTTAGCCTCAGAAATAAGATTCAAGCCTTTTAAAGAGACCTGTTTATGTTCAAAGATAAACAGTTTGCACTTGTTCCATTATTTTTTTAATTCAAAAACTGTTTTTTAGTCTTTTCTTGTCTAGCTTGCTGCCATTGACATTAAAGTAGAAACCTCAAGTGTGACCTTAAAAAATCCCAAAGAATCCAGACTTAATTCTTCACACACCAAGCAAAGACGACCTTCTAATGACCTTTCCATAGATGCAAGTGCTTACATCCTCTGACTGCTGTTTGCCAGTACTTTGGTCTATTCTGTGGAACTAAACTCTGACTGAAATAGCTCTTGAGGAAGCATAGAAATAATAGCATTAGCAAAAGAACACATAATAATTATTAACAATCTGACTCCAGGTTTTCTTTTTGAGAAAAATGCAACTGAGGTAGCAATCTGTCACCATGGCTGTCCTTATACACATAATAATCTAATAGACGGTCTTTCAGTTAAAATTTTATAAGTCATTGAAGTCAGTGGAGTTTGGAGATTGTAACAGTTTTTAACCCAGTCTGCTTTTGATTAAAGATTCCTTAGATTAATAAAACATATCAAACTGTTTCTGCCTTACAGCTGAATTGGTTTTTCTTTATTTTTTTATTTTAAGCTCCATAAACATTAACATTTCATTGTTCCAAAGTCCATCCAAATTGAGTAATATTGAGAAATATTGCCTCACATTTAATCATGCCTCCTGAAAGCCTCCAGGGTGCAGGGGGGCTAATTACTGGGGATATTTTTCTGCAGCTCAGTCTGCTGCACTGCCTCTGTCATAATCAATGAGCCTTGTAACACTCAATTAGAACATAATTGGATTTGTGTGTGTTCGAGGTGGAAAAACATGTACATTGGAGCGGACATGAAAGAACTGCTTATCTCTGTTGACAGCTGTAATGAAGTTGAATTGGGGCGGCTAGTTGTAAATTTCAGAAAAATTCAGGCAGTGTAAGCATATTCCAACACATCCAGTCCCACTTTACACCCAGCAACTCGTATCTGGCTCGGCTAAAAACAGCATGAATTTACATGATAATATTGGGCGCAAAGCCTGAGCTAAATATAATGAGAACATATGTATTGTTCCCATTGTTCTATGGAGTTGGGTTGAGATAGTTTTTCTGCTGTTGTTTTTAAACTTAAAGAGAAGTTTAAATTTCCTTAATTTTTGATACTGAAGTATCTCTGTTTAATTTAGTTCTTTTTTTTTGATAGATATGTAGTAACAATGTCAAAGCTCCAAGCTTTTTCAAGGGATTTCAATAACAATTGTTGAATGTTATCATTGGAGACACAGTGACAACCTCAGTGTTGTGACTGAAACACATCAGATCATAGGAGAGCGATACAGCATTTAGTCAGTTTTTCAAAATAAAACACTGTGTGCAGACTCTAGATTGTATAAAACACAAACAAGGAAAATATTTAACTCTGACTCACTTACTTACTTAAAAATCAAGGAAAAATTGCCAAATAAACAAAATCTCGCCAAATCAAAAATGCACCACTTCTTTGACATGGAGGATGGAACAAAAGCAGTTTGCAAACATAACATCATAAAGCTCTTCCATTGTGGGATTGAAACATTAAGGTCCTGAAATTCTCATGTTCATTCAGAAAGTTGGAAGGTAGCAAGCTATGCTTACTAGCTTCCCTCATAGGGTTAAAGCTAGTTGGCCAAGCTTGCTGATGCTAGCAACTCCCTTTCATGAGTCCAGTTTCTTTGATGGCAATAGGTAGATCTTTAACCTCATCATTTCAAATGTTACATTGTGATTAAGATCAACCTACTGTAGGCATAAGAAGTAAAGTATTCAAGTCACAGATGTAATTTGTGTGATTAAATCTGAAAAGCTGATCCAGATCACTTTCTGTTTGTATAGAGCTAATGAAATTTAATAATCTGGTTATATGGCAGATGAGCTTCCATTTTGCATTTTGACATCAACGGCTGGCTGAACCTAAGAGGCCATAGGAGAAAAAAAAAATCAATTTCAGTTCCACAGGTCGTTATGCTTTGATATATCACTGTTATTGTGGTAGGCTGGGACTGAAAGATTTATTTCCCTGCTTATGAGCACTGAGAACGGGATGTTATATCTAAGGAGCCTGTGACAAGTACAAATCTTCCTGATAGTTATTAAAGTGGTTGTGATCACTTTGCGGCAGAGACGGCGGTGTGCAGCGCTCAGCCTGTCACGTTCCCACTGCGTTCGCCTGACAAACGCCTTGAATTTATGGCGGGGAGGCACGGTTGTGTCTGAGATGCTGTGTAAAAACGTTCTTTATATAACCGTTTGGAGAACACCTTGGCCAACACACTGCTCACAATCAAGAACTTGATTTGATTTTTATTATCTCTTTATCTTAAATGACAGGCCACACTTGATGTTTTACTGAGGAAACACTTTGTAGAGACTGTTACTGAGTATATATCCTCCTAAAGGTCCTTCTTTACAAACTAATGCCTCTTTCCTGTAAATATTACAAAAATGACCATATAATATAATGTAAATTACTAGAAAAAATGACAAACTATTTAATAAATAATTTAAAAAGAATCAACATTTCAGGCTTCATAAATGTACTTTGTTATTGCAGGGCTGTTATATTGGACTGCACCAGATTGTGTAAGTGTATCTAATAAACTGTTAGCTTGGTGTTAGGAGCTGACCCACAGAGATAAAGCGGATAAAACACAGAGTTTGTAAAGCAAACAGAGGAAGGGTTTCTCTGTTATTGATGCGAGGTGTTTATTGCTCTTTGAGATGGGAGATGTGTATGTGTGTGTGTGTGTGTGTGTGTGTGTTGATGTCTGTTTTAGTTGGGGTGGTGTGCATGTCAGTGTGATAGATTATGTCCTTGCTGTGGCCTCTGTTTTGTCATTTTGTGTGTGTGTGTTGTTTGGGTGGTCTGAGCGAGCATAAATTTAAAGGCCTTGGAGATGTGGGTCATGTGTGTGTGGTGGATTATTGGTTTGTTGTTGAATTTCAGATGTTGCAGTCTTATCTTATTACCTAAACTGGAGGGTGGAAAGTTCAATCATATTGATGTGTTAATATTTTTCCTGGAATCTGGAGCATTGTTTCCTTTTTAAAGGTGTTTCCTTTTTTGAACTTAACAGTTTAAGAATGATTTTTTATTGCTCAGATGTAAGACAAAGGTCAGTTAATAAGACTTGGCTTTTTCTGGCCTTTAAACCTTGTAAACACAAGAAATGTCTCATGTGGTATAAAGAAAATTAAAGGTAATTTCATCCCTTTATAACATTTTATACCAAAAGGCTCCACATACACAAACAGTCCCAGAAAATGTGCTATGAATATGTATTTCCTAATCAGAGCAACATGTCCTTTCTCAGTCTGATGAGTGATTTGCATTTCTCACATCTCAGAGTTTTTGATTATGAAATGAAATTCCACCCCAGCATGCTGAACTGCTATCAAATGAGATATTTGCCAAAGTGTCCCAAAAGAGCAAACTGAGGGCAGAGAAATACTGATTAGTTGTTAAGATTAAATTCTGCAAGCACACATGATTTAATATTTTATGTGTGTGTAAGAGTGAGTGTGAAGTTCTTCTGTGTAGAGATGTCTTATAGAGTGTGTCTGTGTCTGACTTTATGTGTGCAGGATAAACCCTCCAACTTTAAATGTATTTCAGTATCTTTGTTCTCTGATCACCATTGTGTTAATTTTATACAGTATTGGGCTGAACTTTGTGTGTCTTTTCAGGACTTTGCTAAAATCAAACCTCAAGTGACTCTTTCAAATGGTTTATATGTCAAATGTCTGGTTATTTTTGCAGACATGGGCTTGAATTTGACCAGTTTTCATAAGAAAAGGATTCCTTGCAGTCTGCATGCGCTAGATTTTTTTCCTGATGAATAATGTATTCATAGTCTGAGGCTGCAGACGTGTCTCACTGTGTGTTCAGAGATGCTTGACTTTCACACATCTCTGCTGGAATGAGGCTGAATCAAGAGATTGTCTTGATTATCTACAGCTGTGAGGAAGATCCTGCTTTGCACCAAAGATGGACCAAACATTTCTGTGATGTTAGCAAGTTTCTAAGGTTGCATTAGGCTTTGTAATTGAACGCCCATTTATTGGTCACACAAGTGGTACTCTGGCTGATTTACATAGGTTTTGTGTGTGTCTGCTATTTGAATTGAGCATTTTTCATGTCAAAATTGTAGTGGATAGCATGAATTTTCATGGACATGGTAAGTAGATAAAATTAGAGGGGTTTATTAAACCTGTGTACAAGAAAATATACTTGTTTGCAAAATATTCTGCCTTTTTGAAGCTTATAATTGTTCATATTTGTTCAGCTGTCTCACAGGAATTAACTCTAAGTCATTTTTCAGGCCATAATTAATGTTTTTGTTGACGACACTTGATTATATTATAAAGAGTTCCTGGGCTTTCTCCTTTTTATTCAGTTTATTCTGGATGCGCATAGGTTTCAATCATTTTTACAACATAAATATCACAAATTGACGTGAAATTTAACATTATACATGTCTGCTCAACATCAGGGATTCGATGTACAGTATGAGGGAAACTTAATTAGAGTGCAAAGCAATTATTCTTGGAGTATTTAGTTATAGCTACAGTGGATCAATATTGAGAATCACATTATCTACCACTGAGCACCAAACATACCTGCTTTCCTTTCGTAACACAAATTATTGCAGCATAGGAACGATAGTTTCTTATCAACAAAGGTGTTAGTTTCTACCTGGTCTGCTGTCAGTGAGAGGATTTTGACCCGCAGTCATAAAACGTTTCTGTTTTGAAGTGTTCAAGCTGCTGTTATCTGAGATTAACACTTAAGATTATGACAGTAAAAAAGTAAAGAAATGTTACACTGAGGATTTGAATAACTTTTATTATCATTTGATGCAACGACAGGTGATATTTTTACTTGAGGTATGTTTATAACCCTCTTACATAAGTCATAAACACCTATATGATATGTAAGAAGTAGATTATGCATTGCTTTGTAGTAGCAGCTTTGTGAGGAGTTAGATTTCGTTTGGGTTTCTAAGACCTATCCGATCACTCCTGTCGCAGTGTGACAGCACTCTTAATGGATTGCAGTGGTTGCTTTGAAGACAGGGAAGTGGTCAGCATGATGATTTGTAAAAGTTAGTTCAGCCCAAATGGCCAGACGACCGGGAAACTGTGTGTTCTCTGAAGCTGACGGTAAATCCCATTGAGACCATAGTGCTGTCACACCGCGTGGGTCTCCTGCAAAGATCACTCACGCCAGAATCCATTAGCAAAAGGCTGCTCTCCACATGTCACCGCCTGAACAAAGGCTCATGTATTCATCCAACACGAAAGCAGGAATGCTAACAGCCATAAATAAAGGTTTTGGTAAACAAACTCTGACACAAGAAAAAGCTTGTGTCATTTATAAAATTCCATGGTGTGTGATGCTTAAGCTGGACTATTTGCTGTCTTGATTGAAGTTTCAGACTTAAAGCAGAGCTGAAATGAAATGAAACTTTCAGATAATCTGAGCTGATGTGATTCAAAGTCAGGATCAGATGATAAAAGAGAGCTGTGATTCTTAATGACAGGAGCCGATAATCAAAGCAACATTTGTTTCACCTCTCGCTTCTGTGTTTGAACAGCTTGCACTGTTTCTTCAAGGAAACCTTCTCTGAAACTAGAGTTTATAAGTGAATTGTCACCATAGAGGAAAGAATCTTTGAGCTACAGTGTTTCTGTACAGTTTTTAGGGCACATCTGCCCGGTATTATGTTACTGCATTTATGATGATGGTTTCCCTGATGTATTATCGGTATTGGCTTTGATATCCACCTGCTGTCACAGTGACATCATGGTATTGATTCCCCAGATGACGCTGTGGAGAACTGAGTCATGTTTCCCGGAGAGGCTGGATGATAAGCCAGTGAGGAAACCCCACTGGGCACAGTATGGGCAGGGCAGAGTACATCATGTCTGTTTCCATTTTGTACTTTGTTTTTTTTTAAATTTTTTATTTCTTTTTATTTTTTCAAGCTCCTGAAATGCTGCCCCAAAGCTTATTTCAGATGCACTTAACATAACATCACAGTCTGTACGTTCCTCAATAGGCTGCTCAAAGTATGATTGGATCATAAAAATGCCTCTTTGAGCTCACGGAGTCATGCGGCTCTCCTTTCACGTGACCTAGACCTTAATTAGTATGGCAGCAGATTGTCATTTGCATGTACGTGCCCCAGTGAGTAGATGGGAGGTGGCATGCGTATCGGGGGAGGATGGTGGCACTTCAGGGCCCGTTTGCTTAACAGACCTCGAAGGCACAGCAATTCAGAAGTGTTGTTATTGTAGCTAATAGATACATTTATTGCACCTAATTTCCTGTTAAAATTGGAACAATTTTGCATGGTGCACAGGTGCAGTAAGGGGATCATTTGTGTGTGCTGGAACAACAAGAAATAATTTCCGATGTTAGTTTTTACATTATTATTTTTCATAATTAATTTCTATATTTGCAGTATTTCAGAAATGGAGAAATAGTATTTGAATTTTAACACAGCTGTGCTATTTGGCAGCATTTGATATGCACAGCAGATAGGAAACTCTACATCATTATTTTTCAAAGTGTACCCTGATCCTGACAAAAGATCCGCCTTATACCTGCTGGGAATTTCTGCCTCTGGAGAGCAGAACTGTGCAGCACCGTAAGACTCCTCCCGATATTAAGCAGGCAGCAGCATTTAGACGTTACATGCCTTCGGCTGTTTGCTTTAAAGTACAAAAATCTGTGTCTGCTATAGAGACGCCGCTTTGTTCTAACATTGATATAACATCTGTTCTGCAGCACCAGGCTGTGATTTTGTATATTATTGCACTGTGCCATGAAATGTGTGTACCTTGTTTGAATTTTTTACTGAACACTGGATCTTTGAGACTGAAAACATTGTCTGCTTCATGAAATGGTTTTTATTATATGTGAGATTTGAATTCAAACAAAAAAAAACATGAAACAAAGGTTTCTTGTTTTCACCTGTAGTTCAAAAATGTCTGTAACAATTATAATTACACATCTTTTTTGCCGTTAACCTATAATTGTTATCTTCAAAAGTGGTACAAGCTTTTACCTTGTTCCTCCACATATTTCTGTCATCTGAGGTTTTTTCCTCACCATAAGGCAAATGATCCATCCGTATTCCTGTATTCAATTTGTTTTTTTGTAGATCATTATCTCTATCATTTGCCAGTCTGATTGTCATGTGTACACATGATACTGGCCAGTTTTATATCTCTCACCATCGCTCACACTGTTATTAAGCTGCTAACAGCGACTCATGCAAATATCCTCTGCAGTAATTTGCATTTTGGGCTGCTGACACAGATCAATGTTTCATCATGTGTAGGCTCCTGTTTACCTGGAGTAAACACATTCCCTCACATATTTTCTCATGGAAA
>JAPZDY010000023.1:15169970-15181929 GCA_029783645.1 Ctenochaetus hawaiiensis
GCTGCCGCGAATTCAGGCATTTTAGGCCGCAACAATCATGAAAAACGCCCGCGAAATCCTGGAGGGACTGATAAATGCAACATGAACATAATAATAAAACAGCTTGAGTTCATAACTAACATATTGCCATGGTCGGTATCCACTTTATGAAAAGCGATAGCTTACTCCCAATGCAAAATAGGGTTAAGATATTCTTAGAGTGTTAAGGCAATGTGGGCTGCATCATGAAATCACCAATATGGCTCAACTTTTAAGTGCTGACTGAACCACCATTTAAAAAAATGTATGGATACTGAGACATGTGTCTCCAAAGTCTCCCTGCCACTGAGGAGGCAAATTAATTTGGAGGTGAAATATTGGGCTTATGCTTCTGAGAAGCTGTTGCACATGACTGCCCCCTCTGTGAATGTTAATGCAACACATTTCCCTCTGTGGTTTTATAGGGAATATTGGCAGAAAAAATTTGTATGTAAAAAAGCTTTGCCTTTATTCGCTCCCCAGTCCAGGGAAAAAGGCTTCAGTGTTGATGATAATTGTTGAGCATGAAACTGCTCATTCGTGAAGCATGGTGTCTGCCTGTTAACAGACAGAATAATTACAGCCAAAGCTAAATAGGGCTCTCAAAGTGTGTGGAGAGTGATAGCTGTGGATGTGGAGGGAATACTGATGGTCCAACAGAGACAACGCAATGTTTCTGAAGCCTCCCTCCTTTGTTCGAGTCCCTGCTTTATTTGCCTCCTCCCCTTTGCGGCGGATCGAGCTCATTGGAGGACAGCAGAGTCACGGGTGGCGGCCAGGTCTGCAGCATGAAGGATTATGACTGTTGCTAAGGTTTTTTGAACAGTTAGTTGACCATTAGACGGGTTCGCTTGCTATCCATCTTCACCTGCTCAACGCTAGGAGATGGCGTGGAATGTGTAGAAAGTGTGAAATCTCAGGATTACTCAGTTTCTCATCAGTCGGCCAGACAGTCTACACCAACACTTGCTGTGTGGGGTTGTTGATGGCTTCAGGCAACACTTGTTATTGAGATCTGACCCACATCGTGTTAGATTCTTTATATTGAATGTCTTTCAAATCCTCTGCCAGGAGAAATTTGGCAAAGACTCCTGCTGTCTACAGATAGGCCTCTTTTAAATAGAACTGGAAAAAAAAGCTCAGGTTCACCGTCAGTTCAGAGCTCACAGAGAGGGAAAGCTGTTTCAGCGCTGCAGACTGAGCTAATCATTGAATGCAGAGTCAGAGGAGCTCCCTTTAAAGTCTGTGTCTTCACTTAAATACTGTCTGTTACATTCTGTGGTTTTAGTCTGACTATGTTCTCTATATTTCTCTGTTTCATCCATTTCTCTTCTTTATTTTCCTCACTTGTTTAAAATTAAAAAGTAAGTTTCTGCTGGAGGAGATCTTGGAAGAGATACATTTGTATTATATCTTTGTTTTCTTTTATTTTTTTATTTCATAAACCGTTATTCAAGCAACAAAGCCTCATTTAGCTTATAAATCTTTTTTTTAGAGTGTTCTGTCAATACAGGCAACAAAAATAAATAGTTACTAGACAAACAATGTTAGATAGATATAACAAAATGGGGCAAAAATCAGAATTTACCATGATTTTTTTTTTATTTTACCATCTTTTATGTTATTCTTTGTGGCTGACAGTCAGAGCATCACCACCTTCCTGCTTTAACACCCCTGCAGCTTTACCATTTGGAGGTAGTCCAGGTGAGCTCACCCATTAACACAAAGACACACACTCTGAGGTCTCTGTCTAGATAAGAAACTGGTGCAAAGAAATATGTTCCCCTTAGGTTACTGCACTTTACTGAAGGTGACATTGTTTTTGCATGCCTTTCACCACTTTCCTGCACCTCCACCTGTCTGTCATAACAGACCCTTAACGCTTTTCTCCTTCAGTTGCACTAAAATAAGCTCAGTGAAACGCCATCAGCACTTGTCTCCTGCTACCTCTCTGCTCTACTACCCTCCTGCTGTTACTCTAGTTTAAATTTAGGTTCACCTCAGACCACACACCATCATTATGTCTGGCTGTAAGGGGAGATGAGAGCCGCTGGCCCTGTCTGTGATTCTGGGGGAGCTCGTCATCCTGGCTGTGTGGAGAAGCGTGAGGCTGAGCTGCCTGGGACTGTTGGTATTGAGCAGGGAGGAGCGCCCCGGGCACAATCCATCAAAAAGGAGCCGTTTGCACTGTGGGAATAAGACATGAATAATCCATGCTTTCTTTACCCTTTCCTGTGTTACTATGTGTATCTCATTACAATCTCTGTTGCCTTTTCTTAGTACATCTAATTGTTGTATTTATATATTATATACATATTTATAACATTTTTAACACAAAAATGACTATAGAATATATAAGCCCTATCTTGATTTTAAAAGTACAGTACTTTCCAGAAAGAAACAAGACCTCATTGCGATTTCCTGATAAAAATAAAGGATTTTGGGATAAATGGCACATCACAACTTCAGATGTCACCACCGGTATAAGAATAATAACTTGCATTAACAGAAGTATGAATAAAACCTCCATTTTAATCCAAAGCTAATGACATATCTCAATTACTCTTGCAATATTTGCTAATTTTAGACATCAAGTTTCATGACTCAGGGATACAAATGTAGTTCTACAGGATCAGTCAAATGAAAAGTCTCACTTTACTGTTAAAGGGAGGTAAGCAAAGAGTAAAAGACACCAAGGATAAAGAGATAAATGCCCCTCAGGTTAATCTTTTTGTTATGACTGCTTTGTGTAGACAGGACATGCTTTACTATCTCTGACCTTTTATTTCTGTAATTTCTTACATAATTTGCAAAACATCTGACAAAACATTTGTGTTAATACTACATTAGGTGGTTCAGTTTGCTATAAACACTATGTAGACTGCTCATAGTGCACTTTATCCCTACATTATAACATGCAGCCTTTGTATACAGGCAACACACTACTGCACATAGTAATATTGATGAACAGCATTAAAAAAAACAACAGAAGTCATCCTTTAAGCCTCTTTACCTGACACATTAGTTTTCACAGGTTTCTCCTTCTATCCTCTGCACATGTGCTCCAAACAGTACAAGTACTCGTGGGTATCTCAGTGATGCTTTTTATCCCTAAATTAAGGTCCATATCACTGTAGGCAGCCACATCCATTTTTTATTGTTTGTGACTTGGTACTAAACTGCAGCGTCAGTCATCAAGAAAGTGACAAACTAGTTTCAGGTCAAATCAGGCTTGAAGTTGACTGAGCACAATGTGTAAAAACAGACTTTATGGATGAATCGTGCTTTGGGGGGTTTCTCGTTTGAAGGTTTTTTTTTTATGGTGGTCATAAACATTGATTTGTGCAGCACTGATAATGGAGCACCCTCTTAAGGCCCCTGAGCTGTAATCACTGTTTGTGAACTCCTGTGGTCCGACTCCTGTTCCTTTTCTGTGATTCCCCAACGACAGATGTAAACCTTACCAACATCAACACTATTTCTTGCCAAGTGAATTATGTAGTGAATGCTGCTGCTCAGGAGATTTCACAGTACAGTATTATATCTTAATGGACTACTGCCCCACTGTGGCAGGTATATTGCCGTACCACATTGTGCCTGTTTCCTTCTTCTCTCTGTCAGCTGAGGTCTTTTGTGATCAGGAAAGTCAGAGTCCTTCCTCAGCAGCCTTACGTCTCCTTTACTGGGTTGATTTGAGCATTTTTTCCCATCCAACATGAAACAGTTTATATATTTATTGCCATCCCTACGTTTCTCTCTATTTAGCTGATATGAATGGATTAAATTCTCTGGCGGTGATGAATAACCAATGAGATGTGAGGAGAAGCTATGGGCTCTGGATTTAAGCGATTATATTGTCAACAAATCATTTTGCTTTAATTAGATCTCGGCACATCTGATAAGACATGCGATCGCAATTTTTCCTCCTTCACAGCTCTGTGCCAGCGAGATGAAAAAGATACTAACTTAATCAAGCAAAGTGAGAATTTGATATTAACTGAATCTTTCCATTGATCTTCTGCCCGCCAGGTGGTATTAAATGGCACGAGTTTAAATGCCTGCATAACTTAAACTGACCAATAGAGATGTGCCGTGTTTGCAGATTGGATGGTGTGAGAGATTTGTGGTGTGCATGCCATCTACCTCCCTCTTTCCTATCCTACTCAATAAATCAGTCTTGCTTTTATGCCCTCTCTCTAAGGAAAAGCCCAATGAAGAAGCCTCAACGGTAGGTCTACTACCCATCGTGGTCCATATTATCCATAAGCAGGTCAGTCAGAAAAAACACTCCCCCTAATTTTATTCTGCCTCAATGAGCGGTATAATCAATATGCTCTGGCTGTATTGTGCAGCTGGTGGGCGAGGCAGGATGCTTCTTACAGGGAAGGCAAATGCACACCAGCATCATGGGCGCATGGTGCAGCACACTAATGCACCTCAGGTCTCTGACATCAATTAAGAGAGACAATGGACAGCCGTTCTGTGCATGGCAGGTTAAAAAGGTTGAATGAATGAGTCGAATGTGGGCACATTTGTAATAAGAGGAACCACTTTCATTATTATAGACCTCTGCTAATGTGAAGTTTGTTGCCAAGTTTTTTTCACTGAGTTCTGGCAAATTTCTCAGCTTTTTTTTAAAACGACTGCTCATTTCAGGAAATACCAGTGAGTGCTGTTTCAATAGAGTTAGATAAGATTGATAAATTCTCGTGTCTAAGGCTAGCAGCCCTGAGTTCACTCACCACAGTAACATTAATAGCCAGATATTTTCCCATCAGAAAGCAGTGACTTACAAGAGACTGGTTTCCTGGAACCCTCACAATGACATTGAAAATCCAGGAAGTCACTTCTCTCAGCCAAGAAATAGTCTGACACTTAACATGTGAGAACCACAGCTTTGCATTTTTAATATTAATACTTTTTTGTGTGAGATTTAAATGAACAAGATATAAAATTTCAAGTTGTAAAGGTTTTTTGTACCATTTGAAAGAGCTTGGGTAGATTTGTGTAGTGTTTATACGAAGGTAGCCAACTGCTAGCTATAGTTTCATATTGATTATACAGATGTCATAGGTAATGATCTGCCCAGCAAGAAATCAATTAAGAATTTCCTGGAATATCTAACTTTTTTTTTTTTTAAAAGGACCTACTGACTTCCAGTAAAGTGATTGCAAGCGGAGATTTCCTTTAATTGATTTCTTATACAATATTCTGCATCAGATTGTTATTATTTCACTTTAAAAAATGATTCATCACACTTTTTTTTCTGTATAATAATCATAGTATTGTAGGAAGTGTGAGCAGGGATCCTGTGGAGCTTCTGGCTCTGTCACAATATCATTTTCAGACCCGGTTATTCATGTGAGTCTGGCCTCTCTGGAAACAGTTGGAGCTTCCCCGTCTCTGTCTCCTGCACCTACACCGGTCTTCTAATAATAGTAAAGCTGTTGCCAAGGTGCAAATGGCGCAACTCAATGTTTTATTTATTTTGTTCATTCAAATGGATTTTCTAGCTGAGCGTCAGAACAATAATCTGTAGCAGGGATTGTGGTCGACAGCGACATCATGTTTTCATTTATGCCTCTTGTGAGTGGGGGGGCCTTTACAAATTCTTATTATTCTGGAAATCCAGGAGCAGTTCACCACAGCGGCCATGTTTCCATCACTCAATAAAATGTAAATGGAATATTATTTTTACATATTGTGACAAGTGTACATTTTATTTTTTATTTTGTTTATTAGAATATCTTTGGATATAATAGTTATTAAAAACAACTATTGTTAAAAATAGAGTTATCAAATAATGATGTCTTTTATGTGTTTTTTGGTTTCACAGGTTGTTAAAATGCTTTCTACACACAAGCAGCAGGATTGGCTGTGATCACAATATTTTTTCCACCCTCCTGCTTCCACCTGCCACACCTCACTGCACAGAGCTGACTTCAGGTATGCTTGTCAAGCTCTTTTTGGCCCATTTTAATTGGGTTTCCCCCTGAAGTACATCCAGAAAGACGACGGGATCATGTATCAAAAAGCCTCCAGATCAAATCAAATGCTCTGTGCTCCTCTTGATAGCTGTAACGGAGCGAGGATGGGCATGGCATGGCTCACGTCCCAGAGTCATGGCGGGGAGCTGGAGTCTGGAGAACCAGTATGTCTTCCTCTCCTCTCTCAGAGGGCTCTGTTTGTCACTCGCTATCACCGTCTGTCACGCCACAGAGAGCCGTGGCCACACACTTTCCTCTTATGCATCCTTCCATCCTGGCTGTGGTGGCATAACCCTCCCTCACAAGCTCAACAACTCAAAAGGGAAACATGTCATCTTTCTCTCCTCTCACGGTGCTAAAAAGGCCCCACTACCCCTGAGGGACCTCTCCTCTTCCTCTGCAGATCGATCTACTGAACCCTCGCCTTCATTCATCCACCTATTTATCCGTCTTCCTGTCTTAGCACCTTGCCATTTGTCTCCAATCTTTGCCACTTGTCCGTATGGTCACTGAGGATATCTCAGTAGCTTTTGTTAGTAATCAATATGTTGCATACCTCTCTGTTTAGAATATAAATAATGAATATTAGTGGTTTTATTGTGGTTCCAAACAGCTGGACATCCTGCACTCTGTATGCACTCATTACATGCTGTAAGTGGAATTCCTCCCACTGATGTAAATCTCTCAGTATGTAATGTATGTTGTCTGTTTGGATTTTGCCTTGCCTTGCATTTCTCTACCGTCTCTTTCTTAGATTGCTTTTTTCCTCTGCATTCAACCCCCACGCGAGGAGTATTGATCGTTCCAGTGCACTAATTATCCTGCTTGGCCTTGGATGTCTCTGTGAACAGCAGTCAGCCTTTGATCAACATGTCTGGATGTCTTGCTTTACCTTTAAAAAAAGAGGGAAAAAATGTTTTGATTACAGTATCGAGAGTATGTCGCGTTTTTGACTCCTGATCTTTGAAATCAAATGTTACACCTTCTTAAATGACCTGTCTGCCTCTCTGCAGTCACTTCCTCTGCCATAAAATGAATCCTTAACTTGGCTGATCAGCACTTATGTGTGGGTGTGTGTGTATAAGGGCTGTATTTACATATGCATCCATGCATATGCGATGACTCTGTAAAAGTGTGTGTATGTGTATGTGCGCACGTGCATGTGGGCAAATGTACAGGTTGGTACATCCTGCTCTGCCACCATCTGTGCTCAGGCAGGCAACAGGCCACTTCATACACACTCAGCCTCTCCATACAGCCACATAGCTCTGTTTTTGTTTGTTTTTGCTTCTTTAAAATATGAAAATGGCTTCATATCTAATTAACAAAGACATATGTCAAGACTCTAATTAAGACTGCAAAAGTAAAGCCAGCCTGTTGTCGACATGTATTTAAGTACATTGTTATATTAAGTCTAAATAATAATGATATTAATAATAAGTACTAAACTGTTTGTTGGCTGTTTACCTCTGCTTTGTTCGATGCTTGAGTTGTACTTCAGCTTGCTGTCAAAGCTACATGTTCTCATTCTTACTTTAAATTAGGTAGTTGATTCCTGGTTTTAAAGTGAATGAGAGAAAACATTTTTACAACTGGAACAGTAAAAAATTGTAGCTATTATAATAATGGCAACATGCCGACTGTTTGTTTCTATCTTCTCAGAGCATAAAAAAATCTTTCTATTCGTACTGTAATTTGAAATATTCATATTACACTATTGTTTATATTTTTGAATGTATGTATGTATTATGTTCTATTTCCTCAAAAAATATGGTCGGGGGCAACATCGACAATAAAGGATGGGTAAGCAGAACAATGGTAGATTAATTCCTGGTACCGACTACATCATGTAAATGCAATGTGAGCATAATGTACATTTTTTTCACTTAAATTTAATGAATTCAGCAATTATTAATTACTGTTTTAACACTTTGTTATTCTGTATTATCAATCCTAAGTGTTAACATTACATTTGAACATAAAAACACACGGTGGGTGTTAATGTTCCAGTCAAACTATATTTTGTAGTATTAACAGCATAATTCAGAGAAGAAACTTAAAAGTTAAACAGAATAAATCTGGAATAAAAATCCAGTCTCAAATATAAGCCTGTCCAGTATAAAGGCCTGGTGCCCTCTGCAGTTGAGGTAAATAAATGCTGCCGTCACCTTTTGAGGAACCATACTCTTTTTTTATTTTTTTTCTTTATTTCTTTTAGTTCTACTCTTTCATAGTTTGAATTATTTTTTGATATTTTTTACTTTATTCTGTTCTTATTTTATAGAATAATGTGCAGCATTGAGGAAGCTACAACTGAATTTCATTGTGCAATCTTGCACCATGAACATGTTTTTACGTTTAAATTTGGTTTTGAAATAAACTTAAGTTACTTTGATGGTAGATGTTTATTATCAGCAATGAAATTATCAATATTATTGCTACTTCGCAACACATATTAATGCATGAGAGAGAAAATGCTCAAGCACTTACAAACACACAGAGGAAAATCTGACCTTAAATTGAATTATACATGCTTGGGCACTACATTAAAATTCCAGATACATCCTCACACCGAACAAATTTCCGTGATTAGAAATTCAGTTCCGTCTCTAATTGTCAGGAATAATGGTGGTAGATTGGGAATCAATAAGGATCTCTGGAGCCGGTGTCACCGGTGACCTTTGTGTGCGCTCAGAGGAGCCTCAGCCAATGACATTTTAAACTCAGAGGTCCCCATGGATAAGCACTCATCAGGCGGTGTGTAAATGACACTCTTGGCAATCTCTGTGTGTTTCTAAACAGTGCTGGGCCTGGCAGAACATATAGATGCAGCGAAGCAGTCTGCAGCATGTATCCAGCATGAGCTGCACCTATACATTGTAGCACTGAGCCAGAAAATACTGTAAAAGGGTTAGAGACGGGTTACAGTAAAATACAGACATTGAAGATATGAATAATTTAGTTGTTGGGCAAAGTATGCAGGCCTGCTTCATAAGCCTTAATGAGCTGTAACATCTGTCTGCCCGGGGCATATTGTGACCCTTCTAGCCCCTCTCCAGTCCAGTCCATTAAAGTCCTTTTGCCTGACGCCCCCTCCTCTGTTTGGCAGCACTTCCTTTCCTCACCTGCAGGTCCTTCCTTGCGTTCCCTCCCAGGGAGCAAGGCTAATTTGTGCTCAGTATATGAGGACGCACACCCCAGCGTCAGTGCCATCTGCCAGCTCCCCTCGGGGCAGCAGCCAGGTGCTGGGCACGTTCTCACCCCAGCTATGCCACAACAGCACTGCCTGCTGGGATCAGCCTCGCTGTGCCAACTGTTGATCATCATGTCCCCCCCATCCCTGCCCAGAGACTCATATTAACCCAGGAACAAGCTGTGTCTGTAAATTTACAGCAGACTAAAGATGGATTTAAAGTATGTTCTTAATTTTTTAATGAATGCAGATAATTTCCTGAAGCCTCCATGAGTCTTTGTTGTGTGTTGCTGTAATCCTCCTCTGTGCTCGCTGCAGGTCTCTTAGGTTGTTTCCCTGGAGATGCAGCCTGTGTCGAAGCACAGCTTGCTTTTTCTGGAACTAGACTGTGCTATCATGTTTACAGGAGCTGCTGCTCTCAGGTAGGTGTACTACTCCAGAACCACTGGTAACATGCGGACTAAAGACAAACATGTACAAGAAAAAACTAAACTGTTGCAAATTCAAGAATGTTTACACAGTTTTTTTAACGTGCATTGATCCTTTTAGCAGGGCCAAGTGTTTCTGCAGTGTTGTGATGAATGCAGATAATTTATTCACCCACACGGTTCCTCTGCCAGGAGTTACACGGGGAGCTGATATCAGAAACAGAGCAGAAGGGGTTGAACACAACTTCTTTGTGTTTCTTGTTGCACTCAGCTGTCAGCACCATGCCTCATTTAGTCAGTGCTGAGTGTTGTCACAACGAGTCAAAACACTGTGATATCTTCTTACCTCGATACAGATGTTTTGTTCTATGAGAAACATCTGCACTCAGCAGACTGTTTATAGGATACACCAGAGCAATCCTCACTATTTTATACTCTTTATACCCACTATTATAATTTTTTATACTCCATTATGGCCCACTTAGGAGCTCGTTTTGTCCCTGTATTTCAGCAGAAGCTTGTCTTAAATGCCAGTAAACTTAGTCACAAACTTTCTGTCTAACAACAAAAAAGAAACAGGATTTACTCTCTCAAAGATTCAACAATAATAAAGCCCAAATTCATGTCTACTTTCCTTTAATTCCCTTTCTCATATTTAGCCTCAGGCCACAGGGGCACACACAGGCCTTACTTCTCAGCTCAGTTACTAAAAAAATATGCGCGTTGTTTGCCTGGAGAGGGTACTAAACATACTTTATTGCTCTTTTAATAATTGCATCCCATATTTTTATCTTAATGCAGCCCCTTTTATGGGATCTGAGAGAATACCATTTACCTTGCACTAGCTCCTGGAAGCAAAGTGGCAATCTTGAATGCAATGTGTCTCACCACCTATGTAGATGGTCTTTCTCTCTCCTGCTGTTTGGCTCCTTTATGAGGCCTGATTCATTGGCAAGCTGCAGCCATATGATATTAATAGATCTCTTTGCAGTCAGGATGGCTCTCTTGTGTTATGTTCATAAATATTATGTATATGGACAACGATTCTCAGAAGTGTTTTTTCCCAGACCGTCACTTCCATCTTATATCACAGTTCATACAGGATATGTGCAGACTGTAAAAAATTAAAAGTTCTTGGTGCTACATCCCAAACTTGGCCTTGAGCCCAAGGTCACAATGTATGGTTGTGTAGAGGGGGACTTCATGCATTATGTATACAATATAGCATTCATTGCTAATTAGCACTAACAGGAAAGGATGCCCCCTGATTTCCCCTGATTTTAGTCTCATTTGCATAAATATAATGGGGCACAAGAGAGTGTAAAGCCCAACGTCTGCCCTCCCCGAGGGGAGGAGGAGAGGTGTTGCTGAGATCTGAGTGCAAAAGTGACAATTGTTAGAGAGCTGTTATTCTGATGCCCAGACCATAAAATAGACAGTGTAATGGGAACAAAGACACTGGGGCTGGCAAACAAATGTATCATGAACCTGGTACTGACTAAAAAGGAAAATGAAATTCATAGTACTCACCAAAAAACGTTTTGATAGATTAGTGTCTACAGCACTTGTATAGTTTATTACTGAGTTTGACAGATGGACATTTTCCACTGTATTTAATGGGGAGACAGTGAGTAAATGCTTGTTTAAGAGAAAAATGATATTTATTCAAGATAAATGGCAATGCTGATGAGAACAGATTGAGATCAGTAAGCGGTGATTCATCTTTCTCTATAAATGTAAAATGCTTTGATGAAAGACACTTTAACAGTTGTGTTACCTAAAACTGGGAATCATTAAAAGAGGTCGAATAATGGTGGTGATTTGGGGGTGGGGGTTGCGGTTTGAGGGAACAGTGATACATTATTCACCAAGGTGGGGGCCTTAAGTGCCAAATTAATTTGTTTTTTTCTTTCCAGTTGGACGGCAGAATAAATGGGTGCTGTCAGTTGTGCAGTAAAGTGCCGTGCATTCATTTAGACAAGTGTTATTGCTGCACTGGAGCAATATGGTTTTAGCAGGCCAGCCTGGTGGGTGGAAGCTGTGTAATTATCTCTGGTTCCTATGATGGCAATGATTGCTAAAACAGCCAAGTGGTCCCAGAGCACAGCAGGTGTGACTGTCAGGCTGCAGGTTGGTGGAGCTGCATGTGGATGTGATTGCACATGAGCAGTCAGGACGTCAGTGACTGAAGAGACCAGTGCCTAGATGTGATTTTTCTTCATCTGTGATGAAAGTAGCACACTGGTAGTTACTTTTGCAAATCAAAAGGTTTGGACTAAAAGAAAAGAGCTTGAGTTTGATTTATTACACGGTAGCTAATGTAGCCATTAAGC
>JAPZDY010000023.1:15182029-15194727 GCA_029783645.1 Ctenochaetus hawaiiensis
TATATCACAACATGATCCCATACGAACGCATACAGCCTCAACCTCAGCCTTCTCCCATACTTTTAACGAAGGCTTGTCATCTTTGACATCTCTGTATAATGATCTTAAAGATATTTTGTACAAATTGGTGTTGACAGATAAAGTGTGGCAGTGATTAAGGCAGACCAAGCAGATGTTTCTGTTTGTTTCTCTTTACCCACCATTGCTTTTGAGCAACTCTGACATCGTGCAAATGCAGAAACACAGACATCTGCTGTGTTTCAAAGGAGCGGCAGAACGGAAAATGAATACTAATGTAGCTGTGCTGTGTTTATCTTTCTGACATTCAAAGGAGCTAAATGCTCTGCTTATTCTCTCTGATTCAGAGGAAACTTTGAAACATGCTGGACTTTCAGTGGTGTGAGTCAGATAGTGGATATGACAGATGTTTGCCAAGAGATAAAGTTTCTATTGATGCATATGTACAGCTTGGACTGACAAAGATATGTTTCTGCTGGTTTATTTTCTCATTCCTATGTCAGTAGCAGGGACTCTACTATGGACAGATTGAGGCTTTTAATAAAGTATTTTAAACAAACCAGCATATATTGAATACACACGGTAAAAACATAGAATGTGCAGAAAATAAGGTTTCTTTCCTTCTCTGATAGTAAGTCTCTAAAGTTCAAATACTCACTTAAAAGTGCATTTTTTACCATATCTTGTTGCCTCAATTTAGCTCTCCCAGAGTCAGAAGAAGATCTGTTCCTTCTCATATTTTTGTGTTGTGAGGACACTGACATTATCAACACTTATCGCCTGACTAATGAGGAGGATTCAGTACAGGGCAAAGGGTTGAGTTGAACGTCTTTGTAAGACAGGCCTGCAGCCCCCTTCTTTGCAGCTCGCTCCCAGGGGAGGCCTCGCTGACTGCCTAATTGAATGAAGTACACATGGTGCCTCCCCCTTCACAGCTCGGCCCCTCCCCATATGGAGAGGAGTGAGGAGGAGGGCTCCAGCTTTGATGCTTTTGTTCTCCTCAGCACCATGGACAGCACCAGCGGGGCTTAGCTGCAACCAGTTGCCTGCTGCTGGATGGAGAGGAAAATGAACAGCACTCTGTCTGTCACCATCTCTGCTGCTGGTCTCACTGCACATATCTGTGCCGAGGCATCAGGTTGATATGTTAGCCTCTACAACACCATAAATTACTGCCTCTATCCAGCTTTGAATAAAGGGAGCTGGCCCAACCAGAAAGATCAGAAGGTTCAATAGCCTATTTATTCTGTTTTTGATAGAACACAGAGTAACATCCTCGCAGCATAATTCAGATGTCAGTGGACAGGTGGCTAAAAAAAAAGCAGAACAAACAAATGCTAAGAAGACAAAGACGGGACTGTGTGACTACGCATAGCTTAGTGTCTTCTATTTCCTCAGCGGCCGTCTCTCATCTTCCTCAAACACGCCTAGACGCAGACCTCATGTCCTTGGTGCTCATTACAGTTCAGCACCCTCATTTCAGAGAGTCAGATTGGAGTTGTGCTTCAAGGAAAAGTCTGCTTATTAGACGGCCTCCAGATGCCAGGTTAATGAATGAATCCGTTTGTGAGCCAACATTCAAATTGCAAGCTGCAGAGCAGAGTCTGGCTGGAGTCTGTCTCTGAAATGTATGCAGCCTTGTCCTGCCGGCTGAGCTGATTTCTATAACTGAAACATAGTGTGTTTGTTTAGAAACTGAGATCCGTTGTGCTTCAGTTTTTTAACTTTAAATCTGAAGTGCATCCAATACTTTATTATAATCAAAATTTTCTGAGTTGGTTTAAACATTATATTACTTTTGTGTCATGTTACCAACTGAAAGCAGGGGAAACAGTATAACACATCTAAAAATGATTGTTTTTATATTTGTTGTGAGAGGTGAGGCTATGAACAGCTGTTGAAGATGTGAGGCCATTTTTGAGCTGTTACATATATGACTCTAATGACTCAGTAGGTAATTAAAATGAGCAGACGTGGGTTAGTATAATTTGAAATTTGGACTATCTAATAATTGAGCGAAGGTCCATCTTTAATTAAAATGAGACAATTTGTTAAATTGAAACTTACAAGAAAAAGACTCATGACTATTTTTACTAGACCTCTCTCCGAGCCAGTAACTAAATCATTAGGTCATGGCCGGAAAGCACTATGAAATGAACTTGGGTCAGATCTGTCTAAGAGGCTAAAATGTAATTGCGGGGAACAGCTGGATTAGTCCAGGCGATGTATATCCGCTCCTAATGACATTAGATAGGAGTCTGGAGAATACCTTCCAGCACATAGCTCTCATTTTATGAGCCACAGGAAGACTGGATCGAGATAGTTTCAATCACACAGAGTACAGGCTCTGTCTGCAAGACCAGTCAGGCACTCTGAGTCTTTCATTTCCACTGCAGCCAGTTCTTAATTGTATTTTTTTTTATTTCTATAATATCAGAATTGAAAATGCTGATAGCTCCGACGCCTGTTTAATAGTATTAGGTATCCGGATTATCTATTGACTGCTCCATGCAATCTCCAGTGACTGTAACCATCTTTCCAGCTCGAGGCGAGCTAGGAGGAGGGGTCTTTCTTTCTTATTGTCCCTCCCAGGCAAGAGCACCACGCCCAGCCTGGTTCTTTGTAAGTCCTGCTGGCAGAGTATCTGTGCGATGTGTCGTCTGAATTTTATCTGTTGATCATAAAAGTTGCAACACCTCTGGTTTTTTTCATAACGGTAAAGTTATCTTAAAATAAAAGATTAATGAATACTTTACTCCCATATATTCTCCTAACTTGTGATAGATTTTTATTAGTACAGTTATGTGTTGTAAACTACATATTGATTGTAAATCTACATAAGCTTTCTGAAGTCTTTTGACAGAAACTGATCAATAGCCACTCTGAGTACAAATTTCAAATTCATCAGGCCTCCTTATATAGTATTGATTTTGTGCAATGGCTGCCCTGAAAAGAATCTGATTACTTTTTTCCCCATCAGTCAGAACAAACAGAAGCTAGATAGCAGCATTCAGGTAGATTGGCTGTGAATTAATAGCTCCACTTTGCCTTTTTGTGATGTATGACTGAGAGACGCAAATTTGAATCTAAAGATGAAAGAGAGTAAGAGGATGAGGAGTATTTGCTGCTCTCTGCAGCAACTGCTCTCTTTTGTACACTTGTTTTTGTCAACTGAAATCTCTCTTCTTATAATAGTCTGTGTCTAGCTAAAATAAAACCAACTTTTAACATGATATCAGCCAGAATTGCATCATTGTCTGGTGTTTGGCAGTCAAACTACCCCATCTTCACCAGTGCTATTATTTCAAGAATAACAGTCAGAATGTGTGAAATCCTTTATGTATTTTTTATTGGCAGGGCTGTGGTACTCCCCACAGGCAGGACCCCAGGTTCAGATGCATCATAATGCATGCAGTCCTACTCCAACAGAGCTGCAGCAGTACAGTAATATCTGAGCCCCCTGCCGCGGGGTACTGTTGTGGCTTGAGAGTATTGCAGACAGAGGAACGGGAAATGTGGAACTGCTCCTGAATAGTAATCGCTTTACAGACACTTTCTACACATTGCAGCTGTGCAGTTTAGACCCAGCAGAGTGAGCATCCCCCTCACAGAGGCAATTCTCACACACAGAGGTTAGTGCTGGTCAAGCAGCTGATGAGGGTGAAATGGGGCCACAGTGACATCTAGTGGCTCTGTGTTGTCACTGTGAGGTGGGAATTGTGATCACCTGGTTTGTGTTTTTATATTTTGTTAATTATAATTATATCATCCATCGATGAAATCATATTTTCCAGTAAAAAAAACAAAGATAAAATTAATAAATCAAAGAATTTTGGTTTAAATTGCCATCACAGCTGAAACCTTTAAAAGCCTTTATTCATGGGAAATATTATTATGACTCCACAACCTTGAATGTCTGTCTTTTCAATTCTCTCCTAAACTCCATTTTCCCATGTGATTTTCCATCTCTGTGTTTTTCCATTAGTGGATTCGTCCCAGAAATTGAATATATTTTGTAGATAATGTAATCAACAAGGCCAACAGACACTTGGCGCTGTCCACTGTATGCAATTGTTGAACTGAAATGCAGGCAAAACCAATGTGATACAAGATGGCCTTGACAGACAAAAGCAGGGAGACAGGCTGTGGAGCAAACCAGGCATGTGTGGGAGGGGAGGTGTGAATGTGGGCGGTTCAGTCAGAGCCTAAATACAAGAGCTGGGAGCTTCAGAGACCTTGAACACTGAGGGTCAAGGTTTTGGTAGCTGTTATATATGTAAGAGCCCCAAGCACGTGTTTATTATTACCACTTGATGTGAGCATAAAATTGCTTATTACAATATTGTAATAGGTGATTCTTATGCATAATCTGGCATTGCAATAACAGACAGATCCATTTATGTATATGTCTAGTGTGACTTTCCTCACAGGCATTCATGATTCTGCATTTAATAGACAGTGGAGTCATTAAGACAGCTCTCACCAGGCTTATTTACTGCTAATTCTTCAGCTGTTTATCTTGTTCCCCTGTTGTTCTCTGATAAAGGCGGAGTGGGAATGCAGGCGGCTCCTTGGCTCCTGTCTGGTGTGCAGGTTGCACTGGGCTGCTCTGTTTGAAGTGCCATGCAGGGGCTTGTATCTATACTCTGCAGCTGGAGCAGACCGTGTAGAGCAAATTTAAAGCTATTTCGTTATTCCCACCTCAGCTAAATGTATGACCTCACAATCACCTCTGAATACAGATGTGCTGCTGCTGCTGTACTTAACAATGAAGCTGTTCCAGCAGTGTCAGCTATTGTCTGGCTTGTCTTGTATCAGCTCAGCTCCAGATAATGGCTCATCATCTGTCCATCTGGACGAGGCTGGCCACCATGAGACTCCACTGAATAGCTCAGACTAGTCGTTAAAGATCAGAGCAATGTCCTGCACAAAAACATGGTTGAAGGGTTAACTTCTCTATTCTGCGCCTTTATCTGATTTTAGAAATGTAAATGATGTATCTACAATGCACAGTGTCCCATCAGCCACCCATGCCTTTGTGCACATCGGTCGATAAAAAGCTAATGTAAGTCTTTAACCCTCTGATGGACCCCTGGCTAATGCCATTAATTCCCTCATACACATAATAAATGGTCTTTTCCATGGTTGCATAGTAGCTATAAGTGATGAATACATGCCAAACAGCACTCTGAATAGCAATCTTGCCCACAGTAATGTACACATTGGAATGGGAGCAATTTATAAGCCATCATTTGAGACCATTGACCTTCTTTTTAATGGCAGTTGCACTACTGACCTGATCTCCTTTGCTGGGATAATAAAGATGCAGACTGTTGGCTTTCAGACACAAAGTGTCCTCAAGATATTCATCTCCTGACAGGATTTAGGTTGGAAGTTGGTGTTTCCCTTAAAGCTTTGTAATCACATCAGCTGACTTGTCTGACCTCAGACCTGTGCTTTCAGGAAGAGGTGTGCTCCTGGGTGTTGACATCGCTGTCTGCCCTCTGATGTAAATTCAATCCCACTGACAGTTCTGCCAAAATGGGAATGATGCATTACACAACAGGAACGCCTTCCACTCCCTCATCAATCTTTATGCCCTTTTCACAGCCTCAGACACAATGTGACCTGCTTTTTAATTTTATGTTTAATTCATTTGCATTTGTTTGTGCTTCCCAGGAAAATCATTGTTCCCGTCATAATTTTCAACTACATTCCTGTTTGCTATTAAATCGCTTTGGCAACACCTACTGAAAAGTTGTAGCTTGTCTGCTAAGTAAACTGCGCTTAGTTTTTATACACACCTTTCACTCTTGGAGGTCCCTTTTGGGTACAGGCAACATTAGTGTTTTGATGTTTTTCTGAACTATTCAGCAGCAAGCTGGCTTCGGTAAATGTCAGCTGGTGTGTTAGTCATTAAGCCACGCTTGTATAGCATTTTGAAAAGGTCATGGCGAGCTGGTGGGGAAAAGTAGTCACTGATACTCTCTGTGCTGCAGCTGACTGTACATGGATACCAGTCCGCCGTTGGCAAGGCTTAAGGGCTGTTTCAGATTGGTTTACTGGCCCCAGGGGCTTAGTCATACTTCCTATGCATGTTTGCATGTTTAAATGGGGCCATGGAGTTCACAGGGAGCACACAGGATTTATAGTGGAGTAAATATAAGTATGTCTACACATCCTACATAAAAAATGAATGATTTGGATCACTGATATCACTTATGTGTATCTTATGTACCTACCTGTATAGAAACTAATCAAAAGACCTGAAATTGAGTATTTTTAAATTGTAATATTTTTTGTTTTAATTAATTTGCCACTTAATAATTACAATGTCAGAATGTTTCTTCATTGAAAATATTCTATAAGACCTCTAATAAGCAAAGCTATTGTACTTTCAGGGTTTCAGGAGTAATATACTGCAGTTGTGGCTTATACACAACTCCTGCTCCTCATTTTACACTGAAGCCTTCAGTAATTCTAATTTTGTGACCAGTTTATATAAAGGCCTATTATAAGTTGCTCTACCTGTGCCTTTTATAAAAAGTCTTAAAATCCTTCAGCAAGGAGCAAATATTACTTGAATTTACATGTTTCATGAGGAGGCATCTGTTTGTTCATCATTGGGGATTCATCATGCAACTAAAGTGTAAAAAACAGACTGAATATTACCAGGTGGTGTCAATAATATGAACAGTCAAACAATTCAGAAATTTAAATATGCTCCATACTCATTGTTGCTCACTGTCAACAATCAGAGGATTAAATGTGTGTTTGTTTTGTTCTACAACTGGAGCTCAAATGACAGCTTTATTTCCTCCACCACACTGTTGACACCGAGCTGTGAGTATGAATGCACTCTTTCACCTACACTTTTCATTAAGCTCAGGGCCAAACCTGCTTTTACGTGCATGCAATGTTTGTTTATGAACCGCTGTGGCTTCACGACAGCAAAACCGTAATTGACAGACGTTGATTTACTGATAATCCTTGGCTTTGCTTTCACATTGGACCTCATGAGGAGCAGCATTGGCTGTCAGCCTCACACGTCCTTGAGTCAAAGCTGCATGTTGCCCTTGACACACACACACACACACACACACACACACACACACACACACACACCTCTCTCTCTCTCTCTCTCTCTCTCTCTATCTACCTCCTTCCCTCCTCTCGCTCTGTGTCACTCTCTCTTTTTCTATGTCCTTATTTTAAAAACCTTCATACCCACAGAACAGCTCACTGCAGATTCGATTTTGTTTTGCTGATAGGGCACATATATGATTACATATGGGGCAAAATGACATTTTCTCAGGGGAGTCTTGTAATTACATTTTTTTGGTGTCACAGGATTCAATTTAGTCACAGCTGGTTGAAACAACAATTAGTTTAAATTCAATTTTGCAGTATTTAATATTATTGCATGTTTAGACTCAGTTTAGATTAATTATTATCAACTTGACTGAACTAAAATTTGAATGAGAATTGAATGTGTGCTTTTATTGTGAGGTGTGTAAATTATGGAAATTGGATTTGTATATAAAAAAAAACATCCACTGTCAGTTCTGTAAAGAAATCAATGCACTGTAAAAACTGAATTTAAACATTGAAATTTGCATATTTGAATATCAAAATAAGAAGCTGTAACAGCTATGAAACTTGCGCATGTGGATCATGTCAGAAAAAAAACATATTAATAAGCAGGCTTTTAGAAAATTTTCCAGATATTCCTTGTTTATAACAGTGAATAATCACAAATGATCAAAACTGTAGAAAAACTGTAAAACAATAAAATGATAAATACCTTCAGCTTAAACATCAGTGGATTTGTGTAACAACTGCTTTCCCCTTTTTAACCTCATTATATCTTGATTAAGATCTGCAGCACCACAGACATAATAGAGGAAACAAAAAATTACTGAGTTCCTGAATTACTGTGGTGATGCGGGACCAGCTGTATAAACCACTACATCCTCTTTTCTCAGCTTTTTTCTCCTTTCTGTGTTGATTGCCATCAGTTTTCCACCAACCCTTGCATCTCTGTGTCCATTAGCACATTACAAGTATTTCCGCTTGGCTTGTGTTGATGGGAGGGTTGAGGAGGATGGACAGGGAGGAGGCTGAGGTCAAATGTGGAAAAATTGAAAAAACTAGAGTGAAGTCTGGGTCAGATGGAGGATTTCAGGAAAAAAATAAAAAAGGCACTGGACAGGAAAGGTGGAGTATGTGGATGCAGAGAAAACCCCCCGGGAGCCGCCTTCCTCTGGCAGGCTAATTGAAGCTCTGTGAGGCAGCAGACTCAGAGCTGTCACTCCAATGAAGAGCCCATTTGCTGCATTTTGCAGGCTGTGTGCTGAATTCTGATGATGTTACAAAAAGCCCAGGACACCGTCTACACTGTTTCACTGAGACCCCCTCTCTTTCTCTCTCTCCTGCACTGGGACACATCACAATCCCCTCCCCAGCTCTCAGTAGATTACATGTAACAGGGTCTCCAGCATTCTGAACACGAGCCGCGGCTGCTAAGAGGAACATGTGAATATGAATTATTTTGTTCGGAGGATTTTGGAAATTTGTCGGGCGATCTCAAACATGATAATGTGATATTAGACTCTGCTGGAAGTGTTTTCACTTGTACAGGTTTCCCCTTGTTGGATTAGAAGAGATTATGTCTTCTAGCTGAGCACATAGCTGCAAGCATCTAGTGAATTATTTATTATGAATTTAAGCAGTCAGTAATGAAAATATTTATCTAAAAAATGAACAGAGTAGGAATTTTATATGCAAGGCTGTAACTGAGATAGTATTACACATGGTTGTTAGTACTGAAATTATAAATGAACTAAATTATATGTCACTTTTGAGGTTAGGTTGCTCCACACTGGCTCTGTTCAATTTTATCTTATGTCTTATATTGTTTCCATGTAGTTAACAGAGCACAAACATGTAAACAGCAGAACATTTTTACATTGTTTCAACCAGATGCGGATCAAGTTAATATTGAGTTTGCAAAGTGAGTCACAGTCTCTTTCTAATGGCTCTTCCTCAGAGCTTCCACCCCTCTCATTTGGCCTCAGTCAGATCGTGTCCATCAATGACTGTCAATTCCAGATTTCACTGCTAATGAGTTTCCCATGCATGAGAGTCACTGATCCATACTATTAGAGGGTCCACATTCACTTGTATATAAACATGCACTCACACTTCAAGCAAATTTAACTTATTTACCACACATGCATGTAGCATATTATGTACACAGCAGAATGATGCAAGAAGCACATGCGTAACAGTGCAACCCAGTTAATTTTTAAATGGCTGATTTTCCTCAAAAAGTAGCAGAATTCTAAAAAACATGTTTGTTTTCATTTTGACAATGTATTTAGTTTGTTTATATTTTAAATGAACTATGATAAAATGTTTCTTTTGCACAGTATCACTGTTTGACATCAGAGTATTTGAGTGAAACTGGAAATAAATGCTCAGAGGGAGCCACAGGTGCCGCACAGCATGTCACTCAGAAATCATTAGTTGCCATCAATCTGCTTATCCAGGCTAAGACAGAATTCATGTGGGGGCTGGTATTTACCGAGCAGGGACGTCCCTTTGATTCCATTGATTGTTACACGCTGTTTCCAGGCATAAACACAAGGTTTAATTTTGTTTTTCATAACACTAAGATACAAAAGCACAATGGTGGCAGAAGTACTCGACCATTTTACATTAGCCATTGTAAGACTGCCACAGTGCAGAAATGCTCCTTTATTCAGAATATAATGTAAGTAAAAATAGAGAAAGATTTTTCATATTGAAACAGTACCAACAAAGTATTCATTATGCAGATCTGCTCATTTCAGAAGACTTTTGCACTACTGGATTATATTTAGAATGTTGAAGCTGATTAGAGCAGGGTATAAAACATACTTCCTATACTGTTTTAGAGCTCAGTGGCAGAGGATAATGTGTTTGCATTACGCTATTACTAATACTATCGCATTTTACTACCTCAAAAGAGGGATTTAACACAATAATCCCTCTCATTGGCCCTGAAAGTTGCTAGGCTCTGTGTTGTGGTTACAGGTTAATTGTTCCAACTGAATGACAGAGCTCCAAGTTTCACCTCCACCATCAGTCAGGATTCACTTTTCTGAGAAGGACTCTGACATTTTCTGTTGGATGAAGGCCTCAAAAAAGACAAAATCACTCAGCAACCCTGCAGCCATAAAGGTAGGCTCTGACAATGTGGAGATATTTGTGTTGGAGGGAGAGAATGTGGGAAGATAAAAGATAATGACTCTGTTTTATGTCATTTCTTTGAATTTGTGCTACCTGGCAACCACAGTCATTGACATACGTTGTATATGCAGGGATCACGCCTGAAGGACTTCAGGGCTGTTGACTAAGAGCTCTTGTGTTATAGAGTGGGTACTGTAAGCACAATGATGTAACAGCCTTTATATTCAACAGATGAGGAGCTAGAACAAACCATACACAAGCACAGTGAGTGTTGAGAGGTCATAGCTGCAGTGTTTTTCAGGATAAAAGCTTTCATTTTCTGTAAAAACACAGTGAGGTTTAAGGTTTCTAATGCAGATGTTTTTACAGCAGTTCTCCCACATCATAATGGAGGACTCTAGCATTTTTTTTAAACAACTAACAGCTAATATTTGCCAAAGCTAATGCTCCTAATGCACAATGTGGTTTCTGTCTTGTGTATGAATTCTGTGTGTTGTTGAAATTAATTAGAGCCATGAAAATAATGGAAACTTACCCCACTATGTCAGAAACTGTGCAATTTCAAGCTTTAGTTTCTTTTTTTAAAAGGAGGTTTACTTTTAGCTGTTATGTACTTTGTAATAGCTTCATAGTGGTTGTAGAGTTTTGTTGTAGTCTGGTAAAATGTGTCAGAAGTGCATTGTACTTTTGATTCTTTTGATTCAGATATATGTTCTGTGTATGCATAAAGAGACTACAGCTTTCATATCATCGTGTGATCTTTTGCTGCAAAACAACAATAAATAAACTAAACCTAAAATAAATTTATGTTCGTTTTTATTCTATTTTAATTTAGGATATGATATTATTTTAATTAAGTTTCAGTTCTTTGTAAGATTTGATGAAGAATTTGATTATTCATTATTCACAGCTTCTGCAGGATGGATACAACCTCCCATCCCATAATGCCGTGGCAAAGATTCTACCAAATTATCGCCACTTTTCCAAGGGAGCGAAGACTGAGCCCCACAGTGCAGCCCAACAAGAACAAGAGAGACCAGCTGAGAGCACAGAGGCTACACAGGCCAGCAAACCCAATATAAACCACACTTACCACATACATCATCTACATAAACGGTAAGACAGAGAACTACGGCTGAGAATCATGGAATTATTGGGAAAACCATCAAATTAATTACATTTTAATTGGACTAAAACTGAGATTTTTGTAGATTAATTTCTCTGATGTGTCACTTTTATTGTGTTCATGCATTAGACCCCCTCTGCATAACTTTGAGGATGATCCCCACATGGCAGAGATCACTGATCTCCAAACCAAGGTAATTAGACATAATCGATATGTAAACTCTTGATTCAGTCGGTGAAGCGATCCCCCCTGTCACGTTTGGTTAGTAAAGTGATGTGAGAGGACAGATGAGATGGGACAGCAAGCTGAAGCGGTCACACACAGTTGGTAGACAGAAGAAGCAGATAGTGGAATAGATTAACATTTTTCAGACTGGCTGCACATAATGAGGACCGAGCTGATGAGATTGAAATTTGTGCCACAGTGTTTTGAATGCATATTTTGACATTTTGCTCCTGTAGCCACAAAGTTTTCTTCAGAATATCATTTTCTTATCCAAATTTGCTGCTCAGATCGGTTTGCCAGAACCACATCAGTGTAGATTTTATGTAAATTAATCTGTTTCCAATAAACCAAATGATAGAAAGGCCATGATCTGGGTATTAGTTTGGTGATATCATGGTGACACTGCATATATTTACTGTATAATAGCCTATGTGTCTATATATAACCATAATGATAATGGTTTGGAAAGAATAATTAAATATCACATGCTTGCAATCTAATCAAGCTGCTTTCTGTCTGTGATACAATTTTCCTTAAGTGACAGCAGGCATGACAGCAAGGCCATTTAAATGTCTTCAGACCATAGAGAGGGGAGGGAACCTCCAGCATTCGCAGGCAGAGACAGAGACCCCCCTTTTATTTTTGACACGTGATGGGACTTTCCAGACTCATCATGAGGAGCCGTCCTTCCCATCATGCCTGTGGGCCCTCCAGCAGAGACATCATCTCATCTTCAGTCATGATTGTCACCTTGTTCCATGCCCTTTCAATTAGATGCTCAATTTCACCCTTGTGTCCCACGGGAGTCACAACCACACCATCAGAGATTGGAATCCCTTAATCGTTGCCCCCTCCTCTTACATGCAGCTGGACCCTGCTCTCAGTCTCCATTCAGTTCTGTCTCTTCAATGCAAAGGGGAGGGAATGTGACTGAGCAGAGAACAATGAGTTGCTAGACAGCACACATGTGCTATACGCATGGAAATGTCTTGATAACAGAACCCTGCAACAATACAGTACGATTACTGGAAAGCAGGAAAAAAAGGGTGATAGGTTCTTTTTTTTACATTTTTAAATAGAAAGAGGGATAATGTGA
>JAPZDY010000023.1:15194827-15207822 GCA_029783645.1 Ctenochaetus hawaiiensis
AAAAATCAATGTTGTTTTTTGGTATGTGTCGCTGAATTACCAAGTGATTTGTCATGAGTTTTACCATTACAGTTCAGCAAAATGGCTTTCACAGAAGGGCAGCTCTTTGAATGCACAAGGATTTCACCAAAATCCCTGATTAAAGCTACCATGACAAAAAGACCTTAACAGGATGGGGCCTTACTGTCCCTTTGGATTTGAGGAGACAGAGTCATGTATTTTCCATAACCAAACCTTAGACAAATGATTACAGGAACATTACACTTTATGGCATAATATTGTTTTGGGCTTATGAACAGTATCTGGTGTTAGGTGCTTCTATGAAACCAAGAGAAATCAATTATTCATTGAGACTCTGAGCGTTGTGACAAACAGTATGTGCAGTTTGTATTTACTGCTGGGATGTTTTTTAATTCTGTTATTATACAGACATGTCTTGTTGACAATATCCATGGGGTCAAGAACTCTTCTTAGATGGGGTTGAAGAGACATCTAGTGGTGGTGGTGGCACCTGGCATCAAATTTGTTGCATCAGGTTTCTGGGAATATTTTGATTCATTTTTGCTCTAGCAAAGCACCAGTCATTTCTGTTCTGTTTCCTGTTATTTGGTTAAAACTGACCTTGTAAGACCTACATTGGCAGAGATAGTTTTCAGTCATATTTGCACTTCTAACTCCAATAAACTCAAACTTAAACAACTTCACTCTGCAATATTTTGGCATAAATTACATTTTTTTCAACAAACTTTAAAAATATCCTACTGTATCCTAATAATATCCTAATATCCCGCTACATTCTATAGCAACTTGAAATTTGACGTCCTTATGTCTCCATCAGGAGGTAGAAAACTATCGCTCAGCCATGAGTAAGATGGCAGAGGACATCATAGTGCTGAGGACACGGGTGGTGACACTGGAGGCAGAAAACAGCCAGCTCCGCACTGATCTCTCCCTGCAGCAGGACCTTGGCAGAGGCCTGCTGGATGACACAGACATCGACGTCATGACCAAGGCTGAGATTGCTGACTGTATAAGTAAGCCACCGCAAAGCAGTATGGTTTATAATTATAATTAGTTTTTATGCATTCATTAGCATTCTGTCTTAAAGTAAGCGTGAACCAAATCAATGCAAAAGCTATAACTGACATTCTCTCTGCTCATCAGAAGTTGAGATGAAATGCATAAAAATGTCAGAAAGTTTACTATCCAGCCGGCAGCTGCTGAACCATCAGTGCATGTTGGATTAAAGGGCATTTTATTGGCACACGAAGCAGTGATGTGGAAGGTGGCTCACTGTGTGCTTGCTAATGCTAGTGAGTGTCTATTCCCATGCAGACTGTGTGTTTCCATGATAAGGCAGCTCATTTAGGCCACGGACCCTGATAAGCTCTGTGGGTAGTGCGTCCCTTATCTCCTGAAGGACAGTTTGAGACCCTCAGTGAAAGGATGTTCCTGAAGGTCTCTCTGCTGGCATTAAAGCAAAGGGACTAGACTTAAATTCCAGCCAACTGAAAATCTGTTTCAAGAGCTTTATTGATGGGTTTTTGATTATTTCTGTTTAAATGCCCGAGCCTGAGAACGGGCATGTTAATCACTACAACTTAAGTTCCACATTTTGCTGTTGAAATGCTAATTTTCATCTAAGATAAACTTTGGTGTCCTTTTCTGATTTTAACACTGAATATAGCCAGAAAACACTTCCTTTGTCTGTAAAAAATGCACAAAGTAAAGCAACATTAATGGTGATAATGCAACAGTTACATCTGTTAAATTTTTCCATTTATGTTGCTGTGCACTATCTGTTTTTTTCTTCCTGAAGCCTCTCTGAAGTTCAAGCTTGCCAGTGAAACCAGTAAGGCTGCCACGCAAAGGGACAGGATCCAACAGCTGCAGAATGAACTTATCAAGGTTACACAAACTAAATACAAAAATGTCTGTGTGTGTGCAGTGTTTGCGTAGTACATTATACTATTTTCTGCATGTGTTGCACAGATTAATGACAGTGAAAAAAAAGAGGCATTAAAAGTTCAGAGACTTCAGCAAAAGCAGCAGGTGGATCTGCAGCGTCAACAAAACCTTTTAGCAAAGATGGCAACTTTGGAGGCCACAGTGAAACAACAAGACAAGGTGAAAAGTCAGCATCAGTAACCATGTTTTACTTTCTGCTAAACCTTTTTGATTTCACAATAGTGAGTGCTGCTTTCCATGAATACAAGCTAAGATTTTGTCTGTATAATATCCTGAACACTTGTATTCCAATTTTTCAGATCATTGAAAAGATGGACAAATCAAGATTACAAGATAGCAAACTAAAAGAAAAGAATAAACAGAGCGGTGATAAAATTCTGGCTGCGAAAAACCAAAGAGGTGGGATAAGTCGGTGAGGTGAAGAAACAGTATTTGTTCACACAAACATTTGCAGCAGCTAGAACATCTCTTCATGTTGTATAGGTGAGACAGACAAAAGAAAGGAAGAAACAGTGTCGGCTCTGGTAGCAGAAAACACTCGTCTCAGAGAAGAGCTGGACAGGATTCGTCAGCAGCCTGCACTGGTCGTCGTACAGCAGCCAGCACAGGTACAAATGTATTTTTAAACAGTGTGTAGGTGGTTAAAAACTCTCATCAGATCAAAGGGTTGTAGGACTGACCACAGCTCAGTAAAGACTTTATATGTTTTGAATGTAGTGATTTTGTCTTCTAGTCGCTGAAATCTCATATTGTCCTGTGTTATGTCCCCCTCAGCCAAAGGACACACTGACGCTCAATGAGAGACTGAGTTTACTGAACAAACTGGAGAAGGCCGAAGCTAAAGCCCAAACACTGGAGAATCAGGTGAAAATACAAGAAAAAAAAAAGATACTTTTGTACTATTTTTTTCCCAGACTTACCAAGTCAGTGTTCAGTTTATTATTCATGGTTAAGTGGGTGCTTTGCCTTTGTATGCATGTATTATTATAGCTTGACGAGAACTCTAAATTATGGGGAAGGCAGAAACAGGAAATGCTGACCAAACTGAGCGAGAACAGGCACGGCTTTGTCCGGACATCCACCACAATCCTTCACGATGTTCCTTTGGTCAGTTGGGTGCAGCTGGCCTTTGTTTTACATTTCACATAGTACGCTGTGAGTGATTCTTTTATAAAGTATTTGACATGGAATGATTTCCGCTTCTTACAGAACTCAGCATCAGGGTCATTGTGTCAGAAAAGCGGACAGAGGAAGCAGAAGCCTGTGAAATGACCTGCAAATGAATGACTGAACTTCTGGCCAAGATTAAACACACACACACAGTTTTCTTTTTATTTAATGTTTCAATAAATATATTAATCGTCAAAATATGTATAAATGAGAAATTACAAGACATATTTTGAATTAGTTGTATTGTTTTATTGGTCCATGTACATGGGTATTTGAAACTACTTTGGTCGTGTGCACATGGAATAAAGGTTTTGTCCATTCCAGGTTTTTCAAGATATTGTACACACAGAATAACCGTTTCCAACATTACTCACAAAGCAATATACAGCACATATAAGGACTTTCATTACTAGTTGAGGAATTACTGAGGTAAACTGTTTTTGCACACTTTTGACTTTTTCTTTCCTAATGTTTTTTCTTGCTCTCGAACAGCATCGGAATTCATTTAATGTTATGCTTAAATGCTGTGAAGTCCCTTACAATCAGCTGTGACTAAGAGATATAGATCAAGCCTCAGGCTTTTCTGGTACCACAATTTTCTTTCAAACTTGATGTTACTGACTAGCATTTAGAGGCTTCAAAGTCAACATTATAGGCTTGTCTGGTAAAAGAATGAGCTCAAAGGTAGTTCGTGCTTCCACATGGCGTTGTTTCTCCACTCTGAAGTTCTCAAGCATCTGAAAAGACACAAGATAACACACGCAGTTAGTAAGCTGTATTAATGAGCCACAGAATGAAAGAGATTCCTCTGTGATCTTTGTCTCACGTGAATAAGGAAGATTTGCATCTCTGTCTCGGCTATTCTGCGTCCTAAACACTGACGGGGGCCGAAGCCGAAGCCCAGGCTTCGGAAGTAGTGCGTCTCTGTCCTCAGCCAGCGGGAGGGCTGATACTGCTCCGGACGAAAAAACACTTTGGGGTCTCTGCCCATTGCATACAGCCCCAACTGGACCAGAGTCTTAAGACAAGCACAGAGATACACAGAAAAAGTGAGCAGTGCCAAACTAAACTGCTAAACCGTCACCTCAGTTTCTGTAACAAAGCTCACACACAAAAACACATTTTAATGATTAATATTTTTAACTTACTCCAGCTGGGATGTGGTAGTTTTGAATAATAATATCTTCTGATATGTATCTTTGCAGGCTCACTGCAACCGGGTGTAACCTGAGGGATCAAAGTATAAATATTATGCAAGAGGCTATCTTAGAAACGTGGTGGTAGAAAAGGAAGAGGCAAACTAATTCCTGTTTTCACCTCAGCGTTTCCTTTAAAGCTCCTTTAACCAGTGGAATCCGCTTCAACATCTCCAACATGTCTCCCTGGCTCTCAGCCCGAGCTGCAACCACCTCCGCCCTCAGCTCCTCCTGGAGGTTGGGGTGCTTAGCTAGTTCATATAACGTCCACAGCAGTGTTATAGAGGTCTGAAACACACAAACAGAATTAAGCAGTTTGAAGAAAGCTGAGAAGAAGACAAATCTGGGGATAAATGATTATTTGTTATGTTTCTCTTACCGTATCGACGCCTCCAGCCATCAGTTCCGTGATGCTGGCCTTGATGTCTTCAATGGACAGCTTGTCCAGCATGAGCAGGCTAGCCAGGACTCCTGGGTATTTCTTCGAGGTGCCAGTCTCCTGACGTAACTGTCTGTAAATGTTTTGGATGCAACGGTCCGCTGATGCACCAAAAAAATACAAATAAGAGACTGTGCAATATACAATGAAAGAAATTTTTAAAAACTTTAATTACACAGGATAAAATCAATCAGAACAATACTTCAAGGGTTCAGACGGTCCTGAGTCCTACCGTGGTTGAAGATCCCATCCCAAGCCTCCACATGGTCCCGCCACACCTTCGCTCCAATCTGCCTCAACAGCCCAGGAGGTATGTACAGCATGGGAGAGGTAGTCTTGAACATGAGGGTGATGCAGTCAATGAAATGTTGAGCTTCAGGGTCAATGTAGTCGAGCATCAAACCCAAACGCTCCCCGTACAGCACTGAACTCACAGCTGTGTAGGACAGAGTAAAGATGAGACGAGCACCAGCAATACGTGGGAAAATTATGATATTAGGCTTACTTAGTGACTAAAATAAAATTTGTCTAAAAATCAGGAGATGAAAGTCAGTCTTACACTCTAGCGCATATTTGAAGAGTTCTTGAGAAAGGTCAGTGGTCCATTTGTTCTGGCCACTTCGCTTGATCTTTTTGTGAACTCTGGCCACAAAATCCTCGCCCACTTCATCCAGTAAAGGCACAAAGTTTTCCAGCACCTTCGGGGAAATCACCTCTTTGTTGAGAATCACACGGTTTGATCTCCAGTCTTCTCCATTCCTGTAGAAAGATCGGATGGAAACTTTAAATGGGATCCAAACTTAATAAGAGGAACTTTGATAATGCTTTAAATGAAAAACAGTGATAACGGTGTTTTTTTTCAAGCAGCTTGGAGGGAGGGCGTAAAATATAAACCCTTAACTAACGTGTATCTGTGAACAAAGGGAGAGTTGATTAAACCTAACCTAATAAAGGTTTTAAGTTGACATGTGATGTGACAAGTGGAAGGTAATAATAATAGCACATACTTCAGTAAAACTCCATATTTGCGATTCCTGTAGTCTCTGTATGATGTCCAGGCTTCAACTTTCAGCCTTTTAGGATAATGGCCCTCCGCTTTGAACAGGATAGCAGCATCTTCAGGATTTATGATATTTACACTTTCATAATAACCTATTTTTTCTCTGTCACACAGAAAGTCAGAAGAAAAAAACATTAAATGCCGAGTCCACTGCTTGTCTTCAGAAAACATGGCCTTGTGAATGATCACTCATAGGTATTGTTCATGAACAAGGTTTGTATTACACAACTGTTTTGTCTACTTATGTCATTGACTTATGATATGCAGTAGACTACACATCCAGTTAACTACACTGCCTTCTGTACCTGTAAATGGGTCCAAACGTGTTAAAGTTCTGCACCATGATGCGGTGAAGGTTTCTGAAGCCATCCAGTTTCCAAAAATTGTACAAGTTTGCCACCCCATTCTTCCAGAGTCCAGGAATCTCACCAAAAGGCCTAACAATGCTGCCGCTCTCCGAGAACGCCTGTCTGATCACCGGCATACTGCTGCTGAAGCGCACACCTGCTGCTGTCAGCGCATCTGACCACAACAAGGGCAGCGTTACAGAGCTGCGACACACACTCCATCGAGCCATCCCGACCACAAAAATGCTCAATCTGCTCTACTTTCAGAAGCTATCCTGGCTCTCCCAGGGACATCTGGTGCAAAACAAGGAGGCTGGTCTAAATAGTCGACCCCCCTTGTTGTGCTGATCAAGGCTCACCAGTTGAACTGACAGATGAACCACAGAAACCAGATGTCTGTGTACGTATGTTGAGTTGGATCACTCGCTAGATTTTTTATCTTGTATCAGTCATTTACTTAATTTGTGAAGAAAGACAAAGCCACAACAGAAAAACAGTTTAGATAAAATGTAATCAATGCATTCAAGAAAAACAATTACTTAACAGACAAAGTACGAGTTCAATAAATATGTGTACAAATGTTACAGTTATCGCTATTTCTTAAGAAGCTTTATGAGTTCTTCCAGCTTCATGGCAGTCTTAATGTCTCCCTGGATTTTAAGTCTGCCACTAGTGTAAGCAGAAAATGGTCCAAGACTGCCCTGGAACATGGCTAGAAGGTCGCTGTTGCTCATACTCAGTGTCACATCTGGCTCTCTGTGCAAGGACCCTGCTCCAGCTGCACCGCTACCTACAGAACATACAGCAATGGAGATATGTGATATTTATGAAACTTTACTTCTGTTTCTGTTCACCACAAACATTTGAGCATCACAAGACTAATTAAATGTGCATTTGTTTGCTGAATATGTCTGAATTAAGATGTTCTCGTAATCATGGCATACTTGGAGCAAAGTACGAGCCCTTACCTTGGCTCAAATCCACATAGTAAGTGTGACATTGTCCATCTTCCGAGCTTACGTCAAACTGGAAGCAGGCCCCAACCTGGCGGACCAAAGTTTCAGAGAGCAGGGGCTTTACCTCAGCCAGCAGCTCTTCAACAGAGCTTGGTGTGGCCACAGCTGCAGTGGGGGCAGCACTGAACTCATCCATGAAAGTTAAGCTGTCCTCTGAGGAATAAGAGACACTGATTAACTAACATTATCATACTTGTTGCACAAAGACAGCTGCGTTTGTGTGAGGCCATACCTCTTTTACTTTGTGAGCTGTTGCTGTGGCTCAGAAAGTGCATAGCTAACTGCTGAATGGGGCCAGTGAGGCCTTCCAGTCCAGGAACAGAGGGGGGCATGACAAGGGCTCCTGTGGGGCCTTCATCTGGTGCTTTTAATAGTGAGCCTAGGGTGAGCTCTACCCTGTCCACCTCCAGCCCCCAGTGCCGGGTCAACTCATTTATGTCTATCTGCACAGAGCAAGAGAGGATGTAAGTTTGATGTGATACAGTGAAAAGCCAGTAGAGTGCAGTTCCAGTGAAGTCTCACCCCGAGATATTCTCCCAGTTTGATTCTCTCAGTTTGGATCTCCCTCACAGTCTTTTTAGCTAAGCTGTGGGTCAAAGCATTCTGTGCTGCCATCCTGGTTGATGCGATCAGGTCCTGGACGGATACTACTGACATGACAGGGTTCCAGATCCTAAACTGGATGTCAGCTCCCACTGACAACACACCTTCATCCCGAGTGATCACCTACAGTGGCAGAGTTAGATTTAATATGAGTGCTGGACCTAACAATGGTTGTTTAACATTTGTCCCAACTGAGAAAAAAACAGAGAAAGTGTGAAAGAGGTGACATACGAGAGGTAAGACATAAGGCTAAAATAAAACATTCAGTACTCAGAGTCCATAGTTCTCCCAGTATCAGTTTATGTTCTCCAATTTCACTCTGGTCAACAATGTAGCAAGAGTGCCACCTGCTGGACAAAGTAGATCACACATAACTAACAGAGACACTGATTTAACTTAGTAAGGCTGAGGGTTAATTTCAGCTTTATTATTGTAAACTGTCTGTCTGTTGGTTCTAATGTGACCTAAAAATAATGCAGTGGTGCAACTCTGTTTTCAAGCCATCTGATCAGAGCCACTCGGCCTACTGAATTAATAATTTACACTGCCATTGTTCTGTTTGCAGCTTTACTGAACCTGTCAGAATATTTAAGGGAAACCATGCCTGGCCACAGTTGTTCTCTGCATTTTTAAGCATTTTAAGACTTTTACATGTTGTCAACCACAAATGTTAACTAATAATGAGCAGAGCATCGTGGTTTACCTGGCAAGGAGGGATGTTGAAAGCTCGGGTGCGCAGGTCTACTCTCTGCCAGTTGTCAATGAGGGGCAGCACAAGGACGATACCAGGGCCCTTTGGAGGACACACTCGACCCAGACGAAACACTACTATCCTCTGGTAGTTAGGCACAGTCTACAGATAAAATGAGTGAAAGTTGGTTGTTTTTACTTGTAACATGTGGTCATGTTGTGGGAGTAACTGATGTGAAATAATTTCAGCTTACTTTCAGTACAAACCATCCTGTTATAGGAAATGTTATAAAGGTGCAGATGTAGACAAGGAAGATGACAATCAGGTTGCAAACCCAGGACAGCCATCCTTGGGAGGTATCTTAAAGAAAAGACATGACAAAAAAAAGTCTCAGTCTTCAAGGGTATTTTTTAGTGAACCAATAGGACCCTCAGCTCATAAAAAAAAAAGTTTTACAATGTAGTCATCTGTGGCTTCAAGTGGAGCCTTGACTCCTCCTGACTTGGGGACTAATAAAATAGAAAATTTTCATTAAAAAATGGGATTGTGAATTTTGAAAGATGTGGTTTTAACAAATTACACAGATTACCACAAAGGGCCCTTAGGAACAATGTCACTGATTTGCATTATGGGAAGTTTACATTCCAATGTTTTGGAGCTTGGCTCATCTCAGAGACAAACTTTAGGGTAAATAATCCTTTGAAATTATGACCATGCTGCCTCGTACAAGTCCTACAATTTTTATTAAGTACTATGCTATTAAGGGTCGTGAATTTGGCATAGGGAACTATTTTTAGATGGGTTTTATTATGTTCCACGTTTAAAGTTTGTGCGTTTGTGTGCGTTTGTGCCGTGTTTAATGTGTTTTATAGCCAAGTTTCCCTTTGGAACAATTAAGTTAACTGCCAGGTAGAAAAGAAATACTGTCATTGCAGTAATACCACTTTGACAGTATGAAGTGAGGATCAAAATTAGTACAAAGCTTACATTTAGGCAGTAAATGTATTGAAAAGATATGCCTCTTATTCTACTTTTTATACGAGGCTGGATTGTTGATCATTGTTTAGACCCTTCAAGTCTTTTTTCAGTGACAATAGCACTATAGACAATAACCTACTACACTCCCACCTTAACCCACGTCCTAAACTTCTACAGTTACTGTGCATTACCTACCAGTAAAGTCGCTTCCAGAAGTATTGGGCATGTTATCAAATGAAAGTCCTTTATAGTAGCCAGGCTGTGAAAAGCCATCGTTGTCCACAAACAAGCCAGGAGTCCTCGAACCTGTGGAGTCCCTCTGAGGGAGCAGCTGATACGACTTGTTAAACATTGTTTCATAAATAAAGGTGTTGTTTCTAATTTAAGTTACTCTAAATTGAAGCAAGTTCATCTTAAATATCTGTCTCTGCTGTAGATACAAGCAAAATCAGCCTAGTTAAGGTAAACAAAGTAGTTATGTTTACAACTACGCAGGACGCTTAGGCTAACGAGCTAGCTCGTAAAAATCTTCCGTGTTTTGCTCCGTTTCTTCTTCTTGGTGTTTACCAACGGTTCCAATATTTGAGCAAATGTGCTTATTACCGCCACCTATCGTTACTGAAGTGGAACTGAAATGCACATTGCTGGACATAGAGCCAAGTAGTTCGACCGTCATCTTATATTGTCTCTTTGTAAAATGTTTGTGGATGAATTTCAGAAGATAAATTATATTATATTTTGAGTAATTTTAGGTTTTTGAGGCCAAACAGCGTGTTAGAGTTAAAAAAAAAACACAATTAACATTACTACTCTGCTCCTTTTTTGGCATCTACATAGCAAATACTTGATAACGATTCCAAAAATTTGGTTATTAAAGAATTATGATCAAGACAAATGTTTCCTCATCACTTCTATAATGCAGTATTGTGTTTCATACTGGCTAAACATATACAATATATTCTAAATATATGATTAACTGAAACTCAGTAATTGTACTTGACTCTACATAATTTAAATGACATTACCAGAGATTGTCTGTTAAGTGTCTGCTTTTGCATCTTTTTTGTAATTTGTCAAGTCCTCTCATTAATTTCTGCCAAACCAGATTGAATGAGATAAACTGACCAAAGATTAAAATGGGTCTACTTCTCAAATAAACAAATACAAAATTTCCATATTTATTGAGGACAAATAATTACAATTCCAAACACATATTCTCATTTTCATATTTTGTAATAAAATCTTTTTCCACAACTAAGTATCAATACAGAGTTACTTTGGTATTACTGTGGTTCTTCATAACAAAGTTGCAATAAAAAAGTGTAATCATTACTTGATCACTGTATGCTTAATACCATGTACAGAGTGTTAAATATACAACTAGAAAAAAATTTACTGGTTTATTGTGCAGGTGTCATTCAGATTCCCTAGATGCTTGTTTAGCTTTTGAACATGTCGCACAGCAGCTTCTCCATGGGTGTGCTGCCAATGGTCCTGTGAAAGAACAGCTGCTCTATTTTCTCAGAGTTCACAAAGTGGAGGGACGGCAGCAGAAGTAACAGTCTCCCAAACCTTGATGGACGAGAACATAAAGGAGTGAACCTCATGCTTCATGTGCAGATGTTCTTTTGATTAAATATGCGGTATGTCAGAGAGCCGCAGGCTTACCTGGCGCTCTGGCTGGGATATACTGAATGGATGTGTTGACCCAGCAACACCTGTGACTGGTCCTGCAGGTTCTCCACCTGCTCAGGGTCTTTGAGGCTGCGAGTCTCTGCGAGTCAAACAGCAGATGTAAGTTACAATGTCCATTCATTAACAAGTACATATTGCTGAATGAATCAGTCCTTACCTGGTTTGAACAACACAATGGCTTTCAGGCAGGCAAATTCAGTTGGGTCAACAGCCAGGGCTTTGAAGCGATTGAAGACCTCTTCCAATATGCGCAGGTCAGATGTGGGGAGGCCGGTCTTGGCCTGCTGTGTGGGGGAAAGATCTGGCATAGACAGAAGAGGACAGCTGTCTAGGGGCAGGGACCACTGGATGGTACACAAGAGGAACATCTCACTCCAAGCTTCTTCAAGAAGAATCACCTGGGAATGTCACAGAGATACATGTTTCCAGTCTTACTTACCAATTATGCATGAGTTAATTAGTTCATTAAACAAAAATTGTGTATGTCAGTCTCACCTGGTCTCGAAATGGCAAGTGAGCAAAAACAGGCAAATTCTTTGCCCACTTGACAGACATGAAGAGGAGTCGAGCTGCCGTCTCATATATACTCTCTGAACAGCTGAGAGTGAACGGGGACACACGACAGTCAGAAGGAGTCCGAACTCTCTCAGCATCATTGGTGGTTACATCAACATTCTCCTCCACTGTACATTAAAAAGAAAAGGAGGATCAGACAAATGTTAAGGTCCCTGGGAGTTTAATTTTGTAAAATTTAAATGCATCATTATGATTTAGTTAAGAAAATTCTAGATTTTTTGTGGCTTATTGTATCATCCTTTAAGGCCACGTCTCAGAAATTTCAGTGGCAAACCCTAATCACAGAGTGTATTTTCAAAACAATTTGCTTCTTGATTTAACTTCTGTTATATGATCTCACCATCCTCAGGCTCTAGTTTTGCACAGGTCTCTGCGGTCAGCAGACTGACCATGAAGCGGTGGTTGTTACTTGGGTTGCTGCAGGGCTGCGTGGTGGCAGATGAGGTGACAGAGGAAGTCACTAGAGGTCTGCAGATGACTGATGAGTAAGTGGCAGAGGAGATGAGCTCCCTTGTCGTGGCCAGGTGCTCCTTCTTACTGTCCACACATATAGAGTCTAGACTGACATGTGCTGTGCTCCGGGGCTGTCGTTCATTCTGCACAGCTGCCGAAGGAACACAAACATTAGATATCATCTGAAAACAATGATCTAACACCTTTAGATCATTTGTGCTATGTCAAAAATGATATATGCAGAGATAGTAGACTCCACACAGCTTATTCAAAGTTTTCTCACCATCTTTGTTCATGCCAGCCTGGAGACACTTCTTCAGTCGACAAGCTTGGCACTGGTTCCTGTGAGCCTTGTCAACAGGACACCTGCCCGTTCCAGCCTGACACCTGTGATAATGATAAAGACAAATTTGAGAGTAAAGACAAGCGCTGTCGTGAAGCTTTGTTGCTTTTTTTCTATTTGTTTGAAAAGATTTCCAAAATTAGCAAAACTTGTAGCAGCCCTTCAAAACTAGGATTGAAGTATCACCACACCTGCTCACTGATATTGAGCATCACACAAGACAAAAGTCTAATAAGTTTGTATGTCACTAAATCAGTAAACATTTGCTAAGATCTCCTGCAATTAACAAAAATGTTATTGTGCGATATAACATATTTTTGCTGATATGAAATAACTTAATTTTGGCTCATGTTTTTAAACTTTATGGTTGACATTGGTTGACATTGTATAACATTTGATATGAGCTCAATGCAATGTGATGAAAGAGTTATATTCTTTAAATGAGGCTTTATATGAGATC
>JAPZDY010000023.1:15213278-15239962 GCA_029783645.1 Ctenochaetus hawaiiensis
AAAGGTGATAATGAGAATATATAATTAACAAGGTAACTCCCTGAGAAAGCATTTTAATGAGTACATACTTAAGACTGGAGAAACAAGGTATTTCTTTTAAAAAAAGAGAAAATCTTTAAATTCCCCATACAAGTTTTTTTTTTTTCAGGAGCAGCTAAGAAGGTATTTACAAACTTAATTTGTTCAAACATTCCCCTGAAAGATCTTGCAATGCTAATCCATCCAGTATCTTCAAACACCTTGGTACTCATGTTTGCAGTATCCAACATACAAAGGCTCTGCTTGGATTCCACGCCTTTAGGAGAAAAGGAGGCAAAAACATCAGTATGTAAGAGAGCAGACATATGAAGGAGTATGTTGTCTTGCTGAGATGGAAAAGAGTTAGCAAAGATAAAATAAAAGATCAAGTACCTCACAAGCTTGCAACGAAAGTCCTGCAATCGAGGAAATGCATTATCCACCCTGAATGTCTGCTTCTCATCACTCCACAGCCTCTCTGCTGCAGCACTTGCCCTTGGCCTGAGATTTTGGATGCAACAGGTGACAATTATTTCCTGAAACTGTTACTGCATTCAATATATTAAGTTCACCAATTAAGTGATTTTTTAAGGAGTGTTTATAGTCTCATACCAAAGACGGGGAGTGAGATTGGTGGCATCAACATATTCTCCCCACATGCAGACCTCACCCCCTATCACCAGCTTCTTCTGTTCCTCAGTACCTGTGAAGGGATGGTGAACAGATTTGCTTGAACAAGATGGGTTTTCATTAAGGAGAGGTAATATGTGTACTTTGTGAAACAGAACTTAAAAATTTTTCACACCACTTCAAATTGAAACTCAGCAACTCAAACTTTAAAAGGGCCTCAATAATTGACGATTACCATTTTGGAAGCTTCCATCACCAGACAGATACCATCACCCAAACAACAGTGAGTCAGTTTATAATAGTATGTGAGATTACTTGGCCATGCACACACCAGTAAAGTTCTGTGGCTGCACAGTATAGTAGTTGCGCCAGTCCTGGCCATAGGAAATATGGTTGATGTACCATGGGGCAGCCAGCAGGACCCTCATGCCAGCTTTGGTGATCCTGCTGAGCTCTGCCTCATATGCAGCTGGGACACCCTTCCAGATGTGCAGCACTGCGTCCTTTGGAATCTGAGCAGTGACAAAAAAAAAGTCTCGTTCTCTGGGCTACATTGCTACTGACCCATTTGCCTGTTGCATCTTTGTTCTGATTATTCTGTTTACAGTTATTTATTTACATTTTAGATAATATACTGAAAAAAAAACTTGTGCTTTTATCAGCAAAGGCAAGCTTTATCCCTACAACAAGGCAAAACTCTGGATTCCTGAAATTGATTCTTGAGCCCCAAACACAATAAACTGCCGGGAAAGAACTGGCTCCAAACACTCCAAGACTGAGTGTTTTGTTGCCTCACACTGCCTGTATCTTTGTCAAAAAGCTGCAGATGAACACACACTGCAAAGACTACAGATGACCGCAGACTACAACATATGGTACAGGACTCACCACAAAGAACTAGGGCCACAGGTGGTCATCGACACCCCAACACTGACTAACTATCAGCCTGATGTGGCCGGTATGCAAGACATTCGTTTTCCTGTTACCTGGTTTGTCTGGTGGTGGCAGCAGAAGAAAAATACAAAAGGCCATCTGCAGATTAGGCCAGAAGCATGTGAGAAAACAAGCAAATGCCCAACAGGCTGCAAGTTACATTTTTTAGCTGGAATATTTGTAACTCATCAAAATTACACAAGGTTATTGGTAGTTAAAATGATAAGCAACATTACTGTAAAACAATACAGTCTGACTTTGATAGACCTCTATCTTCCTCTCTGTAGCTTTGTCTCACTTCAACATTATAATAATGTTGGGAACTGTCTGTAGTGTATTACGTTGCATAAGTGATTGACATGCTATTAAAATTTTTGTATATTCTTTACACAAATAGTTTCCCATGTGGTATTGGGACACAAAGTACTGCATGTTTCTGCAACCTTTATGCATGGCCAACAGCATCACTGCCATCTAGTGGTAGGACTATGAACAGGACATTCTGTGTTGCCTTAGTTAAAAAAAAATGACCCTTTTTTTTCCTTTGGAAATCAAGTTCTATTATAAACATCAAAAACCACAGCAGATAATGCAAACTCAACCAACTACAGCACACACACTTCCTTTTCTAACCCTTAAAGGCGAGGGGCCACACAGTGTAATAGCGAGCCCAGTTGTGTGTGGGTCCTGGTCGGTCCAGATACCATGGAGAGGCCAGAATCGCCTTGAGGCCTGCTTTAACCACCCTTCGTACTTCACAGAGGTAACAGCCTTCTCTCCATACCTCCACCACTGATTTAGAGGTACGCTGCAACACAGTGCTAAAGACTGTCAGACTTTGATAAACTGTGTGACACAAACGCTTGTCTTTATCGAACTAGAAAATAGGAAAGAAAATTAGATAACATTTTTTATAATATTTTTTAAACAAAAACAAACATGCAGTAATAAAGATATTAAAGTATGTCAGTGATGGTTTATGTGTTCATTCAAATTTAGTTTAAGCTTAATAGTTTAATTATGTTTAAATATGACAATTACCAGCTCAAGTGTTACTGATAAAAGAGTAAATGTCCCTCTTTTGACGTTTACCATAACTTGAAGATTAACAATGTTAACAATGGACTTGTAACAAGAACAAGTTTTAAATTGTTCTGACAAAATTAATGTTACATGCTGTACTTAAAGTTAAAATAACTCCTGTAATACAGTTGTTGGAACATAGCATAAAATAGCTGAAATAATTTTTGAAAATAAATGAGGTACTAACAGAACAATATTTTTTTAACATTCCCATATGTACATCAACGATGTAATAGTTCTATATGTGGTGTGGCCCATTGTAATGTGGCTATAATATGACAAGCGTCAAAATTTAAAATAACATTATTTGTAAATATACAAATTATAATATATTACTAAATTTATGATAATATAGTGTGAGCCTATATGAACAAAAAAAATTAGTTTTTTACATGATAGAGGGGTTATTTATGGTTGCACTCACCTGTTCATGATAGTCAAACACATCCTGCCAAAGGATAGAGGTCTTGTTGAGAGCCGAAGTGATATTCACAATACTGGAAAAGAGACATCAGGGACACTGGTAACTTTAATGTGCTGGTTGGTGTGATTTCTACACAGTCAAAAGTTTCTCTTAACAACATACTTATCTATGTAAAATGCTTCAAGTTTGGTGAAATCTGCCCCAAATCCCATCTTCTGCATGAATGCTCGGACATCAGGGTTGGATCTCCTATGCAAAAGAGAAAGAGGTTTCTTGTATATGTATGTAATTATGATGATTGTGGTAGGATATTTTTCAGAAGCTTATAGTTTAATTAAATTAAATTTAGGAGTAGTTTATTTGGTTGTTTATTTTGTAGTTTAAATACGCATACGTGCATCAACTTACTGGGAAGAGATACAAACTTTTTCTTCCTTTATTTTCATTTTATGATACATAAATATATTTTGCTTATGAAAAGATTAAAAAAACACTTGAGCATACATCAAAATGATAAGAACTATCAAACTGAAGGACTGACTAACAAATCATTTTGGGAAAACAATAATTTGATGTGAAGTTTGTGTTTTTTAGGGTTAGGGTTGGGATTTACAGCCTATACTGCAGACAGACACCAGGGGGCGATCTGCGTGTTTTGACTTTACTTTTGAGGAGCTCTTATGCTGTCAATCTTAAAGCAGCCATTGGTTTCTGCATTTTAACTACTTAGATAACAACGCTGAATATGATTACACTAATGATTAATGTAGCCAGTTAGCTGTCTATATTAATTCTAAACCAGTTTCAAAGAGCTGAAAATCCACACAGTTGTTTACCTTAAATCTAAAAAACTGACTTATTAATGTACAAAGGGTCAGCAGTCAGCAGGCACTAAAATGATCCGTCACAATTTAGCTTACCAACAGGTGAAGTCTACCTCATCCCCTCCTAAGTGGATATAGGAATCAGGAAACACTGATGACACTTCCTTAAATAGTCTTGCCATGAACTGGTAGGTGGAAGGTAACACTGGATTAACAGGACCAAAAGTACCTGAAGGGGTGCCCCCTCTGTAGCAGGGAGTCAACAGGTCAGACTGTCCTGATGAGGAAATAAGAATCAGTCAGATTTAATGTAGCATTTTTTAAATACATTTCTTGCTTTTTTTGAGTGCAACCACTTGTTGCCCCTGATGTAGCCATTAGAGCCCTGCAAATAAGAAGTGAGTCAAGCTCAAGATTCAGTACATTGATATTTTTAGTCTTGGCTTGCAGGTTTAGACCAAATTCCTGTTGAACCAAACCACAATGCTGAGTACTTTTTATGGTGATGATAAATGAGCTCAGATCATTCTGAGTAAACATGGCTTATTTGGTGTTTTGAATGTTACCTTTTCCCCAAGATCTGGTGTGACCGGGTGAATCAAACTCAGGAAGGACTCTAATTCCCCACAGCCTGGCATGTGAGATCACTCTCCTCACATCAGACTGTGTATAGATGTGAGTCATTGGATGGAAAGCCCCCTGAATCAGAGCCAGAAGCCTTTGTTAGGAGTTTTTTTTCCCTTTCTTAAGAATCTGCATGCAGTCAGTCTAGTTAAAAATTTAACATTAAATAAAGAGACTATGTTTAATCTTTTAAAATGCAGATAAATATGTTTACAAGGCAAATTCTGATAAGTGTGCAGAGTCATGGTGCATGCAATTTGATGGGGGTTTGTATTTCTTATTAGTTAATGTAACAATCTTCTATATCTATATGACCTACCTTACTGGAAAGGTCTGGAAAATTGCTGCTCTGGTAAGGGAAGGAAGGGTCATCAACAATGTGCCAATGAAACACATTGAACTTACTGTAGGCCATTGCATCCTAACAAGAAAGTAAAATGTTAATAAAACTGACAAGGGTAATCAATGAACAGTGGGCTGAAATTTATGCCATATATATTTAGATTATGTCTAACCAGGGTTTTCAAAATGGTCCGCACGGGCAGATAGTGACGTGAAGTGTCTAACAAAATCCCCCTGAACTTAAACCGGGGATAGTCTTCAATCTCAGTCTTGTTCACATAATACTAAAAAAATAAACAAAAAGAAAAATGTTTTATATGATTTAATTAACCATCCCAAACATTAGGCAAGGTGTATAACAAGATGAGACTGGGTATTTATGATTTAGAAAAAAATCTGACTTACTGAGCCAAAGTCATCTTGATACACAAGCTGACTGAAGGTTTCCAGACCTGTGTTTAATCAGATGTGTGATGCATAATCAGGAACTGTTTAAATTTAGATAACAGGAAACACTAAAGGTAGTTGTAAAATGTTGGCTAGCATGACCTGTGCAACTTGTTAAACAAGACTGGATTGTACCTAACCTTTCCTCTGCTAACTGTATTGCTGCACTGTGCCATATTTTCTTCACGTTCTTATTGTCATACACATTCATTAAAAATGTATTTGCTAATATCACCTCTTAAGGCACCCCACACAGTTTCTGCATGCAGAGATGCTTGTCCTGCAGAGACACTTATATTGTCTGGAACACAAATATGAAAAAGGAGCAAGTTAGAACGGTTGGGAAAGTTGTTGCCACTGTGACCATCAAGTGCGGTGCTCAGGCTCAGATAAATGTGGTGATACTCACATCTCTCAGATGAGTCCTCATTTGGGTAACTCTCACAATCATCATGGTCAACACTGATCTCAACAGTAAATGGTTTATCCTCGTTGAATCGCTGAACACCATTTGCTGTTGGTCATAAAAGTCATATTAAGTCTCTAGTTCCTGGGTTAATGTTTTGTAGTAGACTTTCATATTTACAATATTACAATAAATGTCACTATTCTATATCCTATGGCATTTTTAAATACAGACATAAAGCTGTGCTACTCATGCTTCATTGTCATTGTGAGGATGTAGAGTAGGTTGGCCTACACTACCTGCCTGATGAACTGCTGTCCCTACAAAGCCCATTCATCTACTTTAAAAGCCAACATGACAACAGCAAAACATTCAAAACAACACAGTTGGCCCTTTGCTCTATATTGTTGTCCTGTAGTCTTACACGTTTGAATCGACAGATTCAAAGGCAACATATACACTGATCATACATTTTATAACAGCAACGTATATAAACCAAAGTTATATCCTAAGCAAATATATAGCGATGACACAGTGAATTACTCAAAATTCTACATTTCAATATTTCAGAATCACAGAAGCTTTATGGAGAGCAGCTTCCTGCACTTATTAGTACGCCCGGGCCCTTTAACCCTAGCAAGGTTTTAAGTCTCACTTTCGATTGCCATGGTTTAATTTCACTTCACTTTGACAACTTACCAGAACCGTAGTCCGGAAAAATGAGAGAAAAATACCTATCGAATGCTGTATCCAAAACAGAGCAGCCATACTGTGCGGCCGATTGTCTCCCGTAGCGAAAGTAAAAAGCCTGTGCGTTCAGCGGGTATCGCTCCGTTGAGGAGGTCAGAGCCTGAGGTAATGGCCACACTCCATCCACTGAATGTACGCCAAACTGGAGAATAAAGATTAATAGTAAATTTGAATTTGGACGACTGTATCGTCCAGATCTAAACATAAACATAGCGCCCATTTCACTCTTTCCGATGGCACTGCCCTGTCAAACTGTGCCAGTCAGGTGTCTCAAAGCATGCAGTCACATGACTGGGGCCACAAGGTGAGGGTGTTTTCCTGTTTTTTCAAAGCAAAATGTAAAGTAGGCTTAATTTCTTAAAACAGTTCTTAAGGTCTATAAACAAATAAGCTAGCTAAGAGACGGCATTTCCTTCTCTTTATAATTTGAAATTTAACCCAAATTCAAACCACACTTTAGCGGCATGACAGCTTAAGCAAATGTATATTGAAATGTTGAAAGACCAAATAAAAGGTTTCCAGTATGTAGATGAGAAAAATAAGACTGTTTGATGGGCCTACATATACACTGGCTGATACTAGCTATATAACAATGTTAAAAGGTTAAAACACCTCAAAGCACCGTAGAAATTAAATAGTTAGACGTTTATTTGCTTTTCTTTGTTTTTTGTTTTTTCCTTTTTGTTATTTTTACCAGTCGTTGGCCATACCAACGTTTTATGCGAGTGGAGTGTTCTGATTGGCTAACAACTGGCTGCAAGTGTCAAACGGACAATCAGTCTGTAAAAAAAAGATTGCATTACAATTAGTTTTTAAAGTAGTATATAAAAAGGTTTGTACTCTGTAAAAATATTGTGTCATATACATTTATTTTTCAAACTTAATTTAGCTTTATTTAAAAAAAAAAAACTTTACGCCAGGCACAAACAGATATAGACTACAACACAATACGGAAGAGGTTATAACATAAAATAACGTACACATATTACAAAATATACGATGATTAAATAAATCAATGCAATTAAATAAAAATACAAAATCTAAGTTGGTTTAAAACTATTACACTTTTTTGACATTTTCTTGTACAGCCCATCTGACGTAATGCCGGCGTCAGTTGGTGACGCTGTGTCTCTTTGTTGGCTTAGCAGCAGCGACGTTTTGTTGTTATTTTCGCTGCAGCTGAAAAACAGGCTCGGATAATTTTGGTTTTCGTATTGTTCCCGCATTTAACATTTCACATACTGTAGACCTTTAGGTGTGCTTGTCACAAGTTGATAACCACCCTAGGAATGGACTCAGACGAGGGTTATAACTATGAATACGACGACGAAGAGGAGGAATGTAGCGAGGACAGCGCCGAAGAGGAGCCCGAGGACGACACCCTGGAGCTCGGGGAGGTAGAGCTGGTCGATCCCGTGGTGGCCGGTGGAGAGCGAGATGAGTGCGGCGAGACTGGTGGAGGTGGCCACGGCCCCGGTGAGGAAGAGGAGGAGGACTACCGTTTCGAGGTTTTGACTGCCGAGCAGATCCTCCAGCATATGGTGGAGTGTATCAGGGAGGTCAACGAGGTCATCCAGGTAGGTATTTTGGTATGTCAGCGTCAGGAAAGACCGGGGTCCGGGCTAGGGTGAAGCGTAAACAGGCCTTGGACGATAGCCTAGCCGTTAGCATTGTAGGAGTAGTTTACTTGCTGGAAGTTGGCTGTGTTACAACAGTGATAGGATTTACACATTTCTTTCGCAATTAAGCGTCTTTTGAATATGGAGCATTTAAATGAAGATATGGAGAACGCTGAATGTATGCATTTAAGTAAAAAAATCCATGCGAATTTTCTTCCAGGAAGTAGTCTCATCCCTTTTCAGAAGTTGGTAGCAACGCATGCTAAGCTAATGTTAGCCTACAAGTTAACTAGCTTGCTACCTAGCCAACTGTAACCGTTAACCTAGCACCTTACCGGAAAAGCCTAACGTCTTTAGTTCTAGAATTAGAAAACTGCCACATTCAGCTAACCGACAGCCGGAGGGCGTTAACGGAGGTAGTGAAGCGAAACGTTTTAAGATGTGTAAGATAACATAGGGTAGACGTTATTTTAAAATTGTACGGAAGGCTTGGTCATCGAGTTGGTTAGCAAGTTACATGCCAGATTGTACACGATAAAGTACAGCTATTATATCATGACGTCCTAAGCGGTACGAACGTATTAAGGAATGATTTTTAATATATGGCAGAACCTATGTAATTGGAAATACGTTATAGTTTAAATTCAACACCAGGGGAGATCAAGTCGAGCCCTTCGGCTTGTCGTCAACTTGGGCCTCCATTTCCTTTCACTTAACCACAGTTCGGTACAGAATAAAATGGAAAGTGGTCTTCCCAGATTCGTCACCCTCTGCGTTTTTAAGAGATAACGTTGTTTCTAATAAATAAAGGACATCTTCAGCATCATTCTTATTATCATAAACCAGCCCTTATTCTACAATGGGTAAAATATCAGTCATGTAGATACAGTATAGCGGCATGGCAGTTGTTCCCACTGCTGAGACTACTTGCATGGTGGTTCTTCTAAAAATAAGATTCAGGTCTGTCTAACTTCATGTAATTTTCACATTTACTAGCACCTGTAAAAAACCTTTACAAAGCAAATAATTGCATCTGCGATCTTTAATCAAAGTTGTAAATGGGAAGAATTTTACAACAGTAGAGTTAAATTACTTTTCCTGTAATTTTGTCTAGTGTCTGTGCCTTTACATGTCAAGAGTAACCGCTTTTGCCTGGTCTCTGAAAGACACTCGAGGGACTATGTTAGAAGTGGCTGATATTTTTTTTTCTACTATAGAGACTTTGTAGACTGTTTAAGAGCACACTGCAAACTTCAGAGAGATGCACTGTAACAAGCAAAACTTGCAAGAACATTTTCAGTGATTATACTGAGAGGTGTCTCTTTTATTTTGTCCTTCTTCAAGTATTACCCCACGAGTAGCTTAATAAGTTTTAACAGCATCTCACAAATAACAGCCTCTCATAATAGTGCCAAACCCTCTTTAAAACATTGTGAACAAAAACCAAAAAACAGGCAATTAAGTACACCTCTCTTGTCATGCATTAATGATAGTTGTATCAGTGTGCCCAGGAACCGTTAAGCTTTGGTGCAGTTAAGCCCTTTTGCCTTTTTGTTTGGCATTTAATTGTCTGAAAGAGTGATGTGTAAATTTGGCTGAATGAATATGTCACAAACATTTCCATAAATGAAAGCCATATGTAGTGTGTTAAATAACTTCAGAAGGCCTGTAACCATAGTTACGCTTGATACTCATCACTTGTGGTGACTTTGGTTGCCAGACTAACCTACAGATTCCACAGAGAATGGCTGCATTGTGTTCCAACAGTGACACAGCTGGTAGAGCTAATGACGACCACTCAAGACAATGGTTGTAATTTTACCAGATGTGCTGCAGTGCACTTCCAGAAGCGGCTCTCCTCTCTACTCCTCGGAGAAAACATGGCTAGTCTATTTTTGACGGAATCTGCATCAAGGCAAAGAGCAGATTAAGCCATGCAGAAAGTCAAACACAGAAACAGTAATAAGAATCTGATGAACTTTAAAAATTGAACATCCTGTTCAGTCTTCTGACTATATCAAAGTTATTACATTCCCTACTCTACATAGTTTAAGCAATATACCAAAGAAAATGACCAAATCAACTAAATCTCAGCAAATTGGCAGTAAAAGAATGTGTCAAAGGAATCCTGGAGATAGTTGGTTATTTAGTGAAAAAGCCTTCCTTTGCAGTGCTAAAGCCAGCTAGACTTGGGGTCATGCATGTAAGATCAAAGCCAAGACTAGATACTGGCTAATTAATGTGCATAGTTGCCACCAGCTGGACATAGTGTCTACCTGTTGTTGACCTGATGTCCACATATGACTACCGACTGTTTTGCGTTAACACTATGGTAGATCTTGGTGTTTTAATCTGTCAAAATTACAGATGGCCTGTAATTTTGACAGGAATTTTTCGACAGAAAATATTAGATTAATGCAGCCCCTGCTTACATGTACAAATGCTAAACAACAAATGCTGTGGAGGAGAAACTAATACTGTCTCTTTGTGTCCATGTCAGTACTATGTGACTTACCTGGATTTTCTGTATCATAGTTAACAAAACATTTTCCAAGCTTGTCATTTTCAGAGGAGTGGTGTTTTCAGCAAAGAGAAAAATGCCTTTTGTGGACTGCTCCAGGATTTTGACCACGATTTAATGTTAATTTGTTATCATGTAACATATATTGAGGCATCACTAACAATAACCTTTGTGCTGTTATTGTAAGTGTTAGTTTTTATTGCATCGCAAAGCAGATTATGATAAGTAGATGTAATTTTTTGTGGTGTGGAGTGGCTCTTCAAAAGTTTAGGCATCAATGTTATTTCATATGTCACTATCCTGCTCCCACAAGCAAACTATGTTCAAACAAAATACTGAACAATTATTTTCCCTATTGTTATTATTTATTAAGGGAACTTCATGTTCACCTGTGTGTTTGTTTTTGTAACAGTACACAAAAACACATTATTTGCATTGTTTTTCTATCATCTAGATCTTTTCTTTTTTTATCTTTTCTTATTAAGAAAGTAGAATTATGCAAGTCAGTTTTGGTTAACTGAAACTCTTGCCTGCAATGAAACATTTTCAACTTGTCCAGACACAACTTGTGACTTACTTAAATTTTCTTGCCCCTTTAATAGACTTTGCTTACCACTTCTAGTCTTTGCTCTTCATCGTGTTATTTCAACTTCACTGCAAGGCAGCATCAGTGTGGCATATCATGAACTGGGGTGCTTTTTCTCTCAGTGTTACCAGAGAATAAATCAGAGGCAACGAAAAAAAAACCTGGGGTGGCTCAAGAATGACTATTAAGAGCAGCCGCTAAACTCTGCTCACATACACACACACTGTAATGAAGTCAAGAGCTTACTGCAAAATGCACTATTTCTGCTGCATCTAGAGTGCCAAGCTGGTAGGAGCAAAATATGACTGATATTTTTGTGTGTTACAGTATGAACTTGTAGAATTGCCAAGACGCACTGAAGTCATGATAGATAGATAGACAGACGGACGGACGGAAACTTTATCGATCCCTTACAGAAGTTTCCTCAGGGAAATTTAGGGTCCAGTGGTCCAGAACCATAAGTTAAAAGTTATCTTAAGTAAATATTAAAATAAGTTAAAAGAGAAAGTATTATGCAACAAGCAGAGAGACAACACAACAGGGATAATACAAAGGTAGCAGCAGTTGACCTCAAAAGGTAAATTAGTCTGCTCAGTGTGTATCTTGAGTATGGTTAGGCATAAGGAGTATGGTCAGTCTTTACTTTACATCCTCTGTCCTGTCCTATCCTTTCCTCTCCCCATCCTCCTGCCCTCCAGCCTTGGAGTTATACAGCTTGATGGTGGGGGGACAAAAAAAGTCAATTTTTTGAAGTCCATTTGTGTTGCATCTCGAGGTCCTTGGTGGCCCAGTTCCTTATTAATCAGCCATATTCAGGCCTGAATTTCAGTGTGAGATTGCTTTTATTGTACACAATTAACAAATCTAGCATCTAGCATTTGATTTAATGGGAAATTCCTGCAAATATTCACAGCAATGTTTGAGTCTGTTCAACTAACATTTGTACCAGTGTGGATGCGGACTGACTGGTGGGAAGGATTGTATTTCTAGACAACGCAATGGGCTTGTTGCACATTACTTCTGCACTCTGCTTAGTATTGCTAGTTTGTTTAGGTTTTAACACTTTACACCCACTGTTTACAAGAGTGTCAGAAGATCAACCAATCATCAAATTTTAGCATATTGGGATTTTCAGTGATATGACTATCATATATTCACACCTACGAAAAAGATAACTGTTATCAAATAAATGCTAACTAATGTTAAATGCTAACATTAGCTTTCCTTGTCTACAGTACAGTTTTGCTAACACCCTCTGCTGTACAGAAGTAATATATCAAATTACTTTTGGTGACATAACTTTCCTACAGCATAAAACAGTTTGTCTCATATATGTATTTTCCATAGCATCACCAACATTGCAGTGCTGTACAGAAAACTGCATTTCAATGTAGCTATTTCAATAGCAAACTGTAGGATCCATTTTCCAAATAAAACTACAGATTAGACTAAGCCAAATGTGTGATTGATGTGATATTTATTTGGTAAAAAAAACTTTTCTAATGTTATTTGTGAATATGTTTATACGTTAAAATGGCAGGTTTTTGTGACAAATTGGAAGCACCACACTGGGTTGTTAGTCACTGCCGTGTGCACAAACTGAACAGTTATTTTGATAGTCACAGGCAAAAGTACAATGAAATGTGTTTTCTCTTACCAAAGATTGATATAGCTATTGTAATCAGACAGAGGTAAAAATGTGAATGTAAGTTAATCTCTGACCAACAATTTCTTGTTTTTTAGAATCCTGCAACAATAACACGCATCCTTCTCAGTCACTTCAACTGGGATAAAGAAAAGCTTATGGAAAGGTAAGAATCTCATAAATACATTTGTTGTACCACTTTTAATTTTACAACGAACAAGTAAAAAAGCTGAACTTTAACTTGTAAAGCTCACATCATCATACTTTTTTACAGTGTGATTTCCCTTTTTTTTTCTCAATCTACGCAGGTATTTTGATGGTAACCTTGACAAACTCTTCTCTGAGTGTCATGTCATTAATCCCAGTAAGAAGCCTCGGATCCGTCCTCCAATCAACACTAGATCATCGGCACAGGACATGCCATGTCAGATTTGCTATCTGAACTTCCCCAACTCTGTAAGTCCCATGAGAACAAACGGTACGAGTTGCACCTCCTGATATATGTTTGGGTCTAAGTTGTGGATTTTATTGAAATTGTTAAACACCGCAACTGCACAATATATATTAAGAAATATTTTAACTTGCATAGAGAGATGCCTAACTGAGGTTTAATTAAAGAAGGTCACATTTTAATCCATTTCCAAATTCTATTATCTCACCGTTAACTGCTTGGCTTGCATCATATCACAAAATGTTGTCACTTTGTCTGCTTTAAAGCACTAGGATTATTAATCTCTCAAACCTCTTACTGCATTGATAATAGTTTGATAATTGTTAACACAACAATTTTTCATTGGCCATTATAAGAGATCCAAGTAAGATCCCGTAATAAGGACTATTAATACCAAGAACTGAGGGGAAAACTTAAAAATTTGGAATGGCACATAATGACTGAAGACATTTTTTACACACAGCATAGTGACATTTCAGGGCTGGTTGTACAAAATGGCTGTTTACCCCTTTGAAATATTTATGTAACATTGTAACATTTATACACTTGTTTCTTAAAGATTAATTGCATTTTGTCAAAAATGGGTGGTTAGTGTTTTTTTTAAATCAGAAGAAAGTTTCATAATCTAAAATATTTCTGTGCTGAGGCTTGTAGGGCACAAATTTTTTTTTTCTTTTTTTTTTTTGCTTGGCGCTGAAGGCTTTGACTTGAACATATAGATGTATTGTGTTATTATAAGCATGTTATGTGTCTCTCTGTCACAGTATTTTACAGGCCTAGAGTGTGGACACAAGTTCTGCATGCAATGTTGGGGGGATTACCTGACCACCAAAATCATAGAGGAAGGAATGGGACAGGTATCCACAAAAATCTGATCTAGGGTGCAAGTCATTGTTCACTATTGGTCTTTAAGTTGCTGTCTAACTGAAGATTTGCCTTCTGTCTTGTCTTCTTAGACCATTTCTTGTCCTGCTCATAGTTGTGACATTTTGGTTGATGACAACACAGTCATGTGAGTATCTGTTTGTTCTTTTTCTCATTTTGATGTCTCTTTGCAATATTGTTCAGCAGTGATCAGAATATGTACACATGACAAAACCATTCTTCTGGTAATTAAAAAAGCAGGAAACAAAAACACTTCCCCCTGGTTTTATTGATCGATTGATTGATTTTACATTTATTTTTGAGAACTACCAAAGAAAGACATACATCTTCAATGTTAGATAAAAAATTATAAAAAATAAACCCCATATGCTATGTAATTTGATTGAGAAGTTCAGTTAAATAGTACAAGACATATACCTTATATGCCTGATAATTAGACACAAATGAATGTCATTGTGCTAAAATGAGACATGCTTTATATATATATCATTTTCATTTTTTTTCCCATTTCATTTCACGGGAATAGAAACTGTAAAGTGGATGAATTTTTGCATGACATTTTATCCTCTAAATTAAAGTTTATAAAACAAGGCCATCCTGTTACACCACTTCTTTTCTACTTAACAATATTAATGTTAAGAACGCTGTACAATGATATATACCCACATATTGAAAGCATGGATACCAATCTGTTGCACCAGCTGTTAAGCTGACAGTAATTGTCTTAACCTACATTCTGGTCTGACCCGCTAGCAAGAGACCTAACCCTGATCAGTTTAGGGTGTAGCATGCAGAAACATATGCTCCCCTGTCAATATTTAGTTTAATGAAATGCATTCTGTACCTGTTAGTAAGTAGCCTGCACTTAAAGTCTTAGTTCTGTTATTATGAATTACATTTTTGGTAAATAGTTAATGGCAGGCCAATTAATATTGTTACTGTTAATTTATTTCACAATTTTATTTTATTGAACCACCCAGGAAAATACATAGGTGTGTAAAAATATTGTTTCCCATATTGTTGCTTGCAGTGTATGCATTGAATACAGAGGATGGAAGTTTTTTGCCAAAGTCATTTGTTTTATTCAGTGAAAGCTAATAAATGATTTGACTTCCTCTATAGGCGCCTCATAACAGATTCAAAAGTGAAGTTGAAGTACCAGCATTTAATTACGAATAGTTTTGTAGAGGTAAGCTCTGAGATTTTTCTCCTTGACAGTTTGTTGAAATGAAATATATGTGCTTGATTCATGATGTTGGGCTGCTGGGTTATTCTGTACTTAGAAAATCAGCGAAAGCTTCAATTAAACTATGAGCTGATACTGTATTTCTTTATATTACTCCTCAAGTGCAATCGACTGTTAAAGTGGTGCCCTGCACCAGACTGCCATCATGTTGTCAAAGTCCAGTATCCAGATGCCAAGCCTGTGAGGTGCAAGTGTGGCCGTCAGTTCTGGTAAGACAGCTTGTCTAAACTGTGTATTATAATATTTCAAACTGACAGGAACAATACTTCAGCTTTCAAGTTTATTAGTATTAATTAAACATTATGGGAAACTGACCTATGATGCCTCCTGCTGGTGTAGCTTCAACTGTGGAGAGAACTGGCATGATCCTGTCAAGTGTAAGGTAAGTCTATTAGAAATATTTTATCACCTTACAAAAATGGTACTATTCACCCAGCATCTCAAGTGAAATTCTGTTGCAAGAAGCATATATTGACAGCATCAGTTTTAAAAAAAATTAAAATTTATTTTGTAGTGGCTGAGAAAATGGATTAAGAAATGTGATGATGACAGTGAAACTTCCAACTGGATTGCAGCAAATACTAAGGTATGGTATGAGAGTTGTCTTAGTTTTGCCCTCTTATCTGATTCATGTTAGAAGTAATAAATATGACTGAGGTCTGGAATTTTTAGAACAGAAGACAATCTATAAATGAAGTAATCTTTTGTTATGCCAGTTCTCTCAGTAAACCTGGGAATAATTCAGCCAATTTGCCATGGTTTTATATCTGCTCTAATGGCCACAAAAAATTCAAATTATAAAATTACTGAAGAGAAGGATGTTAAGAACAAAACAAAACAGTATCCCTTTTTTCTAACCCATTTTAGTGGGCACAAATTGTGATAGGACCTTACTGTGGTATCATCACTATCATTCTCTTATGGACAACCTGTCTCAAAAAATATGTGAGCCAGACTTATTGTAAGTTTTTAAAATTGCTCTGTAAAAAAACATTTGAGTTTTGTGACTTGAAAAAATGATTCCTCCCCTCTTCTAACAGGAGTGTCCAAAATGCCACGTCACCATTGAGAAAGATGGTGGCTGCAACCACATGGTTTGTCGGAACCAGAACTGCAAAGCTGAGTTCTGCTGGGTCTGCCTGGGTCCATGGGAACCCCACGGATCGGCCTGGTAAAAACTAATAGTTTATCAAGTAATTTATGATTGTGCCACTTCTTGTGTCATATTTATTTAAATTAAAATTACATCTTTTAGATAGTTTTATTTGTAAGTTAAATTTTGAATCTTGACAATTTTAAGTATGAGGAAAGCTTATATTTATTGTCTTGCTGTTTCATGTCCAAATTCACATCCAACATTTGCAATATTAAACATTTCATGTGAGAAATCATGACATCAAATACTGTCACAGTAGTGATATTAGTCTTAGGTATTCTGGCAGACATTGTTGATGTTTGTTACCCCTCTGTGACTTTTCAGGTACAACTGCAATCGCTACAATGAAGACGATGCTAAGGCGGCCAGAGATGCTCAAGAGGTAAGAGATGATACTCCTATTGATATCTTTAAAATGTTTGCATGCTGTTTTTTTTTTTAATATCTTCTCCTCAAACCTATTTCAGTATTCAACATAAAATATAGTTAATCGTAGCATACTGAAGAGTGACTCTTTCCTAAGGTGTTGGCAGGATATAATATACACATTTGTTGGCGGTCCAGTACTCATAACTTAAGTCACTTCCATTATATTTGTGCAGCGCTCCAGGGCCGCCCTGCAGAGGTACCTGTTCTACTGCAACCGCTACATGAACCACATGCAGAGCCTGCGCTTCGAGCACAAGCTCTATGCTCAGGTCAAGCAGAAGATGGAGGAGATGCAGCAGCACAACATGTCCTGGATTGAGGTGCAGTTTCTGAAGAAGGCCGTGGATGTGCTGTGCCAGTGCCGCTCAACACTCATGTTCACTTACGTCTTTGCCTTCTACCTCAAGAAGAACAACCAGTCCATTATTTTTGAGGTACGATACAAGAGAAAGTGTTGGCTCATATGTCATAAATGTGACCAGATGTTGGATAACACAAGTAACCAGAACTGTTTTTGTAATTTTTAAAAATACCATTTCCAGAAACCGCGTTGTAAAGTGTTAGTATTAGAAGTTGGCCACCTCTATGAGAAGGATTTATGAGTGTAATGGATTCTTTTTAGTAATTGTGTTTATAATGTCACTTGACTGCAGATTTAAAGTAAAAAAAAAAATAGGGAGTTGTAAAAATGCTTGACCTCAGTTTCTGGATCAAAACCAGTCTTAAATTTCACATGGTGAATAAGAATTCTGTTCATAGGAAAGTGACATGCCAAATAGAAATCAGACACATTGTGCCCCCTAGGGGCTACCACAGGTAAACCCTGTAGGACGATCATGATTTACATTAAATTCTGGCACATGAGAACCTAACCTACCTACCTAGTGCTGCTGTTTGTCTGTACAGTTGGGATTTTTCTTAGAAGACCAATTATCCCCCAAATTCTGGCCACATTTCCATTCATCACTCCTGTCTCTGGCAGCAGAGCTAGTTTGCTGTTAAAAGCCTAAGACCAAATTTGTCATTGGATTGGTGGGTGGGACAAATGGGAGCAAATGGGCCCAGACTTCCTGTAGGCTGAGCTAGGCCTTGGCAAGATGCCCCAGAATTCAGGAAACATTATTATGAATAACTGACATTTCTTTCTTTATTGTTCTGTTGATGTTGACACACAAAGTAAACATTTTTTTTTCTTTTTCTTCACCGTTTTATCAGAACAACCAGGCAGATCTGGAAAATGCCACTGAGGTGCTCTCTGGATACCTAGAGCGGGATATCTCCCAGGATTCCTTGCAGGACATTAAGCAGAAAGTACAAGATAAGTACAGGTCAGCGAAGGAAAAACTGCCGTCACTACAGCTTTTCTGTTATGTTTTTGTGCTCCCAGATTCTAAACAATGCTTTGTGTACTTACAGATACTGTGAGAGCAGGCGAAGAGTGCTGCTACAGCACGTGCATGAAGGCTATGAGAAGGACCTGTGGGAGTACATTGAGGATTGAGGACACGTCCCAATGCAACGGACTCTTGAGTATCTCGACAAACTAGAGCGCTGATGCAATTTAACAGGGCAGCACGGGCCTTCTGCCGCCTCTCCTTTGGCAAACCAACCACTTTTGCATCATTTTTCCTGGATTTGTTTAACAAAATCTTCAAAGTAAATTATATTTAAATAAAAGGTAGAGTAATAAAAGAAAGTTGTACTACAGTATTGTTAGCAACAGAGTGGAGTCTTGAGAAAGCAGAAAATCCATCTGAACAAATACATCCTTTTGGCTTGTATTGTAACACCTCCCCTGAACTATCTTATTTTCCTATGTTTTTTCTTTTTTTTCTTTTTTTTTTTTTGCTTGTGAATCTTTTCTGTTTTGATTTTTGACTTTTGTTTTCCCATTAGTGTGAAAATGTTTTCAACACAGCTTTAATTGTCCTGGCCATGTCTGCAATATGTGATGAGATCTTTGTCTGGGTGGCTGAATGTTGATAGGCTGATTGCAAAGGGGCAAAGACATTTCAAGGGGGAAGGAAGAAAAAAAACATCAGAACAAAAAGCAAGTCTGTATTTTTCAATTTGTAAATAGTCCATATGCATGGAGTTAAAGAGCAAGAGTGGCACGTGTTTGCATAATTTTGAAATTTTGAAATATTTATTCTTTACCAATATTGGAAAAAGGGTGTACTTTTGCCATGTAGGTTGAGTCCTTTTGCTCCCTCCATAGTGTGTGGGAGCTCAGAGGTCTTTGGCAATAAGGCATTCGCCCTATCATCCCCAGTCTCTTCAGAGCAGTGCACAAGTTACACCTTATCAGTAACTCTAAATGGGGACTGATAGAAAGAATTTCTGTTAGTTGCCAAGTGATCACATAAAATGACTCAGTGAAAGTGCACAGCTGAGTTAGAAAAACCAAGAGCAGGAATAGTTTAACAGTTCAAAGGTAAGGTAGAATGCTCCGACCCTGTGTCCCTCTATTCTAACCTTTTGCTGTATCCTCTTAGTTGTTTTTAGAGGTGTTTAACATTTAGGAATATGACTAATTATCTGCAAGAGCCAAACTGAGTGACATTCACTCTTTTTTCTTTCTTTTTTTTCTCTCTTTCCCGATGTGGCTTGAGGTAGCCCTCTTAAAGCTCAGCTTGCACCTTGGGGATTGAATGAGGGTAATAGAATGTACTGACAGCACAGCTTTGTAGTGCTGCTAATTGGGCTGGATCACTGTCAAACAGGGTCAGGCATTTGCATCACTCTTGCAGGGAATACTTGCATGGCATGGGGCTGATAGTGGCCATGCCTCTTTGAAGAGATCTCTTACCTTGCAGTGAGACTGAACTTTGCTTTGAACCAAGCTACACAGATGGACATACAAGATCCTTAGGCAGATGAGGAATATAGGGCAAACTTCTAAAGGTTTAGGACTGTTTTATAACGCTGTTATGCTTTTGCATTAAAGACTGTATTTTTCGCACATGGTTTGAGGATTCGACATGGAAATGTCAGTGCCCCTCCAGGTTTTGCATTGTTTAATGTGGTGGTTGCTCTGGTTGTCAAGCTCTCTGCTTGTAAATGCTCGTTCATGTCTCTGCAATATGGCAGTCTTCACAAGATTGACTGGAGGGGACATGAATATACAGGCACTGATGCAAGTCAGAAGATGACACCAAAGTGTCAGCTTTCATTAGAATACATCCTTTAATCCAGTTTGAGATCTTTGGGGAATTCTCTCCCACATGCTTCTTATGTGTTCAAACTTATTATTTTATCCTAGCAAATTATAAACTGTATTGTTTATTTGAATAAATGTCATGAGAAATCTCATTTTTGGGAGTACTGTGTGAGTCATTAGAGTAGGTTTGGTCTCAATCATTAATTAACCAAACATCCATGATGCATTTCTGCGCTGTGTAATTTGCGATGTGGTGTACTACAGACCTTTGCAGAGTTGTGTCTTCCAGAATTGCGTGAAATTAATTTAGTAACTTTTATTGAATAATTTTGATTTTAGGCAAAATGATAGCTTTTAGCACCACTTCTACTTGCAGATTGTAAACTGACCAGGTGGTTGTTTGTATGATGTCACCTTTGAAATAATTTTGTTTCTCAAGTCATAAACCAATGATGACACAAGCTGAATGGATAAGAAAAAAAAGATGGGCTCTTTTTTAAGTTCTCTTGCAGGTAACACGCCACACACAGCTACAGCTGTGGTCATTAGGATAATATCTTCTCTACGCTCTCCAGGGCTCACTCTGTTTTTTCATTGTGTGTGCTAGTAGTTCATGAACATTTCAACATAATGTTTTAACAGAAGCAGCTACTTAAATTGAAACATCCAAAAACTTTTAATACTTTTCTACATATCTTTTCTTTATGCTATCAAAAGTGTTTTATTTCCTCTTAGTGTAAAAATGTGGGAAAAATTAGTTGTCTGTTTTGGAGAAAATATTAAAGTGCAAAATGTTGCAAATATTCTGGCATGGGTGGTTGTTTGATGATGGACAAAATGTTTTTTTTTTTGTGCCAGCAGCCATTTTCAGTCAAAAACCTTTTCCCCACAATATCTGCTGTGTTTTAAAGCATGCCTTTGAATGACGACAACTGTGTGCAGCCGTATCAAGGTAAACTCATCACTGGAGACAGTTGAGCTAAACAGCACCTTTGACAGTTTAAAAAGGAACTTGCAACTATAGATTATGCCACAGGATGGAGACAGAGCACTAATAATATGAAATGTCAAATTTGAAATTCAGTGTCTGTTATCTTCAAAAAACAGTTTATACATCATCACCTGAGAAGGCATAGCTGATATGGAAAAATAATAGCAATATTGGAAAAATAGATTCAATAAAATCCCACAAAACTCCAGTCTGTGAAGTAAGAAAAAAAACTACATACTGTTCCTAGTCAAAAATCATTCATTTTAGGGGTAAAAACATGGAGTCATTACAAACATTTATTTAACACAACAGTGAGCATAATGTTTTAACAATTCTATCTGCAAACATCTAAGGATAATATACAAAATTCAAATTAAATAAGGATTTGAGGTGAAAGTCTTAAAGTACCAGTGATTTAAAACATGGGACATCTCAGACTTCTCTTCATTAAAAGACCTCCTGAGCAGCTTAGTACAGAAATACATTAATGTACATTAATGCCTGTCCAGCATCCTCTGTTTCATCTGTTACACAGAAAACACCAACCACAGTCATCAGGGTAAAAATAACAACTGACAGACAGGACTGGCACTACTACTGTAAACATTTATACATGTTGCTGGCACTGGTTGATTCTGAGACCCTTTTAAAAATGTCTTCATTTGCTGGTTCATTTCTTTTAAAAAACTAAAACGAAATCTATTCACTAATGTAACTTAGAATGACATTTTTTACATTTTTCTTACCACAGTTATGACAAATAACTTTGTAGCTCCTTACAATAAAAGTGAAAAGAAAAACTAAGGGACACCTCTTTTTTCTATGTCTTTAAATTAAGCAAGATCATGGCTTTTCTTTCACATAGCCACGATCATTTCTTCAGAAATCAGAGAAGCTATTTACAGATGAGTGCAGGATGACAAGAGCTCAAACACATAAATAAACATACACCACAGGATGCTGCACATAGACTGTAGTCAGTCCCTGTAAATGCACCCTGTAGCTCAGACAGAGGATGTTTATCAGGCTTTAATAAAAAAAAAAAAAAAAAAGAGTCCGACTTCACTTCTGAGAAGACCAAAAAGATATTAGGGCTGATCAGCCTGTTGTTGGCCAGTAAAAAGTAAAACAAAACTGTAGAAGGAAGTGATGAAATCATGCAGTCATTGCACACAGTGACCAAAAAAACAAACTAGCAGAGACGTTTGCGTGGGAAAACTAGTCTTCAATCTTAAGCCAGCCTTTTTTATAGTCAATCAACAGCTCCAGGTAGTACTTCCACTCTGGCTCGCTATCATACCTGACCTCAAATATAGTCTTTAAAGGGTTGGTGTGGGCTTCGTGGACACGCAGCACTTCTCCTCTGTACCATACTTCTGATTTGTCATCTTCTTCATACAGATGGCGAATCCTCTTTCCCACCAGGTCAGGATAGTAAAACCTCATGGCCCTCTGAGCCCTCTGGACAGCCGAACGCAGGACCCAGCGTCTCCTGTGCTCAGCGCTGTGGCAGGCAGACAAGTATGGACAGTATTTGATCTTTAAGAGTGATCTGTGTTTTCTTTTAGAAGAGCTGCAAAGAGGTCTTAAGGCATGAGAGAAGGCCCCCGTTCTCTGCCACCTGTGGGTCACCTTGGGTGTCCTCCTGTGAAGGTCCATCTCGCTGCTCACCTCTCCCTCTGCATCATCAGTCTGTGAGAGGGAAGACCCCGCAAATGTTCCTGAGTCTGAAACTGCTTGGTAGTGAACATTTTTTTTTCTGTTTAGACCTTTGCTAAACATCCTCCTCAGTTTGAGAATCACACCTGAGCACTTGTTGTTGGACCTGACCGGAGATTTGGCCGGTCCTGGGGACTGACTGACAGACCATGGGCTGGAAGATTCCTCTGTTTCTGTGTCGTTGTGAGAGGGAGAAAGCTTGTCCGAGGTTAGAGGACACATCCATGATTTCTCAAAGGTTATGCCTTGTGGAATGAGTGAGGAATCCTGCTCTGCATCCATACAGTCATTTCCTTTGTCCTCATTCCCTTCAGAACAATGGCCACTCCAGTTTTTATTGCTGAATGCATTCAGCACGTCTCCGCTTGCCCTTTCCTTGTCTGTATCATCTACCTGTTCGTCTCCTGACAGACTGGTGTCCAGAAACATGCATCTTGAGCTGCTCTTTACTCTGCTTTTTGTTCTTTTCCTCTTAGGATTAGCTTTTGTTTCCTGGACCTTTGGATGTCTCTTTGGGTGGGACTCTGTGGGTGAGGCTGGTGAGGTAGTGATGTCATAAGTCCTGTAGCTTGTAGTCTCCTCACAACCTTTATTTTTTTCTCTGGTTGAAGTATAAGCCGGATCTAATCCTGCAACACAGGGAATAAAACAATTACGAGAGGTCAAGATTAATTGAAAGATGCATCATATGTCAGATATCCACACTGCTGAAAAGTTAGAAATCACCTGTCACACAAGCTTGATTGGACACTGTCAGCTAGAGAGGACAACTACTCCATATTTTTAAATTGTTTTTCTTGCTTTTAGGATTGTAGAAAGTCATCTTTACAAATATATGTCACTTTGTATGAGAGGTTCACAAAAAATGCCATTCTGACGTTAATAAGGAAAAAAATCAACATAACAGGTGATTTCAATTTTTTTCAATAATCGTGCATAAAAATTAGGTTGCTGGCAAAATAGGAGGTTAAGAGTTAATAGACCTTATTTAGTTTGGATGTTCAGGGTTTTGGACTCAAAAACACTTTGTTTTCCCAACAGATGTTTCCTAAAAAGCAAACTAGTGACCACAAAGTCCAACACCTCTGCACAGGTTGACAAATCAATGTTCCCCTGGAGCAAATCAAACCTAGGCTAAAAATATCAGACACGGTGATCCGACAGCATGATTCTCCTCTGTGAAACACCCTTTGAGCAGAGATAGAAAAAAGTCAGCTGCTATAATACAAGGGGATCAGGCTGTCGGTCAGGAATAAAACAGCAGTCAGGCAAGAATTAGAAAGGAAAATGTTCAAATACCAAAGTCAAGCGCTCTCAAACCATGTGAACTGTTAATAATGTCAGCAGTGAACGGAAATTCGATTAAGCCCAATTCAGTTAGCAAATGAGTGTGCAAAAATAAAATAATGGCTGACGAATGACACAAAGTAAAAAGGTGATTAAAAGGACACGTGTGGTGATATTCTATATTTTTTGTCATTGTCAACAAAACCAGACCAAAACCAAATCAAGTATGGATCCTTCCTGTGCATCCAAAGCATAATATGCCTCAACTATTGTCTAGAAAACAAACACAAATGTGACACACCGCTCCACTCACTGGGTGTCATGCTACTTCATTTTGATGAACATGGGCAATGTAGTTATTTTTAAATCAACCCCATTTTGCCTGGGGAAGTCATAAGATGTTAAGATACAGAAAAAGAACTTTTTTGGTTTTGGTCTTTTCATGTGATTTGTTGACAGTAATAAAAACATGAAACGCTGCTGCCAGCGCATGGACATGAAACCGTTAACAACCTCAATTGTTTAGTCACACTTCCCACATTGTCCCACTATGACTAAAGAGCACATATGCATGTTGAAGATGATAACCACCCTCTGAGGACGTGAACTTCCTTCAAACCCAAAGGGCTCAAAGTTTGCCAGAGTCAATCCCCCTGTGGATTGCAGGCAGGCTGCACTTCCTTTCTCTGGTAATGTGATTCAACAGCCCGCCTCACAATCTTTACTAATGCTATCAAACTGAGACATGAAGAAGAGTTAAAATTTTCCACAAATAGCCCAGCTCAGCACCATTCCCTCCACCCACCAATTACAAGTATAATGCAATCATGCAGCTTGTTGTGATTAGTTACTGAAGGTTAGCAAGAGTTTCCTTATTTGTAATCAGAAAAAGCAAAGAGTAGTGAGATTGAGGGACAACATAAAAAATAATATACCTGGACTCTCTTTTGGACATCAGGTGAGGATGATTCTGTAAAAAATAAATGGATTTTACATTGAATATTTGTTGCTTGTTGTGAATTTTTTGTTTACAAAAAGGGCTACTAATATAGATAAGGGTTACTAAAAGATGTTGGGCCCTAACCACATTACAGTTAATGGTGATAATGTGATGTTTTATAGTTAGAATATTCATGAAACAACAGTCTACCCATTGGGGATTTCCAGATATCTGAAAGGAAAGGCAGGAAGTTCTGCTGCTTTGGGAGTCATGTTGCAGAATTTCACAGTCAAATAACCAAACAGGAGGTACAATATTTGAAAAGTTTTGTTAGGAAAGAAAGATTTTCATTGTACAGAACCAAAATTCTATCAAAACGTCTATCTTTAACACTGCCACATTTATTATTTTATAAGCTGTTACAGACCTTTACTCATGACGGAGATGAAAAGTGGAATTTTTATATGCCTGACCAATAAAGTTTACTGGCGAAAAGAATTGTGCTGAAGCCTTTGAGGAAATATCCTCAGTGAAGTATTTAAAAAGGTATTCAGGTTATGTATGCACAGCCCTAAAATAAATGTCCATGATTCATTCATTTCCTGTCTCCTTCATGAAAGTTTTTATTTGCTTTGGTGTTGGTCAAATTATGTTTGCATCTAGCATTTCACCATGAAGAGTAACAAACACTGTTGCTTGTTTGACAGCTCTCATTTTTCTGACTCTACAATACCAAAATAACAAAATACTATCCCAGAGCAACTTTTACGTGGAAAACTGATAAATTTAAATGTTTTAAGGAGCTAAATTAATTTATTGTACTACCCATATACATTAATCTCAGTGACTCTGAGGTGAACACGCACTCACCCAGATGTTTGCAGACACAGGTGTAATACAAAAGGTTGACCACGTCAGCATAGATGTTGGGCAGGTGTTTGAGGGACATCAGCCTCCTGAGCCTGGAGGAACACGCTCGTTTATGAAGCTGGATGAGGATCTTTTCTTCAGAGAGCGTGGTGGGCCGCAGCTCCACTTTGTGCTCCTGCAGGACCTGGTCGATGAAGCTCCCTTGGACCATCGGAAACAGCAGCTCCTTTACCACCAGCATGGGCAGAAACACCGCTCCCGTACGCATGACATGTGGAAAAGGACACCTTTCCTGGGTGGTGTATTCTCGCAACCTCTCAAGGAGCCTTTGGAGTGCTGATTTTACTTCATCATTGAGCCACACCTCTCTGGCTTTCACCCCAAACAAACAGGACACTTTCTGGACTTTAGTTGAAGGAGAAGCCGGTTCAGTCAGTTCCAACTTAGACAACCAGGTTCTGAGCTCCTGCTCTGAAGAAGCCAAAACAGTTTTGGATATTAGCTTGTAGAGGGAATGGTGCAACTCAAGGAAGTGCTTGCGAACTGGCATTTGGAGCTCTGCTTTTTGTGTAAATTTTGTTGTCAGCAGTACATGTGACTTCTCTGGAGGTGGATCAGGGTTAGAATGTTGTATATGAGGGACGACGATTTTGTAGGTGGAAAGTTTCAGACAGTGGGGAGGGATGTTTTTGAAATTT
>JAPZDY010000023.1:15252201-15263196 GCA_029783645.1 Ctenochaetus hawaiiensis
CCATAAATCATCTGTAATTCTAGCAAAGATGCAACTTTACAATTGCTGTGTGTAGAATTCTCTAAAATATGAAGATAACATACAAATAATAAAGTAAATACACAACGTGCAATATGTCTCATACTTCTGGGTAAAACCACAAGGTGTTTACCACTTTTAAACATCTGAGAGTCATAAGGGGAGACACAGGGAGTAGAGCGGGTGATCTCTCAGGATGCAGATTCTGATGAAACACCACTAAACATTCCCAGAGGCCCAAAACGACATGTCGAGCCTTGAGACTGCACTAGCTGCAACAGACACGTGAGACCCGTGTGCATGTGAACATGCACACATATTGACACATAAAATAAGATATCATTTTGGTTTATCACATATTTGTTTTCCCATGTCCATAGAATAGTGGAAAGTATGCATTATGTGATGTGGTGGGAAAACAATCTGAAGTCTGTCTTTTTTTTATCGCTCACTGTTCTGGCAATGCACACGGATATTTTATTTTTAAGCCCCTCCGCTGGAACTTTTTATCTTGAATACAATGCAAGTTACAAATCCACTAATAGTACACTGTACTGTTAAAGCTAAAGCTAATATTTAACTAATCCTACAGCAAGTTAACTTAGAGCATTTGTCTATAGTACATTCATGTAGTTCCTCCAGTGTTTTGCTAAATTCTGCAGACTGTGTACAGTGCGGTTCAGTATAGCATGCAAACAAATAAAAAACAACTCAGTTTCACCATGATAACAAGATCCTTTCAGCTTTAAAGTAAGGGATGTGCCCATTATTACACTTAACTCTTGATCAAAATCTGAGGCTGTGTGCTGTGATAGCTTCCTGTTTAGTTTCAGTCACATTTGTACTGTTAAAGCTTTTAAGCCACCTCATCTTGTGTTAGCCAGGTGAGCACGGCACACAATCTTATATGCTACATCACCTTGAATGTCCCTTATGAACTCACTGACCTTACTGGTTTTATTAGCTCTCTTTCCTCACTAAGATGTGTTGTTCTTTTACGCTGAATGTGTGGTTGTTTGACTCTTAATGAAATTAAATAAAGTCGAGATATGGTGATGAAAATTAGGATAATTATAATTTATCACAGCAATTAGGGTAATCATTTATGTAACTGAATGACTACTGTTAATCATTAGTGACAGTGAAGTATGACAGCATTGTGAATGAGTTTGTTTTTTTGCTGGAGCAGTGTCTTGTAGACATGGTGCTTGATCATTAATCACTTTTTAGTTATGTTAGCCTTCATTCACAACAACATTTTCATTAAAATCTGTGGGATTCACAGTTTTGTCCTGCATGTTTTTGCACATCATGAAACAATGAGGTTTGACAGGTAAGAGAGCAATAATATTTTTTGGGACACTGTATGGTAAGTTCTTGAAGTAAACATCTTTTGATAAATAGAGGGTGGCAGTAGGGAAAAGTAGTAGCTATCGTTTTGTCTTGAAAGTATAAGGTTGATTATTTCACAATGTGTTTGACTACAGGCTATCTGAAGTTTTGGTGACTTGCCCATAGTTGTGGGAACATGGTGTGTATTACCATTAGGCACACCTGTAGGCTGCAACACTCGTCCACAGAGCTATCAAGGCCTCAGAGACACTCCCCTCACTGGTGCGGCTGATGTAATGTTTCTCTGGCATCATTAACGAGAATTACACATCAGCCAATAGCCGCTGGACAAGTTATGGCACATGGAAGGATGCCTTTTATTCGGTGAGCCATTCACAGGGCTCCATGTGCTGCAGCCTTGATAGCTCAACAGTATCAATGCCCCCAGTTATTTGCAAACCAAATTTTCTCCACCTCCCTTGGATTTGGTGGGAACTCAGATAAACCAAGATAAAACATACCTATCAGGAGAGCATAGAAAAAAACAAACAGAAGCAGCACACATGTCTATCTGTTGGTTGTAATGTCAGGCTGTACTTTCTGCTGCTCTATATCTCTCAGGGAAGGGAAATTACAACGGTTTGGAAAATATTTGGAAATGCGTGTTTACAGTTACAGGATTAACAATAATGATTCACGAGTGATGATTATGATCAGGAAAACTCCTTGGTTTTATCAAGACTGCTGTAAAACAATAAAGATATAGACCTTTAAAAAGGAAAAAACTTATTAACTGATTTGATACCAACACTCCTGACGTAGATTGTGTTGGTAAATCTGAATCTGTATTGCAACTGTCATTTCTTATTGGTTCTGGTCACCGCATGATGTTTCAGTATTTTTATCTTCACCAATCACAAAGCAGGTAGCTTGATGTGCTGTGCAGCACTACTTGTCCAATAATATTGCAGAAGGAACAAACCTCTGTAAATAAAAAATTCCAAAAACAGAAGATGTTTTTTTGAGTTTTATTGTTGCTTGCAAGTGTGCAAAAGGTGAGAGAACAACTTCTGCCTCTCTCAGTACATCTTTAAACAGCCTGTTGTGGGAACAACAGCCTCTTGTTATCTCCTATCAGACAGTTTGCCCCAGCATCTTTACTCCCTCTTCTCTTGGCAGAGCTTCCAAGTTATTACACTGTAGCAGACACACACAAGGCTTTTGCAAAATCAAAGGAATAGTGCTTTACTTTAGAATCTTTGTACCATAACTGTTCAAGCTGAATTGCTAATAATTAAACAATCATGCAAGTTATTGTACTTATTTTAATACAGATGAAAAAGAGATACATCTTTTAACATAATACATATAGTTTGTATATGTAATGAAACAAGTAAAAATAATATAACCAGTGAGCTTTGTATTTTTCCAACACAGTTCCTTTCACTTTATTACAAAAAGGACAGTTGTTACTGCCTGTTTCCACTCACTAATATAAACAAACCGTTTTCAGGCTCTGACATTCTCTCATCTGTGTCCTCTTAACACAGTCCAGACTGGTACATACCACTTTGTTAGGGGATGGAGGGTTTTCACAAAGATAAACATGGTGGACACAATGTGAACCATGTGTTTCATCACTTTTGACCTCAAGAGCTTTTAGTCATGGTAAAAAGTTCTTGAAAATATACCATCAACAATAAAAAGGAAACATCTACCTCTCTTTCTCCTTTTAAAACATTAAATAACAATATATAAGGTACATTATTACAGTGTTAACATTAATATTGTCTTCTCAAACAAAATAAGACAAAATAAGAGTATATCTTAAGTAATACACTTCTAGTACCCAACAGTCACTGAGTTTGGGACATCCATACTTTAGTTAACAGGTTTATGTTCTGTGTCCTGCAGTTAAGCCGATCTGTCAAAATACCCTGTAGAAAGAGTTTCTGCTGTTCTTTGTCATATAATTACCACCCATGGACCATGACTGTGTTGACAGACTCAAATAAGAATGTTGTTTCTTACTCACCACTGAAATATGATCAGTTTGCTTAAGTAGCTGTTGCTTTAAGTAGTGAACACTTTTTTTTTTTTTTTTAAACTACAACATTTGAAATTTACCCAAATGAGACCACAGTTTTTGCCCTAGGATGTTGAAATTTTGCTAATAGGTCAAGTGTGTCAGTTTGAAAGTGTTTGTTTGTGTCAAAACCAATGAGCTAAAATGGGACCTGGTGATGAGACAGTTACTTAGCTGTAAGGAACCATTTCTTTACAAGTATCTTTTAAGAGAAAAAAAGATGAGGAAGCAAAGCACAGTAGAATACTTTATTTTCAAACTATTTTCAGTGCTACCAGGATGATACATGAGCCTTGCTAGGAATTACATGATGTTGCCAAAGTCCATGTGGTAATAAGAAGGGTAAAGGTACATGTTGTCCTACCACCACAGGTGCAAAAAAAAAAAAAACTAGAAGATGAGTCAGAGAGAAATCAGTCAACTATGGTCTGTACACAACCCAACCACAGGACTTATCAGATAAAATACCTGAGAACTGTGTCTGTCATTGGTGTATAGGACCTTGAAGGTTTGGACACAAACTCATTGCAAGGTAAACATGTTTATTTCCTATTTGTCATTGGTGTCAGAAGTTTCAGCATCACAATGTGATGTTTTCTTTAATGACTCATCTGGTTTCTGAAGATACTGTCTGACAACACTGACGATAGTTGACACCTCTGCCATGGCCCCTTTTCCTGCAACAAAGTGAAGAATTACAGAGTTACACATACACAATTTTCACTCACTTTTGTGCCTTTTCGATACTTAAAAACATCCTTTAATAGATGTTTTCTCCTGTACACTTCCAGTGTTTGCAAGTCTAAATCCACTGGTGGCCTCCATGTTCTCAAAAAAAAAACAGGGTAACATATTTCATGCCCAAGTGACATCTACAGTGGCAAAATGTCCAAAATTTATAATGTGCCCTCTAACTTGCCCTGTCTAGTGAGACAAATGGAGGGTCTTTAAAATGGAGAGAATGTCATACAGTGCATGCAAATGTAGCTGATGCCCTGAAATCTACATGTTAAACAGTAAATCACTGCTCCCTGATCATGCAATCCTATCCTTTTCATGGACGTCATCAGGAAAGATGTTCCCGATCTAGATCTTGGCCCAACCTCATGTAAATTTAAAGGAAACAGAGTTAAGTCAGGAGTAAGATATCAAGGTTGGGCAGATATATCATTGCTATTAGGAAAATCTAGGAACACAACTACTGTTCATGTTAAGCTGAAGGTACACCAGAGCTACTGGTTTGCTAATAGCAGCACAGAACATTCTGCAGCCTTTAAGACTGCAACAAGCTGAAAGAATGGAATGAATGGAAGTTGTAAAAAGGACGCCAAGGTGAAACTGTAACACACCCCATGCTACAGAATCTATGTGAGTCACATACCACATTGGATGGCAAGTGTAATCCTGCATAACACTACAGTAATTTTCAGCATCAGAACTAATAGGAGGAGGTCATAGAGTACAAATGTTCTGCTAGTATAACAATCTTGGAGTGAAAAACTGATCAGAGGTATACTGAGTCATTTGTCTAGGTATCACTATCTTCTCATCACTGCATCAGAAACCATACTCAATCCGAGAAGCAAGGAGCAGTGTAGATGGCCAGGCATGCCGAGAACCAGGCAGGCTTCAACTCCAGTCCCCAAGTCAAAATTGGATTCATGCCCATTTGCCTTTAGTGGTGAAGCTGAAGAACCATAACATACTTATATTATCAGACTGTAGTCAAGGCTAGAGAGATTGGGGCCCCTATATGGAGCCAGGTCTGGAGGAGGAACTTACAGGTAAACACTTAGTGCCTGGGCCACCATTGTGCGGTCCCATCAGCCACATGAAACTTTAATGCACTGCAAGATGTGTAGCAGAGTCATGGGCAAGCTGACCATGGGTTTTGACAAAAGGGTAGTATGTATCTGCGGATATATGCACATGAAGGTAGCAAATAGGTAGGGCTTGCATTCACCAACTTTATACTTGCATTCTTCTCTGAAGACAAACCTTTCAACATATTTTCTTGCCCTCTGTGGGTGAAAGTTAAAAGTCTGTTGTACCTCTGATGACACTCAACATCAGTGCTGGTGTGGTCAGAATGTGGTTAGAAATGTGCTTAGTTAATATCTGTAACCACACCCAGATGAAATTTCATGGTGTACTGACACACCCCAAAGTACACTTCTGCGTCATCATTGCAGAAATGTGAGAAGTTAAACCACTGAGGGAGGGGAATTTTTAATATTGAATTTCTTTTAAATCAACAGCCACAATCAACTTAGCCACGTGGATATATTTCAGGAAGTCACAGTAACTCACCTCTGAGATGAGTTTTTCTGTTTTCCAAGTTATTGCTTTTTCTCTAATATAACCAATTTTTGTGGGAAAACTTGTAGAGACATCAGGTGTGTCTTGATGTGATACATCTTTCACCTGTGCCATTTTGCTTGGTCCATCAATGTCCTTGCCTTTAGACCATTGGTGTCATATGATATATAAAGTACTGCCAAACTACTTGTCTACTTAGCTTTGTCTCGTGTTTAGCTCATTCTTCTTATTTCACAATTACTGCCCTTCAGGAAAACTTATATCATTTACAGCACAAATAAGGCTGTGCCTTAATGGACTTCCTTTACTAAAAATTGATGAAAAATTGATGCCAAGTATGGCTAACAGCTTTTTGTTTGCTCTGGCATTAAACCCACCTTCATCTCCACACACTAGCTTCTTAGCAATACAGGGAATTTCCACATATCCGAACTCTGTCAGCCTGGACACCTGCTGGGCTGTTATGGGATGCTGCCACATAGCTGTATTCATTGCAGGGCAGAAGAGAAGAGGGCGGCTGGTGTCCCATGCTCTCACCACACATGTCTACCAATAATAAAGATTAATCAACTTCAAACAAATTTTAGACAATAAGTATTTGCCATAATATTTTATAGGTGTTTGATAACAATTTCATGTGCTCACCAGCAGATTGTCACAAATGCCATTAGCAATCTTTCCAAGAGTGTTGGCATCAAGGGGGGCAATAACAAGTAGGTCTGCCCAGCGCCTCAGCTCAATGTGTAGCACAGGGTCAGATCTGTGAGTCCACAGCTAAAACAGAGACTTGCCTTAAGGCACGCAAATAACGGGAAACTCACTTCCTCATACAGGGTTTCTCAATCATTTCTAGTCCACAGTCATGTTTTTCATCTAAAAATCCTGATGACCTCAGCAACTGGAATGTTGCCATATAACTACCTGCTAACTCATGCCACACTTCAATGAACACAATGTGATTTTTGACTTGGTTTACATTTTCAATACAAGAGCATGAAAGAGCTTCAAATGTACTGTTTAAAAATATGATAAGTTGCATACCCATATCATTTGTTATTAGAAATACACTTATTATTTAGAATGTTTTTATAAATCTTCCATTATGCATTCAGCTTATCTGTGGCACCAAGTCTGAGAAATTTTTCCAAGGACTGACAGTTAATAATTCATATACTGGATATTTGACATGTTCATTGTTACCTCCCACTCATCCTTGTCACTGTAAATTTTTACTGGAACCTCTGCAGGATTGTAGAAGTGCTTGGCATGCTCTGTGGTGACTACTTTTACCTCCACCTAAAGCATAAAACGAGAAAGTGACAACCAAAGAGCTTTAGTATTGTTATAGTAATGAAGAGGTGACAAAACTAGAAGCGAAATATGTTCATATAAGAGAACCTGTTATAGTCTTTACATTTAACATACGTTAGAAATTTCACACAGTGATTTGATCAGATATACATGAGATATACATGATAACAGTGGTTCTGGAGGTCTGACTGCACTTGTCAGAGCCTGGGCATTTTTCTGGATCGTATAATCTGTATCTGGTTGTACTTTTTTAAAACACCTTTATCATAATTTTATGCTAAACTCTATTAGCATATACAAGTACATTATCTGATTTTTTAGAGACATTTTAGAATGGCTTAAGTGGCCTCAGTACATGGCCTCAGTACAACTACAAGCTGTGCTACTGTCTATTTTTTGCACCGCAAAACCTTTTCACACAATAACTCACACACGGTTTTCACTTCTCTTTTAAGCTTCCCGTTGACTGACTATTAATGTTTTTTTTTTTATTAAAATGATGTAGCTTTTTCTTTTTCTGCTGAGGGGACTGAAACCATTGCTTTGATAGTTTTGAACCGCTGTCTTGCTGGTTCAAACCAACTGCACTTAAAAGGTATTTAAATAAAACGACTGTACCTCAAAGTAAAGCAATAGTAATGCTGCTTCATTAAAAGATTAAAATAACAAAAGAATTGTACTGCTGTGTTGATGTTGCAGTGTGTTTTTTATACAAGTGCCTCAGAGCGCTAATAGCTTTATCTCCACCTTGCGGTTAAAGTGGGATCATGCGCGCTTAGCCGGGTAGGGAAACAATAATGCGTACAGGTGAACTTGTTGCATACGTGATAGAGACAGGCAGAAGAAACTGGGATAAAAAAAAAAGCAGGTAATGCATAGAAATATATAAATATGAAGCAGCTCACCCCAGGGAGCTCAAGAAGCTGGGAAACCAAAAGAGGCAATTTCAAGGCAGCAACGCTTCCTGTCACCGCTACAAGAACGCGAAATGTGTGACACGATTTCAACAAATCGGTCTTTTGGCAAGAATCATTATTATCTATCTGCATGTTAGCATATAACTAGGAAGAAGTCGACAAAGAGCTGCGTTGCTCTTGTATATTGGATCCACTCAACTTCTTCCGTAAATATTTATCGCCAACCAATCAGAGGATGGCACATCCAACGGCTGTCTCCAGCACGAGCACGTCGCTGTGCTCAGAGATGGCGAGCTCGCGCATTCGCAGAATACTCTGGGTATTTTCCTGTAGCCTTGCAGGACAGCTAGCATGAAGCGAGGAGGCTTCATTCATTGTCCGTCCAGTTTAATATTTGTTTGAAAAAAGCCATAGAAATTACGGAAAATGACACTCACACCTCTTGTTTTCTGGGCTCAACGCCATGAAGAAATTTACCTGCGCGTGGAGCTGACAGACGCTCAGGTGAGCGAGCAAAAGTGAACTGTCCAAGACCCTTTACAAACTGTCCGCATTTACATTTGATCAGGAAATTGATTCAGAGTTGTACTTCCTGGGTTCTGATACTGTTCAATGCCTCGAAGGGGAAATCTTAAACAGTACCAATGAATCTCCCCGCTGAGTAGATGCACACTTTGCATGCAGGATTAAAGAGATTTTAGGTTCAAGTTGATATTTACATGTGTGAGGTACAGTCAGCCACATTGGTTAATAGCCCTACAAATATTCCCTGGTAATACCCGAATCTCAAGCGCAAAATGAACATTATTAGCTCGTCCCACAGATGAATTAATAGGGTTAAGGAACAGGTGAAAATTATGTCACTTTGCCCCTAACTTAAAGCTGTAAGTGGTATCCTCTTTCACCTACTTTTCTTTACTCTTTTCTAAACTATTGGCATCATAGTCACGTAGTTTGTCTTTTAAACCTACATAATATCATGATGTTTATTATGCAGTATTGTAGGAAAGCTCATTTAAGGTGAAGATGAAGTAAAATTGCTAATTTTTTGTCTGGGTCTCTTTAGAGAAAGAACTTATTCTGATTGTGATTAAAATGTAATTATTGTTGATGGAATATATCTAGTTACCATAACCTTATCTTGATTTTTTTAGGTTGAAGCTATTCACCATTTATTCTCTTCAGTCTCTTCAGCTGTATTGTGTGGGGGCATTAATAGGAAGCTTGAATTCTCACTTTGTAGGAGGAAGGAAGCTTATCTACTGTCTTTGTATTTGCTTTGCAGAACATTGATGTACATGTACATGAAAAAGTGCTTCAGTTTAAAGGTAAAGTGCATTTCATGTTCAATTAATTATGTAGTTAATGTTTGACAACATTTATGGTTTTCTGTGTGTAGCCCAGGGTCATGGAGCAAAAGGACAAAATGAATATGAGTTCAGCCTGGAGTTTCTTTTACCAGTAAAACCAGAGGTATGTAAACATTTTACAATCATTCCTACAATCTGCTGTCTCTGTCTTTCTCATTCCTTCTAGTTTTGCTGTCTGTGCTTATTAAATTAAACTGTGTCTCCAGGTAACCCACAAGTCCACACAGCGGCAGGTGAATATTACAGTGCGGAAAGAGCAGCGAGGCTGGTGGGAGAGATTGGTGGTGCAGGAGCGCAAACCGATCTTCCTGGCACCTGACTTTGACCGCTGGCTGGACGAGTCAGATGCTGAGATGGAGATCCGAGAGAAGGTGAGATTTAAGTTTTAGACCAGTGAGGCATTTTATTTTACAATCCTGAGTATTTTACAGCTGTATTAAACAACATACTGATAAATTTTTATAGTGTTGTTTTCCAAACATGAGCTATAACCCTGTACTATTTATACCAAATGCAAAAATTGAACACATACTTTTTTTAACTTTGAAAAGGAGGAAAAGAGGAACAGGCTGAAGGCTTCGAGGCAAAGTGAGAAAGGTGAGAAAAGAACTGAATACCTACCTGTTTCTCTAATATCTAAAGATCTTTTTTGCAGTAGACGTGTTTCAGTTGCCTCATTGATATCTTTTCTTTGAAAATGTTTCAGGGTTTTTCAGCCTGACAACTGGATTTTTATTTGTATACAACCTGGTACAGTTTCTTGGGTTTTCATGGATCTTTTTCAACATGACTGTGCGGCTCTTCATCTTCGGCAAAGGTGAGAAAGTTTATAGTTTTTAGTTGCTTTCCCTTCACTGATCAGTGTATTTTCAAAACTCATCATTTCTAACACTACTTTTCGGTTCAGATTCCTTTTACGACACATTTCACACCATATCAGACATGGTGTTTTTCTGCCAGACTCTCGCAGTAGTGGAAGTCCTCAACGCTGCTTTTGGTGTGGTCAAGACAAGTGTTTTTCCAACTCTTCTACAGGTATGGGATGCCTGCTTGCTTGAGTTCCATGATGTGCATCAACACCTTCTTTGCACAAGTAAAAAAAAGTATGTAGGAGATGAAGAACCCTTCATAATATTTCAAGTTAAGTACTTATATATCATGGACTGCTGCTGGGTGGTTTTATTCTCCTCCTAGGTTTTTGGAAGGAATTTTGTCCTCTTCATCATTTTTGGGAGTTTGGAGGAAATGCACAACCAGCCAGTAGTGTTCTTTGTCTTCTATCTGTGGAGCTCCATTGAGATTTTTAGGCAAGTATGCTTCTTTCTCACCGTTCACAGTCACATAAAATGACATGATAACAATTGATTGTTTTCAAGTCAGACCCCTTTCACAATTGTTAACAGCCAAATTATTCAAATAGTTCTCAAACAGACAAAAACAGTCTGCTGTCAGAGTGATTTAGAAATTGTCATTATGATCTTGGCAGCATGATTTTAAAATATTTAGTATTATGTAAAACATGAGAGTATTGTACTTTTTAGTTTTATTCCACTCACTTACATCACTCCTGTATTATTGAAACTTTTAGCCTTTTTAGAATTTTTGGGAAAAATACTAGCAGCACTTTGAGTAGCTGATTGCT
>JAPZDY010000023.1:15272645-15303344 GCA_029783645.1 Ctenochaetus hawaiiensis
CCATCCCTGACCTCATTACCAGTGTGATTGTGGCTCGTAAAGGCCTGGGGGACATGGCTGTCTCCAGCTCTGTGGGCTGTAACATCTTTGACATCACTGTGGGGTGAGCTCTGATAGGCTAATGTGTTATGATTAAAATAGAAAGTCACATTAACATACAGCTTCTCTCTCTTGCTTTGTCTTTTTCCTTATAAAAGTCTCCCAGTCCCGTGGCTCCTGTACTCATTTATCCACAGTTTGGCTCCAGTGGCCGTCAGCAGCAATGGGCTCATCTGTGCCGTTGTGCTTCTCTTCATCATGCTCCTCTTTGTCATCATCTCCATTGTGTCCTGTAAGTGGAGGATGAATAAGGCGCTTGGTTTCACCATGTTCCTGCTCTACATCATTTTTGTGGGGATTAGCCTGGTGTTGCAGTATCGCATCATTATCTGCCCTATTTCCATCTGAACAGAGGCCATCATTTCACTTGTGACCTGAAGCAGAACTGTTAACCCCCACATGTGTGGGGTCTGGGTATCTGTAGAAACTGTGCAGAAAGCTGCTGTAGTTGCCCTGTGACAATGACAAGTGACCAGTATGTCAGCAGCAATACACAATACACATGCACAGATTAAAGTACACATTTTAAAATCCACCTTCAAGGTAATGTCTAAAAACACATAAACTTCTGCATTTAGGCTACATACACACCAGCACCAGCATGGAAACATTTACCATTAGCCATAAGGAATGCTGGATCGTATTCAGCTAGTTGCTAGCTGATGTCTGATACATTTTTGAGGAAAAAAAATCTTCCATTAAGATACCATTTAGCCCCATTATTAGAGACACTCATTTTTTTATCCAGTGAGGTTTTTTTTAATCTAAATTTTAAAACCATAGTCCTAAAAATATCCTAGATAATCACTTGGTTTGTTTAATCAGTTTGTTAAAAAATTACATTTCTATGCAAGTGGAGTGGGAGTCATCTCTCTCTTTTCCCTTTTATTATTCTTTAAGTCTAATTTTTATATTTTACACTGCACATGAATTAAGTAAAACTAATGTACTGAAATAGTTGTTTTTTTTTCTTGTGCACAAATATATGCCAATGTCCTTTTTTGATTTGTCCATCTTAATTCTTGTTCCCTTAAGTAAATGTTATCCATCTTTTATTGATTAACCAATCAAATTTCTGTTGTGTCTAATTCAGCTTTATGTAATCAGGGGTCTTCATGACAGAATCTCTCATAATAGACCTCTAATGTGTAGGTTTCCTAAATTTATTTGGTTAGTTTTATATCCATTAGCCTGTGCTTTAAAAACTACCCCATAATTTTGCTGATTTACAGTATTTTTGAATTAGAAAATCTATTTAGGTTATTTTAAAGAAGTAATATGTACTGCATCTGTTTTAGTATTTATTTTGAAAGATTTCTGTCAGGTAGCTGTCTTGTGCCCTTCACTTTATTTTTAATTCACACAGTTTTTTAAATTTTGTTCTTACTATTTGTATTTTTATTTTAATTGAAAAGTACCGGTTTATATGTTTAATATAAAGTAAATACTGCATATTTCATACTTTTATATTACAATATTGCCACAGTGAATGTCTCATGTAAGATGTTTTGTGGCCTTTGTTCTGCCTGAAATGTTTATTTGGAGAAAACAGACCCAGTTACCAGCACCACCTACAGGACAAAAAGAAGAAATACATAAACATAACCTTATGTAACAAAATGTACAAGCAGCTTCAGTAACAATGTCATCTATCTGCCACACATTTCTTCTTATAATCTATTCGTTTAATAATACTTTGTTGATAAATTCAGTTATTTGTTTGACCCATCTAGAAGACTTTTACATATATTTACATATGTGGCTCCATACAGAGAAAAATATGCAGAGATTTTGGCGTACAGCTTTATCAATTATAATAAACTGCACTACTGATCAGTTTTTACATTTAGTTCACCTAAATATACCCTCTAGAGCTGCGAGATTAAATAGTTTATGTTACACAATAATAATTTTTACGGAGGATACAGACAGGGAACCGAACAAGTCTGTAAGAAACTATCTCCTCAATACAATTTGGACAAAGCCTTAATAGTAACATGTAGGATGACTAAAAATGCTAATAGCATGGTTATTATTAGCAGAAGTGTATGGAATGGACTTAACTGTGAGTCTGTATGCTATAAAGTAAAACATTACACACTGCTAATGTTATTAATTTTATGGGGTGAATCAGAGGTAAAGTTAAAAATGCCCCACAGCAAAATCACAGTCAGATTTATTCCCCAGTCATTTATGTGTGTAACTTTATTTTAGTCACACCAAGTTAACGTCTACAACATTACTGGATAAACGATAACGTTAGTTAAATTAGCTAAATTAGCGCTAAATGGCTTCTTTCGCCACAACTTTCAATATTGGATGTAATAACAAAACCCATCAAAGCCAGAGTGTTTCTGTTTTAATCATATAAACCAAACAGCATATTTTTAAGACGTTAAAATGTGATAATAAGCCTCAAAAATCATGTTACAGCTGAAGGCTGCTGTCTGACAGCTGTTTGGTTCATATGAGGTAACTTTTCAAAGTAGACTGGTAAACCATCTGAGTTACGACTGAAACTAAGAAAGTAAAAGCGAACAGTTTAAATAGACTGGACGAAAAATTAACCCACGCTATTAGTTTGTAGTAATGTGCACCACTTCTAAGGTCCGGGTGAAAGCTGTGTACGACAGTGGAATAAAGAGTTCCTGTATGAAACACTTAAAATTGAAGATGTAAGATTCCTGTGCTGAAGTTTTCCCCAGCAAGTTATAACATAGTTTTAGCAACATTGCAGTTTGCTTGTGTCTTTTAACGTATACAATTTAGATTTTTTTCACAGTTACTATTTAAATTGTTATGCCTCATATAATCAAATTGTTATTTTCTTGTGTCAGTTTCTACATTAAGATTTTTTTTTTTAGACTTATGCAACATAACAGTGGACTAATACATCACTTTTTAATTTGCATTTAATATAACTATGGTAGGCTCGTGATAAAGTGAGAGTGAGACAATGCACATAATCCTCTTAGAAGACTTCAGGTATTAGGTATAATGCTGATCCATTGTGAAGACTCGTCCTGTGTCCTAGATAACCCTTTGGCCATTGGCAACAGTTTAGACTTTAGCTCGTGCAACAATACCCTGCTGTGAAAATCTGCTTTTAGAGATTTTTGCACCCCTGACTTTGCAAGATAGTTGTTCTGTGGTAAGTCTCCATCTGTTGTTATCCAGCTTGTCTTTACATGTGCATTAATGTTTTGCCTTGGCTTCTGTTTGTCTATTGTGTTTATATGTCACTCATTTTGTTCATTGTGTTTCTCAGAAATCACTTATGCAAATAGAAAATACTCCTGACAGCCTCTGAATGGGCTTATCAATATTGCTGTGACAGATAATTGTTTATGAGGTGCATTCTCTGGATAGCGCAAATGCCAAATGTGCTGTATTGTTGTGCAACATGCTATCTAAATGTCATTTTATCTCTGATGCGTCCTTTTATTTACAAAAGGCTGAAGGATATGACATGAATCACCCTGCTGAAGGTTTGGATTTTGTCACCCCATGGTCTGCTGGGGAGAGAGCTGGACTTGTCCTCTACCAAAGCACATTTATGAAGCTTAATTCTCTATAAGCTGTAGCATCACTGCTTTGGAGGAAAATGCATTGTACAAGAAGGAAACGACTGCAGCTGAGCCGCGTCCTGTTCCTCCTCTCTGGGGTTTTTCTCTGCACCCTCTACCAGCTGACCATCAGCGCCAGGCTGTATGAGCCTTTGCCGATGCCTCAGATCGGAGAGGATTTTGGGGAAGGTTCAACAGAGGGGGTGGAGGAGGCTACAGTGGAGACTCAGGGGCTGGAGGAACCTCTCACTGCAACCCATGAACTAGAGCCCACAGATCAAACAACACCAGAGATGCATGTGGTGCAGCATACGGATGCAACTTCAGATTTCAAAGCATCCACCTCAACTGAATCTCCAGTATTGCCAACTACAAACCGGACTGTTGTGCACTGCATCTATGTGGCCCCCGAGCCTCCGCAGACGACACCCACACCAGCTCCAGCTCCAGCTCCCCCTGTAACCACCATCACTCCACCGTCTCCTGGTGAAGCTCCACATATTAAAGGTGAATACCCTGAAGATATTTTTTCAGTTCAAGACCGCAGACGAGGCTGGGTGATCCTCCACATTATTGGAATGATGTACATGTTCATTTCACTTGCGATTGTGTGTGATGAATTCTTTGTTCCTGCACTGGGGGTGATCACTGACAAGTTAGCCATCTCTGATGATGTGGCAGGAGCCACCTTCATGGCTGCTGGAGGTTCTGCTCCTGAGCTTTTCACCTCCTTGATAGGAGTCTTCATTGCCCACAGCAACGTGGGTATTGGCACAATCGTTGGTTCAGCAGTTTTCAACATCTTGTTTGTGATTGGAATGTGTGCTTTGTTTTCGCGGGAAGTTCTTCATCTGACCTGGTGGCCACTTTTCAGAGATGTTTCCTTCTACATACTTGACCTGATCTTACTCATCATCTTCTTCTTGGATAATGTCATAATGTGGTGGGAGAGCATAATGCTGGTGACCAGTTACAGTCTCTATGTGATTTTCATGAAGTTCAATGTGCAAATAGAGCGAGCCTTCAAGAGCCAACTCTACAAACACAAGAGCATTGTCAAAGTTTTTGTGGTGGAAGAACCTGAGAAGGTAAGCAACCCTGTGACAGATCATGAATTTAAAACCTGATGTCTTGTGTCCTCTGCTGACACGATGAACAAAATACACAGCTTTTAAAAAACTTTTTTAAATTTGCGCATTTTTTGATACCTCACATTTTATATATGACACCTAGTTCTATACTTTTTATTGACATGTAACAAGCCTCCCAAAGTGTGTAAAATAGAAATGTAGGGGCTTATAATACATTGCATATATCAATATTTAAGCTCTACCGAAATAAAGTAACTTTGGTCTATCTCTATCCTTAATTAATTATCACTGAAAAACATTGTTGCATGCAGACAAATGGGGATGATGAAGATAACGCCCCTCCTGCTCCTGAGGACAAGAATCTGTTAAAGGTAACAAATCAAACAACAAGCAAACCAATCAACTGCAAATAGAAACACAATGTTTATTAATCTACACATTATTTGAGACAGTTCTGCAGTCCCTCAAATGAACAGGCCTCCCTTCACGTGGTGGCACATGTAAATTACACTACAATATGGCTGTCTAACACTAATGTGTCGCTGTCTGTGACTGTGAGCAGCTGATGTGACCTCAGCCATCTCTTTCAGTTGAAGCCATCCCTTCAGCGAGGGGGAAGTTCAGCTTCTTTACACAACAGCACCATGAGAAACACCATCTTCCAACTTATGATCCACACATTAGATCCACTTGGAGACGGTGAGTAGCATACCACCATATTGATCACCCTTTAATGATTGATAATCTGCCTTTAATCAATGGAGAGATCTGTTTTGTATCCACATAATGAAAATATGAAAAGATTCTCAGGGCACACGTAGCTTTGGTTTTAGTCAACATGAGTGTTTTATACAAAATAATTATGTGGTTGTAAATAGTTTTCAAACAATGTTGATTATGTTAAATGAAAACCAAAAACTGTTAATCAGATAAAAGAAGAGTTATTTCACCTTTTAAATTGCTCACAGGTTTCCCTGATAGTTTATTATTAAAACATCTGTGGCTTGATAATGCATCATGCTAAGGTGATCACACTCTCACAGTGAAGCTCACATGTTCTCTGTTTGTCTGAGGTGAGACAATGGTGCAGGGTCTCGCAATGTTTGTCTGTATTGACTACTGCTATAAGTCATGTTGCTTGAGTTGGGTGGTTAATGTGAGACATTGCATCACAGGAAACAGTAAATCCTTGCATCTTCTTTTACAAAATGTCCATTTTTCCATTAGAAACATGTCACTGTTTCTTATGAACAAAAGTTTAATGATGATTTGAGAGCAAAAATAATATCCGGTCTCGTCCTGTGCTGCAGCCTGTTGTGTAAGAACGGTGCAACTGCTTATTCAACCTCCACACATCTGTTAAACTGTTCTCTACTTGTTTGACTTTTTCATAGGGAAATTTAAGGACAAGGCTGAGACGATGAATAATGTGGCTAGACGGACAGCAGAGAGCAAAACTCAGGACAAAAGTGAAGGTAAATTGGAGGGATGTGACGGTCATCCATTGATCGAGCTCCTTTCATCAAGCTTTCAGACTGTTCATGAGCACAGTCTAAGAGCTTCTCATCATCTGGGCTGGAAAAATGTTTCAGATTAAACCATGCAGTTAGCATATTTAAGCATGTGGACTAAATGAGTCAAAGTGGTTGCCTGACAACAGAAAGATGATGTCTGCTGCCAAGTGGAACAATTGCATTTAGCATTGCTTTATGCTGCTTGACAGTAGAATATGAAGTGTTTCATGGTAGCACAAAAACACAAGGAATACACCACGATGTGTACTGTCACAATATACTGTGTAAGAACAACAAACATGCAGAACTAAATGTTAGAAAAAGAGCCTATGGGAGGATGCAATAAAATACAAATACATGCCTCTACTGTATTAAAACAGTGGGTTCATTTATCTCTGTGAGAAAATCATAACAACATAATGATTTCATTTCTCTTTCTGACCAGTCTAAAATGCCTAAAATCTGTGGAAAGAGGAGGGGAGATTTTGTTGGATAACCGAATGAGTTTGAGGTTTTAGGGAACTGCATAAGGTTTTGGGATTTCTTTAATAGATGGTGGGGGAAAAACTGAGCAGACCAAAGAGCCAGAGGCTGCCCCAGCTGCAGAAACAGAGAAGAAGGAGCAGCCAGAGGACAAAAAGGTACTGACTTACCATGCCCTGATGTTAACAAAAGGCCCTGAAGTAAATCTTTGATACCGTGTTGGATCAGAACTACAACTGTAGGCAAACGTCCTCTTTAAGGTTGTTTTTATTTCTCTTTTGCCTCTAATATTGCGGATCATGACGTCTTTCTCCATCACTTCAGGAGGATGGGCCTGCAGAAGAAAAAGATGGATCAGGAGGGTCAGAAGACTCTGACAGTGATGAAGATGACAGTGATGAAGACAGCGATGAGTCCAGTGAAGATGAAGACGATGACGATGAAGATGAAGAGGAGGAAGAAGAGGAAAAAGACGAACCTCTGTCTTTACAGTGGCCTGACACGCGTCGTAGACAAGCCACCTTCCTCCTCCTGCTGCCCATCATATTCCCTCTGTGGCTCACAGTTCCAGATGTTCGCAACCAGGTAAAGATCCAGACACATTTCTGGGAGCAGATGTGCTAACTGTAATGCCTCAGTGCTGTGATTTACATTTACATCACTGACCTTGTCGAACAGAAATCCAGAAAATTCTTTGTGATCACCTTCCTTGGCTCTATTATATGGATTGCTGTCTTCTCCTACCTCATGGTGTGGTGGGCCCATCAGGTCAGTTCATATGAATCAGAGGATTAGAGGATTTTTTTTTTTTTAATTCCATTTATATCTCCTTGAACAAGGTCATACCTTCTAAAAGTGAGATCAAGATTGTGTCCTAAAACTGTCTTGTTAAAAAAAACATACATGTAATTTCCTATATCTAGCTATATAGCTATATATATATATATATATATATATATATATAGCTGCTATCATTGTGGTTTTCCCTCATAGGTGGGTGAGACCATCGGCATCCCAGAGGAGATAATGGGCCTGACTATCCTGGCTGCAGGGACGTCCATCCCTGACCTCATTACCAGTGTGATTGTGGCTCGTAAAGGCCTGGGGGACATGGCTGTCTCCAGCTCTGTGGGCAGTAACATCTTCGACATCACTGTGGGGTGAGCTCTGAAACTCTAATGTGTCTAAATTGAAATAGAAATTCAGATGAACACTAAGTTGACAGATTTCTTAATCCCCTATTTTTTCTGTGTGTCTGTCTCTGTCACTTTGTTTCAAAAGTCTCCCAGTCCCGTGGCTCCTGTACTCGTTTATCCACAGTTTGGCTCCGGTGGCCGTCAGCAGCAATGGGCTCTTCTGTGCCATCGTGCTGCTCTTCATCATGCTCCTCTTTGTCATCATCTCCATTGCTTCCTGTAAATGGAAGATGAATAAGGTTTTGGGTTTCACCATGTTCCTGCTCTACTTTATCTTCCTGGTGCTTAGTGTGATGCTGGAGGATCGCATCATTATCTGCCCTGTTTCCATCTGAACATGTGAACAGAAGCCGTCTCTTCACTTGTGACCTGAAGCAGAACTGTTAACCTGAACATGTGTGATGTCACAAGCACGGGTCTGGATATCTGTAGAAACTGTGCAGAAAGCTGCTGTAGTTGCTCTGCATTGCTGCCAGTGACGAGTGTCCAGTATGTCAGCAGCAATACACTTACTACATCATGTTTTGTAGAACGTTTTACACGCCTGTTTTCACTTTAAGCAATGATGGCAGGTTTTTATTCATGTTTTTAAAACACCTGGAGATGCAGAAGTGCTATCTTATGTGCTAATGTAGGTTGTGTGCAAAGGAAAAGTTACTAAGGATATGAAGATTTTTTACACTGTTTACAGAAGAGCATCTACAAAATTAAATTATGTATCTATAATACATGCAATTTTGGAAAATTTACCTATCTAAAGGTGAATTTTGTAGACCATAAACTTGCACTAACAGCTATCTTGTAACAATAATTATATATATTTAATGCTCATCGGTTTTTCTAAAAAGCTCAGGGACAGCAAAAGCAAAAAAACTTGACATCCATAGAATAAACATGTTTATTCAGGAATGAAAGCAAACTATAGATCCAGCCAGGGAAGAAATTTGAAATTCTTTTTATATAAAAATCATACAAATTAGTATCTGTGTTACAAATGATAAATAATACTTAATAAACATTGTTTAAACTGACAAATTGTGTAAACAACATGTAGACATCAAATGATGTTTTGGTCATCAGTGTTTTTTTTTTTTTGCTCTATTTTGTTTTTTTGTGTGTGTGTCTCAATTTACAAGGTAATTAAAACATAATTGTACATGCTGTGAGCCTAGTGTTAAATCCAAGCACACAGCCTTGTCTAATCCAGCATCACATCATCAGAAATTATGTGGTAAAGTCCAGTAATATGTTGTGGAACATCTAGGAAGGATTTTTGTCAGTTAGAAGTGAAAAAAATATAATTTGTACACTGTGAACCATTACACACATTTTTGGAAGTGATTTTGAATTAGGGCAGGCAAGAGCTGTTGTCACAACTGAACACCTTTGACATTTAATTTGCTCAGAAAGTTGAATTGCGTCTGTTTGAAGGGATTCAAAAAGTCCTTTTATGCTCCATATGTCACATTAAACAGTGCAATGTCTAAAACAGACATCTACTCGTACATTATGCAGTGAAGACCAAAAGGGAATATACAAAACCAGAATAAAATAATCTGTACATTTTTTTTAGATCCATCGAGGTTTCAATTAATTAATTTCGTTGTAAAAAATGAACCCAGGAGAAAAAAGAATATTTTTCTTTTTTATTTGACAGCTATTTGTTTGATTGTACCATTTATAAGGAAAATTTATCCTCGGTGGTCCCATGTAACACATCAATCGTTTAGTCCTCACAATTACAAAAGATATTGCTTAAAAAACTGCTAATAAATCATAAGATTCTCTTTTGGGTTCTTTTGGTACATTGTACAAAAACGAATAAACAGTGTGCATATGCAAATAATTGAGTACTCCCTTCTTGGTTCAAAAAATTAAAATAATTCATCACTTTTTAAAGTTACCATCTAGTTTAGTGTATTTTCACATAAAAGAAATACCCTGTTGAGTGCACAGGGTCCAGATGACGAGGAATTCCTTTGCTTTTGTCAACAGCATTTAATGGAAATATTAGACAGCACAGTAAGTCCTGCAGCTGTCAAATAAAAAGTCACTTAAGCGTAGGCTGCTGGGTCACAGCGTTACGTAAATGGGAATGAATGGCAAGAGCGTGTCTTGCCAAAGTGCTTGAAAAACATGAATGTCCAAATGCAAGTGCTTATAATACACACACTCAGTCTTTACAAGGTCACCAGGACCACTCAAGAGTTTCAACACAAAGATCTTACACGTACTTGTACATACTTACTCACAGCTTCAACAGAAAACAAAGTCATAAAATAGACTGTATAACAACTGTACAAACATTTTACTCTATTGTACTGAAAATACAGCGGACTTGCTAAAATATTTACAAAAACACAAGGCCTGTCACTCGACACCTCTCAGCTCTAACAGTATTCAAGAGACTCGTGGCAGTTGCTTTTTATTAAGTGTCTGTTTTCCATTGTGCTTGAGAGCTCTGTTCTCCGGTTGGTTGACCTGGCCCTGAGTCTGACGAACGAAACAGCAGCAGTGACCGTCGCTGAAGGGAAAACATAATGAGACACAGAAGGAGAAATAGTTCACAGATTGGGCTCCCCAAAAGTTTTCCTGCACTCCATGACCCCTGCTCCAGGGGGCCGGTCACAGTTGTGTGTCAGTTTAACCTGGTTGGGGGTGAGGCGATCATATGCCAACTTGTACTCCCGATCAAAAGCATCTGCAATGAGATCATACTAAGTTAAAGATGAGGACACTGTGTGTCATTGTTAGCAGATTTGCTTTATATAAAATATACTGTATTTTAAGTGTATTTTCATGTACTTTAAGTGCTAGTCTTAAATTGCATGTATTTTTTACAACACATAACCATTATAGACTCTAAGCTAGTCTATAGTCAAGCTTGCAGGTCTGTGAGGCTGTAACTAAACAAAGCAGGGAGTTAAATACTAACATAATATTATGTAATTACATGAACCGACACAGATGGATAATGCTAACGTGCTAACAGCAGGTATAATGTTTTACAATGTTGACTATCTCAGTTTAGCTTGTTAGGAGGCAAACATTGGCAAATCAAGACCCCAGAAAGTAAATCAGACAAAATATCACTCTAAAATATGACAATCTACCCATCAGTTGTTAAATTATTTAATTTGGCACAAAGCTGTTGGACGGACTGACAACTAGCATACAGCTAGCGTGGATAAAAATAGAATTTCATGCTCTTGGACTTACTTATATTAATGTTGTTCTTGCCCAAAGCCACCAGAGCAAGAAACAGAAGATCGCGATACAGGCTCCTTTTAAACAAATGAAAAAAAAAAAAATTATATTCATATAATCTTTCACAGGTGGATTTACATTACAGTTATAAATCGTTATCTCCTGACCTCTGTCTTTTAAAACCCAGCTCCGGCCCCAGCAGCTGGATGATCTGGCCCATGGGCTGATAGACATCACTCTTCTTAATGCTTCTCACAAAACCCTGCAGGAGCTCCACAGTGAAGAGCTGGCCTTCTTCACACAGCCCGGAGCGAACCAGGGAGTTTGCACCTGTAGAGAACAGAGATAAAAGTCACCCCGATCAAAGGCTCATTCACCCCCCATCATTCAAAATCAGCTCTGAAAGTATTGCACTGATAAGGGCGACATAACTAATAGGAGTCCTGAACTGAATTATGCATGATTTTCTAGTTACTTCATATGCATTATTCAATTTACATGTAAATATCTGACCTTGATCACACTTGCCAGCGTTTGCAGCAGGATATTTTTTTAAAAGTAATTTCACAATCTGAAACAAATTATACCTCAGTTTACTCAGATGAAGGTGGTGCCGTAATGACTTACAATGTGTGTTCCACAGGACATAGCAGGGTTGAACCTTGTCTTGGTGCAACTTCAGGTTGTCCCACATAATCCTCACAAGCACCTGCTTGCTGTCCTCAGAGGAAATGTTCTGAGGAGTCTGCAGGGAGCAAAAACATGAATGATTAATCCCTTACTCTGTGCGGTGCAGCCCATTTGAACAGGATAGTATCTATGGAAGAATTTAGTTTTCATTTGTTAAAAAAGATGCTCCCATTAAAAAAAATGATATTTTCTGTGTGCTGCCTTTATGCATTGGTCTGTTTTGATAGTGTCTTCCTTTGAACCACCACTGGAAGTCCCCAAAGTCATTTTAGTTTTAAGTCTTTGACAAAGTTTTAAAGGAGCAGTTAAAGTATTCAAGCTCATTATAACCCCATAAAACCAAAACGTGTATTTCTAACATGTAGCAGTCGTCTCTGCCAATTTCTTAGGACAGAGCAGGGCCAGCTGCTTCCTTCTGTTTCCAGTCAATATGCAAAGCTAAAATAACCAGCTAATAAGAGTAGCTTTGTACAGAAATTGGAGTGGTATCAATATTCTTATTTAATGCATAGCGTAGCAGAAACTGTGAATATTTCCCAACATCATAAACCTTTTAAAGTTAATGAAACCATGGCTCTACGGTCAGTCTTTCCTTCAGTCCTCACACAGCCACTGTCTATGTGGATGAGCTGACAGACACCTGCATATTTACCTGGTCTCTATGGTTACAGTGCTGGGAGGCCAGAATAAGAGCTGGTAGGTTACTCGGCAGCTCCAGCCTTCTGAAGTACCACACCAGGTTCCAGAAGACGATGGGGTGCTGGTCAACAACAGTCGGGGAGGAGAGGGCCTGGTCGCCTTCGTTCACCAGCAGGCTCTCCAGTTCCTTCCACAGAACCAGAGGGCTCAGGTAGGGCACCGTCACCGGAGCTGAGGCCGCTGCCGGGGTTGAGGCTGGTGCAGTGGGCATTGAGCTCCCACTGCTGTCCTGCTTCTGCTGGGGAGCCGCAGAAGACGGGACTGCAGAGTCTGTTGCAGACATTTTGGCCTCAGGATCGAGTGAGACAGACGTGTCCTCCCCCGTAACAGGATTAGTTTCCTTAGCAGACCTGAGGAAGAGACAAAGCATGGATCAGTTTAGAGAGGCCACAGGGATAACTGTGTGTGTATGCGTGTGTGTTTGTGTGTATATAAAGGGCCAGACAGCTGGCATGATATTCTAAAAATAAACAAATTAACACAAGAAATCAAAGACAGTTAATCATCAAACCTCACACTGTAACTGAGTTTAGTGTGAAATGATGGAAGTATCTGTTTGTGTGAATATATGCAGCATACATGCAGTTGGTTTGTGTAAAAGGAGCATTTACCTGCTCTGTGGTCTCAGGTCTTTGATTTCCACGTTGAGGAAAGGCAGGAAGGCTGTGCCGCAGAACGGGCAGGTGCTGTTGAGGTTGGAGTCGTCGGCTGTCCAGCCCGCCATGATCTCCTCATCATACACCAGACAGTCACACGTCTTACAGAGCGAACAGCTGGACATCAGCACCTACAACAAGGAGCAGTAGGACAAGGTGGAAATGAGGATACAGTACAACACTCAACCATGAAAGACTGAGTCAGTCTCCTGATGAGTCTGTGCCAGGGATTTTCATATGTAAGTATCTTACCTCTATGGTGTAATTGGGAGTGGGCTGGAAGCGGCTGGTGTCAGGGGAGGAATCTGGAGTGTGGGGAGTTTTAGAGGGAAGTGCCAAACCACCTGAATGCGATGGAAGATTATCCAATTAGACACAGAAGGCAAAGCCAAGATTTAACACAGTTATTAAAGCGACATACCTGGATTACACAAAGCTAAAGTAGAAAAATAAAAGGACGGAATAACTTGTTTTTTAAAGTGTACAATCAGCAGACTTTTTTGCAGTAAGGTTAACTAGTTTGTAATTCACAACGATGTATCAGGGAATGTGCATGTGAATGTGCATGCACGTGTGCATGTTCACGTGTTCATGTTTAGCATGGAGCTCGTGGCTGCGTGCAGGAAAGCCTACACGATTCAGCCCTCATGCCTGCTGGCCTAGTTTCACACAGAGCAGCACCCGACTCTCTCCATTACTGAGCCCTACTCTTACTCTAAATTTAGATCATCAAGAAGTGCTGCGCCGGGAACTGATACAATGCTGCAGTTAAAACAGCAATTTTACTATTGTGCCTGGAAGTCACGACTTTTTCACATCAGAGAGGCTTTCATAAAGACTGCAGAATACTTTGTATAAATGTGCTGTTTATCTCCAACTTCCAAATTTTACGTGTCAACCCAAAAAACAAACCTAGCAACTTTATCCCAAAAGTATTGGTTATACAGACTGATTAAAGGAAGTGCAACAAACCAGAGAAGGAGTTGTGTCTGAACACTCTGTTGGGGGTGCTTGGGCTGCCCAGGTTGGTAAGACCCACAACTGGGCTCCTCCGAAGTCTGGACATGTTGCTGTGCTGGGGAGAGGTGAAGCCATCTGGATCCAGACAGGAGTCATGATCGAGCAGTGAAGAGCAGTCAGCCTCTCCAGAGGTCAGCGAGGATACACTTATCCGGTCACAGTTTGCATCCTGCAGGAGAGGAGGGGAAAAAAAAGGTAATTGTGGTGGTAGTTTGATTGGAAATACTAGTTAGGGAAAAACGTGGTATTACTAACCTGTGTTAATGATGTCTGGGAGGACAGACGAGAGTAGAGGCGGCTGGCCTTCTCAGCCACACCCTTCCCTGCTGATATGACGCTGCTCTTGAAGATGTCCAGAGTTGGAGTGAAGAGTGAGTCCATGGAGAAAGATGAGGTGGAGGGAGTGGGTGAAGAGGGGGACACCAAGGAGGCGGGCCTCTCCCTGTCTTTGCTGCAGACGCTCAGAGGAAGAGAGGGTGAAGTCCTCAGCCTCTCCCTGGGTTTGACAGGCAGCGGGAGGTGTGTGTTGGAGTGGAGGAGGGTGGAGGGTCTTGGGGAGGTGTGAGGAGAGGAGGCGGAGTTAGTCAAAGGGTTTAAGGGATTCTGCAGGTCCACGCTGGGTGTGTTGCTGCGCAGGGGGCTACTGGCATTATTCATATACATCTCGATCTCTTCAGCGAGGTCACGGCGAGCCGTGGTTGAGCTGCTGCTGTCCTGATCCTCCTCTTGTACCGTATCAGTCTTTATCAGTGACAGAGGATCAAACCCCATCTCAATCCCTGTCCTCCTTACAGTCCCAGCACCACAGCTGACACTCCTCTCCACCTGAGGTTTCTTTTTATCAGCCTCCATCTCCTCTTCCTCTACCCCGTGCAACCTGTCAGAAGTGAGGCAATGCTGTTTTGTTGAAGAAAGGTGAGGGACGGTGAGCCTCAGACTTCCTTGTCCACCAGACAAGTCCAGAGATTTTGGCCTCTCTGTCTTTGGAAAAACTCCACTTTGAATTGTGTCACTAGATGCACTAGAAACCAGCCTGCTGCCATTGCCTGTGATGAAAAAGATAAGACAATTAATTCAGCTACCATACAGTGAGACTGGGACATATGGCTCTTTTACACAATCATATGGCTTCTTGACAGTTTTCTTTACTAATAAAAAATACCTGCAGTGATATCTGTTGGTTTGAAGCTTTTAGCCGAAGAAGAGATGCTGCCGATTGGAACCTCAGTCTCAGGTGCTGGAGGATTCAGAGATACCAAATAATTAAGATGACAGATTCTTGTGCATTTGGTTCAATTTAACAGTATGGCATTAATGCAAAAGCTACATTTAATCCAGAAAATCACAAATTTGTCATTGCAAAGGGTTCATTTAATTGCTTCTACAAATACTCAGAGGTTGCTGTTTAAGCCAAGATAAAACTATTACATTGAGGTGGAGAACAGTAAAAAATCCCCATCCCTAGAAAAAGAATAAAGTAAGCAAATGAGCCTCTGATGAACTGCCACACTGATTAGCGAGGACTATTGATCAGGAAAGCTGGAAGAAGATTTCATCAGACACAGTTTGTTATTCGCAACAAAAAATCAGGACGAATCCTGTCATGCAAAAAATAAATAAATAAATAAATAAATAAATCATTTTATTACATAACATGTTCATCTATCAACAGGATCTGCTTCTCAAAAATATCCAAATATAACAGCAAATGGACGGGTGGAAAAAAAACATTACACCCACACTGCGATACGATACCCCGGCTTTTAAAGAGAGAACGCTCCTTCAGCTGCCAGCGTGCAATGATTCACTCCTGCAGGAACGGTAACCAAGTGCTGAAGCTCAGGGATATGATCTAGTCTAAAACTCACTTGACTGCCTTGGTCTTTTCTCTTCCACTAGTGTTGTGTTGTTGTCACTTTCTCTGCTGCACATCCTCTCCTCCTCTTTGGACAGGGAATCGTAGCCTTGATCGGACTGTCCACCTGAAAAAACATGAGAAGCTTTATTCTTCTGTACAAAAGTGAGATATTTTGCTCCTTTCACCCTGTATAGTTCCCCCTTTTTCAAAAAGCTAAGCTGATCAAAACCCGGCTATTTAGCCTCCGTGGATACTTTATTAGAGACAACTGATCTGAGAGTTTTTCTTCAACAGAGCGTGGTGACATACCCTACAGCTTACAGCACACAACACTCCCAGAATAGAAAAGCAGGTGCAGCAGGGGAAAGGCAGAGTCTTAGAAAACTTGCATCATCTTCAGGCATCATCATTAAGCTTCATATTTACAAGGTCAAAGTGCCAGAAAAGTACAAACTACTCTACTCTACTGTGATTCAATTCTCACAGAATTTTTGCTTAATTCAACTGTTAAGGTCTAAAGGAAGAAGAACGATGAGGCAAGTTTTCAATCACTGATATTATTTATGTGCAAGCTTTAAATTGAGGTAAGCCCTTTTTCCTCTATTATCCTTGCTGTGCAGCACACTGGTCTAAATCTATACTCTTGTAAAATTTGTAACTTCTTGGATTTAATAGTTATAGCATGGAATATTTTAGAAGCACTTCTTGTTACAAGAGACTGTCATCTCTCCCTGTGGGTGTTAAGTGATTGACTGAAAGCAGTTTGTGCAGAGTGCAATTATGTCAAAGCAATTTATTTTGAGTACAGTGACATTTAAAGCAGAGAAGTGCAAAATTAAGGTTTACAATTCATAGAGTTTGTGCACTTTTTTAGTTGGTAATTAAATCAAATCAGTTTAAAATTGGACCTTTCCTGTGATAAGCTCAGACATGAGGAGCAGCAGTGACACAATTAAAGGATAAAATGGTTTGAAGAACAAAGAAGCAGGGCTGTGGCTTCGTACCTGTGCTAAATCCATCATCACTGGAGTCCATTTTAGTGAAGTCAGTGTCGATGGAAGTGCGTTCAACTGAGTCATTAGCACTGTCCAAACTGCCATGACTGACAGTGTCAAGATCGCTGCCATCTGAAGGGAGATAAGAGAAAAGGGAGAAGATAAAACAAATGACAGAGAACCAACAGGCTCATAAGATCAGAGCCCAGCTGGTCTGAGAGCTCTGCAAAAACACTCAGTGATCAGTGCTGTAATCATTATAATCCACTGTAAAGACGCAGGAATGCTTTGTATGCCACATATCTGTCATCATCACTGAACGTCTCTCACATTAAAGGACACCAGGCCAGAAATCAGTTTCACTTTTCCTTCTTTTCTTATTTTTAACTCAAAGGAGTGCAAAATAAGGGCTGAATTAATCACATTAAACTCCCTTATTTACTTTCAAAAACTGCAAAGTCACTGAGATTCTTAACTAAAATAGCCTAAGGATGGTGCCACTTAACAGGATCACATTTCCACTTGAAATTTTGTGTAAAATCCATTTTGTGAAGAGAATTTAATCAGAATGAGCACAAAAACAATGTTAAATGGTGTAAAGCATGATGTTTTCATTAGAGCTCCTCACACAACATGTCATTATGGAAATAAGAGTCTCACTGGGCAGTTGCGGGAATAAGGGACTGAAATCAAGAACAACCTGTGTGCTGTGACTGCAGGGGGAAGGAAAACCTCTTCACTCTATTTAATTAGTGTCATTAAAGAAATGCGGATTGGGAGCTGCGTGTGTTTGAGGAGGCCGGAGTCAGAATAAAAACTTGTTATGAGATGAGGAGAGAAGCCTTGAAGGAACAACTGCTCCCACAGGATCCCGCTCATTTACATTTTGATCCATTAAAAACTGCAAACAGGGAGAAAAATCCTCGACTTTAGTTGATAATTTACTAAATTTAATTACCAATAAACTCAAGACCTACTTAGTTTCGGGTATAAAATAATGACAGCTGGTGTGTGTTTGAGTATTTGCAGCTAGTGTGGGAGTGTGTGATATACTTCATCAGTTAGCGTACCAACATTGGGAAATTATTGTTTCAAAATATGTTGCAGCTGATAAATTGCAATAATTTAACATGTTGATGATTCAGTGTTAGCATATAAGAGCGTGTTATCATGTCTTGTGGTTGTAATCTTTGTGACAAATTATGAGCCATTTTCAAAGGAATACATGAACTAATAAATCTAGCTCTCCGTGCATTTCGTAAAAATGTATCTAATTACTAGTAAGGAGCATTTTTCATCTTTTTAATATTTACAAAAACTTGTTTTCACCATAAGCAAATCTCAAAGCAAACATGTTTGACCAGACATTTATGCAAATATTGCAGGCTAATTGGAAAATATCTGCAAGGTTAGAATCTTAACTTTTCATGGAAATTACAGGTACAAGATATCAGTAAAAACTTTGTCAGGGTGTTTGTATTTCTACCTGAAAGCTGAGGATCTCTGTGTACAGGCTGTTGTTTCCTCCCTGCTTGCTTGAACTGGAGCACACCGAGGATCACGTTCCTCAGCTTTCCCCACAGGAAGTAACCTCCTCTGGTGGTGGAAGGCCAGGTGCTCTCCAACACGGCCTAGAGCGACAGACATGATGAGTTTATTTGTTCATGCATTTTTAAACTCTAACTAAACTGTTTAGCTTTTGCGTGCATTATATACAAACAGTGCGCACCTTGTTGTAGTACCCGTAGGTGATTGCATTGGGTTGAACTCCAGCTTTCTTCATCTCAAACAAAACTCTGACAGCCAAGACTGGCTGACTGTACTGTCCACACAGCTGCAGCAGCACACGGTAACACACCTGGCACAAGAAATACCAGGACAATAATTAAAGGATGTGAGTTACAGCTAATTTTAACAAATTCTACACTATTAATACTGTATATGAACTTGTGTGGTTGATTTAAACTCCCCCTCACCTCATCTGGAGCCTGCAGCTTCTTGTCCTGCATCTTCCTCAGCACATCGTAAGCCGTACGCAGGGCCCGCACCTTTGAGTGGCAGGTGCCTACAAACCCTGGCAGGCAGATGAACCACAGGCCATAGCAGTGACGCAGCAGACATTTGGACCACATCTGAGGCATAGATGAATAGGTTTTGGCCATCCTTTGAGCGGATTTGATCTCCTGAGATGAAAAAGAAAGATCACATGTAGAGATGATTCATTGTCCTTTAGCAACTAGATTTGCATTTCCCATTCACATTTAGAACTTCATTCATCATTATGTAGAATGAGTGAAACAGCAAAATAAGCTTAAAATCTCAAATTGCAAACATAAAAAGAAACAAATGGGCTCAAATTGGGATTGAATCTCACAATGAAATGAACACATACTCATGTCTATAAGTATAATATATGGACTCACATTAGAAAATGCTATTAAAACCATTAAACAAGGGTGATAATGAGTTTTATTTATATTTTTTATTTCTAGAACTACAAAACATTGTTTACCTCCAAGACTGGGTAAAAGGTAATTACATTTATAAGTCTATTCTCAAGAAAATGTCACAGCTCAATCGGCTGACCTGCTTAGAGCGTCTGAAGATGGCCGTGGGGCTGGCTGGGCTGCTGTGGCGTGAGGCCATGCCTGCTGATGGGGGATTTGGTCCCTCCAGCGGCTCCAGAAGCTCAGCATTCAGCACAGGGAACCCGGAGTAGCTACGGAAAGATATATACTGGCTTAGATAACCTGACATGAACTGAAATAGACACTGATCCTGCAAAAAGTAGTTTGGCTTTGACCTCCAGAAGATTGAGTTCTGAAATTAGAATCCGAGAGCAGAGTGCAAAGCTCAATCATAAAGACCTTAAGCAGTGACAAACTTTAACAACAGAGGCAATTTACACTTTAGTCATTCCTTCTGGAGCTTTATCGTGTTGGTGAGAAGTGCTCTTGTGTGTGTCTGAGTTTGACAGACTACAAGGAAGAAACAGTCTGTCTTGTATCTACTGCCTAGAGATTGATCTGCACTGCGGTACCTGTAGCACAGAGGATGCTCTTCTCCATGAGGTAGCGGAGGCAGTTCAGGAGGATTGACGTAGACCGTGTGCTCACTGCGGTGGGATTCATCCAGTTCGATCAGTCTGGTTTCTTCTGGCCGCTCACTGTCCATCTGGTTTTAAAGAGAAATGCACATTTATCCTCTCTGTTCTCCATCTTTTTTTTTTTTATCTAGGTTCTGCTATAAACACAAATTCATAAGTGCTAAGGCTGCCTGGAGGCTCCTGGGCATCTGATACTGTATGATCCCTCTGATCAGATCAGATGTGAGGGTCAGTGAGGACAAACAGATGTCAGACAGATGTCAGAAATTAGTCTTTCTGAAGACAGTCCATCAGAAAAATGGTGCATGTCCCCACTCTATTTGCTTAAAGGGCGCTGCCAGAGGCTTGATCCCATAACTCCTCTAAGGCTAAATGAATCCAAGCTGCAGTGACCCGGACAAACTTGATGGCATGTTGCTCTGGGGACATGAAACCATTTAGCTGGGCTGCTTTGGCAAAATGCTTCAAACTAAGCTGCCACATTTCCCTCAGCTCCAAACTGACTGACTGATCGGCTGTATTGAGAAAAGCGTACGGCACAAAGCTTCACCGCCTTACTGCCTGTCTGAGAACAACAGCAGCAGCTCTCTTTTTGTTGCACTGAAAGCCCACATCTTTCTTGGGAGAAAATCACCACTCAATAGCTGTCTGGGACATCATTAAAAGCCTGCCATGCTGTTGCAAAGTCACTCGGCTTATCTGAATTGATTATTAGCTTATCTGAGACGCGGGCTTCACGAAAATGTTAATGTTATGGCAGTCGATGAATAGCTCCCCAGTGCCACTGTGTTACGAGGCCTTTTCCACTCAGTCGAGTGGATGATTCAGTCAGCTGACTTTCACTGACCTATCTACCCTCGCTTCAATTTTGCTTAGTGTTTCTCGGATAGTTGTCCTTCCTCTCACACCCAAGAAGCCTTTCCCAATCACGCACTTGTTGTCAACTTCAGCAGCAGAATGAATCAATGCTTCCACTTCTCAATATTAACCGCAATGACCACTCATACAGGAGTTCTAACTGTTCGTGCAGGATGTAAATGTGGCTTCCTGATTGCACAAGTTTGCAAGCATAGAGTTTTTTTGGAGGGGAGGAGGACGTTTTGTCTTTTTTTTGTGCGTGTTACAAAACATGTATAGGCAGGTTGAGATAATAAAGCTGTAAAATCCCTAAATGATTAAAGCTTGAACTGACAATGAGCGGGAATTGTCTACATCCAATGGGATTTCAGCATCAAAACTCATATATTTTTAACAAATGACTCCATCTTTGTCCCCTTTTTTCATTCTTCTATATTGTGTTTTTTTTTAGTCAGGGTAAGGCAGCAAATGGCAAGCACAAATAATTAATTTCACTCTCAGCTTCACCTCAGCATCTCAAACAGTTCTGCATAACCTCCCTGTGCAGTTCATTTAAATGGCACCTGGTTCAATAATGCAGATAGCTGAGACACACTGACAACTAATGCACATCCTCACATTCAAGACCTTTCCTACACTTTAAGCTCCTGTTGTCCCTCACTTCCATTTGTTAGGTACACACACACACACACACACACACACACAAACAAAATACTCTGAGCTGAGCCATGCTTTTAGTACAATGGAAAAGGCTTTGATTTTATTCATATCTAATGTTACTTCTGCTAAAAAAAGAAAAAAAATGAACTACAACACAAGTGCTGGCAGCTTACCTTGCCTCCAGTGGTGAATAGCTACCAGGCAGGAGAGATGATGGCAAACAGAGCAGCAGAAAAGGCAAAAGGCAGAAAATCAGAGAGGAGTATAGGAAGCAACAATAGAAAGACCGAACAAAAACACTTCTAAAAGGACTTAAAGAACAGATGACATTACAGCAGAGCTTAGTGCTGGTGTTAATAAAAGGCTTGAGATGTTGGGGTGTTAATTCCTCTATGTTTATTTCCATTAGTCCTTGTTATTTGCTTATTAGCTTCTTCAAATTAAACCAAGACCTTAATAAGACATCTTAATTGAAGGGACAGCATGTGAGACAGCATATAATCTTTCCTCTAAACGACTTGTTTTTTTTGCTCTTCTGCAAATGGTTGGAGGATAGACTAAATATCGTGGCAGCGTTTGTTCCTACGCAACAAATTGATGCACTTCTTCTGATGGATTGTCTCTCAGGCACAAAAAAATCTATAATAATGATTTGCTACAAACCTCACCTTATCAACACACTCATCGAAGAAAGCCAGACCGGCATCTTTATCACTGACAAAGGAGCACTCTTCTATGAAGCGACTGAACATTTGAGTCTTGGTCATGAGGGAGTAAAACCTCTGATGGGAGCGATCTCTGCTTTTCAGGAAGCCTATGAAACAAAGCATATTATGTAATGACAAACATGACATGTGGATATTAATATCAGATTATGAAACTCAACATTCATTTATCAAGCAATTTCTGGTGTTGCATGCAGACTTCAACAACATTTACAGGAAATGAATACTGGTATGATAAGTTGTTCTCCATTGCTCCGCTTGCATAAGAGCACACAGATGTGCGGAGACATTGTGCTATTAATCACGTCGCTTTCTTCAACTTCTCATCCACATTCACATCCCGATTTCCACTAAAGCTTAAGCTAAATCATCAGAGTCATCAGAGCAGTGATTTAGGCCAAACGGCGATACAAAAGCACTAGGACCCCTGATTACAGCATTAAATCACATAGGCAAAGCAACAATAGCTTGTCAACACGTTTTTGTAATTTTCACTCAACATATCACTGCAAACTAAAGTGTACCTTGGAGGTCAAAGAGAGAGCTGGCGTCAGTGGTCTTCTCAGATGGTGCTTGGGTGATGGGCAGCAGGTAGGAGCGGTAGCCTCGTAGAATGGCCGCCATGAAGCGCAGAAAGGCCTCCTGGATCTCCAGCTCCAGAGTGTGGAGGCTCTTACCACCGTTGAGCTCGCTGTCAATCACTGTGTGCTCCATCTGCACATCTTCACGGTTCAGCTGACCACCTGAGAGACAGTAGATCCCTGTATTAGTACTTTTAAGGAGACAAAGAATTGCCTATTAAAAACAACACAACTGGTGCATGTAAATATTCATTAGGGAACAAGAGAGGAACAGAGCAGGTAGAGGAATTTAAAATGGTTAGTTTTTAATCTTTTTAACCAGGACATTTATCTAACTGTAAATTAGCTAACCAAAAGAGATTTATCAATTTTAGCTTCTCAAATGCAGAAACCACAATGAAAATAATTAATGCTGGAATGATTTTTTGTGCTAACCAAAGTACAAGCTGTAGATAACTTGCACAGAGCTAAGATATTCTGTAACTGTTAAACTACTGTTAAAGTTCTAGTTTAAGTAGTACGAATAAATTAAAGCTAGGAGATAACAATGAGCGACAAATTAATGCAGAAACATTTCTAATGGAGGGAGTGTAGAAATGCATGAGCTTTGTGCTGCAGTACGCTTAAAACACGTTTTTAAACCAGCTGCAGTATTTCCAACACTGTGGACCGCACCCAGGCAGGAAGTGCATACTGTTTCATACTACGGGCACAGCTTGTAATGTGTCCACTGTTGCTATAGAGCATCTTTGTTTGAGTGACTGTATCACCAGTCAGCTAACATGCTGGCAAGAAATAGCATGTAACATGAAATAACATTACATTCAAGATTTACCATGTTCAGTTTTTATTTTAGCGCATTAACATGCTAACACTTGGTATATGGTGATAAACACAAAATACATCTGAGAATGGAGGAAATGTTATTTTGCAGGTATTTGGTCTCAAATCACAGAACTAAACAAATCTCTGGACTATGGATCAAAACTTAGGTCCAAATAACAATGCCACAGAGCCAGACCACTAGCATGACTAAAGAATACACCCTGAAACACTGCTAAAAACAGCTAGCAAGCAATCAATTCCTGGGCATGTTCTGTATTTTTTAGTACCACTGACCAAAAATGCATCACCTAACATTACACTGTTATATTTTAAAAGATGGAGTATGATGGCAGACAATATCAAAGGTTAATGTTATTCTGTCACAATCAAAAAGTGTCCTTTTAGGCTGGGATTTATTCCGCCTTGATGCTTGATAGTCACAAAGAAGAAATCCATAGTTCAAAAGGCAGATGTTTCTGTTTTCACTGCAAACATACCACAACAGACCGTAATACACTCAGCCACATGACATGCTGGAATTTAACTAAAGCAGCAAAAGCAATTCTGTTAATCACAGGAAATGACTAATTTATGTAAGTGTGGATAAGCAGGTTGAGTAGGTGTGGGTTTACCATAAAGACTAAATTGCTCTTTGTTGACCATATCTCCTGGGATGCACCAACACTGAACACTGGTTTTATATAACAGAGCAAAGCATCTAATAAGTGTTCCTGTAAAACTGGCTGTGCTGGCTGACTCAACAGACTCAAGAAGACCTAAATTATTAATGGAGCCACACATAAAATGATACAGCATCAAACTGGACCTACCATCAGTGAGCTGCTGATAGAGCTTATTCAGGGTATTCAGAAGATGTTTGCAGGCTCTCCTGGGCAAGATTTTCCATGTTAAAGCCTTCTTGTCATCTTTTCTGAAAGCACACCATATGGTTTTCATTACATGGGAGGACAGTCAAGGAACATTGCAAAGTGATATGAGGAGGAAGAGGGATTAACTGACTTCAGCACTGACAATTTAATCTCAAACAAAATAGTTTTTGAATTAATGTGGAAGACCAGTAGTACCCAAAAGTGCTTTTGTGTAATAGTATTTTACATTCCAGCTCCTATCATTACATAAGAGGCTCTCACTGACAGATACTGACGACCTCGGGAGGAACTTTTAATCGTCAGACCTAAAAACCCTGGAGCACAAGACGATTATTTTTTTACTAGGTGTCTTAAAGTTAAATGTGGCCATCTATCACAGAGTGGTTGCGGTCACTTACTGGGAGATGGTGTTGGTGTCCAGATCCACACAGCTGATGTCAGCTGGGGGCACATAAAGGTCAAAGTAACGGGAGTCCACACCTACGATGAAAGGGCAAGGTGCACTGAGCACATCAGCCAGTGCCAGTGGGCACAGGGGGATGTAGGGACACGGCCAGTGAAAGGGGAAGATCATCTGCATGGCAAGAGACGATTGAAGAGATATATGTGAGCTAGTGAGCTAGTCAGCATCTATTTTATTTCCTGCTGTTATTTTTAGAGCTTCAATGCACTTTTCTTTGCGGAACATTTGTCAGAGGTAATTGCTGAGCATCCATAATACCTCAGGGTCTACTTTGATGTGATTATGGGCAGCTCTGCATCTTACCTCATCTCACCAGAACACCCTATTTTGTGTTATTAACAAGATAATTGAGAAGGAAGAAAAGAGGACAAAAGACTTACAGACACAAGGGCCTCTGTAACACTGGTGAGTACAGCTGGACGCAGTGAATGAACCAGGATCTTGTGCTCTGTGACAGCCAGCACCAGCAGAGTGGCTGCATTCTTTGGACCTAGATTCAATAGTAATGTGGAGAGGCTTCCACCACTACAGCACAAAAACACACACAAATAAAGAATTAATTGGCTCTAGATAAAGACAGCAGCACACCGAGTATTATAAGTTGTATAATTTAGCATTTAACTGATGTTTTCAAACCTGAGAGGCAGTGGAGAGGACACAGGTTGGCTCAGCATCAGGCTGTCATGCGGAGAAAGCTGCAGAAGACACGCAACAGCATTAGAGCACCGGTGGGTGGAGGATTTGGCTTAGCGCATTTAAAGTCATGTCAAACCATAAGTGAGGCATGCGAAACTGAAGTCATCACTTAACTCGTCAAATTTCACATTTTAAGCTCACCTGCACTAGGATGCGTGGTCTCTGAGTGGAGGGGAATGGCACAGTTTGCATGAAGTGAGAGATGTGCCTGTGAGTAAAAATAAAATCACTTTATAAAGTAGTAAAGGCAAGACTAAGAATAGAGATGAATCTTTGAACCAGAGAGACTTCAACAAAAGGAATGAATCCATAAAACATGTCTAACTTTTCAATAGGCAGTGCATGTGGCCCAGAGATGGAGTATCGGTAGAGGAAAGTGAGAAAGCTCCTGAAGGATTGAAAGAAGGGCCAGTGGGAAAGCAGGCAGATGCTCTTGTTGCTGTAAACACTCCTGGTCTCATCAGATCCGAGATCAGAGCTTGGCAGGCCGAGCTGTGAGCGCTGACGCTCAGACAGGTTCTCCTCTGAGTAAGGCTCGTAGAACTGGATGGCTGCTCCGTACACCTGCAAGCAAACAAGATCACAATATGAGAGGCTGATGACGAGCATAAAGAACACCCCATACATGCACAAGTTTGCACACACAGAACGACTGATGGAAACTTTACAAAGACACAAACACACAGAGACACAGTAGTCAAAGTCCTTTGAAAGTAGTGATTCAGGTACGAGGTTGTGGCGGCTCCATCAGAGAATTTTCATCATAATTAATCAACTCAATCATGCAGAGTCCTTTGAAGTTGTTCCTCCCAAATAAATACACAAATCATCTCAGGCATGACGTGCCAAGAGACTTGTATGCAGACAAGAGGTTGCTGGGAAGGAGTCAGCACTGAGGCATTCAGCATTTAAAACTTATGCATCAGCCCAAGTGGTGCATGAGCTATCCATTATTCAAAAGATGAGCAGAAGAAAAAAAACTTTTATGCTGCATTGCTCTCAAAGAGAAACAGCCTTTTAGTATTCCAAATGTAGCCTTTAGACCATTTTTGATTCCAGTCAGACTTTAGGAGTTGATTAAGATTGTCTGGTATTGATATACTACTGCAAAAACTACTGCAGTTCATCAACAAACTAATCCATAAGGGTTTCTAATGCACAGGGAGACACAGAGGCTGACTGAAATGAAGCAATCAAAGGGGAATTTGTGTCTTAAAGGCCAGAAAACTGTTGCCAACTTTGTAGGTATTGTTTAATAAATGATGACGTAAACCAAACTTAGTGGGACACTGAGGGAAATGGAGGTTTCCTTGGCAAAGTCAATTAGCATGTTTGTGGGTTTCTGTGTGTTTTAAATGAGACAAACATGCACAGAGAGATAACAGAAACAAAAATTAGCTCAAAAAATTATGAAAAAGGAAAAAGGTTATTGTTAATTGCTCATGTAGATAGGTGGTTTTACCTTTTCTCCAGAGGCCCCCGTCAGTACAAATGTGGAAAAAACAGGCAGAGAGTGTTTGGTGTGTGATGGCCAGCACTCGATGGTTGCCCCCATGGGCAGGCAGAACATAGGCACTGACTCAGGCAGTGGAAAGGACTCGTAGTCTTCCTCAGGGTACCTACACAGCAGACCTGACCAAACACAGACACAGTCATCATTACATACAGGTTCATTAAAGGCATGAAAGAAACTGTCACTTACATTATCAGGCATTTTAGCGCTACTTTACCTGCTTTGTATGCAATTGTGTTTGCTTTAGCCAGAGACTTTTTGTAACAAAGGTACACTGAGGACCCCCACTACAATATGATGAAAAAGACAAAAATATTCATAGATCAGTCAAAACCTACAACATTTGCATGGAAATGTTTGTGCTTGAAGATCAAACTGTGTTCACGGAGCTCCATCCCACCATGCTGCTGTTGAGGTTCTTGTCCACCTTGCAGAAGGTGTGAGGGGGCGTCTCCCCCTTGCCGGGAATGATGATGCAGACATCAGTGACAGCCAGTGAGGTGTGGGGCTGGCTCTTTGGGGCACGACGGTAGGTGATGTAGATGCGTTGAGATGACGAGCTGCTGATGTTGGCGGGGCGACCTGAGGGCGTGGTCTGGACGATGTGACATCCTGGTTTCAGCTTCTCTTTCCACTCGTACAGAATTCTGAGATACAAGGCAGAGTGAGACTTTAATATGATCCTGTTGAATCAAAACAGCCTTAAAAAACTGTGCTGAAGAGCTTTGTTAATATATTCATTGAGTGGATGTCAAAGTGAAAGATGTGTTTGAGAGCAGATTATAGTGACCCAAGGCGGAGGAGTGATTAGAGCTGCTGGGTGAGTAAAGGGTCAGCGACTGAGGATTACTGCTTACCCAAGATCTGTCAGTGGAGGCTTATCTCTGCCTCTCTTGAAGCACAAGAAGATCTGCGGGCCCCTGAGGCTGGCTCCATTGAGTTCTGCAGAGAGGCCTGAGGGGGTGCTTTCCACACAGGTGAAACCAGGGGGTACCTCCTCACCCAGTGAGCGGATCACGACAGCGACGTCTGTGATGGGGGCTTTGGGTTTCACAGACTTGGGACCGGCATCATCAAAGTGGAGCTCCTCCTCCAGAGGCTTGGACGAGTCAGTGAGGCCGGCAACCACAAAGTAGTCGGCTACTCGAGGCCCTTTATCCTCCATCATTTCCCATTCCCACACTGAGGGCTGAAAAGTAGAGGAGGGGGGAGAGAGGGGGAGAGCTTCCATTATGCATTTTAATCATACTGCTTTACGCAGTCCAGCTTAAAAATAAGAATAAAGTGGCCCTCTGCCATCAGGAAACGCCCTAGCTTTGTAGAAATAGCTGGCTAAAACAGCATCACCTTCAATATCTCTCTCTGTAAATACCTTGTATTTATTGTCTTGCCATTCTAATTGTTGCTTCATTTGAAAACATGGATTAGCTAAAGCTAATAAACATTAGCTACATTGCAAATGCATATGAAACTAAAGAAATAACAGACTATAATGGGACCATCTGGAAGCATTTAGCATGCATTCTTGTCTGCAAAAACACCATATCTCACCAAGAAATATGGGCGAGCTTAAGACCAATGACCTTGCTGTATGCCATGACCGATTATGTAAAATAAAACACATGCCTTTGCAGGAAAAAAAAAAAGAAAAAGAAAAGTGTGGAAAGGAAAAGTACCAGAACAATAACTGAACATTGGGACATGAAGAGAGGGGGTGCACTCTAGTGCAGCAAAAAGCTTTTTCAGAGCTTTTAGCAAGGTAATATTCATACATTCTGTGCTTAACAATGTTGAGTAAAAGAAAGGAATAGAGGCAGCGCCTGTGAGTCAGCTTGTTATTGCTTTATCACAAAGCATGGAGCCCTGGAAGCCCTCTCAGCGCTGGGCCAGTTTATTGTGCTCCAGCTGAAGAGCCTGCTTTATCTCTCTCGGCAGTTCCTCCACACTCACTAGCAAACTGATAAACAGCTGCCTATTATTTTCCCCACCGGGATATAAAGGAGTTGGAATAAAGTTATGCTCCTCCTCTGCGTTGGATGTGTCACTGCTAGAAACCATGGCACACGAGGGGCTGTGACCATATCTCACCCACTTAGGACTTTGGCTTTAAAGCTAATGGGTCTGTGTGCTGCTACCCCATGTGGCTGAGTGATGGGACAGAAAGCTAAGCACTGCTTACAGGCTTAGGGCGTGAAACTGACCGCTAACATGAGAACATGGAAAAGGGAAGATAATCTATTGCAAACTGCAGTATTACCAGAGTGATGCTGAGGGAGGGGGATGATTCAGCCATCTGTTTTAGTCATTTTTCAAGTTAAAATGACAAACATTTGCTGGATTCAACTTGTTCAATGTAAGCATTTGGTGCTTTTTGTGTAATAGTCAGTGGGTTTTTTTGACTGTTTGTTGGACAAATTAGGCAATTTGACAACATCCCTTTGGGGTTCTGACATTTTATAGACCAAATTATTCATCAATTAATTATTAAAATAATTTTCAGATTAATCAATGAAAACAAATTTCAGTCAGAGAATATCTGAGCCTATTAGAAATTATAAATCCATCCCAACAACTCACCAATAAAATTCGGTCAAATACATTCACTGTTTCATAACAATCTGTGCCCTGTACAACAGTGAGAGTGAGTTTCTTAAGTCATGACTCATCATCACAAGGTTTCTCATTGTCTTGCAGAGTTTTAGTCCACATCTGTAAATGCTGTTTATGTACAATGTTCCCTCATTATCCAGTGGCTGTTTTTATACCAGTTGTTTTTGCTCTACAGTGCTGGGTCTTGTGGGTATACCCAATGACTCAGCATTCAGAAACAACAAAAAAGTTTTCATCCTTTTTATCTCCTTCGACACTGGTTTGATTAAAATGCAAAATATAAACACATACAGTGCAACACATCAGAGCATGAAACATAGTTGTTTGTCTTAGTTCACTGTTCACTGATTTACAATAGATGCATGTTTAAAGTTGCTGATTAATTGGGCTTTTTTCCATGTTGGAAGTGGCACCAAAGCATTTTAATATAGCAGATCAATAGAAATGACTTAAAATTTTCTAGCTCCTTTTCCTCTATAAGACACGTAAGACATCTTCTCTGTATTAGATGGATCGAATTAATAGATTATCGTAGAGCCTTCAACTCATCTCAGACTGCTGCACCACTTTTCCCATTATTCACAGTTTATACCAGTCAAGTATCATTTTGAATTTGTTTCTCAGAGGTTTAACAAACCCATCAGCACTGTATAAATCTAAATACTTATGATAGAGGTACAGTCAGACACAATAATCAT
>JAPZDY010000023.1:15308888-15322804 GCA_029783645.1 Ctenochaetus hawaiiensis
ATGGCCTATTGTCTTGCCCTCTACTGCCCTTGTGTGGTGATTTCCAAGACATACAGTCTTGTTTAAACTTACCAATGACCATGTCTGAATACCGGAAGCTGGCAGATAGCATTGATGCACTCTGTCCTTTTTTGTGAATTAATAATCGGAACATGTTGGACGTTGGATGATTATTTGAAAGAGATGTAAAAGTTTGGACAATCACGGATTACGTAAATTGAAAAGCTGTAAGACAGTTTAAGTTACTTTCACTTGTATTACAGACTGTAATTTACAGTCATTAGCTTTGTCCTATCTAAGCTCTGATAAAAAGAGAAAAATGACTAAGAGATATTACCAGGAGATTCTGAAGGACAACCATGATACGAAATACTGATTTCATCATCTGCAGCAACAGATAGTGAATCATACACAGAGAGAAAACCTCTGACTGGAGATCAGGATTTCTGTGAAAAAGAAAAAAACATCATCTGCCTCCCTTTAGGGCTTTCTCATCACACAGAGTTAGATGTGTAGGTGTAATAAGACAAGGTGCTTAGATTCAGTCTGAACCATCATGGGTTCCTCCAATATGGTTTGATAGTAAGACAAAGATACAATTTTGTACTTAAAAGACTTCAAATTTAGAGAATATAGAAAACTTGGTTTGTCTAAATAAGACTGTAGTATCAAATTATCTTCCTCCAACTCAAAATTTATTTTCACAGAGTGAGGATTTTGACCCATCGCTCACATTAGGTCAGTGAGTAATCTCTGAATGTCCAGTTCAAACAGAAGGAATGATTACATCGAGAAAGACTGTTTCAATGTACACATGGGCAGCGGACTAGAAAAAACATGAATTTATCCTCAGATTCTTGCAAATGAAAGACATAAGGGCAGCAAATATGAGTTTACATTTAGAGTGTTAAATGCATAATTCAACTACAGTTTATAAGGTTATTATAATACTATTTAGTTTCACAGCCACTCAAAACAAACATGAATCCCCATCGCTGTCATTTTTGATTTCAGTGTGTAGCTCAGTATGAGATTGTGAGCAATAGATCAAAGATAAAACAGTCAGCTTCTGAAGTTGTAGACTCTATTCAATAATGAGGGAAGAAGTTAAAATGAAGCCTGGGATTAAGGCTTGTCAATAATCACAATACTTCAGCTGTCAAAAGAGGGAAATGAAGCATCTATGGCTACATCCAGCACATTTCTGAGATATATATGAAAAGTAAACTACCAAGTGCAAAAAGAAAAAGCACTGAAGCTTAAAAAGGTATTTGAAAATCATTTTGGGAAAAATAGCAAAGAAGTGTTTTATTTATTAGTTTGTTGAGCCTCCGTCATTAAGATTAGATACCAAAAAGAAAAGAGATATATATTTATCCCAAGGGAAACTGTTGTGCTGCAGTTGCAATACAAGGTAGGAGGCAGTGTAAATATATAGAATGTCATTTTTTAATATAAAATGGGAGAAAATCCAAATGACACTCCAAAGCAAAGCTGTTTTAATTATCTCTCACAAGCTTGCAGAAAAGTCAGGTTCCACCGAGATTTGAACTCGGATCGCTGGATTCAGAGTCCAGAGTGCTAACCATTACACCATGGAACCACCTCTCTGCAAAAGTGAAAACTTACCAATTTAATAGCCTCTATTGATAATATTATTTATGTGGTATCAACCAGTGGAAAACATAGCGAGATCAGATCAAATCAATGAGAAATAAAATGTAAAATACTCATCTACTCGTCATGGTTTCTTTTTTTTTACCTCTTCTCACGCACGCCTAGCCTGCCTACCCCCTAGTGGCCGATGGGAGCAATGGCACTTTTATATAAAAATATTAGAGGCACGTCTGGTAATGAAAACGCAGTACTCGAGAAAAGGAAATGAAGCTCGTTCACTGGAACCGCGTTTGGAAAATGCCCATAACCAGAGCTCCGGAGAAATTAAGGATTAATGTACGTCATTTTAATGAGGAATTTCCCTAATGTGGGAAGTGAAGCCCTTAACCGCACAACCTGTACAGACATACTAGAAAAAAAGGCTTAACTTTTGGTTTAAGTCATGATGTGACTTGGTATCAGTTAAAAAATGGGTAAAATATTGATTTAAATTTATGCATGAACCAATAATAAATAAGCAGTCCAATGATAAATAACCCAACTGATGGCCTATGTGATGAAATATTCCTGCTTTTAGTTCAAAACGAAAATTTAACAAGGATGTTTCTGTTTGCAGTAGCTAGAATCAAAATTGTCTATCCTCCAGTTTTCAAAAAAATATGACTACAGCTCTATGAATTAATCTGCAGTAACTTTACCTTACAGACATTTCTGGAGACCTCACCTGGAAACAGCTATCAAGAGTGTTCTCCTTCATACACTGACCTTTCCAATTTCAAGGATTTAGGCAAATCTGTTGTCCACATAATAACTGTTACAGACTTACATCTTTAAAGGGCTTATCTGTGTGGAGTAATGTGTGTCAAGTTACATTTTGAACAGAATTTGGTAGCATTATAGACACAGAGGAGGGGAAAATGACAAGCCTGACTAGGATGAATACTGATAATGCATTAAGGATGACTAAGTAAAGATCCAGCTCTGGTCCAATAGACCCTCACAGTTCCTGTTGCAAGACGTGACCGCAATGAAGATCTGCAGCTGAGCTCTGTTTTAGACTTATCCACAGCAGAGTGCAGTCAGGTGGTTCATGTTTAAATAAATTCAAAACACACTGAACATTGATTAAATTCCTGAAGACAGAGATCAAGCAGAACAACACAAACTTTAATAGAGGTAGACATGTGCCTGTCTTCTTAAAAATGGTTTATGTTCACTTCAATTTTTCCTCAGCCAGCACAAACCCACTCTTGCTCTTTACAGCTGATGTCAGACTGAAGTGAAAGTGACAGGTTATCTTGCAACAGTGTGGTCAGCATCCAGGTGCAGCCTCTCGAGAATAAACCAAAGGTGCAACTCTGTCGGAGCATTTAGAGGTATTGCCTCTTCTCAGTGGCAGTCTCTGTGAAAACAGCTTTGGCTGAAAGATATAGCTGACAGACTATAACTGCAGCAGAAAGGATTATGCCTGAGGCCTGCATTTGTTAGGGAAAGTCCCTACAGTCCTTCTTTACCTCTGCAATATTTTACAACATTTTTAAAATCAGCATAGAGTTGGTCTGACTTTGATCAAATACATTGTGCAGGTTGTTTTATTCAATGTGTGTTTAAGTTTGTTTGGTCTCTTTTTATTAAAATGCAGAACCCGAACAAACAAACTGCACTCTTAATTTTAATGTTTGTCATTGTGCTGTAAGTTGATATGAATGCAACTGTTACCGCATTAATTATATTTATAGGCAAGGACTTTGTACTTTTCAGCTTAAAAGTATTCACACTTATTAAGTATTAAATCACTGCACATAACTTTCCTCAGTCTGTGCACCTTTTTTAAACACATACTAATTTGGGAATTCAATACTTATTGACTCACACTTTTTAAAGTTACTGTGCACTTTCCCCCTGATAATATGACAAGGAGAGATGGGAGTTTATTTATATTTGGCTTGCAGATTCACACTATTGTTTGTTCTAGCTTGCATAAATGTGGGTTTCACTGTCCTTGGGTGGGTTGGTGTTATTTGTTTTTTAAGTTGTTTTTGCTTCTTTTCTTCTTTACTGTAGTTGCATTTTGTATTTATTATACTTTCCTTTGCATGTAACTTTTTGCAATTCAATTTAATTTTGTTTTCACAAATGTCTTAAATGAATATAAGTGCATCCTCAGTTGTGTGAAAATATGCAAGCAGACAAAATTACTATTTTTGAGGCAGTTGGATTAAATTTGATTAAATTAGAAATGATGGTGCACTGATCAGATCAAGTCATGGATGAGTCACTGAGAGTCTAGTAATCCTTGGAGCACTGCATGTAAATGCAGGTTTTACAATTACATATTCAATGGTGGCTATACTTCAAATTAAAACCTAATCCACATTGGTCCAGAATGGCTGAACCATGAATCAAGAAATCAAAAAAAAAAGTTCTTTTGGCTGCACCAGCTGCACTGGAGCTGTTAGCTGTTACCTGCATTTGAATAGAACTTGAATATAAATTCATTTGAACTTTTCATTTTTCAGTTTCTGTCTTGCTCTCAATCAGTCATCTATAATGATTTTAATTAAATCTCTGGTTTGCATTTCTCTGCCCCCTCATAAATTGTTTCTCTGTTGAGAGGACATTCAACAAGCTGCAAAATCAAACCTCTGGAGGGTGCTCACCTCGCTGCAGCGTGGCCTCGTCTTTTCATGCCTCTCTCTCTTTTAGGCTCCATCTCAAGCACTTGGCTGTGTTCGCTTCATTAACTTCCTGACACTCTGACTGCGCTTCCTGTCAGTGGTGCATCACTCAGGCCTTGTTGGCTGTCAGCAAGGAAGCACGTCCATCATCTGTGGAGCTCAAGAAACCTGATTTTCACTGCTGAGGTACAACCAGAACTCAGGCCTGGTTTCTGCATTTTCACTGGTGCAACTTCTCCGATTTCCCATAATATGACATTTATCCAATTTAAGTAAAGGCAACTCTCTCAATAATTAGCAATTATTCTGGTATGTGTCCTTATCGATGAGACATACAATCATTCAGGCTTAAAATTACACTACAAGCGCCATTTTTTGGTGCTTTTTGCTAATAAGAAAGAGTAAAGAGAAACTTAACACAGTCTCTTTGCGAAAACTCTTTGCTTTCCTCCAGTTGATTCAACTTCTCACCTTGCTGCAGTGACGTACAGGGACACCCCATGCCCATGTCACATTGCTGTTGGGTGTTTACAGGGGGTTACATGCAACTTCACCACTAGATGTTGCGAATAGAAATAGCCATTCATACACGACTACGACTCTAAATGGCCTCTGTTTGTAATTTGATGTACTTTGTGTGATTGAAATGATGCAATAACATGTAAGCAGCTTCTTAAAGTTGCAATGGGAGCAAGAACAAAGATGAGCATCAAGAACATCACTGACCTTAATGCCATAAAATGCAGACTAAATCACAAGTTGTGCAGAACTGTGGAGCCTGCGATGGGTAAATTTTGTGGTGGTCACCTCTTTTAAAAAGAAGTCTATTTCTGTGTGTGGGTAGTGGTTACGCATAGATGCTAGACAAGATTTTGACACTTTGTAAGCAGGCAGAAGCCAGAGATTGTAAGCATCCAGTGACAGACTTGTCAGAGTGTAACGAATCTTTCGTTCACACAGTAAACACTCATTGTCATGAGATTTCAATATTCAGAGCTGCTGATGAAGAGGGACATGTGCCGTCTTTGAAATTCATCCTCTATCTACCTGGGGTATAAACCTGACTGAAACAGATTAATGATGGCAATATAGGCTTTTAATTTGAAACTTAAGTACCAAAACAACAAGCAGCATTGATATGACAGCAACTGGAGAAAAACCCTCCTCAGAGGAAAAACAGTCACATAAAATATGATCCACTGTCACCACACTGGTCAAAGATGGCATAATGTCCAGCACTAATGAAACGCTGTCTGGGCATCGATTGTCAACATGTTATTGCTTCTACAGAGGGTGAAATGGAATTCACTTAGTGAATGAATAAAATCAGTTCAGTATATAAATAAGTTAATTAGCTTGATAGAAACAAAACATATTTTTTTAGAATTGGACTTTACACATATAGTTTCCTTTGTAAATACTGCACAGGGTATTTGTGGGTCTTGGATTGGTCAGATGAAATCTTGTTTTCAGTTTACAATCTGACAGAGAGAAGGAAAGAACATTTTAAATAACTTCAAAAACTGTTCACAAAATGACACTGATCATCTCACAAGAAGATAAATTGTGTGTTATCTACATCAGTGGGTATCCATTATCTGATCATGCTCATATTTTTTTTTTAAGTTCTAGTGTCACATTGATAGAAATTCACCATCACAAATATAAATCATTAAATAAAACAATTAGCTTTATAAATACAAAACATAAAAGGCCAAAGCAATCCCTTATTAACACCCAATATTTTAAAAATGTAAACTAAGACATTTGCAAGAAAAATGCTCATTTCATCAGTGTGGGGAAAAAATCCAAACTTGAGATCTACCTACTTTATGTGTGTATCTCTTAATAATGCAACAATGCATGAAAAGGGATGGGAATTGAGAACCAGCTCCAGCTGTAAACCAAATTGATCCACCCCAATCATATGCCTCCTAGCTTATCTTTTCATTTTATTGATGCAGGTGTGGTTTTCTGTGGGTTGCATTGAAAAACAGCTATAGGTCATGTCTATAAACTGCTGGAAACTGGCAACAAGAAAGAATCATGACACAGAGGAAAAAACAGTCCAAAGAGTGACTAAATTTTAAGAGAAAGATGACAACAGTAAATTTTAGTAAGTTGTAATTTTGTAAAATGATCATCCCAAATAAGATGGAAACAGCAGCAACAAGCTGAAACATTTTTAAACATGGGCTTAAATTTCAGGAATGACATGTATTTGACAGTCTACACACAAGTTTCACTGCTTCCCACCTGCTCCAAGCAGCACATCTATTACCCAAGGTAAAAATTCTGTTATAATAACATTAGCACCACACAGGCAGGCTTAGCAGAGTTTTTTTTTTTTTACTAAAAAAAGCCTAAATTAAAACAAATAACTGTACAAATATTTTCTCATCTGATCCAAAAGAAAACTGAACAGGAAACTAAAAGGAAAATGATAAAGAATTGGACTGATAAACAGAATCGATAACGGCACTGATGTCAATAATATCTCATCAGTTCCCATCCCAGTGCATGAACAGTGGTGACCTGAATGCATCTCCAGATATAAATGGCCTCATTTACGCTGCAACTTGATTGCAAAGTAATCACCTTAGTATGAACTGTGTAATCATTACTGATAACTATGAATAAAAGACCATTATAGTAGTTTATTACCTATCCATGCTTTAGTAGACTTGGTTCACTCTCAGCTGTGGTTTCCATGTTTAGCATTAAGAGTAGAGTTCTCTTAGTACATGACTCTTCTTAACCTCAGAGTAAATGATGATAATCACTTCATGTCAGCTGTGCACACCCTGCTGCACACCATGACAACCCATTAACTCTGATATCTGTATGTCATAAATCCTGCTGTGAAATGGTCAAGGTTGCTTTACATTTTCTTCCTGTGGAAAAAAAAAAATATTATTCTGTTTAGAGGACATTAAAAACTCTAGGATGCCCTTGAATAGTAAACCTATGTCACAGGCTAAAAATGAGCATGAGGACAGCTCTCTCTCCCTGTAAATAATCTGTCCATCCAGTCCCCGTATGCTGCCCTTAGTGGTGTTTGGAACCATCAGTTCCACTTCAGAAGGTCCATAAAGAGGCCGGGCAGGACTTTGAGTGATCAGTTCTGTAAGAAATAAAATGGGTGAATGGTCGCTGGTGTGTGCGACACTCTTTCCTCCCCTCCTTTCCATCAGGGCCTCAGAAAGAGTGTCAGTGAGGGAGCCAAAGAGAGCAGGGTCCAGAAGAGCTGTGGCTGTCCCTCCATCTCAACATTTCAGTATCTAATTGAACACACATGGAGACAGAGGGAGGGAGGGCGGTCGGTTGAGAGCTGGCTGAACGTTTCCTGGATGCTGGCACGCTGTCAGAGCCAGGCGGAGGATGTGCCCTCTAGAGCAGGGAGCTGGGGCTTTCTGGGGGTGGCGGGGGTGTGTGCGTGGGGCTGTGACGCATGGGAAGTATGTCATAGTGGTTGGGGATGTGGGTGCTGCGGGGAAGGTCATAGGGGCTCTGGGAGAAGCCGGTGGCCATTCCATTGGGTCCCTGCAGGACGCTCACTGTCGGCTCTGTGGTAAGTTTAGGAAAGAAGGAAGGAAAAAAGTAGGAGAGGTTTGTGAGAAGCCCTGAGGCTGAAGAGTATGCTGCTATCAGGCAGGAGGAAAAAAAAAAGTAGAAAGGACAGGTGCATGCAATAAAGAAGCAACCTACATTTCCTCTCATCAAGGCTTACAAAGTCTGCACAGGCTCACAGAGGGAGACATGGCTGGAGAGACCATAAGCTGCGGGACCCTGCTGAGCTTCACACACCAGAGCAACAACGCACTCACCAACATCATAGACATTCCTGCTCGCACTGCCCAGGAGGGTAGCAGTGCCTCCAAAGGGCACTTCACGGTGGGAGGGTGACTTCATCTCCACATAGCTGCTCTCTGTGTGCTTGCAAGCCAACCCCGGAGGGTCTCTAATGGTGGCATATGGATTCTCACTATTCAGGGAGCAGGAGCTGTTGCTGCACATGGAGCTCTTGATGTAATCTGAAGGAGCCGTGAGACAAAGACATACTGAGCATCAACAAATATGATAAGTTGCCTCTGACTTATAGGTGTGTTATTAATGCTAGACTCTGATATACAACTAACATTAAATAGACATCAGAGTGTGTCAGGAAGAATGGCAATGAAAATCATTGCCATTCTGAAGAAGTTGTGCTTCCTTTGTCTCTGATAGGTGACTAATGGTGGAATATAGTAATCAGAGTACAAAGGGGAGAGAGTGGAAGGCTCATCTCATCCATAACAGTCTCATCAGTCTGATAAGAGGCCTCATTAGAGACCGCAGCAAAGCTGCTTCACACTACTCTTCACACCCCTGGGTCCCTCACACTCACCACCGGCTGCAAAAATGTGGGAGACAAAATGACGAATCGGGCACTGAGCCACAGAGAGCAATTACTGTTGGAACAAAACCTTAGCCCACCATGATCTTGTCCAAAGTGTAAAGAGTTTTCACATAAATCAGAGAGAATATAAGGATATGGGATTTTAGGTCAGGGAAATGGCAGCCTCAGAGGGGAACAGAAACCAAATGGGGAAACTGATCTGTGGGCTGTTGAGCATGAAAGGGTTTTGTAATATTGGTGCTGCTGAGTCTGAATAGGATTTCATGTTCAGTATGTCTTCACTCACACACGCACACACACACACACATATACAGCAGACACATACTGTTTCTGCAATTAATTATTTACCTTTTCTGGAGCCCCTCTGTGTCTCCCCCTGTTGAACATCTGTAATAAATGTCAAAACATGAAAGTCACACATCCCATGTGAACCTTCCAGTGTGTGAAGGTTGACAGAAAAACATCTCATTAAGATACAATGTCTTTTTTTTTTTAATAAGAGCATGAGGAATGTAAACAGGAGGAGTGACTGAATGTTCCACCCACTTGCTAACACAATCCCCCAAGGCTTAGAAGCTAACATAATCAACTGTGATCATAATGGCATATTTGTGAAACAACAACACATCATAAAGAGATGACAAGCCTGTTTAAGGTTACATCATTCTCTTATGTTTGTACATTATCGTGAGTTTTTAAGACATTTTTTAAGAGGAACTTGTCATTATGATTGATCTGCTGAGTTCTTTATCATAAAATGAAAACATCCAGACTGAGATTTCTGATTTCTGTGCTTCGATCTTTGTTAGGCATGACAAAAAATGTATTAGAAATTAAGACTGTTGCATTGTTTGCAGTAATGAGCCTGTAATAGGTATACAATAATATATTGATTTATATTAACAATCTTTGTTAGTTTACACACCACAGATCTAATTAATATCAACAGAAAGATTTAAGGACATTTTAAGTGTTAATTATGTGAAGTATATGTCCACATCAACACTTCTACTTAAAGACAATTTATATTATTACACACTGATAAACACTAATTTTGGAACAAAAATATGTTATAAACCTTCAATTGAATGTCTTGATAATGGTTATAAATACTAACATATTTAAAAAACAGAAGTTTTAGTCATGACTTATACTTAATTTTCTATGAATCACAGCCCAAGAGTGTAGACTTTGACCCAGTGTAAGTCCTCATAGAGCAACGTGCCACTGGGGGAAGTGAGAGACAGCTAATGAGCTCACAGTGACCCCTTTTCACCTCCCCACCCCTGCTTTCTCCTTCTCTCCTGCATATCTGATCAAAATCAGAGCAAAGGTCATGTTTAACAAGAAACCCCTGGTTCATCTTCATTCACAGCAGAGTAGCCATGTCCAAGCTGGAGCCTATATGAGCTTTGTACCAACCACATAAGAGTCTTTGCTCTTGAAGTGACAATTCCACAAAGTCAAAAATATGTATGGTGTGTAATGGTGAGAGAGAGGAAAACTGACCTATGTCATTGAGGTTGCAGTAGGCTCTCCATTCTGAGCCATTTCTGCTTTTCAGGGTGCCTGACTGTGAAAGCAAGAGCACAGTTAGGTGTCTCTGTAGTGTGAAATCAAATTGGATGTAAACACACATGGAGAGTGGTCGTACTTTGAGGGTCAGAGTGCCATCCAGGTTGCTGGAGATGGTGGAGACAACATTACACTGGGCCACAGTGTGGTAGCTGGCGTTGGAGAAGCACTGGCCGCCGCTGCCGCTGCTGCTCTGGCTCTGATTAACCTCAGCAGCACTGGTCCTCATTGCCACGGTGCTGCCACATTCTGAGGGTGTAAACAACAAGTAGAGAGGTTTGAAAACTGAATAAGTATTTGACTGTTAATATTTTTGTCTACCATCTTCAAATCGATAATATTCATGAAGATTTAAACATATTTACCAGACAGAGAGTAGTCAGTGTTGTTGATGTGCATCGCCTGTGAGTAGGAGACACTGGGCTGGATTTCTTGTCCTTTGTCCCTCTGCCTCTGTCTGTACCACACAAACAGACTGAGCATGGCCATGATGATGAGTAGGAGGAAGATGATGCCCATGACAGCCCCCGCAGACTGGCGCTCCGATCCTCGAGCTGGACTAATCTTGGTATACGGGTTCAGCTCTTCCATCATCAAAGCTGCTAAAGAAAAAGCACACAAAGTGAATTGTTTAACCACTGTGTACACATCTGTGTTTGAGTGATGGTACGGTGGAGAGCCTCGATCATCCCGATCACCTCTCACCTTGATCACAGCGGATGCCTTTATATCCAGGACTGCAGTAGCATGTTCCAGTCACATAGTCACAGGTAGCGTTGTTCAGGCACTCACAAAGCTGCTGGCAGCCGTATCCAAATGTACCAGCAGGACACTCTGCATGAGAGAGAGGTGCATTACTACATCCATCAAAATTAAAGCACTTAGAGAGTGGGAGCCAAAGTGTTTATACAACATACACACACATACACAATCACACTCATCCCCAGTAATTTCGCTCAGAGCTAAAATGTGCTGGCCCTACTCAACTCTGCTCGCAGCTCGTCCCAATGAAGCCCGTTCGGCAAGCGCACTGGCCATTGATGTGGTCACAGTCTGCGCCATTTTGGCAACGGCAGACCTCAGAGCAGTCCCTGCCGTAAAACCCTGAAGGACAACCTGTGTCGGAGATGTATAAAATGTTGTGGCAGGAGGGGTGCAGAAAACAAAGAGAGAGTAGGACAACGTAAAGAGTCAAGGTCATATCACAGGGGAAACAAGAAAATCAATACCATTCAATGTCTCTGCAGCATACTCGATAAGGGACAATGTGGATGAATGAAAATGAAACATTTCCTGCTTCAGCAGAAAACTCGGTCAAGGTGTTAGAGGTGGAACTTAGAGGTGGAAGTCAAGAACAAGACAACTGGGAATAGTGAGAATCTATGTGTGAAAAAGGGAAAAAAGTTAAAACATCTTTCATTTCCATGCAAAAAAACAGGGGCATGACACTTGAAGAAAGACTAAATTAAACCCTTGGGGTGATTGGAATTCAAATTAGCAGACTGATGTTGATGATCTGCGCTATCGTTGGGTGAATCACTAAAATTTATAATTAGTAAATGAATGAAGTGACCATTAGTGCTGTTTTGATGTTGCTCTGTCTAAAAAAAAAAACAAATTGGAAAATAAAAATCTAACATCATCCAGTCCCCCAGTTGTCTCTTGAAATGTTTCTTACATGTCATCTGCTGCAGTTTGTTGGGCTGCCAGTAGATGACACTGTGTGTCTACTAACTAACTGGATGGGAGAGACTCACGCTGTGTGCAGTAGAGTCCGGTCCAGCCGGGGCTGCACCTGCACTCCCCATCGTAGGCACTGCACTGGGCTCCGTTGTGACAGTTACACGAGTTGAGACAATCAGGGCCCCAGTGCCCAGAGGGACAGGCTGCAGACGCCAGAGACACAGTAAGCTCATAGTCACACACCCTCCCACACATGCTGTATGTCCTATGCATGCATACATGAAGCACACAACACACAAGTTTGAGGAAATGCTTAAATATTCTCAACACATATTAATACCCTATAGTATCTTTACGCAGATCTTTGCAGAAAATCCTGTGTGATCTTTGTCATTCACAAGCCCATAATTGGTAATATATGAGCAGATGTGCATGGTTAAATAATCCAAAGTAAAGCACTGGTAATGCAACATCTATCTGATCATAAGTTATTTTTATTTTAAGTAGTTAATGCAATAAAAAAAAAATCTCACATCAATTTCCCTAGCCATGATGGCTCAAAGCTCTGCTAATGATCTTTGGCCTACAGTGCTGTAAATCAAAGAGCATAATGTATTACGACAATCATTTAAGAAAGCTGTCTGTTCTACATAAGCTGGGGCTGAGGGTAGTTCTTGTTATGCGTAGGGTCATGAAAATGATGGATGCATATGATATTAAATGTGAGAGTGGACACAGACAATGAGAGGGTAAAATTAGAGAAAAGATATTAAACACAGGATGAAGGAGATAAGCCATACCCTGAGAGCAATCCTCTCCTATCCAACCAGGGAAGCACTGGCAAGAGCCGTCGATGGGGTTGCAGGTGCCGTTATTAGTACAGAGGCAGATCTCAGCACAGGCCCTTCCATACCTGCCACTTGGACAGACTGCAAAACACCAAAAAACACCCCCAAAAAAACTCATTTTACAAAACAACCCTGATCTGCATATAATCACAAAGGCGAGTACAATCCATTAACATTATGTCACCAAACTTGGGCACATTATTGCGAGCACATTTATACAAACAAACTCATTGTGTGAAAAGGTTGCAGAAACGTATTCCTCTAATGGATGATATTGTTCTATTTGAGTGGACATGAAGTGAAGTGATCTGTTTAAACAAAAGGAGGAGTCAATCACTGCCTCCAGTGGCATAACTGCCCCATTTCCACACACAAGAGTGGAATGAGTGATGTGCCACAGAATTAAAATAGACCGTGTACACAGACCACTGTATACATTTTTTATGAAATTAATATTTCAATGCTCTCCGGCACTCTTCAATAAAAGATGTCATTTCCAATGAAACCTCCATTGTGTTTTCTTGTTGGGCTGTGAGACAAATTGAACCAAGGTGTATCTAACCATCAGGATCAGGGGGCCGCAGCACCAGCAGATACATCAAAGGTCTAATATAAAGAGAATAGCCCAGCATTAGAAATATCAGATAAGGTGGCTGACTGTGAAAGAGATGGATCTGACTCATTTTCATGTGGGGTGATTTTAATGATTACATTTCAACTGGCTTTCCCCTCTTCTTGAGAGCTCTTTCAGGCTCTTTCATGAAGGTTGTCATTAGGCCATGAGGTTGTCTACCCCATACTGCTGCCTTTGGGGATTCAAGCCTCAACACACCAGGAGAGTTTCATTAGATCGAGACTTTGTGTTCTGGTCAAAGGACAAGTGAGGACGCCAAAGGGGCTCAATAAGAGGAGAATGTGTATGCTGTTGGCCAACTTTATCCCTCGCTGCCTGACGCCTGCTCAACAATAATTACAGTAATTGCAGTACAACAAATTAGGAAGAGCCCTGTGTTTTTCCTTTTTCCTCTTTCTTTAGCTAACTTATTAAACTTTTATTTGTAAGACATTGCTCAAAGCCATGAAAGAGAATTCAAAAATTCTCCCCAGTGTCCTAAT
>JAPZDY010000023.1:15329635-15356691 GCA_029783645.1 Ctenochaetus hawaiiensis
TGCTATACAAATAAAAATATAGCACGCTAACATGTTACATCAAGGCATGCTGGCATTAACTTTCCAACAACTAGTGTGGCTGTAGACCTTTAATCTCGTTATAAGCATTGTTAGAATTATTTTGGGGGGAATGTTATGGCTGTATTAGAAAGCTGAAGGAAGAAAGATGAAAGGAAACAGAGAACAAGGGGTGTTAAGGCTGGTGCCTTCAGCACCACAGGTCTTAAATTTTTGCTTTTTTCAAATACACAGAATACTTTCACCTCTTCAGGGCCTCTTAAAATCTTTCAGATTGGACAATATATAAGGAAAAAAGCTAGTCTTTGGTTTAACTGCTTAAATGTACACAATATAGTCATGATGAGATGGGGAGTTTTAAGTAAATGTCATAAGCCAAAAAGATTGAAATGCAAGTGGATTCAGACTAATTACAGTTGATATTTGTGCAATTTATGCAAGAATCTGACTTCTCAAGTCATTAAAACCAGTCAGTGTAGCAAAGCATCTATAATTTTCAGAAATTGTCTAAAACTTCACCATGAGTCAGTTATATCGTACCTTCTCTACAGACGCAGGAGCCATCCACTGGAGAACAGGATGCATGATTATGGCAGGAACAGGTGGACATGCAGTTCGGTCCATATAGACCAGGAGCACATACTGTAGTGCAGTCCTCACCCTGAGGTAGAAATAATGCAGTGTCATGAGGCAAAGACCCGGCATGGGCAATAAATGCTGACTCTGGCAGACCTAAAATAGGAATAATATAGTCTGAACAGACACAGACAGAAAGGCTGGGGTGGTTCACTGCACTTCTCTATAGCTTACCGAGCATTTTATTTAGACCAGTCATACTGTATCTGTATAGAGAATAAGGAGCAAAGCAACTGTATAATTGAATGGATTTAGGATAGTACTTTAGGTTCAAGAGGAAGGACCACACTTGAGCCCCTCAATTTATTGCCTCAGCTTTCAATTATGCTCTCTCTCTCAAGATATATACACACACTCTTCTCCTGTTGGTTTAAAACCAAGCTACCACCAAACCTGTCCTACTGTCCAACCAGCTTTAGTTTATTAATACAGTCATATATTTAGTTTATTAATAAACTAAATGGCCTGTTGGAAGATGCACAGATGAATCTATAAATTGAAAGGTGTTGTATGTAGAGTAATTAATTTCCAGAGTACATTGATGCAGTGCTCTAAATGTTATCCAGACCAGAGTTCAATTTTCCTTTGTGTTGCTCCATCCTAAAGGACACGACTTGATGTCTTTGAAGATCATGTCCTTGTCTTTTCATTAGCAGCTCTTACTTATTGGTTGAGATGACTGTGCAAAAGTGTTTTGGATCTAGAGAGAACTTCATAAACCTCCCGGTGAAGTTCTTAGCCAAAGCAGTTGGCGACAGCACGTGTATTGAAGGAAATACACACAATGTCGCCTCCTTCCTCAGGCCAACAGTGGGAGATTGCAGTACAACAAAATACAACAGGGTAACAAATACAAACAGGGAACATTAGGGGGTTAAAGCAAAACCCAAACAAATAACCCATGCTGAACTGGATGGATGGGGAAATGTCAGGATTCCAGAAAAATCTGCCAGATTGTAAGAGTACTCTTAATTAATTCTCTAGTATTAATGAGCACACCAATGAGAGATCTGCAGCAGTGCTGGCACAGCCTTTAAGTCTCTTACCATTGCATTAGAGTGAACTATCTGATAAAGGACATGGAGTACTCCTACCTTGTCCTCTGCAGCCTGCCATCATTAGAATTTCTCTGCTTTAAAAGCTGAGCACAGCCCACCTCCGCTAGTCTCGTCCCTCCCTAAGCTGGAGATCACAGGCAGTCTGTGGCTTCCCACACCCTCCCCCTCCAAACCCTGACTTGAGTGACAGGTGACACAATGATTTAGAGTTCCAATTAGTGGCCCAGAGGAGTCCTGAGTGGCTCTTGCTTCGCTCACCAGAGCACTGGGGGACTGCTGGCTGCTCACTGCTCTCATTATCATTTTGAACTCAGTTTAAACAGGAGACAGTAGGAGATGTGCCCATGGACGCCAGGGGCAGTACACACATCTTAAAACATCTCTCCTCCCTGTACACCACATAAAAGCGCCTGTCTGTGAATGAAATTTTTATCAATCGGTTGCAATAACCTTTGTTCTACTGGAAATGACAGCTTCAAGACTGCTAACAATAGCAGTTCAGTTACAGTTGTTAAGTGCGGAGAGAAGTTCGACCAGCTGGGGGGGGTTGGAGGGGTAGGGAGGGGGGCAGCGAGGAGGTTCAGCCTGTCTTCAGAGCGCAGGCAATTTACTGGTGACTGGACTCATGGATAAAACGTCATGCAGCCACAAATGACCACATGGATTTTGCTGCATCCATGGCTGCGCCGGACTCCACTTGGTTTCACCCTCATGGCGCGGAGACCAATGGTTGGTCTGCTCTCAAGAGGGGAAAGGGAGCTCTCTCATTACTTGACTGATTCATATTCCTTCTGAGCTGCGAAGGATAGAAGTCTGTATGTGGAGAATCATTATTAATACACGGGCTGTCAGTCCATCGCAAGAGAGCGGCAGGACCTTACATAACCACACAGCCAGTGGAGGCAGCAACCAGACCTGATCCGCTGAGAGGCAGCCAGGTCGTCCTTGGCCAAGGTACTAAATTCATACCTATTAGTATCTAAATGTAATTGGAGAGCATTTTCTTTCCAGAAAGCATCTCCCTGACACAACATTGATCAGCCTGGAACCCATTGAGACTAGATGCAAATGGCACCACTAATTACCAATCAGTCTCACTCCTTAACAGTTCATCTAACTGCTGGATGAGTGACTGCAGTTTAAAATTCATGCTGCAAGACAGAAAATGAACCTCTGAACCTTTTTGATGAGGCTAGAAAGCCCTGAGAGATGGGAAAATGATTTGTTTTCATCACAGACAAAGGCAGACTGGAACCTATTCTAATGTATTTATGCTTTAAACACGACAATATCAACAAAATCTGTGGAATTTGTTGACAGAGGGGAGAAATGTTACTGTCAGTACATGCTGAAGATTGTGAGGGACAATGCCTGAATAGGTAACATGTAATCACTTTGTCCCAGTCAAAAAGAGCATGTCCAATTACTAGAGCTAAATCAAGCGTGCAGGAGCTCAGTCTGCTCCAACACTTTGCTTGGTTTGCCCCCCGATGGGACTCCAGAACAAAGATGCAGCAGGGAGGCTTAGTCCTATCAGCTGTCCCCGGGGAAGTGACTTCACCAGCAATCATAGTCTTAACTCCATCATCAGTCACATTTTAAAAGCTCAACTTTGTGGTGATGATGATCTGCCATGCATGTGACAAAAAAATGTTGTCAGTTCCAGATAAGGGCCACGGTCACAGCTCTACCTCTCTAACAAACGGTCCGTGCTTTTTTTGCACAACAGCAGCTTTGTTAAGAGTATCAAAAACCTACCACGAGTACAACCTCATTCACACTCAACACACACAAAAACACACCAATCCTCCATATGAGGTGTGTCTGTTCCCATCTGACTGCCTCCTTTTCTATCCAGCTCCTGCCCTCTAGGTCTGTTTAATGGATCTGGCAGCCCTTCCCAGCAGCCGCCAAAGAGAACAGGTGGAGCAAATTAAGACACAGTCTGCGGCCCCGCTCGGTGGCTCAATTCACCACAGTGGCCCGCTGTAAGACACAGGCAATTTCCACTGAAATGTAATGTTGGCAGAAATGTACCCTCTCTGTCTCTGTTCCTCTGTAACTTCAGATTGCAAGACAAGAAATACAATGGGAAAACTGATTGAAGTTACCCAACTAATTTGACAGTTGTAAAAGGGGACAATATGGCTGCACAAAAACTACTCGAATGGAAAAGTATATAGGCCAAGGATTCAATTTTCTCCCAATTGGTCTCAGAATATAGATCTAAGGTTTCTCTCTATTTGTCTCTCTAATGCCACAAGTTAGGGCATATCAACCATATTTGCAAAATACACACGACTGATTGTTAATGTCTGCAAAGGCCTGGACGAGAGAATGAATCATTTAGCAAGGAATGTCTTCTGGTGCAATAGAGCACATCAATAATAAGGCAATAATAAAATGCCTCACCTTGCTTCTGCCTGCCTGTGTACAAAAAGCCTCTAAAGTAATACTGGGACCACTTCCAGAACATTACGACCACAATGACGCAAACATTTTACTGTGGCCACAAATAACATGAAATACAAATCAAGGCAACAGCCTCCTCGAGCGAAGCTCACACACTAGAACGATGGACTAGTTCAGAGCATACGGTTTGAGTTATTCAGATCTCCTTTTATCAGCCTTCAATAAAACTACAGATTATCACAAGTGTTACATAAATTACAAGAAGCAAGGTTACAATGACAATTAATCTATGACAGTTTAATATAAAATTTATGTAACCAGAAGCATAATTACAAGTTGATATATGGTAATTACAGCAGAGATTAATTATGGACAAAGTTGTAACATGTTTGCAATACAAAAGTAAAACATTTAATGCTTTTTAATGTGTTTTAAACATTTTTTAATAAATTTCCCTCTTTTTTCTTTGTTTTTTTCCCCTTTCCTTTCTCTTATTCCTCTAGTTGGCTCTGCTTGTTAGCATATAAATTTTGCCAGCATTTTGGCATTTTTTGCTCCCTCTGAAAGGAGGTTTAGATCTAAGATCTCGTAAAGGTCAAACAAATATCCAACAAAAACATAATAACACACCTAAAATATTAATAAAACATTACAGTGATAGCAGCCACTGAATTATACTCAATTACAGAGCAGTGTGGACACTCACCATGAATCCAGGGGCACAAATACAGACACCTGTGACAGGATGGCAGTCGGCTCCATTGCTGCAACTGCAAGGTTGCATGCATCCCTCTCCATAGTATCCAGGAGGGCATGTCTCATTACAGTAAAGACCTGTCCATCCTGCAGAGCAGCTACATTCACCAGAGAGCGGATGGCAGCTACAACATAATGAGAAAGAAAGATGGGACAACAAGAAGAAGAAAAGGAGTGAGGCGAAGTTTGAGCTCAGAGAGTATCAACACTTCATTCCTTAGCAGGGTCAAAGTGTGCAGTCTGCGCCAACAGCAATTCATCCATCTATGTGTCTACGTGCTTGTTTCAGATAGATGAGGTGTCCCTTTTCTCCTTCGTTCTGTAATGACTTCTATGGTCGGTGCCCAACTCCAGCCGGAATCAGAGCATTAACACTGCATTAACTATGAATGCTGCTGAGAAATTATGAATGAAGCAAAGGTCGCGATTAAAAGCTAAGTGGATGACATGGCTAAGAGGTGTCCAGACTTCAGAATGAGTGCTGGCTTAGAGCTGAGATGAAGCAGTATTGGGCCTTTATTCCTATAGATTCAGAGGGGGTTTCGCTTTAGCATTTGGTCAGAGTGAAGCTGTGTGTGACATTACGCTGATGTCTCACTTACCTCACGGTGTTGGTGGTATTACAGGGGCAGTACTTGTCACAGATGAGGCCATAGAGCCCTGGGGGACAGAATCTCTCTTGGCAATTAGGGCCTTTGAACCCGGTTTCACACAGACAGGCTCCATTGATGTGGTGACACTTGGCCCCATTCTGACACTCACACTTCTGGTTACAGTGCGGACCAAAGCTGCCCACAGGACAGTCATCCTGACACCTGGAGGGCAGATGACACTGTCTTTCAAATTGGTGGTCATACATTAAGACAAATTAGAGTCAAGAATGGCAACATGAAATTCAAATATTAAAAAAGTCAAAGCTGCTGCGGTCACGAGAAATGCTAAAAACATCAAATTATTTGATCAATCACTGGGTCAGTCAACAGAAAAAGAAGCATCAGCACTTTTGATAATGGACTGATTGCTTGTATCATCACCAAGCAAAAACATAAAGTTCTCCTACATGTCCTTCTCAAATGTGAAGTTCAGCCCTCAATTTTTATCCTTTTTATATCCTTATTACTATACTGACTATTGCTCATCAGCTTAAACAGTGTGGAAATTTAGATTTTTTTTCAGCTATTTTGGGCATTTTATACACAAAACACAACATTAATAAATAAAAAAGATTCAGCGTTGAGAAAAATTGCTGGTTGCTGGTCTAAAAAGCTGTACACATTTTCTATTATTCAAGTAAATGATGAAGAACCAATGATAATTACAAATTGCATTAGCTATGGTGTTATGGCCTCTTTAATTTTACCACCAGTGCTTGTGACAACTACAAAGTCTAGTCTACTACTTGCCTGTTATTACATCTTAAACTGAAAGTACTGACATCCATCTTGCATATATTGTTATTGCCGAAATTTTCAGGTAGTGTTTTAATAGCTATTCAAACTTTAAAGGAAAAGTAGTAAGGATGAACAATAACGAGTGTAACTGTGAGAATTTAACACACTTTAATGAAAAAAAATGATATGTATAATGGAGGAGCTGTAGAAGTTTTTCAAAAAAGTGGCTTTTTAATATCAGAAAAATCTTCAGTTGTGAAAGCAATATAGTCAAAGTTATAATATTAATAGTCTTTTATATTTTTCAAGTTACATAATGACTATTTGGCTTGAAAATATTGTTATAAATCCAAGTACAACATGGTCAGCTTTAAGGAGCAGATGACAAGGATGCTCTAAAAGCTGCTGCATGCTGTCAGCAGTCAGGACTTGGCAAAGTTGGGGCACAATCGTCATTAACCACAGAAAAAAGAAATGCTGAGGAGTTTCCATGTGAACTGAAGTACATCATAAAATGAATTTTTTTTTTACTTAGATATACTGACTTAACTATACAATTCTGGTAGAGAATCAATCTCAAGAGCCTAACAAAGCTTTTACAAATAGCTCAATTACATTATAAAATGGGCAAGTTATGTTTCATGTTTAAATTACAGCGACTTTAGTTTTATCAAGGGACAATGGTATTATTATACTAGACAGCAAAGGGTGGAGGCTAGCAAAAGCTCAGATTATTCCTGGCAGGTTAATTCACCTGCCACTGACAAAATGAATGAGGGCAATTCTGCAAAATAATAAAGTAAAGGAAAGGTCTTGTCGAGGAAGTGTTTCCATCCAGGAGACAATTGCTTTAGCTGAACTAATAAACCCAGGCTGCTCTGGGCTGCTCTGGCAGGCATGGGGAACTAAAAAGATCTGTGGATTTCAATGAGAAATTAAGCCCATTACTTATAATTAATGAGCAGAATCCAAACAGCATGTAGCCCATGGTGAGATCAATGGACAGGCTGGGAGTGGAGCAAAAAGAAGACTAAAGACATGAAACCCTGCTGGCCAGCATGAAGCACAAGATTAATTAAATATAAACACCCTAAATGCTTCCAATCCACCTTCAAATGGACTAATGGGCCTTTATAAATACTAACTTCTCTTGAGCGTGAGATTATTCTAACATTTCTTTTCTCTTTTCAAAGAACAGTCAGGTTTGTGCCTCATTTGGATGTCAACAAAGAGAATAGGTCCTTGATTGACTTTAGTGTGCAACTGTGCACATGAAACCATCTCTTAGCCTTAAATACTATCATTAAATCATGCCATTGTCTGACCTGTTTTCAAAAAGTAGGAGCACAAAGTTGGCACTTCAGCACTACACAAAAGGTTTTGTGAATAATAATGAAGTAATCTGTCTGTCAGAGGTGTCTGTTGTGTACCTGCGTCCACTGAAGCCGGCCGCACACTGGCACTGCCCTGTGACGTGGTCGCACAGTCCGCCATTACGACAAGAACAGTCCTTGCTGCAGTTAATGCCGTACTTGCCAAGAGGGCAAGGCTGAGCACAAACTGAACCCTATAAATAAAAAGCCAGTAAGAAACCATGTGAGATACTTTGCTCATGACTTAACCTCAACAGCACTTAAGTAAAAACACAAACTTATATACTCAAACTTGCCCTTTTCTATTGAAGTTAATACAATTTGGATCTACTTTTAATGTAAATCTGTCTGTTTCTGACATGTGCCATCTGACAATTTTTATTTAAAGCATAAAAGATAATTTTATATTTAAGAAACAACCTCAAAACAAAAGCATCATTTAAAATGACGCAGTTCTTCTCTCTACACCACTTCCAGTTGTACCGGTTGACCAGTGATTTAAGCTGTGTTGACAAGTAACTGATTTAGAGAAACTATGACAATAAGAAATTTGTGTTGCCCAGAGATTTTGTCTGTTTATATGATAATATCTGTCCCTTTATACTCTGCAGCCTTTTCGGTTAATCAAGGCACTCTGTTACAAACTGGTAGTTAGTAAGGTTTTAAATCAAAATGAGTTTTTTATATGCTTTTTTTAAAAAATGTGATGAAGTATCACAATTTTCCAGGTTTTTTATTAACAAGATTAACCAAAAGTTGACATTCAAATCTGGTCATGTCAGATTTAATTAGTTTCTTAGCTGAATACCCAGAACATATCTTATATTATAACATATAAATACTGCTGGAAAAAGATGATTTTATCCATGTCTTTCATCCTTCATTTAAAGTAATAATTAAATAAAAGCTGTCAGCGGAAAGCATACAGTCCTTTATTGTTTTCGCTTTATTCCCTTTTTTCAGTAGTTCTGCTGCCGAGACAGACATGGGGAGAGAAAAATGACACGCAACAAAAGTCCCGAGCTGGAATCAAACTGGCAGGGTTGCCTGACAACAACAGAAAAAAAAGCAACATCCCTTGAGTAAAGCTTGATATTGTTGACTGTAGGTGGTCATGTTCACTCCACATTATGTTGTGAAGAGAGTTTTCAGAAAAACGCAAAACCTACTGACTATTTTTTTTTTCCTACAGGGAGTCAAGAGAATCCCACATTCTCATTTATAATTGAACACAGCATATTGATCAAGGTACTCAACATGTCAGTCTCTGCTGTAAAGACTACATTGGAAATATAAACACTCTTTCCCAAAAAACCAACTGCATTCAACCGACTTTCTTCCTTACCACATTGCTTTTTCACACGTATGACCTACCGTCCACCCAGCAGGGCAGGAACAGTCTCCAGTAATGTGGTGGCATATTCCTCCATTCTGACAGGGGCAGCTCTGCTCACAATGAGGCCCGTGACTACCAGAGGGGCAGCGCTCTCCACAGCTGTCACCACACACAAGTCAAGAGTTTAATGTCTCAGAGACATAACTTGTGTTTGTCTGCTGTTTTTTTTTTACATCAACAAAAAAAAGACCTGGAAAAACAACAAATGTATCTTCATGGATACCAAAGAGAGAGTTGCAAAGGCAATAATATGAGGCTGGTACTCACAAAGCGCCTGAGTAACCTGGTGCGCAGATGCACTCTCCTGTCTCATGGTTGCAGGTGGCACCATTGAGACACTGGCAGGGTAATTGGCATGCCTTCCCATAGTAACCATGCTCGCAAGGCTCCTCACAACGCCATCCCTGGTACCCATCAGTGCAGACACAGGCACCTGTGATGGGATTACACTTCGCCCCATTTTGGCACTGACAACGATTACTGCAATGAGGTCCCCAGTAGTCAGTCTCACAGCCTGCAGGCACAGAGAGAAGTGGCATCAAACAGAGCAAAACAAAAGAGAATATGCACCCTAAAATTTTCCTGATTTTTTGGTGCTTTTATCCTTAAAAATACCTGAAATCATATGTCAAAGAAATGCAAGCAGGAAATAAAATTGTTCAAAAAAGGATTCTTGTAATAATACTTCATCATAAAAAGTGAATGTTTCTGTCAACTAATGACTTACCACTGTGAAAACTTTCCTACAGTGCTTTATAAACTTGACATTCTTGACATTCATCTTCTGCTTAGGCCTGTATTATCCATTTTCTATCAACTCAATAAAATATCACAGTTTCCGATGAATAAGTCGCACTATATTCTATTTGTTTAACTGTCAAAAAATGTGACAAAAAACATCAAAACCAACATCTGAAACACAACTTATCCTGCAAATCTGTGCAGCCAAAGCTTAATATTGCTTATATCCTTTTGAAATAGAGCTTCTCTGTCATCCAAAAACGATTAAAAACACATCAATGAGCCACACTGTTGGCAACGTGTTTCTTCACTGCCAAGAAAATAGGCATTATTGTTTATTTTAAATCAATTCCACAAGCAGTAAACCACCATGCTGTGGTAGCTAAAAACTCATTAGCTCAAAAACAAATACTCTAACATCTCTTATCTGCTAAAAGCTACAGCTATGCTTACATCTGTTTAAGCCAGTTGACAGTACTCTATGTTATTTACATCTTCATCAGCCCAGAGGTAAATTGGCTGAGAACAACAGACGAGGTACAGAAGACAGAGAGTAGGCTATTGAGAGATTGTACCAACAAACTGCTTGTTTGTTTGTTTGTTTGTTTTTCTACATTATTAAAAAAATAGTATATCATAAGCTTTATCTTAAATCATTCAATCGTGCTGTTGTTTATGATGCAGGAGTCCAAGCTTGCCCTTAGCAAAAAGCAGAGGGGACATTCTCCACATGTTGCTATCCATCACATAGGCAATACTGTCAAGCAATTGCTCAAACACATTCAGAGATGGACACACGAACACATGAAGAACATGCAAACTCCACACAGAAAGGACGTGAGCCAGAAATCAAATAAGACTGTGTGTGTGACCACTAACTGTGACCACCTATGAACACTGCAAAGCCAGCCACACTGCAGAACAAAATTCATATCTCTTGTCAATATGAGTTTTCCAAAACATTCATCAAACTGTAACCAAGTGGGTTAAAAAAAAAAAAAAAGCTTCTAGCTGAAAAAGTACACTGCATAGAGCTGATAAACATTACTGCTGCTTTACAGAAAGCTTGCTTTATCAAGTTAAATCTCTAAAAACATGTCTTCCTTAAATTCACTAATCTGTATGTTTTGGATGTGTACTGGAAAGGTTTACACAAAATATAATAGAGGTTATCACACAAATGTTGCTTCCTCTTCTTTTTGACTAAAGCTATTTGAACAAAACACTGGGATACTGCATGGGCATATTTTCCCTCATTAATACTGAGGGGGGGATTTAATACTTAATTATATAACATATTTACAATTAATTTGACAATTCTCAAAAATAAAATAAGTTATTACTTTGACTAAGTGAGAAAGTTGTCCTTTCTTACAAATTAAAGTATATGGCACTTTTAAGGATAACTGCCTTTGGACATTAGCCAAATGCTAGTCTTATCTTCCTGGTAGACTACAAATGCTAACAGCAAATCTAGTTTAGCTCATATGCTTAAATCTGCAATGTTTTAATTGTTTCTAAAGCTGGCGAAATCCAAGTTTAACCAGCAGGCAGAAAAAAAACTAATAAAACAAGATATCCAGTCTTCACCACAGTATTACAACAAGCTAATGTGTGTGTAATAACGTGTAATGCTAATAAGTAGCTAATGTGAGCACAAACAGTTGGCAAGCTTTTTAAGGCTAGTGTTGATTTTTAATAGTTTTACGCAAAGTTCAATGCTCACCATCCTTGTAGTCCTGTTTTAGCTTGTTTTAGTCTCCACAAACTATATCTGAATCTTGAGTAATGTCATGTGATTTCCTGTATTGTCAGGCTTGTCATTTTTTGGTGATTAGCAAACCACAGGGTTAGCGGAGCTTGTCTGCAGGACGAAAGCTGTCTGGAGAATGAGAGTGGGACTGCAATTGATTATTATTACATCATTTGTTAGGGGATGGTTTATTCTGTCTATTAATTGTTTTATAATTCTGTGTATAAAGTTTTAGAAAATAAAAAAATGCAAATTACAATTTCCTAGAAAATAAAAGCAAAGTGAAAAAGCTTTTTAGGATAAACGGCCCAAGCCACTGAAACAATCTGCCGAAAAACCTGAAAGTGGCTTAATGATAAAACCTTTAGATGAAAACTAAAATCCTGCTTCTTCTGCCTGACTTTGGTCAAATATGATTTATACATTGTAAATTACCTACTTTATCTCTCTATTTTATTTATGTTGTAAAAGTTAACTTTATTATTTGTTAATTTAGTATAATTATATTGTTATATCATTTTAAGTTTTTATTTTTCTCATTTGTTTTATTTGTTTAAAACTTATCAAGTTTCTAGTTAAACTTTTATCAAAGTTAGGTTGTTATTATCATTATTAGATTTGGAATCTATTTTATTGTACTTGATTGTAATCCTTTTATCCATTTCTTTACTTACACTGTCATATTTTGTCATCAAAGTCATCTGTGAAGCTCTTTTAACTGCACTAACCTCGGTGAAGGGTGCCATAAAAATAAGGCTTGAGTGACAGAAACATAAAAGAGTTTACTCATCAAAGAAGGCCAATATTCACATCTAAAAGGCTGGAGGCAGGGAATGATTTGCATTGGCTATTTGCTTAAAAAATGCTGATTAATTTTAAGGACGATCAATAAATCTACTCATCATTTTCATTTAGACTTAGCCATATGGTAAAATCCAGGCAAAAACATGTGCTAAAATAGGCCAAAGAGATCTGTAGAGTTGAGTGAGTGTGAAAGTGTGTGATTTATCACAAAACTGTCACATCATTGGTCACATTTAATGTTCATATAAAAATATTTATGCAGGTTTATTGTGTTTTAACTCACATTCCTGGTAGTTTTCTTGAAGTACAATGATTAAAAACCTTCATTACCAATAACTTGAAATGATCAAACAGGTGCAAAATGTGGGTCTGTCACCAAGAAATTGATACAGATATATACTGTACCAGACAGAGTGTATGTGATGTTTGCACACCACGCAGAGAAAGGCCTTAAAAAAAAAAAACGCACTGAAACGAATATGTAAAAAAGGGTAGCAAGCTGTTCACACCTCTCAGTGACTGCAGGAAAGCAAAAGAGGATGCAAAGATTAAGAACACGGGTGGTTTTTCAGATATTACATTTTGTTACTTCAATGTCTTTTAACACCTTTTTCAGGTGCAAATTCAGCAGTCAGCTGTCAAAATGGCCAGTGCAGGAAAAAAATATTGAGGTACTACAGGCAATGAAACTATTAAAGTGCTGAAGTGCTGATTGAAAGTCCTCACTTTTTAGACTTTTCTAAATGTACTTTTAACTGACTAATAATGATACACTTGAGTAGGCTAATAGTGCAGAATGAGTCAATTTGATGGAGTAACAACCTGAATGAGACAATGTTCATCCTATGTGCAAATACAGACCCCAGAGGTAAAAAATCCTCAACAACAAACAGCTGAATTAGTCTTGCCAGCTTTATTTCAATATTGGCACTCAAGAAATTGGTCAGGTTACATAACCTAGCTGCATTATCTGGGTTAATGTAATAGCTTAGTGACATTACTAAATGGCATGTACAGGGAATGATGTAAAGCCAGCAATTCCCACATTACTCAGGGGATGGGTTTGTTAAGAAAAACTCAATAAGGTCCATAAACTGCAAGCAAATAGCTAATCTTTAAGTATAAATTAACAACCAGCTTTTATGTGAAGTACAATCAGCTCTGAGCTGGTGTAGGAGGCAGTCTTCACTCTCACCAGGGAAATTCTTCTTTCCAAGATCTAGTGGTGATTTCGGTGATTGGAACAGCCTTATGTCCCTCCAGCTGCATGAACAGCAGTGGTTGTATTGCCTTTCATAAAAGCCCAGCTTGAGATCCAGGCCAGCGCAGGCGCCAGGATGGTGAATATTCCACTATTGATTCTCACATCATCACAGCCTGGGCTGTAAATATAAAGACACTAAGCCACCTCCCTGTATGCACGCTTTGCTGGAGCTGCGATCAGCCAGGGTGGGAGCTTAATGAACCCTGTTTCATAGTCGGCACTGAAGCCTGTTTTTCCTGGTACACAGCAGGAAGATGATCAGCCCTTCCCTGATACGGACAGGTCTGCCCTGAAGGGGGTCTTGAAACACTGGGCTAGTGCAGTATTAGTTCTGCGGTCGGACAGACTACAGGCCACATTACAGGGCTCACATTGATTTGATCTAATGTGCTACTGGCCTCCAGTCTGGCATGAATGAGTTCCCTGAAGGCTGAGCTGCTGCCACGCAAACGACCCCGGCACATTAAATCTAAGGTGTGTGCAGGCGGTCGGAGTAATGGATGAGCAGTTCAGCTGCAACTTGGTTTAGCACTCTATAAGCACTCATCAGAGCTCCCTCAGCTAAGCAGTGCTCCCTCAGCACAGTGCAAAAACAGACACCGCCTATATAACTGAAGGCATCATCACCACTGGCTTCAGTTTCAAACCTTGACCACTTTAACACAGAGTACATTTTATATTCCTACATGTATAACTCACAACATAATGTCAGTAAAAATTACCCAGAGCAGCAGAGAAAAACAGAAATAAACCAAAATCTATCCAGCGCTTAATTTGCAGACTTTTCTGGTGCTAAGGAGCTCAACAAATGTTACCATTTGAAGTTTTAAACCTTCTTTAGCTTGCAGTTAGAGGCCTCAGCACATTGAGAGCAAAGCCCATTATCTCGCTGTCTCTCTCCTACACAGAGGTTCTCAAACTTTACCCAGTAGTCTCTCACTTCCCAGCTCTGACAGCATTTAACTGTGATTAAGGAGTCAGAGTTCATGATGAGCTGCGGGCAAAAACAGAGAAAAACAGCAGAAGAAAGTAGCATGTAGCATGAAGGCTTCAGCTTCTAGGGAGTACAGCTAAATTGAGGTGATGAGGACCCCCTGTGGGTTGTGGTGTGTAGGCAGCGAATCTCACATAGGTCTGAAAGAGAAGCTGCAGTCCAGCCTATTAACTGCTATGGCCTGGGTCAGTGAGCCTAACCAGAGGACACATGCAATAGCCAGCCCAGACTTTCAGAGCTCATAATGCATAACAGTTGAAATGTGGATAACCTCACACACACAGGGAGAGGTCCAGTCCCAAGATGTTGGGTATAATCCCCCTGGCTGGAACAAAGCAGATCTCATTCAGGAGTACTGGAGGATAGTAAACTTCCGAAGGTGATGTCCAAAGAACCGGCTGAGAGAGCCATGGTGGTGGCACTGAGCTTTGAAGTGTGCTCAAGAGTCTGCATGATCAGGGGCCGGCTTCCGCTGGATTTAAACCAAACAGCTTTCAGCAGCTGACTGCATTCAGAAGTTCTCCTGAACTTGGCATCTTCACAAATTGTGTGTTCTCGACGAGGGGAAGTCTATGCCACAGAAAACTTCTCAAAGCTAAATTCCAAACGAGGGCCTGAGTCAAGCTCTTTAAACAGCAGAATACCAACCCTCCCCCTCCCAAATTCAAATGGCATCAGAGTTTTATACTTCATTTATTCAGCTGGACGCAGGGCAAGAACAAACTTCAATTTGAATCACGGCTGGACTGGTATAAATGCTGGACACTCAAGGTGTTTGGTGCAGACTGCTACTTACTTCTTTGCCAACTCCAACTAGGAAAGCCACATTATTGAAATTGGAAAAGCTGGCACACAGTCAAACTTGACTCCCCATTGCCCACTGAATCACTTACTGTCATATAACAATTATTAACACACACTGTTGACACTTGAGGAATAACTTAACTTATACAAGAAATTAAAGGCAAAATGTTCTGGCTCCTGAGAGCTTACTCTATAGCAGAGCTTGTGGCAAAGCAAAGCAGCGTGACTCATTGTCTTGAAGAGTCTCCTGCATTGCCTCATGAGAAGAGTGCACCTCTGAATTTCATATTGTCTGATTCACGCTTTTTACCACTAGCTTTGTTCTTTTTCCTATTTTCCCTTGACAGATCTGAATTTTCAAATTACATTTCAGGACCAGCATTAAGACTGAAAAAGTGCAGGATTTCAAAATGGCATTAAGAGACGGTTTTCTTTACAGATTTTTAATGCTAAAATGATCGTTTTTAAAAGAACAATGAGACGAATTTGCCTACAATTTAGCTGACACAAGAATATGTTATATTCTGCTCTTTAGTCAGTGTGAGCCATTTATGATAGGAGTTATTCAATAAAAGCCCGACTCAACATTCAGCTATTCATCACAGCTCCCTGACTCATGCAAACTAATAGAATGAAAAGCAGAGAGGACGTGTACCAGGGTCTAGAGGGAAAGTGATGATTGTTGTGTAAAGTGGTAAATTTGCATTGAGTGATAAATGTCTCTCAGCTTTGTTAAACCTGCGGCTGCAAAAGCTGCCAATACCCTACAAGACAGTCCCCTCCATGTTCTGCTGACACCTATTACACTGTTATTTATTAGTCCTCAGAAAACCCAGACACGACAAGTAAAGGTTTAGATACAACCCTGTGAGCTTGACAAATGAATTTCTAAATATACAGAAGAAACTGCCAATAGCCATGGGGGCAGTACTGCTGAATTGGAATAACAGCATGCTGCAGCCTCTGCTGTTGGGCGTGTCGTTTGTCCTGCCCTAATTCATCTTAGCCGAGCTCTTGTGTGTTCACAGTCCCCTGGGGAAGAGAGGAGCACAAGAGCAAGCCCACAGCACAGCACAACACAAAACAACACAACACAGCAGAGAGACTCTCTAAACACTTCACTATAATGCACCATATGCTCCCTCCTGATACCACCTTGCAGTCAGATAGGAAGTAACAAGATCTGACTTTTGCCTATTTAGGACTAGAAAAACTAATGAGTGAATAACTTAATTCTTTAGGGCTATGCATTACTGATTAAAACGGGTAGTCTGGTTGTTTATCCTGTAGAGGATCAGATCATTTGTTTAAGTTCTATTCAGGATGTAAACCTGGATCGATACGGGCCCCTGCAGGTGCCAGCCGGCTCCTCCACAGCGCTTCTCTGACAGGGTTAACGGGGCTTGTGGTTGACCAAGACGGACAGGGCCAGGTCAGCTCACGCTTTATTCTAAACAAGCACTTAAGAGTGACGCAACTTTAAACAGCGTCCCTTTCTTTCTAATAAAATACAGCGTGCTGAGAAGTAATGCAAGCAAGTCTGTGAGGGACGCTTTTGCCTCAGTGCAGTAAACCAGTCACTTGTTCAACAGGAACTGACGCGGCTCATGAAAGTTTCTGGATCAGCAAATTGTTACACAGCCCACTGCTCCTTCCAATTAATAATTTACCCTTCACCCTGTCCTGCAGAAAACAAACCCTTTGCTCTCTTGCCACAGGACAACAACAAAAAAGCAATCAGAGCAGCAGTGGATGTTTATCTACAGTACACACCCACGCACACTGAGTTGGGTATAAATAAAGTCACCATTGCACTACATCACAGACATGACACACAAGAGGAGATCAGTCATGGGCAACGATGAGGCTGCTCAAAAACAATGTCAACCCAATAAAACCAACACTTAATTTGCACACATTGATTTCCTATTTTCAATTATTAATTCTGATTAGGATGAAGTCGAATGTGCCATAGGGCAACTGCAGTCAATGTGAAGGGGTGCGGACACAGAGTGGAGACTGATTTACATTCAAATAATGCCAATAAGGGCACCCCCATCTGCATCTCGATAATGCTGAACAAACCTCAGGGCAATATATTACAAACGCTAGTTGTTGCATTGATGCAGCTGTACGTGTAAAATAATTCAAATTCAGCTGAAGAACAGTGAAAAAGCAATACTGTACAATGTATATCTAAAATATGCATTTGCTTGGAAAGAACTATTAAAATGTATATAATGCAATTAAAGTAAGTCTAAACCTGACCCACAGCAGTATTAAAGTGCTAAACCAATAATTACATACTGATAATATCACACACTAGCCTTTCTGAATGCTGACAGTTTTACTGTCGATACTTTAATGTTTTTGCCAACACTTCTGGCTTTTACTTGTAATAAAGGAGTTATAAAGTGTGATATTACCACTTGACTTTACTTGAAGTAATAGTGTGTAGGATTTAGTGACATCTAGTGGTGAAGTTTCAGGTTGCATCTCACTGAATATCTCTCTGTTCATCCTCCCCCTTTAATCCTGTTCATCCTACAGTGGCAGCCAAACTTGTAAACAACACAAAAGACCCTCTTCAGAGTGTTTGGTTTGTCCATTACTGGGCTGCTGTAGAAACTTGGTGGTGCAACTTGGTGAACTCTGTGGAAGACAACCTTCTCCCTCTGTAGACTTATAGGGGTCATTTTAACTGATAAAAACTACTAATGAACATTATATTCAATTTCTACCATATTTAAAATTAGTTCCCCCTAAATCCTACACACTGGACCATTAAGTTAGTAATCTGAATACTTCTATCATCAATTTCTGTGAATATAGTATCGCTTTACATTCAGAGAGGATACATCTCTTTTCCCTAAAAAAAGTCAGAGCTGATGTATTGTTATTAGTTCATATTTACAATCACTACATTTATAAATAACTTATTTAATTTGGTAATAACCGTCTTTGTAATGTGAGAGAGTGACATAAAGGCATTATAGATTGTCAGGATTGCTTGATGAAATTGGAAAAGGAGGAAAACATCAAATAAAAATGAGATGAACAAAACTTGGCAACAGGTCATTCCGTCCAGTCAAACAAACCCTTAAAGAACTAAAAAGCTACCTGTGGCTGAAAATCCTATTTATATTGTTAAAAAAAAGTTCAATAAGTTCTTAATTGCTAATGTAATTCACATGCTTTAGAGAGCCATTAAACCAGAGTCTCTCAGCTTTTCAGACACATTATGTCTTGTTGTTTCTTTTCCATTTTTGTATAGTTTCAGAGGATCTTTTGCAATATCTGTATTTTGTTGAATATAGAATATTTATGTTATACTTGCTCTTGTGAGGATGGTTTTCACCATTACGACGTTTATTCCTGTTGTACATAATTTATTTGAACAACATGAACAACAACAAGCTCCAGTGTCCTCTGCTATAATTTATTAACCTTTCTGTTTATGCTCTGAACCTATTTAAACACATCTACATAGCAAATATAGGCGTAAAGAAAACAGGATACACCTTTTTTTTAACTGAAAAATGCCTAAGATAAGGTTACAGTAAATGGCAGAAACTTACTCATTAACAGTCAAACTAAAATAGCCTGAAACATCCAACATTCATTTCTTAACAAAAAATAAAAAAAATATTTCTTCCCAGACTAATTCTTAGACTAAGCAGATGTAAAATTGGGACTTTAAATTGGTCAGACTGAAACTTCAGGTTCTCCTTAATTAAAACGATGCATGGCATGTGATGCTGACCACAAGAATAGGTGAGGAGAAACAAGAAAAAAACAAAATAAAGACAGTAAAGGGGCCCAAAAATGATTTAGGGCTCTATAATTTATTTTATTTACTGTATTTGGGTGTTTCATGTGACACTGAACATGCATGTTTGCTTCTCTCCTGACAGAGGAGGCAAAGGCAGTCACAGGTGAATCTAGGACTTGCTATCAGGGAGGTGTGAGCTTGAAACAGATTTTTTAAACCAGTTTGTTTTAACAACACCATGACATCAATTATCCATGTGCGTGCCAGGCTGGTGTACTGAAAATAGTAGGTTAAAAAAGCAGGTTTTGTTTGGTGCATCATCAAACAAAAGCAAGGAAATTAGCACCAGTGCAGCATGTCACACTGACAATACAACATCCTGCAGCTGTCAAGCAAAACTCCACAGAGGAGCACACTGCAGAAAAAATTTCATATCACATAACAGAAAGTGTTTATCTCAACATATTTCTGCACATATATCTGATGCAAGTGACCAGCATCAAATATCCCTGCAGTTAAATATAGATGACCTTTGCACAGTCCAGAAAACAAAAGTATTTTATTTATTTCAGATTTCAATGATTTGCTCTGACCTGCAGGTCAAATATGATACTTGGTTATCAAAGCAACAGCTGATTATTTTTTGGTCAGTTAGCCCCTTTAGATGATGTGCACAGCCTGTCATAATCTACCATTCAAAACAAAATCTCATACATTAATCCAGAGAAAAGCTTGTTTGTCCATGGGAGGAGCTGAGACAGTCTCAGGTTGGTGACTGCGGTAACAGCATATGCTGTGACTTTCTTTACCTAAAAATCTACCTCAGAATTAATGACCTAAAGTCTTTAAAGTGCCAAATATTCAACCCACTTGACTGTTAAAAGTTGTCACTTTAATGATTTATAGAGAACACTGGTCAGCTTGAATTCATGACAGTTATATTGTACTTTTCAAAACGTCCACAGAAATTTTTTAAATCACCTCTGCAGAATAATTTCATTCTTAGCTGCCTACCACTCATAATGTAGCAAACACATATTTTTGCCATTTTTCACTCTTGTCGTGACCTGCTTTCATTGATTGTTGTTTTTTGTTCTCATAACTGCAAGTAGAAATTGAAACAGTTGATTTAGCTATATTTTGTCTTTGAAACATACTTAAAATACAGTCAATAGTTGCTTGTGCTGCAGGAGAGGATTGAGATGGATTTTTCTCCTAAATTGAAACCTCACACAAATCCAAGCTAAAAAGCACAGCTGCAGTTTTCTGGGAAGAAGCAAAAACTATAAGGTTGGAACAGAGCAAAGATAGAAAGGGGAAAAAGTTGATTTTGGGGAGAAAAAAGAAACTAAAAGCATTGCATTCTTTCACTTGATGATGATCCCATGACAAACAGTAGGACTACAACTATGCTGATCACCCCAGAGACACACACACCAAGAGACTCTTAGCCTTTCTGAGCCATAACCGCAACCTGTGACACACGGAAAATTTTACAAAGAGCCGTGAATGTGCCTGTAGTGACTGTCAAAGCTCCAGCTGACTCTCTATATTTCCAGCATGGACACAGACAGTCTCACTGCAGCTGATCATGGCTGGTTAGCTCCAACTAGCAGCTCTGTAATGCTGTTACCTGCAACACTGAGCGCTGGTCAGTCAACTCCCAGTTGCATCTATATGCTGGGAGGGAGGGAACTAACATCATCTGAGGATAAACTTATATTTAAAAAATCAAAAAGACTATTTGTAAGTAAGCATAGAAAATAAATAATGTTCATGCCAGTAAGTAACAAAGAATTCCAGTTGAAGTCAAAGAGCATTAAAACCTATCGACCAACACAGAGAGCTGTATGAATACAAATGTAGTGGGAGTTATTATTTCTCTGTTTGTACAATATGCCTTTGATCGTTTCACTTAGTGGAGTGCTTTGTAAGCAAACAGCGCTGTCAGCTGTTTACTCAAACCAATAATTTTTACGTGTCCAACATGTCACAGCGTATGGATCCGTCCCTCACTGTAAACACAGAGATGATTTAGTCTAAAGATGGACAATCAGTGTGCTTATCCACCTACCAAATTAAACACATACTCACACACAAACACAGGGATAATTGCTTTTTAATGATCTCACATTATGCAAATGCTCATCATGAAGCCATAAATCTCCAGAGGCGTTCATACCTGCCTGACCATCAGTAATGCCAATAGACATTTTTAACTGTGTAGAAAAAAGGAAGCAGGGACTTTCACTAGCATCCATCCATGTATGTGTGCAATCCTATTTCTCAATATTTTGTGCTTACATAATCCAAACAAACCAAAAAAAATTTTAAGAAACACATAAATTTGCCATTTTAATTTTCAAAAAAAAATCCTTTGGGATCATTTATCTAAAAACTGGCAAAAAGTTTTATAGCAGTGTGTTTAATAACTTAGGAAATCAGCACTGGATCCTCTAAAATATTAAAATATCTCAAAAAAAAATAAATTTGAAAACCATAGCAGTAATGCTCAATTAGGTATAAAGAGCACCAGCACTGGATGGATGGATAACTCATACAAAAAAGCAGAGAAACAGGAAAACATCTCAAGCTTTTGATTAACACAGAAAAACTGTAGATTAAGGGTTTTTTCTTTGTACCATCATCTCTCCAGGATAATGCAGACCCTTTAGAGATGTCTCCCATAAAAAAAGAATTAAAGAAAGAAAAATCCTGGAGTTCATCTAAAATGAACTGCTGGCTCTGAAAGCAGTGTTGTTCTTTCAGTCTCTGAAACTTGCTAGGCCCATGAATTATTCTCCCCAATTCTCAAAGTCAAAGTGAAGTGAAAAGTATACAAGAGCAACTAAGGGAATATTGTGTGTGTGTGTGTGTGTGTGTGTGAGAGAGAGAGAGAGAGTGAGTGAGTGAAAAAGAGAGAGAGAGAGAAAGTGGAAGGGAAAGAGGCACTGAAGTTAAAGAAGCAGATGAGAAATTAATCGAGCCATCTGGGATGAGCAGGAGGTTCCAGCACTTGTCAACATGGGGCATGAATCCTGAATCTCAGTCCGTCAAGACATTTACTATGAGCGACGGATGAGGGTTTAAAATATTTAAAAAGAGCAAAACATTGGATTTAATCACTGGTCACTTCTGATTAAACTGAAGTTGTTTACGTGGTTTAAGGACAAACAAAAGACACAAGAGAGCAGATTTCCATCTAAAACCTTATTTCAGAATCAAGGCAAGGACCAGCAATATTGATCCATGGACCTTAACCCTCTTTTTTGTTCTGTGGTGGAGGGCGATTTTGTCATTCATACTACAGTATGCCTACGCTTGGAATGTAAGTGAGTCCCAGGAACATGTCCCAGAATCATAATACAAGCGAATGTTTTAAGTGTGAAGCTGAGAGAATCACATGGTGTCAAGTTTCTTTGCAAATCTAATTTCTCAGGGGGAAACTCATCACTTTGAGGATGCGTGTGCTTGAACCAGTAAGTCAGCATTTTCTGTCTTTTATCCATCTAAACTCAATTGAAAGGTCCTAATGAAGTGCACGCTACAGGACATGATGAACTCCTATAGGTGTGCTTCTCTGCTCAGACTTAACATCCTATAGGCAGACGGCACGTGCTCGGCCGCTCCATGTGAACATATAATTTCAGCAGCATTGACCTTGTTTTTGTTGTGTTCACTCAGCTTTACAACTGCTTTTGGATCAGTTTCTGCCAACATGAATGGTATCCTCATGAATGCATCCTTGTGTCTGGTAATGATTGCATTTCCTCTAAAGTTTTCTTTGATCCTTATCGCCTAGATGCCCTTTTGTCGATGCTTAGATCCAAAGCTACATCTCTTTGTTCCACTTAGTGCACCCTAGCTATGCGATAGCGTCTCTTTCCGTTTTGTCCTTTTCCCTTTTTCCTCTGTGGCAAAAGCCACCAATTTAATTGAATTTCTGGGCTTTTAATGTCTGCATTACTCTAATCAGATTCAAGTAGAGTTGTTTATCTCGACCTTGGTAGAATTAGCAGAGGGTATTTGTAGAGATGTTAATGCTCTGAAAAAAGCCCACCAACTGTTCTGCAAGATTGTAACCTGGGCTTATATTGATCAAGTAGTCAAAGGTGCTTAAACACATTCGAGGCAGATGTGCACTCCAGCGTCAGGAAGTGTGTCTCGTTGACAAAATGCTGTCAAATCTCACCAAAGATAAATAATATTCTACTGTGATTCAAAGGACAAAGCACTGCTTTTACAGAAAACAATGCCTGCACAGATAAAATATGAGTTGACCTATCTTTCAAGTCTTTGTTCTGCGTCTTGACTGCATTGTAACAGGATGCTAGCACTGTGTGATTCATCAGTCACAGACAGTGGAATGAGAAGACTGCCATTAAACTAAGGTGCAGGTATTCGCACACAGACAACATGCAATGTAACCTTCTGAGAGGGTGGCACAACTGCAGGCGAGGCAGAACACAGTGGAATGCAAAATACAACCCCAAAATACCCTAGGGCCCAGAGGCAAATTTGATTAAAAGTTTGTTTTTCTTCACTCTCAACAAACGGAGGAGCTCGTCGATGCGGCACTGACAGTTAATTGGACTTGGCAGGGCCACGAGTTCATTCGTCAGCATTGTGTGGGGCTTGCCTAGGAGGAGCAGGACAATCGATGTCCCTCAGGACGGCCTGTAATCACTGCAACACTCCAATGAAGTCCAGGGTTAAACATCAGGAGATCGCAGGTGCACCACAGGATCTGAGAAAGACTGCTAATATGCTCCCTGCTCCCATAGCAAGTCAAGGACACTGCAACACAGCACCCGAAGGACTATGATGATCCCTAAGAACAGAATTACACCTCAAGCTATTATTCTAAACAAAATTATCATGAAACCAAGGTCCTGAGAGGTGCTGCTGGTGTCAATAACAAATATTTTGCAAAGTAGTAGAAAAGGAAGCTTTGCATGTGTCCGAATCAGCGGTTCCCAACATTTTTTTTGATGTCTGAAGGATATGCAACTTCAGTTGGAATTTTTAAAATAAAATTATAGAAATTAAAGCAAAATAAAAATCAGATAGGTACTTTATAATGTATTATGTTCAGGTTTTTCTGGAAGCTTAGCTTTTTTCAGGCATTATTTGGGGCATCTCCAACCTTTTTAAAATAAATCAATCAAAACAAAGAAAAACATTTAGCTTTTGTTAAACTAATTACAACAAGTAGACATGTGTAGCTAATTATGGGGTCCAAAAAATAGACATTAGTTTGTTTTAATGGGTCCCAAGCAAAAAAAGTTTTAGTTTTCAAATCGGGAGTCAACCCATGTGTCACATAATAATTTTTAAGGGACTGTGAAATTATTTCTGAGGCAGGATAGACAGGAAAAAAAATATCATTCTGCATAGTCTTTTTCTTTCTTTTTTTTTCAAATTGGCCTTAAGGCCTCTTAAAACATTTCATAAAAAGGCACCACTTTGCTTCAAAGGGTCACAAAGTGGATGTGCCATTGGTCAAATTAGAAAAAAGATGTGACATTAAAGACTGAAACAAAAAGATTTGGCACTGCAAGAAAGACAAAAGATGAGCAGTGTTTTAACACCATGGCAGTCCAAATGGTGCTTGGAATTATGTCAAAAGTAATAAATAAAAATCAATTGAATCTTTGGAAACAAAACTTCATAAACACGGCAGTGAACCACAAAATCAAGTGTGACTTATAGACTGTGAAATGAGCCTAAAACAGCTTTGTTCTACATTAGTATTCAGCAGATGTCTTATCTCTCTAAACTGTTATCATAGCATTTCAGCTATTTTAGACACACTGACCTTCTCTTAAGGACAGGAGATAAGGCTTTTAATGTCCTTATTAAATCAAGCCATCTATACAGACTCTCAGAGCTGGCTACTGTGTTTCAGGAGCCCTTAAGTCTCCCTCTTTTACTGACTAATAAGCATCATGGATAATAATGACCAGTGGAACTGGGTTTTGTATACGCACTGTTAAAAGTTATTGTATCATCATCGCCTTCATCACCATATGCCATGATATCTACCTGTTTTTTGTGCTAAGGTTATATGCATGGAGAGAAATCAGGCACAAATTTAAACACATACATATAAGACATGTTTCCATCACTTCAGGGGGATATCACATCACAATTTAGATTTACTTCCTTGGATCTTACTTAAACTATCTGTCATACTTAACTAACTATAACCACTAATTGCCTCACCCTAATTCTAAATTTGACCAAAACTTAAGCTAAACCTTAACCAAAGTCCTCACCTTAAAATGTATTGATTCATGTTATGGGGACTTCTGTTTTGTCCCCAATAGGTGAGAGAGTCCCCACAGTGTGACAGATATATGTCCCCACAACTTAAGCAAATCAGATCCAAACACACACACGAATACACACACACTCAAATAAAGCCACACATTTTAGGCATTCTCCCAAAGGTAATGGAGCAGTGAGCTCTCGGGGAACAATAAATCCTGGTTAATGGGATGGTACAAAAATCTTCAGAGCTGGGCAAGTCAATCTGAATATTGGGCCAATGAGGCTTATATGTACAGAAAATGTTATAAAGACACGTATTTGTGTGCATGCGTGTGTGTGTGTCAAACCAGTTGATGCATAATACTGTTTCAAAACTACTTCAAGAGATTGTGGCGGTCGTTCTCAGTCAGAATATTTGAATAATATTTAATTCATGATACCACACATCTCCGTGTGTGCATGTGTGTGTGAGTTGTAAGCAGTAAAGAAGGCTACAGTCAGCTACGGTGCGTGTGCCACAACTCATTCAATGGACTCACCATCAGTCACTTTATGTCTCGGTGCAGTGATTTAAACCACACATAAGTCACATGAGTCAGTGAGAGACTTGCAGGAAAGATCTGAGAGGCATGCCGCCACATCTTGAGTAATCTCTGTCAAAGCCTCAGCATCTGCACAGTTCAATCTGTTCTGTTTACCAGCCCTAATCAGTGCTCAACTCAAACCAACAAAGTTTCTGTGTTGAGTCCCTCCTAGTTTTTTAGTTACTATGAATGGGCTCCTCATGAAAGTGTTTATTTACAAAATCAGGTTGCACCATTGAAACTTAAAAATATATCTTAGCTGGAAAAGATTTTAGTAATTACAAGCTTGCAGTTTGCTTCTTTCCCTATGTTTGCACATTGCTAGGTTTCTTGACTCCAGCTGTCCCCACACAATGCTGACCACCAGCTGTCAATGGAGACCAGCATCAGGATGTGCTCACATGCATATACAATAGAAACAAATCAAAAATCCACCAATATAAAAATATTGTTGTATAGCTCTACCAGTGAACAGAAGCTAATGAAACAGGCCTATGTGTGTTTATTTTATTTAAGCAGTTTAGAATAAGTGGAAAATGTCTGATCACACTAACTTTATCACTGTTTTTTGGGTATTTAGTCTCTTAGCATAAAATTTCAAGGTGGATGTGTTTTGGGGAGATAAAATACAAAATCTTCCTAATATGCATCATAGCATTTTTATCAAGTATCCAGTCCCATTCCCTATTTTTTCAATTTAGTTCATACCATATCAGGGAAGCTAAAGTTAATTTTGTTGGTTAATTAGTCAGCTGCAAAACAAATGAATCTTGTAGATACTTGTACATGTATTTAACAGTAACTAAAAGTTGTTAATAATACGTGGATGTAATTTGCTTGATACTGACATCTTAAAACACCATGTTCACTGTACAACAACTATTCTGGTCCCCTAAAGAAAGAAGGAAAATATGTGCAGCTGAAGTCATGTGTAACTGCTGTGGCTTTAATAAAACTTAAAGCTCACATCGCTTTTAACAGCATTTGTAAACACAACAGACCCAGCTGCACCATTCAAATGTTTGAA
>JAPZDY010000023.1:15356791-15370415 GCA_029783645.1 Ctenochaetus hawaiiensis
GTGAAGTTGAGGATATATGAGATAGTTTGGGCTTATGGATCGGATTGGACGGGTTCTAATAAAAAAATCCGATACTCGATTCAGTCATTTTGGCCTGGATCGGACCCGATACCGATCCAGTGGATTGGATCGGACCATCCCTAACGGTAACTATGTAAAATTCTCTGCTGTGGTACAATTAACTTTCAAGTTTAAAGTTGCATTCAGACTGACTTTAACTCTGCATGAAAAAATGCAGTTTTCTTATTAATTTCAATAACATTAGTCTAGTACAGCAGTGGTGGTGCCAAACACAGGATGCAATGGCAAAATAACACATGGTTGTCTGGCGAAAAACTGCAGCGTTTTGCCTGCTGCCAAATCAAATACGCAGATCATCAGATATCAACTTTGTAGTGGGCCTGGTTTGACAGTAATATGGAAGCACATGATGTACAGTAACAAAAACCATACAAGAAGTAGCCTAAAGAAGATCAGTAGCCTACATTAAACAAAAGACACCCACAAATGCAGCTACCTGTATTACTCAATGAACGTTGTTTTTGGTGTTAATGCCTAATAGAACTTCAATAAATGTGTATGATAAAGTTTCAGCTGTTTATTTTGGTTTAATGTCTTAATGGAAGTAACCATGGTTTCGGCAGGCTAAGGCAACAAGGATCATAACCCACAATAGGTGGGGTTCAGTGGTGGTTCTGGTGGGGGTAGTGATGGGGGCCCTGACTCATAAGTTACCAGTAGTTTCACCTGTGGGAGAGACATTTGTTGGTTGGAGGGCACACCATGAGAAAGACTCCAAAGTTAAGACATTTCAGAGTCTAAAGATTGTTTTAAATTGTTTCAGGTGGTTTCACCCACCACCCGTGGCAGATGGCCTTTAGAAGGTGCTACAGCATCACATCCACCACCCCACACGAAGAAAAGTTCAAGTCAACTTTTAAAGCCTAATGCAACAAGCTAGGAGAGGCACTAGGTTATGAGTTTGCTGGTCTCAGAATTAAGATTTACCACAAGTTTAGGTAAGTGTAACATTAATAAATATGAGAATTACTCAAAACTGGTGCAACCAACTCCAGTTCATCAGTGTGTTATGAAGTTAGACAAGAGTTGATATTTCAATGAGCTTGAAGTGCACAGAGCATCTGTGCTGTGGAGAAAATAAATAACATTGTCACATACTTGGCAGTATATAAACTGGCTGCAAAACTCCCCGCGAGCCCAGTGTGCTAAACAAAAACAAAGCTCTGTCAACGCAGGAGGGCTTCAGAGATACACACGAAAGACACACATACAGAGAAGTAACTGTTCCACGAGGCACTATAGATGGGTCCTTCTCCTCCTCCTCGTGAAAAAAACGTTGTCTGGGTGCTTTGATCTACCAAAAGTGAATGAGGCAGTTGGCATTGACTGTTACAAGCGGCAAGGAACCTCTTTCAGAATGATACAGTTGGAATATTCATAATTCTTGAAAAATGTCTCTCCTGACATGGTCGTGTAATGAGAGACTCAATCGATTTAGACTTCTTTTTTGAAAGGTGGTGCGATGATCAGATCTCACTTTTCTATTTTTTTGTTGATATGGGACCATCATCTAAAAGAAAAGTGACTTGTTGCTCTTATAGTGCTGTAGATATTCAAAACACACACACACACACACACAAATACTGAATCTCCTATATGTAAGATTAATGAAGAGAGAAGTTTTGAGGGAAAAGTACAGAGACGTGTGGATTGATGCATCGAGCCACAGTAAAACTGTGTGAGCATCTCTGTCCCGTTCAGTGTAATTCACAGTCTCTTGGTCTTTGACAGCGATGCATGTCAATGTCCTGCTGCTGTGGGATTGGAGAGGAACCATCTGGCACAGATGCACTTCTGAGAATAATGTGTGAATACTGTTGACGGGTGCCAGAGGGAGTTCTTACAAGAGTGTTTTTCAAACCAAAATGAAGTTTAACTGGATGGTTTTGGTCTGGTTACTCATAATGTGTCTGCACTGGCTGGGGCGATGTCATCTCCAATGAAGTATGTTAATGAAGCTAAAGGAAATATCTGTCATTTCTGCCTGACCCAGCCCAAATTCTTACTTCAGAGCAATAAGGGTAATATCTGAAAGAAACGACATCTAATTTAAAACCTTAATAATGAATAATCTTACTGTTTTAGCAGACAATTAAAATAAGTAGCATGTAGCCCCCTTGTCTGGTGCAGTAACCCATAAACAAGTGTTCATAGTCTACATTCATCAATTAACCATGTGTGTAGCATCCGCAGCAGTGGCTGCCTTCCCATTTGAATACATTAGGGAGGAATATGTTACCTCATGCACCACAGCTGACCAACCACATTAGATTTGGCTATTAAGTGTGATGGATTTCTTCTTAGAACACAGAGGATGCTTCGTGGTTAACAAAGCTAAACTACTCTTTGGACTTTTCAGATCCTCATCTTGGTAACACTGATTTTTAAATGTCTGCACAACTGTGTGAATATGTACCACAACACAATAAAGAAAAGCTCCAAACTACAAGAGGGTAGACAGAAGAAACACTCGAAGCTTCATATTTATGCACACTTCTTCTCCCTGAGCACTGGGAACATATAATTAAGTGACTGCCGCACATGAAATCAATGAGAGTGCTCCACTGAACTTAATATTTTACAAGTGATGACAGTCATAGGTAAATATACCTTGTACATAAAACATCTATCTTTATCATTCTCTTTATTTGAAAGCTGTTATTACTGTAGCATATAGTGACCCAGTGTGACAGACTCATCAATAGGGATTAAATTATGCGTGCTAAAAAGTACGCAGCAGTGGAGGTGACGAGGCTGGGTCATTTCTCTGCAACTTGTAAAAAAAAAAAAAAAAAAACTTCACTTTTGGAGCCAAGAAACTCATAAGACCCAGAAAAAAAAATGATAAAATTATCATTCGATAAACTCATGATATTCTACAAAGATTTGATTTCCCATTTCATCTCATACCGTGCCATTCTTTTCACAACAGCATATACTATATTTGTTGCAAACTACAACCAATAAAATCATTTCTTCTGCAAAACCTTATATTCGACTCCAGTAGACTAAAATGATTAAAGACGTACTGTTCAGCCCTATAAGCAGATCTCCAGCTATCTGAATTGCCTTTGCAAAGATTGCTGCTGTCCCTGTTTTATTGAGTTTATAATTTTTTATCCATTTTTTTTTATTTACATGGTGGAAATCCTACAGAGAACAATGTTGTTTTTCAAGGCAAACCCTACTGGCAAAACAAAGTATACACAGTGGCACAAAGAAGACAAACACATTAAGTTTCAATATAAAAAAGAGAGGAAGGCAAAACAACAGAAAACACAAGCATGACAGAGAGAAAAAATGACAAAAAAAACATACATAAACAGGTACATGTCACACTGTGTGAGAGCCCTGAGCTGTTAAATTAAAGAGAAAAACTCATGAACCATGTTCAACACCACATTTAACAAACACAACACGCAGGCATTAGAGCAATCACACCAACCAACAACAACAACAATTAATCATTCATCATTCTGTTGGGAAAACACAATCTCAGCTCAGAATGCTCTAGATCTACATGTGAAGATGCAGAACATTTGCAAACAACAGTCAAAAGCAAACATCCTGTTTTGCTGTTTTATCTGAGGTCCACCTATATACTGCTGTGCCCTTGAGATGAATCTAAGACACCCCAGGACTCCAGGCAGGTCACAGAGCAGGTCCAGTCTCAGTGGGACTGCTGCCTCAGGCCGGGGAAGAGGATGAAATGTTTTCTGGCTACAGCAGGCGGACACCAGCGGGTGAAAACAGGCAGAATCTCTCCTCAGCCTTCACCGCTGCTCCACACACACACACAACTTACTGAGTCTCTCCCACCTTATCGCCTTCTCTTTTCTGGCCACAAACAGTCCGACTCTTTATTTTCACCACCTGACCCATATACAAAACTGCTTCCTGGTGGGTGCTGCTCCAGAAACGAGGTCCAAGCCTTTGATCCAGCTCCAGATCGCTGGCTGAAAAGGCTGTCACTTCAGCTTTAGGCCGCTAAGCATCCCACGGCAGCTCTTCATCTCCAAGCCTGGGCGACACACTTTTTATCACATTCTCACATCCTTCATCATGTGACCAGCTCATTTTGCCCTCTCACCAGCCGTCATGTCAGGGAATTGGCTTTTTTTTCCATGAGCACAAATGCCTCAACTCAAATATAATACCTCTAAAATAAACCACGGCACTAATTGTGTTGGAACTGAATAGATGTTAATTTGTGCTTTTCAGTCCGTTTGAGCCACAATATGATGGCTGCATCCACTTAGACCAGGACTACAAAAGCTCACATCACCTATTTTTACGCTGCCCGAAAGTAAAATTTACAGTGAAATACAAAAAAAACCCCAAGATGAACCATTTACACGAAGGAAAAATAGGGCAGATTTAATTTAAAAATTGGCTCGCATTCCTCATTTCTGCAGATGAAAGCTCGTAAATGAAAAAGCCTGGAATCATGCCTGGTATGGAAATCTAAAGTTATGAATAATGCCTCTGTCTCAATCATCAAGTCTGTTTTAATAAGGTGGATTAGCCCAGCACCTGCAGGCAGAAAGGCACACACGACTGCACTCCTAACCAACCAAGAGTGGGATAAGAGTCCCTGGAGGCCTTGAACCTCACTTCCACCCTGTTGGACCCTCACCAGCCTGTAGGAGTGAGCGGCGGCAAACAGCTCAGGCTTGTCATTTATGCTCATGAATCCACCTCCAATGGGCCGGCGCTGCAGTGAGAGCAGCTGATTTACACACAGTTGCTAATCAGGGAATGGCTCTCTTGCTAATGAAAACTCATAGATCTATACAATAACACTACTTATATGATTTTAGCTCCCATTACTCATTCCAAAATATGCCACAGGGGATAGCAGTTAAGGCCAGACACAGCAGGCAAAAACAGCGGTTTATTATGAATATTTGGGCTATTTGCTTTCATAATGTTTCTTTTTTGTAAAAAGAGTCATGAAAACACACTTTGGGGGGTAATTTTGGCTAATTTTTCTGTAGTCAAAATATATGCAAATTTGAGAGTATTCATAATTAGAAAATGTATCATTTGCATATTTTAAATGCAATTTCAGGAAACTTGTAATAGAAAAAATAATTGTTTTAATACAAGTAATCAACTAGGGAAGGTCAATGTTAATATCTTTTACACTGCAACATCCTTATCACACTCTCTTTATACTGCTTATTGCTCAGTGAATCAGCTTAACTTGACCATCCTATTTCTTGTCTAAAATTGTTTTATAACCTTTTTTTTAAGGCTATGTTTTGGGGTTTTTTTCTCTTACTCTGACTCAAATATCTCAGACTCAGTAGCACTTTAACACATTGAACTTTGCAGTTTTATTCCAATTAAAATTCTGTATCCTTTTAAGGTAAGGTTGGCTCATAAATATTTAAAGATTTGATTTATATAGCATTTTATTCATATGTGGTCACAGGAGCTGAGTGACCCCCTGTGCTGCACCAACATCCTGACCAAATCCTGTTCTATAATGTTTTATGTACTGGTTATTTTTGTGCTCTATTTTTTCTTTATTTCTCTTTTTCTTGTGGTTGTATTGTTATTACCTCTGCCAGTATTCACCTAGTCATGCAGAATGCTTTCTTCTATTTCATTTATTCAGTCACACATGGGATGGTTTTGAATTGTGTTGCTGATAATTTTTGTTTTAGATAAATACAAAAACATTTTATTGCAGAAACAAGATAAAAACTGATTAATTTTAATTGTTTAGGACAGTTTTTTTCTGATTCTTACGGTAATTTTTTATTACATCTGAAGAAACCTTTGACTGTTATATCTCACTAATAGAACAATATTTAAAAAACTTTGAATCTAATAAAACAAAAACTTTGAATGTGGTTTTAGTCAGATTTTTTTTAACTTGAAATGTATGTAAATTAGTTTATATATAACAGTAAATTTCAGACAACTTTGAGTGAAAAGTTATCTTCTCAATGTAAACAATTAATTTGAAAAGAGTCTTAATATCTGTGTGTTCCTATTTTTACTCTTTTCACCCTAGTGCCTTGCCTTAAATGCTACAGGGAGCAGACAGCTTGAGTTAAAAAAAAATTGGGGCCAAAAAAGTTAAATAAAGCAGAAAAAGGTGAATCAGTCAGTGCTATCTAGGAATAAAAGCTTCCTGTACACATAATCACCATTTCTCTGCAGAAATAAACATCACAAAAGGAGTAAATAGATTATTTCCTCCTGTCTGTCCTGACTGATGTTTCAGCATTCAGCTGTCTGCAGAATGGATATGTGGAACATCACCTTTCCATCCCTCCTGGAGTCCAGCTCTGAGAGCTGTGAGGAAACCCCGGTAAACAGAGAGGCCAGAAAAAATGGTTTATTTCAGCTTGGCATTGATTCATCACTCCTCTGAACAAGTCATAGGCACTACTCTAATCATGATTAAGACCATAACAGAGAGCTCGGAAAACACAAGGGGGGGATGCAACCATCCATCCATCCGCTATATTCATCAAGCAAATCACTTCCACTTGCAGCAAATGAAAATGAATTCATTGTGACTTACCTGTTCCATTGGCTGTGTTTGCTAAGAAGAGAGGATACAAAGCTGAGCAGCTTTGAGATAGACGCACATTGAGGCAAAACAGTTGTAGGATTCACAGGTAATTCTTATGGACTAACTGGCTGTGAAAGCCATTTAGGAACAAATGAGTCTAGGTGGTTAAATGGAGGTTCAGGAAAGTGCACTCACCACTAGAGCAGTCAAGTCCGCCCCAACCAGGCTCACACTGGCATGTATCAGGAGACACACAGCGACCGTGGACACACTCCTCTGTACACAGAGCTGAAACACACACAGACGTATCCTCGTCAGTTTAGTGCATAATTGTGTTATCGCACACATGCACACGCACACAAGCAGACTGTAAAACATCATTAAACCCCCAATAAAGAGCATAATTAAAAACACCAAGATAACAGCTAAAAGAAAATGGCCCATAAAATTGAACACTCAATATCTCCTTAACACCATCAAAGGACTAAATGTCAACCATGGCACTCATATTCAACATACATCTCCACTGCTTGACACTGACTTGACACTGACCTAAATAATTTTTTTGAAGGAGATGGAGTCTTTGGTCAACATCTCTATTTATCACATAGCTTTACTCTCCATAACGAGGTGTTATCAGCAGGCGAGGTCTTAAAGGGACAAGCTGTAAATCCCTTCTAATTTGATCAGCCAGTGCTTTGTCATATAGTGATGCTTTAATGTAGCAGGTGCAGGTGCCGCAGTGTTTACTAAGTGTGCAGTTTTCTTGATCATTCATATTGAGCAACACGGCACCCAATTGATTGGGTTGGCATCAGTATGCACAGGAGCTTGTTCACGAGAGTTAAGAGTTTGGTTCTGCTGGATAATAAAGTGACTTACATGGAGTTTTTTGCCACAATGCCCTTTTTTTTAGCATGTGCAGCCAAGAAAGAAAAATAAGCACTTAGCATGAATAAATCTGTGACAGCCAAGGTCACCTGACCAGCAGGGTTAAGACGGACAGGCTCTTATCTGAGGGATGAGACGGTCAGGCCAATAGGGAGGAAGAGAAATCCTGCCTGATGGGAATCAGCAGTCCACTAACATGGCCTGTGGAGGGATGAAACACAGTCCAAGGGCAGCAGAGCAGACAGACCATCGCCTTTAAGTGATCAGAGCTCATCCAGCGCTTCATCCGAGTTCTTCTTTTGTTCTTTGTTTCCTCTTGTTTTATGATCAAAAGTGCAAAAAGGGCAGCAGGAAAGCATCTGTGGGTTTTTTTTTTTTTTTTAAACAACATAAGCCCTGAGGCGATTTTGCAGCTCTGTGTGCAACGCTAGGGCACTCATCAGAGAGAGAGGTCAGCAGAGAGCTGTATGCAGGCCTGAACAGTGCTACAATAGATTATCACTCAATCAGGCTTCGATTAGGATCCACCGCCTGCAGGAGAGGTGCAGCAGGAGAGAAGTGAATCCCAAACACCCACGAGCCAATGCTAATCGCAGAAATGCGCCTCGGGCAAAAATGGTAAACCAGAGATTGAAAGATAATTTAGGACAGATTTCTGAGCATCAGTGCTCTGGCAGGAAAAAACGTGTAATTACAGTAAGCCAGCGAAAAGAACAAGGGAACTTCAACATTTATGCTGACGAAGGCATGAGACTGACTACACGTAATCAATGAGCCCAGCGTATGCAGAGTATTCAAACAGGAGAGGAGACGAATTCAATGTCACCAGGATGAGTTGATTTTCGTTTACTTTCAATCAGCAAATTCTGATCAGCGAGAACAGGGAAATGCAAATGTGTCATATCCTTTGGTAAAAAAAAAAAAAAAAAAGAAATATGGAAATTAAGTTTTGAATATGGGAGAAAGGATAAAGCACTTCCCTCTCCTGAGATCTGAACCGGTGTACTGAAGGGATGGCATAATAAAGTAGGAGGTAGGTCTTTCATTTTAATTGAAATTCATGAATCACTCTGCTTAACTCATGTCTAAGGAATCAGTTGGAAAATTGAGTCTTTCATCTAGATAAAAGGCTAATCTAACTCATTATACAGAGGTGTTATCAGAACAGGGAACAATGGAGCTAATTGGTGATTGTCATGCAGTGTTAATATATTTAATATTTTTAGCTAAGTTTAACTACAATCTTTTAAAATGTCTGATGAAATACATCGAACTGCATTATTCTCCATGGTTTTGGGGAACTTTTCTGCAGTCAGTTAAAAAAGACCCTTGTACAATTTGTGTTTGTGTATGATGGTTGTAATAATAGCATTTTGTGAAACAATGGTAGTAAGAGCGAAATGAAAGAAAAACTGGAAAATTGTGATGCTGCTGCTGATGGATAAATCAATCATAGAGATATGCCTACAGAAGATATCAAACAACTCCCACCAAAGCTTCTTCCATATGCCTCTGTCTAGCACAGAGATGATTTATTTTAAAACTGTGTCTTTGAAGCATTAAAAAATGCAACAAAGTCAAAATGAAATCAAAGGCACCGAAATTCCTTTCTGGAGAAAAATCTCATCATCTTCCCGATCATCAAAACCGAAATGTGAAATGTGCTGGCGTTTTTCTGCCTGCAACTTTATAGAGACACCAAAGGAATTTTTCAGAACAATATCGTAGCACTGGACAGCCGAGAGTCATGCAGGAGTCATTTGGCCTGAACGCTCTGCAAAAAAAGAGAGACTCAGCCCTGCAGAGCCTGTCAGCCTCTGAAGATATTAGGAGCTGTTGTCATTAGTGAGTTCCCCTCACTTCTCCATGCACAAGTGTAATAATCATGCTTATTAGGAGGGAAATGAGTTCCTCACATCCTCTACATTGGCTAGTTACAGATTAAGGTAATGACTTATGGCAGATCAAAGGTCACAGAATTAATAAAGACCTGTAGTTGGAAACTTCAGGCACTAATTAGAGAGAAACAGATCTGCATTTAACTTATTACGAAGAGCTTTAAGAAAATACAACAATCGCTTTCAAAAGACATGATGAAACAAAAAACAAACAAAGGAAAAAAACATCCTTAACAGAAATGTTGCTGATTTGGTATCAGAAGTTTTTTCCCTTTGTGTGCTTGTGGTCAAATTTTGGTTCATTCAAGGTCTTTAAATCCCCAGACTCATTTAGTTGCTTCTCACTGAAGCTAATCTTAAGCTAAATGTTGATGTTGTGCCATATGACAAAATAACAAAAAAATAGTATTTCCAGCTTGTGGTTGTAAGACTCAGCGAACCACTGTGTCTGCCCAGAAATATGTATGTAGTAAAGACTTTGAAGGAGTTTAATAAACAGTATAAAGCATATTTTTTACATCACTATTTTGACGCATTAAATTGTTTTATAGTGAATATTTCCCAGCAAGAAACATTCTTCTTCAACTAAAGACTATTTTTATAAAGGAGTACAAAGGACTGAGCTTTGTCACATGGTGCAACAACAATCCCCTGAAGCTGAATGTCAGCAGAACCAAAGCTTGTGGTCGACTACATTGCTTCCGATTCGACATCTGTGAAAAGAAATATTGTTATAATTGTTATAGAAATTTTTGAGTTGGACAAAAAATTGCATTTTTCCAGGTAACAACAATCTTGACCTTTGACCTCTGACTTCCTAATCTAGTCACCTTTGAGTTCAAGAGGACATTTGTGCCAGATGTAATGAATGAAATTCCCACAGGAGTTTCCGAAATATTGCATTCATGAGAGTGGGAGGGACATGAGGTCACAGTTAATTTGACCTTTGATCAAAATTCAGTTGTTTTAGCGCTTACGTCTAAGTGGACATTTGTTTCCCAATTTAAAAAAGGGTCCCTGGAGGCATTCCTGAGACATCACATTCATGAGAATTAGATATATGGGTGGATGAATAAACCAAAAACATTACGCCTCCAGCAACAGCTTTCTCCAGCATGGAGGCAAAAAAATAAGAAACACTCTTGCAGCATTTTTGACTAAAAAAATACACTTAATGGAAAAATCCACAGTAAACTAACAAAACAATAAGTGTCCTGAAATAGACTGTTTGAGTTAAAGGACCAGTGTGTGGAATTTAGAGGGACATACTAGCAGAAATGGAAAAAAATATATTCATAGTTATGATTTCTTAGTGTTTAATTACCTGAATATAAAAAGTGTTTTCATTACTTTAAAGGGAAGCGTTTAATATCTATAGATGGAGAAGGTCCTTCATGTTTTGACATTTTGACAGGAGCCCAAGACAAACTGGACAAACCGAATGCTGGCTCTTAATCGGGCCTTTCACATTTTTAGCAACATCCAAAGATTCTCCCTCAAGCTTGGAAGAGAAGAATGACGTTAGGGGTCTTTAGCTGGTTTCACTCTGCAACCTCACAACTACATGCCACTAAATCCCTCACACAGGTCCTTTAATTTTGGGTCGATTCACTGTATAATGCTCCCTTTTGTCACTGCATGCTAAACAGCTCGGGGAGTACAAATCTCTTAATCCTGGTAGTGAGAGTGTGAGGATTAAAAGGGGTGGAACAGTTTGCAAAGGCAGCAGAAAGCAAAACTGCCCTCTCGGCCCCCATCAACTCAGCCTCCCACTTCACCTGAGAGAGGGTTAAAGGAGAGGGCGGCTGTTTTCACTCTCAGCCTTATATAATATCAAAACAAAACCTTTTGTTCAAACAGAGGGATGGCCAAATTTAAGACTGAACTTCCACTGTGAGCAGAATCGCTGTATAACACCCTGAAAAGACTGTTAATGAACAAGTAGCTCCATTTTCAGTCAAATGGTTAATAAATACATTATTGATCAATGTGCTCCTGCCTCCTCAAGACCCACAGATAATCACACCGGCTCTTATTCTATACTGGCTGGCTTCCCGGTGCACTGCTGCCCTGAGGCTAGGAGAACCTAGACAAAGACAAGCTCGGCTGTGGTCAGAGAGCATACCCACACGGCAGCCGTCACTGTATCAGCAACTCCCTCATGTTGCAAAAGATCTAGGAAAATATTAAAGTGTGATTCTAATCTTATTTAAAGAGAATAAAACATTAGGTAAGGCGAGAAAATCAAAAAAAAGTATTCTCAGAAGCTATATTTTCTGTCTTTATTTGGCTAACATGCAAAAATATTCAGTTTGATGTGTGCGAATAAAAATAGAAATCAATGGTCATTAATGAAGCTGCAAAAATGACAGTGAAGGACTGTTATCAGCATATTGCTACAGTCCAATTTTAACGGCTTCTGCTCTTGTTATGTTATTGAATTCCAGTGTGCTTTTATGGCGGGTGCTATACCTACTCAGTCTGCGACCAGGACCCTCTTGGCTCGTTAATTTTTCTCATTGTTATACAACTTTGATTAAATTACTCTTGCTGGAAGCGTAAAGCAGAGAGCATGGTACATTAAAATGTACTGTGCCTTCATTTTAAATCGGGCTCAGTCATCCTAAAATGAGAAAAACTCCAATGGATGGCGGCCTGTGAACAAAGGTTGTACCGGTGATGTGTTATTGGGTGTTTTGTGATAAAGAGGATCTGACTGGCGCGTGGGCGACAGAGGCGGGCGGATCGGCAGCGAGCCACCCACAGTAGCGATCAATTCTAATATTTCCTCTTTTTCTCCTAATGTCTTACACACATAACCTGAAATGTCATCATCGAGGACAAAAGAGTTAAATAAAGGATACTCACGGACACACAAGTCTCCGCTTTCAAAGTAACCAGGGCAACACTGCGAGCGGCGCCTATACATGGTCCTCACTCCCCGCCGGTAAGCCGTCTTATAGCTGATCCTGGAAAAACAGACACACCGAGACAGCTACGTGATGTAAAGAGTTACCCTTTCTGAAGGGCAGGAAAACATATAGACGGTAGAAGTAAGTTGTACCATGATTTTTCTGTTGTAACTGGCAAGTTTTTTAAAGTTCAACAAGGAAAAAGAATCAAAGGTCAGAGAAATCTCTTGTAAAATACAACATAAAAGTTAGTATTTGGGAGGCATCTCTGTGTGCTTATTTATTGGATGCCCGCTATAAGCCCTGAGGGAGTAATTAAAACATTTACTGTAAGATGATTACAGTCAGAGGCATCCTGGCTCTGACCACTTCACTGTCAGCCACATTAACGAGGACATTTACTGTGGCCTTAATAGACTTGCTCTGGCTCTGCTTTTGAGGGACAGTGACTGATGAAACAAAAATTAGGATCAAAAAGGAGACTCCTCTAAATTGTACCTGTGCCTTGTGCATTTAAACCAGTTGAGGATGTCAGTGCATCTGGTGTAGTAGATCTGGTCAAACGGGTGAGCGTAGGACTCCTGGACAGTCACAGCGTAGCTAAAAGACAGAAATGCAAAGACTGGAAGAAGCACTGCACTCAGGTCAGGTTTTAAAGTAACTTTCTTTAACTTGACTATTACCTTTTAATGTGACTTAAGCGCCATTAAATTTTAGGAGGAAATATTGCACTTTTTACTCCACTACACTTATATAACAGTTATAGTTGTTATTTACTCCTGAGACTAAGACTTTACTTAAAAAAACATGATAAGCTTATGAAATACACTGTACAACATGGGACACTGATCACAAGATTTACAGTGTATAAGCAATTATAAACATGTGTCTGTTTATTATGAACAACTGGAATGGGAGCCATGATGAATTTTGCACATTAATTGCAATTGGAACTGAGGGAAAATTTATTGCTGTATTGCTGTGTATGCTGTAGGGAGCATGCATCTCCACCCACGACTGTGAAAAAAAAATCCTATAAGAGTTGGAACTCAGAACTGGCCAAAATCAACCGAGCCTTCTGCAAAATCAAAGATATCTGCTCAAGAAAGACTGAAACTTCAAGCACATTTTCTCATCTGTACTTTTACTTAAATATTCAATATGGATGGCTCATTACCACTTTTTCACATTCGATACCAATACCGATACTGCAGCCTTGAGGATCGGCCGATACCGATACCGATCCGATACCGATCCAATTCTTTTTGTCACTCTAAAAGTTGTTAATAATACGTGGATGTAATTTGCTT
>JAPZDY010000023.1:15391430-15402817 GCA_029783645.1 Ctenochaetus hawaiiensis
CTCACCCCCCCATCCCCAATAACCATCAAGACCTACACCTCTATATATATGCAAACACACACACACAAGGTCAATTTAAACATCTTGCAATGTTTTTTTTGTGAAATACTGAAATAAAAAAGGGTACAGAGGCTGTTAATTGTGTTCAAAGTGCAAAGACACAGTCACTTTTCTAATTCTATAAGGGGTTATCTGTCTGCCTGCCATAAGTGGCTGCCACATTCAAAATTATATGAAGTGAAAGTGGTTAAATTACCCAGAACAGCGTAATTATTATAATTAGATCCTATATTTTTCTGCAAGGGTGAACATTTCACCTCCTCTCTGAACCAAAAGGGGAAAAAAAGATCAAATCAGATTGGGTAGAATTAGTTTTTTCCTTCAGTATTCAGATGACTGTGGCAGATCCATCCACTGACATCTCATCTGCATACAGCTGATTTATGCTTCAAGTTTAGAGTCTCAGAATTTGTGTATCTGAGCAACATTTCAGACATCAGCAGCCTCAAACCTTGCAATCCTGATGTTCCCCAGGAAAGACAAGATTCCCCTTTTGATTTTCCACATGAAAGATTTGGAAACCTTGCGCTGAATATAGTTTTTTGCTGTGACATTTAGCAGAGGTGTGTTTCTTAGTGGGAGGTCAGAGGCTTGTGAGTGTTCTGGATGGACTGTTTGAGGTAAATGTTCGTTTTTTTTTTTACTGAATGATTCTGCCATTTGAAAAAGTTGACCTTTTAAAGGAAAAGTCTGGTGATATTCTGTGTTTTACATATTAAAAAGTAACCCATTCTACACATTAGAAATATACACATTGACATGTATTTAAGTAGAAGCATAAAATATTTAACTCGGATAAATTGAAGTATTTAGTTACTTTACACTGCTTTAAATAGCTCTGAAGTGGATGCTGTCCGAGTATATTTGCATTTCAACATCCTCTCATCCAAACTTGTAGTATTCCCGGCGGTGCAGCCTACTTGTGTGTGTGAGTGCGAGTGTGAGTGTGTGCGCTTCAGTCATTTACAAGTACTTGTTCTGCCTCAGTTCAGTTCAGTGTCAGACTTTTGTTTTTCACACTTTATCAGAAATGTGTTTGCAGTCACATTCAGCACATGCTCTCCTCTGTGTGTCGTCTTTGGCCCAGCTCCAGATGAACTGCATCTACCCGAAAGTAAAAGAAGTTGCCTTTGCCTCTGCATTAGCGCGTCGAGTTATCTTACCCAAACAGAAGGGCACAGCTCCACCTTCCCGTTGCCACTGGCTAAGGGACATTGTGTTTTGTATGAAACATGAAAATCCATTACACCACTTAAGTATCTGCAAACAAATTCATTTCTGTAAAAAAAAAAATCCTCTCCTGAAGTGATTTGTTTTTTCTTTTTTTTTTTAATCCCCCCTCCTTGATTTCTCCTTTGTTTTCTTTTGATCCTTGTCATGCATGGTTCACTTCTGTAATCTTTTTAAAGTTATGCCTCCATCTTTGCTATTGCCATTAGTCATTTGTCAGTTATTTAAAGTGCAGTGAAGTCTGGGGAAAGTCTGCTATAGTCTTCACCTGAACAGACCTGCTCCTGCCCAGAGGGAGGACACTCAAGGTGACAGAAACAACAGTATGAATTCATTCATTAAATCTAAGTTTGCATTGCAGGTGATTTTTTTTTAAATTTAAATTAAGGAGAAATTCTCAGCTACTGTATACAAAGGGCAATAGATATTTCATGACCTAAAAACAGCACATAAGAGCCCTCTTGTCCTTCCATGGCCCTCCCATCCTGTGGCTAAATTTCTTTCTTAGTCATTGGACAGATTTGCCTGTTTGGGGCCCCGACTGTTGGCCTCTTTTCTCAGCTGGAGCAACTGCTGCTGTTATCGGCCGCTTCAGAAGCTGCCTTTGTGGCCTGCTGTAATCCCTGACCACAAATCCCTAACTCTCCAAACAAAGTAGTGGTGGTGGATGAGGCAACAAATCCACATCATCAAACAAGACATAGCCTACTCTGGTTTCGCAGCTCTGCAGCTCGTCCTCGATCAGTGCATCTGAGCTGGTTCGTTTCATGTCTCATCTGCTGGCTCCTCGTGGCACGGCGATGTCTGGCGGGTAAATAGTGTTGGACTTTAAATCTGGAGCTGTAGGTTGGTGGCCTACGTGACGTCTGTTGCAATTCTCAGTTGCCATCTTTCCCTACATGTGTTTACTCTGCTGTGTTTTCTGACTTTTGTTTGCCTTTTGCCTGTCCTTTCCTGACAGCCGAAGCAAAGATTCCTTATAACTAACAAGAGAAACGGTATAAACCTCCTTTCTCCTAAGTATGATCGTCTTTGTCACACTTAGAGTTGAGAATCTTTCCTCCAATACTGCTGTCATGTTTGAAAGTGTTGCAAATGTGAAATTAGACAGAGGCTAATGTTTTTAATGTTCATTTAAAACTAATTTTAACCTTATTATTAGCTTATTCATCACTTCTGTCTGCTTAGTTGAAAAAGAAGAGATGACTTGTTCCTGTTATTAGCCTGTTATTGCACAAGACACAGGACAATTGTAATGCTTGCTTGTTTTTAAACTGCTAGTTTAAAATCTGATAGCAACCCATTTCATACTAGTCAAATTATATTCTTTTTTTCCCCTGTGTGATTGTCCACCAGTCAAGCTGGAGGCAGGGAGGAAAAAATATAAACAAACAGAGTGGAATAAACACAGCTTTGTTTTTAATTTCACAGATTTTTTCATTCCAGATCTGTCTCTTAAACTTCTGCTGCATGAAAATGGAGATAAATTGATTTAATTTGTGGGCTTCACAACTTTAAAACATCACATTTCAGGAGAAACATTTTTTTTTTTAAATCTACAGTTCTTGTTATTCTAGATAATTCATAGACTTCATGGTCAACAGTTTTCATTTCAAGAAATAGCCCTCATGAAAACTGGTGACAGTCAGGTCTGTGGATTATTCACAGAACCAAAGACGCTGACAAAAAAGAAATGTTGCTGCCAAATGTTTTGAAAGATTGCATCCAAAAATAATATATAATAAGTTAGACTCAATAGGGTTTTTCGAGAAAAATTCTTATTAATTTGTTGAAAAACTGAAAATTTCAGGAGATTAACTTGAAAACACACAGGACACATATGTGCGACTTGAGCAGAAAATAAAATGAACTGTTCATGAAAAACACCCACACAGATTTTTCAGTAATTGTGGCTGATTAAAAAAGGTCAGGTTGAAGTTGGGTGAAGCTCCATTTGAAGTCATATTCAGCAAAACTCCGTCATTAGCAGAGGGGGACTTTAATTGTCCAGTAATTTAAATAAATTCCTGTGATTAGATTGCTTCAAAACATCTCTTTAGCTTTGAAATGTCTACCTTTATAACCATTAAAAAAAGTCTGGTATTGTATACGTTGAGATTTGTTAACAGTTCACATGTTTCAACAACATGTTTGGTTGGAGAGACAGATGAATGAGTGGGGAAGAGAAAGAGGGTGATTTTTTTTCTCTTTTTATTTTAATTATACTTATTTATTTATTTATAAGGACAGCGCACATTTATCAACAATTCTGTAAAGGTGCCAGTGCTGGCCAACTGGCTGTTTATATAATACAGATTCTGAATTAATTTGTTGTTGCTGTTAAATGTATTCATCTCTGTAGACTGTCATCATTTTTCATGATATTTTGCTTTTTTTTTTTTTCAAACTTCAAGGATGATGTTCTTCTAAAAATGCTTTGGAAATAACAAAAGGATATTTTGTTAACATTAAAGGTAATTCCTGTTCTCGCCAGTCTAGCAGACGCCTTTGTAAAATATTACATCCACAGTGAAAAACTGCATGTTTATACATTGTGAGCCTCTCAATTGTGTATTTATAAGTTATATAGCTTTTTTGAACAGAACAGAAGCAATTTTTTTTTCAAAATAAGCCCAAAAAAACTAATTTAATCATGTTAAGCATTTTTTCTCCTTTTCTGATAATATTATAATTACAAGTTGTAGGGGTCTTGACCCCTGAGAAGGACAGCCAGTGGTGTCGAGGTTTTATGGTCCATGTGTGAGGCCGGGACTGTATCAGGTCTGTTATGCTCAAGTGCCACAACCCAATTTGTCAAAAGCAACTTAGGATTCACACAGCTCCTGTCCGTGGGCTTGAGAAGGAACACGACCAATCTTTCCTCTCTGTCAGTCGTGGTTTATGGAGAAAAAATATGATTTTGGCAGCAAGATGTCTTTGGTAAAACGGGCACGGCTCAGTGGCCTTGTGTTTGTCAGGACAATGTGTAGAGACTTCAGAGCAGAGTGAAAAAATTCTGCTTGATATCTCATCTACATGGTACGGTCAGGCTGACAGCTGACACATCATTCATGAGGGAGGCTGATAGGCTCCGGTCTAACAGGTGCAACCATTCATTCCTAGTTTTTGATTCATTTTTTTCCCCCCAGAGGTCAAACAGTGAATGCTTCAGCATGAAGACAGAATTATAGAAAGAAGAGATCAAGCAGTTTTTCTGTTATTCGGATATATCTAAAGACAGGGACAGAAAATTTGTTCAAAAAAATAAGAGCTTGGGAAATGTTCAGATAAAATTTTATTGTTACAAGGTTCTAATTTGTCGAACTGGCTTTGTTATTCACAAAAGCCTTTGCAGATTTGATGTTTTGGTGGGTGTATTGATTGTAAGGGAAAAGAGGCAAAAGCTCAAGCTGTTGGGCAAAAGTCTGAGCTCCTGTAAAAGACCTCTTGCACAAGATAAAAAGAATCACCAACAGCTTTTTTTAATCCTCTCAACAGCAACAGAGAGTGTCAAAAATAATAAAAGATACAAAATGTTTAAAGGGAAGTATTAAAGAGTTGGGAGTATTGCTATGGATGAAATCAGACACTGAATCCTCAGTGATTTTCCACCAAAATAAAACAGAATCAGAGCTTATACAGATAATTTCTCTGGATTTGATGGAGGCTGATGATATGATTGAAACAATAATGCAAAAAAGGTTTTTGAGGGATGTTTTTAAATAAATGTTCGTGAGCAGTAAAGAGGTCGATGGCAGAGTTTCTGGAGTAATGTGTGAGCAAGACAAAACTAAGAATAACTACACATATGACAAACGTTTAACCACTAAAGTAATCAGATTATGCATTTTTATCGCTGTGTTGAAAGTTGTGTTTTAAATGGATATCTCTGTAATGTCCAATAATCATAAATCTGTTCCATCCTAATTAGAAATTGATGACATTAAATTAACCACATGAAGTGACTTCCAAAATGATTTCACATGAGTTTCCTGCATTTTAAAGCATGAACCCAATTTGCATAATAATAACAACACACAACTTGCATAAAAATATACTCAAAATTAGCATTTTATTCACTTCTCATTTTTCCATCAGATTCTTTCTGACTCTTGGTTTTTAATATATCTTGTGTTCACATCTAAGACGGTGAATTATCTGGAACAGTATCACTGCAAAAATGCATTACTGAAAGGTCCAAGTGCAGCGTTGTTATTCTTGAGTTTGGATATTTAAACATTTGAAGGGAAAATATTGGTTGGGCGTGAGATCTTGAATTAAAAAGTAATTTATGGTAAATAGACAGCTTTCATCTTTATTTATACTTCTTGAGTTTCTCATTATTAAGCTCAGGGTTAAAACAGACAAACACGCATTTCATTTCCTGTTAACTGCAGAATAATATACAGTTTTTACTTTTTCAGTTAGCAGCTCTGTCTCTTTCTTGGAGCTGCTTTATGAAAAACAAGGAATATGTATGCTAGTAATAAAAAAACTTCTATAGGCTAGAGTTTTCACACTGATTTTGATTTAATCAGATAATGATTATTTTTGTGCATAAACAATTTAAAAGTACATTCATATAAGGATGAAATTATTTTTCTGATTTGCATCTCTAAATTTCAAACTCTCTAACAGGAAAATACTAAAATACTGTTTTTTTATTTGTTATCTAATTTTATTTTATATAAGTTTGTGTCTTGAAAGTAGCCCAATTGTAACATTCTGTCTCTAAAAATGCTTGAATCCACCTCTAAAACCTGTGTTTAATTGTAAAATGAAACTCCCGCCGGGTGACTAAAAACCCAGATGCCCAAAGCAAATACAAGGAAATGAGCTCGCTGTTCTGGAGAGATGTTACCATATTTAATAATGACTAAAAGCCTCTGTCCTGCTGTTTCCACCTCTTGACTGAATGGAAGCGTTATTTTGGTAAAAAACACGGCAGTACCGTCTGTCACCAGCAGAGGGAGCGCTGTAACAAGCACAGCCACGCTGTCCGGAAGACGAATGTAAATATTTTTGTGACGTTTCATCTCCGGGATCATTCACATCCACCCATTAAGAAGAATATCAGTCCTTCCAGCTCATGATCGCACCTCCGTGTCTGTCAGCCCCTGACGAGTAACCTGCCTGTTTGACACCACAGCTCTCTTTCTTTCTGTCTCTTTGCGGGTTTTTCATCCTGACACCCCGGGTGTTCCTGCACCAGCTGGTTTCTTGTTTGGAACATGCAGAAGAGAAGGAAGCCAGAGCCGATCCAACTCAACCCGATCCCCGATGGAAACACGATCAACGGCACCGGAGCCACAGAGTGAGTGCCGATATTTATCTATTAGCTGTGGACATTTCGACCGATTAAAGAGGAGTATTAATAAAGACAGTCTGATTGATCATCAGTGGTAGATTCATGTGCAGTAGTCCACGCAAGAAAGGCTCGTGACAATTGCAAAAAAATGTAGATAATTGAATAATTGAATACCCCCCTTACTGTAGGTGTAAACTTCTTTCTTATGTCTCCAATTTGAGACTCTGCACCAGGTTGTGTGCGTGCGTGCGTGCGTGCGTGCGTGTGTGCGCGTGAGTGTTAGAGAGAAAGAGAGCATGGCTGGCTGAGGTTTGCACTTGGACTGCAACCAATGATCATCTTCATTTTTATCGAATATGTTTTCTGATTGAATAATTGATAATGCATGCTCTCAAAGTGCAGAGTGAAATCTTCAAAGCCTGTCTGACAAGAAACAGAGATGCAACTTTTAGTTGTTTGTTTGCTTGTTTGATTAAGACTCTAATAATTCAGAATAGTAAAAAAAAGAAAGAAAGAAATGTCCCTGAGTTCAAGTTAACGTCCTTAAATATGATTTTCTATTAGACTAATTGTTTAAAACACAATTCAATTAATTTTGAAACAATATAAATTCAACAAACCCTTATATTTCAGAAGATGAATGGAAAGTGCAAAGCATATATGCTTGATAAATTACTGAAATGACTGAGAAATTATAATAGTAGATGAAACTTTTTTTTTGGTTACTGAATAATTGATTAATCAATCAGCAGCTAAAACCAACAAATCCTCAAATCTTAGAAGCTGTGATCAGTATACATTTGGCAGTTTTGCTTGGTCATACACTTGTTTATGTATCTCAGGCCCGCAGGTCATCATCACTTCTTGGTGTCATGGATGAGCAGGTCGCTCCGTCACTCCAGTCGCCCACTTTGTGTGGACGGTGATTAGTCAGAGATTGACCTTTGCAGGGAGGCAGCGTGTGGAATAATATCTCTTTGTGTTGAAGAAGTTTTGTCCCACCACTGTTTGACAGAACACAGTAATGGAGATCTTAAGCTGCTGTGACACCATGCTCTCATGGTCTCTTAGTTCACGGAGAAAAGCCAAGTCAGTCCGACTACAAGCTGGATCGGTTGAGTTGAGAATTACATAACATGTCCTCCTGCTGGCGGGTTGTAGAGAAAAAAATCATTTTATCTTTAGAACGAATGTTTAAGGCCATAAAGGTCTTTCGCACTGAAATACTTCAAAAGCAACCAACTAAAATCAAATTCTGCAATACATCCGAGTAAAAATCTGCAATGAAATATTTAGGTGCCTCTCCTAACACTTAACACATTTCTTTTTAATAATCTACTATGCCTTTCAGTAGTGTATTGCCTGTTTTTTGGCTTTATGTCACAGTTTATTTTTTACCTCCCATCAGTAAACACAAAAATGTACAGCTAAGATTGTTATTTAAGACCAAGAAACTCGGTAAATTGTCATATTTAAGAAGTTGAAACCACCATATCAGCTATTAAATGTTAAACATTTTACCCTTACAAAATTTCTCTACAGGCAAATTTTTGCGAATCAAAAGGCAAGACTAACCTTTTAAATGTGGCCTTGATTTTGTTAAGTTTCATTTTAAATGAAAAATCAAAGAGAGCGCTCCTGTTATAATAAACTTAGTCCCAAGCACACATTCATAAATATACTTTCTGAAGTATTCACATAAAAAATGCTTTTATGTTGGAGGATCAGCGTGCCGATGATGTTTAACAGGGGAGTTGTGCCTCAGCTTCCAGTCGAAGTTGTTGATGATGACATAATGTTTGGCTGGAGTTGAGCACATTCCTGCTGCTGAGGCCAAGGAGCAGCATGTCACGATGCAGCAACAAACAGGAACTCTGAATCAGACATTTGATAGTCTCTGTTGTGGAGGGATCCCTCTACCCACCTCAAGGGAGTTCACAATGTGTGTGTGTGTGTAGTAGTACTGCTGTATCTTACACTGTGACACTCAGCCTGACACTGTGCTGACAAGCCTGATGTTACTCAGACCTCCTTCTCATAAAAGACAGTTTTATGTGGGTCGATGCTTTGAGCTGTCTGAGGCTCTTAGGAAAAACAAATCCTGTTTCAGACCAGTGATGGTTGATGGCTGCTCTGTACACACACACAGATGTCCCCTTGCTCATTTTATGCCTCAACACTGAATAAAACAAAACCTCCTGCATATTCACATGAAAAAGGAACGGTGGTGAGATAGTATTTGTCACAGTTACACAGCATGTCTGATGAGTGGGTTGGTACTTTGTATTGAAGCTTGTGCCCCTGCTTTATGAATGTGTGTGAGATTAATTATCAGATTTCCTCTGCACATATCGTAAGGAACCAAATGATGAAAAAGTGAATTGTCTATGAAGAGCTTAAGCTTTTCCAGACATTAACAAACCAATAAAGGATGGACTGAGTTAAAAGAACCACTCTACTCAGCTCCACATGTTGAATAATACCATGGGTGTGTGTGTTTGTAGAGGGAAGAGGAGGAAGTACAGGTTCTTACAAGGTCAAACCAGGGGGCATCTTCTTCTGAGAGCACCACACTCCTCCATGCCTCAGTAACAGAATCAACAAATTAGGCGTCCTGCAGCTGTCTGCAGTTTGTCTGTCTATGGCCTTAATTTTCTATAAGTATCAGCTAAATATATAAAGATTATGTTACAGAATTTGACTGTAGCTAACAATTAATTGGTTAATTGCAGCAGGTGTTTCATATTTTGGCTGATTATTCCTCCTTTCAGCTTAAACCTCTATCATTCCTGTGGGTTACGCTGAGTTTAATGACCTCATGTAAATCTCAACGCAGCCCCATCCGTTAGGCCTTTTACACAGCAGGAGTTTTGACATGTCATGTGTGAAAAAGCACAGATGTTACTTCTGATATTAACGCTGGCTCAGGTATAATTAAAAGTCCCTGTAAGTCTTGACAGGGCAACAGTGAGCTGGCAAACTGAAGCAGCTACATGGATTTTATCCATTATTAATTTGACTGATTTTACCTTTCCTAAGAAAATCTGTAAAATAGGTTTGTATTTTGGATAAAAAAATAATAATAATATATCAATATCTGAACTAAAACTAGAGAAAACCTCCCATTTGATTTAAACAGAGAGGGGAAAAAAGCTCATGTTTTAAAGCCACTACAAAGAAACTAGCACATTGTATGGGGTGGCTTGGACTAGCACACAGGAGGGTTTGAAGCCCACACTGGCGGCACAGGTGTTGCATACTGGGCGTAGATTAGCTTAATGCAATCGATTGGCCTCTTATTGAAACCAGACCATTCCACTCTGGTGAAAAGGAATTGTCATTACTGCCCGCCAAATGCTTTCTTAGCGTGAAATGGCTGGCAGCCATGGGAGAAGTGTGCTGAGTGGCCCACATAATGCCAGCCAAGCATGTAATATTATCGGAGGAGATCTGAGAACAAATGAAAACAACCTGTTCTGGATAGAGCTGCCCAGGCAATTTGCTTTTTGCTAAAATCTTGGAGAAGATCCTACTAATGCATAAGCATATAAAACAGAATACAACTGTATTGTTTAAGGAATGTGAATGGTTTTATTATACAGAAAAGGTGTTACCATTCAGGTGAACAGGAATACAGCAACTATAAAGGACCTTAGGATCAACATGCACAATATTCATAGTTTTTGGTACTGATTCTATATGGATTATTTACCATATTCCACATACATATGCACACTTGATAGCAAACACATTATTTCCCTTCATCTTAAAGGAGAGGTATTCATGATATGACCATAATTTATATTAACATTAGAAGTGATCAGCAAAACAGAACATTATCGACAGAATGTGAAAAGGTAACAGTTCTGACTTTATGTCAAGGTCTATGTTGCAGAGACAGATGCTGAAGTTAGCATGCTAACCAGCTAGCCCCAACTCATCTGTCCCTAGCTTAACTGCCAGATGCCTCATCATAAAACACACTGTTTTCAAACTCAGCAGACACAAAATAAAGTAAAAATCACTCTGATTTGTAAAACTTAAAAATCATACACTAAATTAGATGTGAAAATCTCTGCTGGCGATGACCTTCCTTTTGCTCCTCTCTCCTGTATTCAAATGCCATGTTCTTATAGTCAGCATTCAGCCACTCACAAGAATTGTTGATGTCTAGAATTTCTGTTTTACAGTAGTACAGTCCTAATTTCTAACTCTAATCCCAAACAACATTAACTTTAAGAAGCTTTACAGTAAAAGACATACAGTCAGAAGTAGGGAAAAAACTCCCGTAACCTGCACCGTATGTCAAAACCTGATACTACCTCCAACTTTTACAAATATATGTGGCTCACATCACAGAAACATTTTTGATAACGTCAAGGCCACCTTTTTTCTGGAACCTCATCGCAAGCTGCAGAGATATTTGAGTCTTTCACATTCAAGTTCTACTTGATGTCCTTGGACATTGTGTGGATGGAGTACAAAAGGCCAGCGTCGTGCTCACTTCTTCCCGCACCCCAAAGGGAGGGCTGCAGCTACCACGGTCCCTCCCACATATGTGTTGCGTGGAGTGTGTTTCAGGCTGCTCTTCTTCTCCACATCTACAGCCTCCTCCACCCCCAGCTCTTGTCGACAAAACGCCCACGCTGCCCACAGCCAACTCAAACTCAGCACCTCGTCTCCATGGATATGCAGGCCTGCTGTCAAAAATAAAACCACTTAACCCTCTCTTTGCTGTGTGGTGGAGCAGTGGAGAGAGGAGCATGCTACCTTGCTCTAGCTGCTCTTG